>OZ014519.1:620592368-621238878 GCA_963966055.1 Lathyrus aphaca
ATTTTTCAAGTTTTAGGATAGTCCCTTCATCTCTTCCCATCTTCTTCAATTTTCAAAACTCCTTCCTATTTCAAAATCTTCTTTGTTTTCAAACTTCAAACATTTTCGCAGTCAAACCTTGACTTAGGTCATGCGATTTTACTTTTTCATTTCATTTCCTTAAATAAATGCTAAACCACATAAGCATATTGAAACTTTTTTTTCTCAAAAACTTTAAAACATTCAAAACTCACTCAATTGTTTTTGTGCCCTCGCGCACGTTTCTTTTAACCATTTTTTATGTTTAGATATGATTCATCCTTTCTAGCGGAATTATTCGCTAAATAATGACGACTTATCTTTACATTTTTAAATCAATTCAACTCATTTGTCTTTTCACAATTTGTACCACGAACTACGGGGTTTTGATCTCGCATTGCACTTTGTGGGTACGTAGGCATGAGACGTTCGTCTCTTCAAACACCAAAATCTTAAAAAACATTCTTCTTCTCATCTCTTCAATCTTTTTTTTCAAGCAAACCAATTTCAGACTAAAATGTAGTAAATATTTCAAAGGGTTCCCGTGGAGTACCACGGACATTTCGGGTGCGTAAAACCTTCCCGATTTGTAACCAATCCCCTTACCCATTCTCTGTTTGTTTCTTTTAGCATTTGCTTTTAGATTCATTAGGTTTTGTTCGTTCTTTTTCCTTTTTCCTTTTGGAAACAAATAAAAGGGCGGTGGCGACTCTGTGTATATTGAGTTAAGTTAATCAATAGCTTACACTCATGATTTTACCGCTACAGAAAAATGGCGACTCTGCTGGGGAGTCAATCTCTAAGTGGATTCGGCCTACTTTGATTTATTTACTGCTTTAGTTTGATTTGCTTGTTACTCGTTGTGTTCTGTTTCGGTTTTGGTGATTCTTTGTGAGATAGATTCTAACCCGGATCTGAGTGGAACTTATGTTAGGACGGCGATATTCGAAGCGATATGCGATGAAGTAGTCCAAAGCGATATCAATTTGATAATCTCCACTCGGTTAGGCTCTCTTGGACTATCAATGTCATGACGAGTAATCGTACGTGGCATTATTTTCCAACCTTGGGCTAATCATACTGAGGACCGTAGAACCCTTAACCAATCTAAGCCAATTAAGGAACGTAGTGCGGAAACTATCTGGGTGTAAACCTAAGGTGGTTGCACGCGATACTACACTCGAACGAGGTCTATTTTAAGAATGTTATCGGTTGGGGAGTAATTCAACGTACCGATGATATTCTAAAGATGGGTGTTAACTCCGGGAACCTCTGTTAGCACCCTTTTGGTTTTTTGCAGGTACAATGAAGACAAACCTTAGTACATGCCTGTGTGGATTGGTGTTCTGTTACCATGACTCCATGCTCGTGATTCGAACCTTTGAACATGTGTGCTTTGTGTGATCTTGTTTGTGGTTGTTACATCTACATGTTCATCATGATCATCTTCACAACCATTTTTCAAGGAAAACAATTCCGATTATTGCAAATATTGAAAAAATATATATTCCTTTTTGTTAAGATTTTTCATGACAGTTTTCTCGATGTTGACCATGTTTGCAATAATCGAGCTGTTTTTCTGAAAATGGGAGTGAACATTGAATATCATTGCATCCTCGCATATTCTTGCGTTCATCTAAGTTGTGTGGGAACTCATCCCGATTGTTTCTTTCCTCAGTTGTCTGTTGATCCGTCAAGCTGACTCCTCACCACAGATACGGTACTAGAGCTGCTAACAGATTGAGAGCTATCAGATTGAGAATGGAACACCAAGAACAGCATAACATGGAAGTCCGAATGGATATTGATGAGTTGAAGTCCGGTATGACCAGGCTCACTGAAATGATGCAAGTTCTGATTGCTCGAGGTGAACCACCTCAAAGGACTGTTATCTCTGAAGTTTTTACTGCTGTTGTTGATCCTCCTGTTGTTCAGCAACCGGTTTCTACTTGGCCAGAATACGGGTTACCTCCGGATTATGTGCCAGTTTCTGCTACTACTCAAATAGGTGGTCCATCTGTTGTGCCAGTCTTTTCAGCTCTGACTTTTGTTGAACCTCAACCTGTTGTGCACACTACTGCTCAAACTACTTATCAGAATTCTCCTTTCTTGTACCAAGTTGCTGGTCAACAACCTGAAAGTCAGGGTGAACCTGGATATATGGATGAAGTTAGAGAGCAATGTTTGACTCTTGAGAAGAGGGTAAGAGGTCTAGAAGGAAAAGATGTCTTTGGTTCTGCTGCAATAGACATGTGTTTGGTTTCCGACATGGTTCTTCCTGATAAGTTCAAAGTTTTTGTATTTGAGAAGTACAGTGGTCATACTTGTCCAAAGATTCATCTGCTAATGTATTGTCGTAAAATGGCTGCACATGCCAAGGTTGACAAATTGCTTATTCACTGTTTTCAAGATAGTCTGAGTGGTGCTTCTATGAAATGGTATGTTGGACTTGAGAAGAGTCACATCTGAAGCTGGAAAGATTTATCTGATGCTTTTGTAAGACAGTATAAGTACAATCTGGACATGGCGTTTGACCATCGTCAACTTCAAAACATGTCACAGAAAGAGAAAGAATCGTTCAAAGAGTATGCTCAGCATTGGAGAGAGCAAGCTGCTCAAGTGGAGCCACCTTTTCCCGAGAAAGAATTAACTGGTTTGTTCATGGACACTCTTCAACCGTTCTTTTGGGAGAAAATGGTAGGAAGTGTTTCATCTTGTTTTTCTAACCTAGTCACTATTGGAGAAAGACTAGAGGAAGGTATCAAGAAAGGTAAGATTACCAATTCTGAAGCTCCTAATGCTGCAAGAAAGTCTTTTGGGAATCTTCACAAGAGGAGAGATGGTGATGCTTATGCTGTTTCAACTGAGAGGAGGCCTTATCGCCCGCAACAACGATATGTTCAACCATATGTAGCTGCAGTTGCTCCTGTTGTATAAGCTCAACCTTCTCAAACTCAAGTTCAAGGTCAAGCTCAACTAACTCAAGCTCAAGTTCAGATTCGAGCTCAAGCTCAGGCTCCTCATCCTGCTGCTGGACAAAATCAGTATCGCAATAGGCCAAACTTTGATCCTATACCGATGCCTTACACTGAGTTGTTTCCTTCTTTGATTAAGAGTGGTTTAATTACTACTAAGCCTCCGCCTCCTGTTCCAAATCCTCTTCCAATTGGTTATAGATCGGATCTTCGCTGTGAGTTTCATCAAGGTGCAACTGGGCATGACTTGGAACATTGCTTTGCACTGAAGGCTAAGGTGCAAGAACTTATCAGGAACAACATCCTTTACTTTAATGAAACTAATCCCAATGTTATCAACAATCCTTTGCCGAAACTTGGGAAGTGAATCTTTTAGAGGAATTCAACAGTCAAATTTTCTTCAAGGCCAGAATATCAGACAGGACAACTCATCCTTGTTGCTGATGGATCACTAGGCCATTGTTTCTTTATGTTTTCAAATTTTCTTCAATCATATTAAGTTGTTTGCTTCTAAACTTTGTTTGTACTTTCATGTTGATTTTAATGAAATGAGCATTGCTTTGTTTTGATTCAATTTCATTTACTATTTGCATCTTTATGCTTTACATTTCAAGTTCATCTATCTTTTCTCAAGCTTTCATAATGATTGGGGGGAGGATGATGAAAACGAGATACCCATAATTGTTGTTGGTATGATTTCAATTGAGACTTGGTTGATGATATACAGACATTGTTTCAAATTCCAAACACCGGAGAAATAAGGAAGTTAATCCTTTGTCAACCCCTTTGAGCCTTGAAGTTGAAGTTTCTTTCTATTCGAAAAAACCCGTAATTTTAACCCGGGGATGGGTAGTTCTCAATTAATTCGAATGTGCATTCAAGTACAAGAGAATCATTCAAGACACCTTTCAATAAAGGTTGCAATCTCAAGCTTTCCTTCACACACATCAAGAAGTGTTGAAGATGTTTTTCAATTTAAAAGCCAATGATGGTTCATTGTAACCATTAAGCAATGCAGTCAATATCTTTCAAAAAAAATGATATTACAAAAAAATATTATTGAAAAAAAAAATCAAAGCCCGCTAAGTCAAAACCTATGAAGGAAACTTAGGCAAAAAAAATTGGGGCATCCCGCTGGCTGTAAGTTCAAATGACACAGTTCAGGCAAAAGTTAGGGATAATAAAAGAAAGATTTGTCAAGAGGTCATCAAAATCCTCAACAAAAGCAAGTTGAGTGGACCAAAGTCCTCACTGGAAATAACAAAGGGAAAGATGTGACTGCTATCTCAAAATCCTTTGGCTTATGAACCATCTTCGTCTGTGCAATCCCAAATGCTTCGAACTTGAATGCATAGGCTGAATTAATTGAGTGTAGGACTGGAGTTCATCACGAAGTTGGGTTGGGTACAAATAAACTTTGAGCCTATATCCTTTGTTTCATAAACCATGAACCAGACCACGCTACAACCTTCAAAAGTCCTAATTGAATCCAGGTTTCTTTTGAAAAGCATACTACAACGAGGTTGCGTAAACTGACTCCCAAGTTCGTTACCAACCATTTGTTTATTACCTTTGACTTACCTTTAATTTTGTCTCAACCGCTGTGTTTTGACATTGTTTTCATTTACTTTACATCAATAAATTTCATTCTAAAAATGATTCTTGATTTCAAACTTTGCATTGAACTTTGCATTAAAATTACCAGGTTTGTACAAACACTTTTTATTTGCAAATAAACTTTCCTCATCAAGGAATTTTCAAACAGTTAAGAAACTTGGTCGGTGATCTTATCAGGGGAAAGTTTTTCTCAGTGTCCTATGGTTCAAGAGTTGGTTGCTCAGCGCAAGTTATTCTCAGATTTGGTTGGTCAGAAGATTCTCTGCAAGATTCATACTGGATTCATTTTCTCAACATTCATCTCAAGAACTGAAGCCATGATCAGTTTATTTTTCTCAGCATTTATCTCAAAGATCTAATTATTTTCTCCAGCAGCAGTCAAGAACTGAATCCTTTATCAGCTTACCTTCATCAATCATTGAACTTGGGGCAATTTTCTTCAAGAATCCCCAAGCAGCTTTGCATGATTTCTCTCAAAAGATTTTCAACTTGGTACAGTTTACTAGTGGGACAGAGATTTGTTCAGCAGTAACCTCTCTAATCTCCAAGCAGAATGGCAGTGATCTCCGTGTTGAGGAATCATTCTTCCATCTTTTCCACTCCTCTAAGAGTCTAAACTGGTTGTCAGCATTTTCTCTCATATTATCTCCTTGGGTGTGTTATTCCCCAGTTTTGTTTACCTTTGCATATTTGAGTGTTTTAGTCCTCATTATGCGTTTTCTCGGGTGTGTTATTCCCCAGTTTTGTTTACCTTTGCATATTTGAGTGTTTTAGTCCTCATTATGCGTGTTCTTGGGTGGTTTAGTCCCCATTTTCGTAAATGTCTGCATACTGAGTGTTTTAGTCCTCATATGCATTTCTCGAGGTCTTGTCATTTTCAACTTCTTACTTTTTGGTCAAAGTCCAACTTTCTTGGCATTTGTCTGTATCTCCAGAACTTTTTCTTCACCTACTTGTTGTGTCTTCTCAGATATTACCCCCTTTTATCCGATTGCCATTCTCGGATGTCCATAGGGAAGTCATCATTGATTTGATGGACTGTCCCGGACTTGTTTCCATTTCATTCAGTGTTGTTCCTGAATGTTATGCTTCACATTTTATCTGATTGCCATTCTCAGATGTTATGATCACTTTCCTTCCGATTTCCATTCTCGGATGTCCATAGTGAAGTCATCAGTGATTTGATGTACTGTTCCGGACCTTTTTCTCATCTCATTCAGTTCTGTTCCTGAGAGTTGTGATTCACATTTTATCTGATTGCTATTCTCGGATGTTGTGATCACTTACCTCCCGTTTGCCATCCTCGGATTTCCATGTTGGAATCATCATTGAGTTGATGTACCTTCCCGAAATTTTCTCATTTCATTCAGTTCTGTTCCTGAATGTTGAAATTCACATTTTATCTGCTTGCCATTCTCAGATGTTGTGATTACCTTTTATCCGATGCCATTCTCGGATATCCCTATTAAGATCAGTAATGTCATCCCTGGACGTTTCTGATGTGCTTCTTCGGGATTTTTCTCACTTTATTCAGTGCCATTCCTGGATGTTGTGATCCTTCTTGTCCAATTGCCGTTCTCGGACATTTTTGCCTCAGCTGAGCCATGTGATGGTCTCTAGCATGTTGCTTTTCCCTGTCGGAGTTTCATACTCCTTATCCCCAGCGTTTATTTTATTTCTTGTGTCTTCTTGTCCCTCACAGATTTCTCTACATTTCACATATTTCCTCTGCATTTCACATATTTCCTATGCATTTCATATCATCTCATGATATCCTCATATGCTTTCATAACATTTTCATATACTTCATATCATTTTCATATCATTTCATAACATTTCGTAATATTCACATATCGTTTCCATATTGTTTCATTTCATTTCATTCCATTTTTTGGCATCTTAGGATCAAAAATTAGGTTTTTGGATATTTAAGTATCTTCCACCTTGTCGTAACGAAGATTTCAATCTTCATTATCTCTGGATTGAAGAAACTTAAATAGGGGCATCTGTCAGACCCTAATTTTTGACCCTAAGATTTTTCGCATCTCATCTGCATTTCGCATACAAACAAGATCACGCACTGTTCGTTTATCCTTTTTCAGGTGCAGGCCTATGCTTCGCAGGAGATCACCATGTTTAATTTCTGTTATTTATTTATATTCACTAACTTCTAACCAAAATACCAAAAAAATATGTTGCATTTTGCTTCTTCTTCTCTTTGTGTTGCAGGATTTAAAAGACAGGGCAGTGATTTTCAATTCAGATGTGGTTGTTCAATTATGATTCGATTCAGATGGATGTTTGACCTAATCTTGGTCAAACTATCAAAAGACTGTTTCAATTGCAAGTTGTGTGTGCCAGTGAATTATCCTCAGACCGTGCGTATTCAAAGTTCAAGACTGTGTTATGTGCGAAGTAATCATTTATCAGACAGTGTTTTGTGCGAAGTTTGGTTTGAATATTCAATGTTCATCATATCACCAGTGATTCATCTGAGGATTTATTTTCCTCAGCATGGATTCGAATTTTCTGGGTAATTTTCAAACGACTTCAGTGAGTGTGGTTGAATTGGCAAGTTGATCATTGGTTCAGTAATGGCTGTTTTCATTTTTATCAGTGGCTTGTGAAAAAAACAGAAGTTGGTTGTGGGCTTAAAAATCATCATTTCATACCCATTTATCTGTTCTAAACCATTTTTCAAAATTCACATTTTTGATCTATATCCATTTCCATTCATTTTTATTCGATCCATAAACCATCATTATTTTTTATATAGCCATTATCCATTTCCATTCATTTTCTAATTTTTACCGATTTTTCATTTCCATATTAAGTTCACCTTTCAAAATTCCTATTCTTTTCGAATATCCATATTCATCCAATTTTATTTCGATCATTCATCACCCATTTCCAATGACCATTTTATAATTCATTTTCGATTCTTTTCCATTTCACGAAATATTCAGTATCCATAATCCAATTTCTCTATTATCCACCCAATATTATCATTATAAAAAAAAATTACCATAAAAAAATAAACATATCATTTTTTTTATATAGTCCACTTACAAAAATCTCTTGTGTTTTCTTAAGCCATTCCATTTTCTATATATAAAATATATAAAAAAAAAGGCCTACACACTTTTTTTTTTGGCCCATTTCATTTGTTTTTTTAGACATCCACAAGTCAATTTAAACCATTATAATTCCAAGCCCATTTCATTTTTTTATAAAAATACATTGAAAAAAAAGAATCATGTGATTCCCACATTCACGCTGATACACCGGCTTTTTACATGTTCCAAGATACAACTAGCCACATGAGCCTTTCAACACTCCATCAGTTCAAGCAGTAGCTCACATTCAACACGCCGTATTCATATCTCAGCCGTACGGTCACGCATACAACACAAGCCAGCTTTCATTAGCTTTCCCCACACAAACTTCAAGCCGCATCACCAACAAGCCCACGTGCAAGCCCAAAATATTCGCGCTCAACAAAGCCAAAGCAGCTTCACACTTCACGCCCAGCTTCACATAAACCGCTACTTCACAAGCTTCAACAATTCCAGCCGTATTCGCGAACGCAAGCAACTTCAGCATCACAGGCCGCGCCCAGCTACAACAAACAACAACAGCCCAACAAGCTGTATGCCGTACTCAGCAAGCTTTCCCAGCCAAACAGCACGCACGCGGACAGCACATAAACGCAACGTCATGACGCATAAAACGTAGTGTAATTTCAGCATGAAACACACCTCTAAACAACATCAAAACGCAGCAGAAATAACAACAAAATGCAAAGAAAAATCTCAGCAAGCATGCTTTCCTTCATGAATCAAAACGCAACAAAATTTCGCGAAACAACATCCGAATTCCTGAATTCAAACCTTTACATCCTTCTATAAATAGCACTTTGTTCCCTCTCAATCTCTAAGTTTAAATCAGCCCCTCAAACCTCTGCTAAAATGAGAACCCAAGCTTCAAAATCCTAAAAAACTCATATTCAACCAATTCATACCACCATTCTTCTTCAATTACTTCCTTAACCTTACTTCAAAAACCTACAAAATTCTCAGATCTACATATAAATCTCACTACAAATCTGCATCCACACAAACCATAATCAATCTCAGTTATTTCAAACAACCAAATAAAAAAGATGATGCAGAATTGAGATGGAGAAAAAGAGATTGAACTGGCCCTTGAGAAAGGTGATTGAACTGGTCTTCAAGCCTTAGAATAACCTCAGTTGCAGATGGGTTACGAATTTCGTAGATTGCAGTCGTTCATGTTAGTCCATCTTTTGCGTGGATCGCCCTTTCAGGTTTTCAATCCACCGGGATACCCTTTTTTGCCTGAGTTGTCCGATGTGGCTTTTCAGCTCAGCGGGTGTACATTTTTCAATATTTCCCTAATTTTGCCCGAGCCTTTTATTCTGTTTTTGGCTCGCCGGGATGCCCATTTTTGCCTGGATCTTTATTTTGTTTTTATCCAGCGGGTCTTTTTACACGAAGTATTTTCTTACTGCGTCTGCGTTGATAGGGGAATGGAAGTCTTCTCCATCCATGGTTGTTAGCATCAAGGCTCCGCCCGAGAAAACCTTTTTAACCACGAATGGTCCTTCATAATTGGGTGTCCATTTGCCCCTGTGATTGTTAAGAGGGGGAAGAATCCTTTTCAGCTCCAGGTCGCCTGGTATATACCTTTGAGGTCGTACCTTCTTGTTAAGAGACTGTTTCATCTGCCGCTGATACAATTGTCCTTGGCATACAACTGTTAGGCACTTTTCTTCAATTAGGCTCAATTGATTGTACCTGGACCGGAGCCATTCAACTTCATCTAGCTTAATGTCCATCATTAACCTCAACGAGGGGATCTCCACTTCAACTGGTAGGACTGCCTCCATAACATATACCAATGAGAACGGGGTTGCCCCTATTGAGGTACGCACTGACTTTCTGTACCCATGTAAAGCAAATGGTAACATCTCATTCCAGTCTTTGTATGTTACAACCATCTTCTGCACGATCTTCTTGATGTTCTTGTTGTCCGCCTCGACGACGTCATTCATCTTCGGGCGATATGGAGAAGAGTTGTGATGCTCTATTTTGAAATCCCGACACAAGTAAGCCATCATCTTGTTGTTGATATTAGAACCATTATCAGTAATGATTCTTTCGGGAATTCCATATCGGCAAATGATGTCTCTTTTGATAAATCGGGCTACCACTTGCTTAGTAACATTGGCATAAGACGCCTCTTCGACCCAGTTCGTGAAATAGTCTTTAGTAACTAGGATGAAGCAGTGACTGTTGGAAGCTGTTGGCTCAATCTTGCCAATCATATCAATGCCCCACATGGAGAACGCCCAAGGTGAAGACATGACACTCAAAGGATTCGGAGGTACATGGACCTTATCAGCATAAATCTGGCATTTGTGACATTTGCGGGAATATTTAAAGCAATCGGATTCCATGGTGATCCAATAATACCCTGCTCTCAACAGCTTCTTGGCCATAGCATGTCCTCCAACATGGGTACCAAAGGAGCCTTCATGAACCTCTGAGCAGAACCATGTCGAAGTTCCACTTGTATAGCACACCATCTTGATTCAAGAAGAAACCACTTTCTAATCTTCTGAGGGTCTTCTTGTCTTTACTGGATGCCCCAGTCGGGTATTCTTGAGTCTTCAAGAAGTGCTTGATATCATGATACCAAGGTTTGTCATCTTTACCACTGTCAATGGGAGACCATGATTCGAGGCACGAAATTCTCTTGACAAACTTTAACCATAGACGACAAACTTTCTAGAGCATCAGCGAACTGATTTTCGTCTCGAGGAATATAATTCAGCTTGACTTTGGTGAAGAAAGTTAGTAGCCTCCTGGTGTAATCCCTGTAAGGAACCAAGTGAGGTTGATGAATTAACCACTTGCCATTGACCTGGTTCACAACCAGAGCAGAATCTCTGAAGATTTCGAGGTTCTTAATTCGCAAACCAATTGCCTCTTCTACCCCCATGATACAGGCTTCATACTCAGCTTCGTTGTTGGTACATTCGAAAGTCAACCAAGCAGCGAAAGGCATATGAACACCTTCTGGTGAGATAATGACAGCACCTACTCCGCTTCCATTTACGTTCACAGCTCCATCAAACATCAACTTCCATTTGGATTCGGGATCTGGCCCCTCCTCCGGAAGTGGTTCTTCACAGTCTTTCATCTTGAGGAACATGATGTCTTCATCTGGAAACTCGAATTTCATGGGTTGATAATCGTCAATAGGCTGCTGAGCCAGGTATTCTGACAATACACTCCCTTTAATTGCTTTTTACGAAGTGTAATGGATATCATACTTCGTTAGAATCATCTGCCATCGGGCTACCCTTCCTGTTAGAGCCGGCTTCTCGAAGATATATTTCACAGGATCCATTTTGGAAATTAGGAAAGTGGTGTGAGTCAGCATGTACTGTCTTAGTCGGCGAGCAGCCCATGCCAAAGCGCAGAAAGTTTTCTCGAGTAGTGAGTAGCATGCCTCACAATCGGTAAACGTTTTGCTAAGGTAATAAATGGCGTGCTCTTTCGACCAGACTCATCTTGCTGACCCAACACACACCCCATCAATCCTTCGAGTACAATAAGATACATGATCAAGGGTCTCCCTGGCACTAGAGGCATGAGAATCGGAGTTTCTAGTAAGTACTCCTTGATTCGGTCGAAGGCTTGCTGACAGTCTTCATTCCATTTGATGGCCTGATTTTTCCTCAGAAGTATAAAGATGGGCTCACACGTGGCTGTTAGGTGAGAGATAAATCGTGCAATGTAGTTTAGTCTCCCTAAGAAACCACGCACTTGCTTTTCAGTCTTTAGCTCAGGCATCTCCTAAATGGCTTTTACTTTGGTCGGATCAACCTTAATTCCCCTCTCACTAACGATGAAGCCCAGTAGATTTCCAGAACGGACCCCAAAGGTGCACTTGTTCGAATTCAACCTCAATCTGAACTTCCGGAGTCTGTCAAACAACT
Source organism: Lathyrus aphaca (assembly GCA_963966055.1). Lineage (NCBI taxonomy): Eukaryota > Viridiplantae > Streptophyta > Magnoliopsida > Fabales > Fabaceae > Lathyrus > Lathyrus aphaca. Next base: position 620,604,006 of record OZ014519.1, read on the forward strand.
TTGCTAGATTGACCAAGTGCTCTTCTTCTATTTGGGATTTTGCTATCATATCATCAACTTAAACCTCAATTTCATGATGAATCATATCGTGAAATAACATCAACATCGCCCGTTGGTAAGTGGCTCTAGCATTCTTGAGACCAAACGGCATGACCTTGTAACAAAAGATGCCCCAAGGCGTGATGAAGGTAGTCTTTTCCATATCATTGGGAGACATCTTAATCTGGTTATAACCTGAGAACCCGTCCATGAAAGAGAACACAGAAAACTGAGCAGTATTATCAACAAGCACATCTAGGTGAGGCAGAGGGAAATTATCTTTAGGGCTGGCCCTGTTCAAATCCCTGTAGTCTACACACTTACTGACTTTACCGTATTTTTTAGGGACTGGCACAATATTGGCAACCCAAGGAGGATAACTAGTCACAGCCAAGAAGTCAGCATCAAATTGCTTCTGTATTTCCTCTTTGATCTTGATTGCCATATCAGGGCGTGTGCGCCTCAACTTTTGCTTCACCGGCGGGCAGTCTTCTCTCGAAGGTAGCTTGTGTACCACAATGTTAGTGCCTAAACCAGGCATGTCTTGGTAAGACCAGGCGAAGACATCAACATATTCTTGAAGGATGGAAATTAGACGATTCTTGATAGATTCTTCTAATGCAACCCCGATCTTAACTTCTTTTTTGTCTTCTTCGGTACTCAGGTTTATTACTTCAATGGCTTCTTCATGCGGCTGAATCATCTTTTCCTCCTGTTTAAGAAGTCGGGCTAACTCTTCAGGTAGTTCGCAATCTTCTTCACCTTCCTCATCGGCTTGATAAATTGGATTGTCAAATTCATACTTAGCCATAACAGGGTTGTCATTGATAAGATCCGGTGACGAGCACCTGCATGAATGGGATTCATGCAAGGTTTTATAAAGAGCTTGAGAAGATGAGAAACATTGTCATTTTAAAACTTTTCTTTCTTTTTGAAAAACAAGCAAAAATGAAAGACAAAGAACAACATGGATGAATGTGAAACGTCAGCTTTATTAATGATTATGAATTGTGTCAGGAATAAAAGAACCCTTACAAAAAGCTACTATGCCCCGGGCAAGACATAGTGCTTAAGTACAGGAAAGACAAAAGAAAAAATCATTACTCTTCGAAGGAGCTGACTAAGATAAGCCTTTCAGATGACCAATTTCTAAGTTGAGCCCCTGTAACAGAAGGTCTAATCCACTCATCTAAGTCGCAGTCACTATCAACTATGTCATCCTACACGACACGGATGCTTCCGGAATCCACCATTCCCGCACTCGTGAAGGTAATCGGGCCTTGACGACCTCTAGCGCTCTGTTCAGATGATGACTGCCCAGGATGGTAGCCAACACCAAACATATCCTTCTTCTCTAATACTTCCACTGGACTGCACCATCCTTCTCTTATCCCCAACTCTACCACCTCTAGAGCTTGCTTATAAGAGGCTATGGAAACCCCCTTCTTTGATTCTTCAGAAGAAGCTGCTAATGAAGATGCCAATTCAAGTTTTAGGGGCTCAAAATCCTGACATGGAGTCTAAACTATCTCACCATCCATCTCCACATATTTAAATGAAGCCAGATGACTGATGAAGATATCCTCCTCCCCACATACTGTTACAATTTGGCCCTCCCAGACGAATTTCAGTTTCTGATGAAGTGTGGATGACACTGCCCCTGTGGAATGTATCCAGAGCCTCCCCAGTAAACAACTATATCCAGGCTGTATATCCATCACATAGAATGTGGTATTGAAGATTTGTGGACCTACTTTAATTAGTAAATCCACCTTCCTAAACACTGATCTCCTCGATCCATCAAATGCTCTAACCACCAGGTCGCTGGGCTTCAGAATCACTCCATCATAATCCAATTTCATCAATGCCTTCTTGGGAAGAACATTCAGATATGATCCAGTATCTACCAACACATGAGATAGCATTGCACCTTTACACTCTAAAGAGATATGCAGTGCCCGATTATGAGCACGACCTTCAGATGTCAAATCCATGTCTGTAAAACCCAATCCATGACTGACATTGACATTGGATACCACGGTTTCTAATTGGTTCACCGAGATATCCTAAGGCACATAAGCTTTGTTTAGGATATTCAAGAGAGCTTTCCTGTGGGAGTCAGAACACATTAGCAAAGACAAGATGGAAATCTTCGATGGAGTCTGTTGAAAATGGTCCACAATCTTGTAATCTCTCTTTTTGATAATTCTAAAAAATTCTTCAGCTTCTTTATCAAATGTAATGTCTGGATCAGTCACTGGTGTGGGTTCATTGGCAATCACTGGTTGCTTCCCTCTTTCCCTAGCCTGGGCTTCTGCAGTGTCCCATGGTGGTATCACATTGTTTCTTAGTGTTTTCGGCGTAAATAACCTTCCACTTCTAGTAAAGCATCCTACTCCAACATTTTCTACTTTAGCTGGCGACGTACTAGACGTAGCCAAATCTTGCTTCTGGCCGTTACAATATACTTCACCACCATAATTCCAGGGAATGGCCTTCTCACTTTGATACATTACTGGCCCAACAGTCGTGATGGTTATCGGTGCCATTCTGGCCTGTGGAGGAACTTGAGACAGATCATAGAAAATGGTTACTATGGAGACTTCGCTTTCTTTTACAACTTTGTCAAACTGTAGAACCCCTTCATTAATCATGCCCTGGATCCCCTTTTTAACTGCTCACAACCATTTGGAGCTTCAACACACCCTGGACAATCATTTTCACAACCTGTAAAAACACCCCTCTGGGCTAAACAAGCCTTAACAGCACTCAACGGATTTTGCAGGTGGTTGACATCACACAGCAAGTTTAGATTCTCCCCATCGTCAATTGCCCCAACTGTACCCCCATGAGGAGGCATGGGGTTCTATATCACATTAGGAGTGGGAGCGAAATTAATCGCTTTAGAATCTAACAGGTCTTGAACAACATGCTTAAAAGCTTTGCAGTTTTCCGAAGTATGACCGGGGGCTCCGGAATGGAATTCGCATCGGGCATTCACATCATAACCTTCGGGGAGTTGTCCCGACCTTGATGGTTGTAAAGTTCTGAGCTGGATCATTTGGAGTTGGAGGATATTCTTCAAAAGTTGTGAGTAAGACATAGGTGGAGTTTCGAGATGCCTTTCTCTGGTCTTCTGAGAATAATATGGAAGAGGAGCTCTTTGTTGATACCCCTGTTGGCGTTGCTGCTGCGGTTGTTGCACTTGTTGTTGATTAGGCTGTGTCTCTCCCAAAGATTTGCATCCCGATACAAGCGCGAACGGTTGGCGAAAGAGGACATGAAGATGAACTGAAAAGAGTCGCCAGCTAGGCATTTTTATCCCGAAGGAAAGGTAATGCTGCATAAACCTAAGAAAAGATGGATAAGACGGTTGCGATACAGAAAAACTGAGAAAGGGGGTTGGTTACAACCTGGGAAGGTATTAGCACCCAGATTGTCCGTCGTACTCGACGGGATCCACACTTAAAAGATTATGTGTTTAAAGGGGTAGTGCTTGTGCTATCTGTGTATCAAAGCTGGAAAAGAATGCAAGTGTCAGTGTAAAAGAAGTGTGGAGTGAAATAAGGGAGTGTCAGTGCAAGAAAAGAGTGTAAAGCTCAAGACAATGAGGCTTAAAGAATAACGCTGGAAGAGGGGGAATATACAGAATCTTGTGTTCGATAACTGTTAAGTTATGCCTACGTATCCTCTCGTGCAATGAGGAAGTCAGAACATCGCAGTTCGACTCAAAGAGACTGAAAGATAAATAGACTGGTGAACTGCTTACTTGCCTATGCTCAAGTGTATGACCTGTCTGGCTCAGGTGCAAACTGTCTTGCATTAGACGGAAGAAGCGAGTTCTCGTTTGTGAATGAGTGAGGTGAAAAAAGAATCCCGAAGGAGACGATTATTGTTTGTTTTGATGTTTTCAATCTTTTATTGCTTTTTGGAGTTTGTCATAGGAAAATGAGTTTAAGCCTAAACCAATGGTTAGCAAACTCATCACATCCTCCCTCTGATTAGGGGTAATGAGAATACCTTAGGTATGAAGTGAACACCTCACACTTAATCACCATGATGTAGGATTAAGATCATTAACCTACTTGTGATTATTTAGATGTTTTGGAGTTTTTGTTTAGTGTTAAGTAATGAGTTTAAGCCATAATCAAGGATTTAATGGACCCATTACACCATCCTAATAGAAGGATAATAGATGAAAATGAAAAGTATGCAATGATGCAAACCGAAACCAGAAGCATGTTCATGATGCAAATGATGCTAAGAGATGATGCAAATGTATGTCATGATATGTGGATGATCATACAAGCAATGAAGCTGCAAATGAATCATGAAAGGAACATGAAAGTTCATGGATGCACATGAAATAAAATGAAAGCATAACATGGAATATGGATGATGCAATGATCAAACATGATTCTAATGTATCCTAAGATGTCTTATATGTCATGTGAATGCACAATATGTCATGGCAAGTTCTTGAATGCAAGCATATGTAAGATGAATGCAAATGAAAATGCAAAATTAGGGTTTTATGAAAGGATGGGATGCAAAACGCAAAAACAGAAGCAAATGACAAGATAAATAATTGAAAATGCAATCAAAGGAACCCTAACCCCATATGATATCAAACCCCAAAGGAGGAGACTTAACTCTTAACCCTAAGGGACTTATGATTTTTCAAAGTTTTCTAGGGTTTTAAGGTACCTAAAAGGAAAAAATGTCAATCAAATCAAAAAGGCATAAGAAATTCAAGGCATAAATATGTTAGAAAATAAATTTCAAATGAAGATCAATGCAAATAGAACCATGGTCATACCATTCTTGGTTAGGCAGAAAATAATTCTTGAAGTTAGGGTTCAAAAATGGGATTTTATGAACCCTAAATTCAAAGAAAAAATGTCAAATGATTCAAAACCAAAAAGAAATTTGTGTGGATGGTATGACAATGTCTCTAAATGTTCAAAGATGTTTTCTGATTTTTTTGATGATTTTTAAATACTTAAATGTATTTTTAATTAATTAATTTTCATTAATTAATTAAATAAAACATTTAAATGATTTATAAATATTTTTTTAATGCAAAAAATAAAAATAAAAATATTTTTGGGTTCTGAAAATTAATAAAAGGTTTGATAAAAAATTTCAGAATTTTTTGATGTTTTTTGCTATTTTTAAAAATTCGTACAAAATAAATTAGAAAAAATGAAATAAAAATGAAATAAATGGAAAGTAAGCTGAAAGGATGGACATGATTGTCTCTGGGCTTGGGAGGGTTGACCTGGCGCGCATCTAGACGGCCCATATTTAAACTTAACTAATCCTATTTAATTAATTAAATAAACCTGATTAAATACTAATGACATAATCCTAGCCCTACATTGCACGCGGGAAAGCTTAATCTAACGACCCAGATTTAAAAAATGCCCTAACCCTAATTAATCAAGTTAATGACTTTCAGGTGGCCGGAAATGACCTCCGGTCATCTTCTCCGGCCACACCTCCACTGAAAAATTTCTATCTCACTCCCTAGGCCATAAGAACATGCCAAAATCTCCAGAACTCATCCTCTAACATCAAACAACAAGAATCCATCAACATAAACAATTTATTTCACCCACACAAAGAGAATCAAAGAAGAACAAGTTTAGGTCAAAAGTTTCAGAGCAACATAAAATGCTTGTTTCTGGCTCATTTTGGAAAATAAACACATCCCCATGATCAGGGCAACACATAGAGCAACATTCTAAAAAGAAAACAAGGTTCTGGAAAAATTGTTCATCATGTTACCTGAGGTTGAGCTTTCGAATTATGGGCTTTCTGGCCTTCTTCCTTGTGCTATTCCACTCCAATGAGCCTATTGATGCTTCTGGTAAGCTTGAAACAAGTTTTTATGGAGTGTTTTGAAGGTTTCAGTTCAGAGGTGGTGAAAATCATATTTTGGTTTGAGGTGGTTTTAGGCTATTTTGATGGTTGGGAAATGATCAGTGATTGATTTGAAGATGAATGGTGGAAGAAGTTTGAAGTTTTGTTGAGTGTGCTGAGAGTTTCAAAGAAAAATGCAAAGGAGGGGATTTTTGTGAACTATGGCAATGCTGAGGATTCAGGCTTGGTGCTTGTGTGAAATGAGTTCCATAAAGCATGTATATGAAGCTGTGATAGGTCAGAATAGTTGGTGTGGGCTATGTTGATTGGTATGGGTGAAAATGCAAAAAGTCAAGGTTGGATGTACTTGAGGTATGGGCAAGTGGCAGGTTGGGATTTGGGCATGTCCAGGTTCAGCAGAGATCAAGGATGGCCATGGAAATCATTTAGAGGCAATTCAGCAAGTTTGTGGAAGGTTATGGGAGGTTTTGCAAATTTGACAAAGTTTGGCCCCTTTTGGATTTCTTCATGTGCAATTCATGAAATTTGGAAATTCTTGGGCCAATTCTGAACATTAAGCAATGCATTATGATAATATGATGATTAGAAGTCCATTTGAAGTCACAAAATAGCTTGGCATGAGGTTTTGCAAAAATCCCTCTTTGGCATGAAACATGAAATTATGTGATTTTTGCCAACTTTGGAAAGCCATAACTTGAGTTCAAAAATGAATTAGATCTTGTTCTTGTACTTTTTGAAAAGGGAATGATCCAATCTACAACTTTCATGACCAAAGAATTTTTCATTTGAAGCATTTTTGGTTGAGAAAGAGGAGGTTGAAAAACTTTCCCAAAATGGAAAGTTTACATTACAAGTCATTTCCATTTTTGGCAACTTTTTGTTTTGCTCATTTTCCTTCAAATTTGTGAACTTCTAAGCACTTAAATGATCAAATAAAGATCATATAACTTCAATTTGATGAAAAATCCACTTTGGTTCCATTGGTGGGGGCCTCAGATGCCCTGATTTTGCTCTGACTTGCTCAAGAAGTTACCTAGTGATCAGGTGACTTCCACAATGAATTTTTCCATCAAACTTGGTATGTATGATCCTTATAACATATTAAGACCAATAGAAATAATAATGACCAAAATATTTGGAGTTATGGCCTCTGAAACCAAAACACTAATTTCAGGTCATCTGTGCAGTTAAACCCTAGCTTTGCTTCCATGCTTTGCCAGTTCTTGTGATTTCTTGGCTTCCTTGATCTTTGAGGGATACAAAATGATAGTAGAACATACATGGACCCTATTGAGATGAATGAAGACCTTTGGAGTGGCTCAGATGGATCGTGGATTGCTCAGATCACAAACCCTAGATGCAGATGAACTTGAACCAATGCAGTGAAGCAAAAATGCAACATGATATGCTATGATTGAACTAATGCAAGTATGAAAGATCACAAGACATGCTGTGAACTTAGTGAGGGAAAATTTGGGGTGTTTACAGGCTGAGCTGAGATGGTGACAGGAGCCACTTGTTGATAAACACCTCTTTTACCTCCACCTCTTTGTGCGTACACTACCACAGTCTTTCCTTCCCTCTTCTTCAAGAAAGGCTTCTTGATACCGGAAGTCGAAGTACCACAATTTTGGATTTTTCCCTGTTTAATCCATATTTCTATCCTCTCTCCAATCAAAATTATATCTGAAAAGCCACTCGAAGAACATACGGCCAACCTTTCCATGAAATGCCCAGGAAGGGTATCCAGGAAAAGGTCCACCATCTCTCTTGCTAGCAACGGTGGTTGCACCCTAGCAGCCACCTCACGCCACCATTGTGCGTAGTCTTTGAAGCTCTCATAATTCTTCTGTGTCAAGCTCTGAAGTTGAGTTCGACTCGGCGCCATGTCAATGTTATACTGATACTGTTTCAGAAAAGCTTCTCCCAATTCTTTCCAGCTTCTTACAGGATTCCTTTCCAACTTCATGTACCATTCTAAGGATCCTCCGGAGAGACTATCTTGGAAATAGTACATCCAAAGTTTTTTGTCCTTGGTATGGGAAGCAATCTTTCGGTAGAACGCCTTTAGATGAGTTTTAGGACAGGAGCTTCCATTATACTTGTCAAAAGTCGGTGGCCTGAACTTGTGAGGAATGACCACCCCAGGGTCTAAGCCCATATCAGACACATCTATCCCAAGAGTGTCTCTACACTCGAGGGCTTTTACTTACTCAACAAGCATCAAGAAATCTTGAGAATTTCCTTCTCCGCCAAACCCCATATCATTGTTAAAAGGAGGGAACTGATCCTCCTGTCTGTCTTGTATCGTGATGAAAGTTGTTGTGCCAGGTTCTAGAACTTGAGGTCCACCTAAGCCATTGTTGGTGTTGGGAGGATTCACTTGAACCTAAGGAGTAGTTACAGGAGGATTAGTCTGAGGAGGGTTGAGCCCCTGAATTGCATTTATCAGATCTTGTTGTCCCTGAGCCATCCCTTGCATCATGACCATGAATTCCCCCATTCTAGTGAAGAACTCATTAAGCTTAGTTTGCATAGCATCCATGACGGTCCTCTGGTTGTTGAGAGTTGCGTAACGATGCGAGATATTTTGTTGAAGATGTCGGGTCTTGGAAGCTCTCGCAATCTTTGCCTGAAATGCAGATAAGTTAAGCAACCTGTAGAAAACCTGCAAAAACAACAAAAAGAATGCAAATGATGTGTATGCAATGCAATGTGTTCCTTTTATCCTCAAGGTTCCATTTATTTTCCCATTCCGGTGTTGAGAAAATAATCCTTTGCAAGAAGATCCTGTGCGACATTCAAATTTGAAGTGGTGGTATTTATTTCGTGTCCGTGCAGCAGATAATAACCAGAGACTTCAGGTAAATCAGAAGACAACTGGAATTACAAAAATCCGCAAAGGGTACAAATTCATATGTCAAAAGAAAAATTACATCAAGAGAGAGGGGATTCCCACAACAAGCCTTTGGGTAATCCGAGTCATATGAATACAAAACTAAAGCTTAGGAAAATCTACATCTTGTAACCTCCAACTAAAGCGCTTAACACCTTGCAACAGCTCAGCTACATCTGGATGCGTAGGTTCCTACACAAGCTTCTGAATCAAGATATCCCTAAGGTCAAAGGAGGCATGCAATTCTTCAATTTGTTGTAGGAACACCTTTTCACTCTCTTGGCTTGTAATAGAATCAGTCTTGGCTCTCTTGACATCAACTTTCAATTTCAATTCTTCTATTTCTTTCTGAGCATCCTTTACTGCTTGTTGGATTTATGCTAGACTTTAGAGACAACTCTTCTCTTGATGATAAGCCTTCTAAAGGAGCTCTCTTTGTCCATCCAAAGAATCTTCAAGACTCTTGATTTCTAGCTTGTGCTTGACTTCCAGCTCTTTCTGCTTCCTCAAGTTGTCTTCCCACTTTTCTTTCCATAAGGTGACAACCTCATTAGCTTCATTCAAATCTTTCCTCTCTTTCTGGCGATGGGCTGCCTTGTAAGTTTCAGTTAATCCCCCTTTCTTGAAGTAAAGCTCTCTCTCTTGAAAGTCTTGTTGCTTGAGCCTGACCATTTCTTCAGCTTTGTGAGCTCTTTCCTCCAAGTTTTGGTTTTGCATCTTCAATTTCTGACATGAATTGTAGGCTTCTTGATTCTCCAACCCGAGTTGCTGAACCAAGGCTTCCAGTTTTTGATATTCCTGAAGAGGCACTGAAGTTATGGGTGCTACCTTCTTAGGGTAGAGAGGTGTTTCCTTAGAGAATGGGAGCAATAAAATCTCTACATGATCTTCCAACCAGCTGGAAAAAGGATCATAAGTATTGGGATCTACTCTCCCAAAGTCTTTCTTCCCTTTCATCACTCTAACCTCCCAAGCTTGGGATGCTAGTATGCTCATCTTGTGATTTCCTTCTGCTGGAAAGTATAAAGACTCATTTATCTCTTCAATCAAAGGTACATATCTTAAAGGATAACCAAATTGCTTCCTAAATAAGACATGATTGTAACTGATCCCACCTTTCCTTCCTATCAAGGGCACATTTAGGAAGCTACAACAACTGACCAACATTTCTTTTCCCACAAGATCCCTATTGAATCCCCAAGTAATGTCAGTTGAGGTTAAGCCCATTAATCTTCTGGACCACTTCCAAGATTGTTTCAAATCCTGGAAAGGTCCTTATTTAGGGAGTTGCCTTACAAACCAATCAGTAAATAAGGGAGCACAACAATTTACATGTCCCTTCCTCTTTTCATTCCTATGGTGAACTCCATAATAAAAGTCACCTAGAAAAGTAGGTACTGGATTTCTTCTGGCAAATATAGTGATAGCTTCCATGTTGACCAAACCCTTTTCTCTTGGAAACAAACTGGTCCCATACATTATCAAAGCAAGCAAGGTACTGAACTTAGCCCATTTGTTTTCAGATGCCAGATCCTCAGCTTCCTTGATAAGAATATCTAAGAAAAGTCCTTTACCTTTGGTGGCATCCAATCCTCTTCTAACCTTGGATAAGTCCAGAAGAAAAGAGTCAGTTATTTATTTGGATGAAGACATCTTCTCTAAGCCATAGTAAGGAGCACCATTTTTTATGGGAATTCTGAGAATGCTGGATATCTCCTCTAATGTGGGAGCCAAGATGTAGTCAGGGGAAAAAAAGACCCTCAACTGAGGATTATAGAACTGCAGTAGAGAATGCAAGTTATCCCTCTGGTCAATGGTTGGCTTGTTCACATAGTCTAGGATCTTTCCAAACTCTTTTCTTAAATCATCAAGCACTTTATCACCCATCAAGCTAATTAACTTCTGAATACCATCTGCTTCTAGATGTGGGAAAGTATAATGGACATTTCTCTTCCTTGGAATCTCCATGTTGAAGCAGCAAATATGACCAGGAATAGGGGTAATGAACCCTGAGAATAAAAAGAGCACAAAATGATTAATGATGTTATGATGTTATGCAAGGAAAGGAATGTGATCAGTGATGTGTCTGTGTAGTGAATCAGGTAATCAAGTGTTTGTGCAAGTCCATAACATCATCATAAGTATCTCCGATCAGGAGCTCATGATTTCTGGATCCATAATTAACAAAACAAGATCATATCACTGAAGTGTGCTGGAATAATGGGTGTTTTGAAGTTTAGGGTTCCTACAAACCTGTAAACCCCTCCCAATCTCAAGGGTGTGCTACTCGGGTCAACATCACGGACTCTAAAAGCCGAATAGTAATAATACGTTCACCATCTTAGCGAAATGGCTCATGACCGAATCAGGGAATCGGTTTGGCATTATGTACTACTATGGGAGGTCTCAGCTGAGTCTAAGGAAACAAGCATCCCTCATAAGTCCTCAGCATCAAGAACTGAATCGAGAAACAATAGTACATTCATCCCGAAGGGTACAATACTATTGTCATACGAACAGTTTGCTTTAACTGGATTCCTATGAGAGAAATAGGCCATCCTATGCGAGTTCCTAGTGGGCCCTCGGATGCGAGTGGGTTTGCCAACAAATGTGGTGTGCCAATGTCATCACTAGAGAGGGATGTTTCCACAAAGGTTCTCAATGATCGGTCCCCTGACTGCACATAACTATCAAAGTAGTGTATTGCCCCAGAAAGATTCCGGTGTCAATACATTTTCGAGAAGGTCGCAAGTCAAGGGGTGGAACTCACTAATACCAACATAGAAAGATGCCATGAAGCCAAAGTGGAACCACTCTAAATCCTAGGTACACTCAAGTCGGGCATTTGTCTTATCTCACAGTAACAAAGCTCATCCCACAGAAAAAATGAAACCAGCACAGTTCAGTATATGATGCATGAGAAAATAAATACTGAAAGCAGTAAATAACACTATAAAGTAAACTGTAAACAAGAACAGTAAATAAACACAACAGCACACACATATAAACACCTAAAGAAAACAAAAACAAATAGGCGCTAGGATTGACTCTACAAGGGAAACCATAGATTCTGGGTACGTTCCCCAGCAGAGTCGCCAGTTGTCGCTCCTGGGATTTTCATCCTAATACAAACGCGAAAGTGGCGCGAAAAAGGTAGATTCGCCAGCTAGGCATTTTTATCCCGAAAGAATGGGAAAGGTAATCCTAAACAAACCCGAGGAAGAATGAAAGGACAAGGTCCTGCAAACCAAAGATCTGGATTCGGGAGTCAGTTACGACCTGGGAAGGTATTAGTACCCCAGATCGTCCGCCGTACCCGATGGGATCCATGCTTGCTTGTTTGTTTCAAAGGGTGAAAAAATAACTGCTGCTGAACAAATGAACTGCTAACTGGGATGAGAAAGGGAACTGAACAAAGAGAACAAAAAGATACGGGACAAATGTAGGGAAAATAAAGAGTGTGATCGAACGGGCCCTACCCCGCTACCTACGTACCTCATCAGGAAAATGAGGATCAGAGTCGACGTAGTTCGCCTAACTAAGGCGGGAACTATATGTTTGTGTTTCTTTATGGCTGTAACTGCGTATGTCTATGCTGAGGTGTTGAAGGCTCGTCTGGTACGAGTGCGTTTACTGTCTTGCATGCGAGACAAGTCGTCGCAAGTTCGCGCTTAGAGTGAATGAGGTGAGAAAGAGAAGTTCCCGTAGGATAGCCGCTTATTGTTTTTTTTAATCTTTTATGAGTTTTCATGAATTTTACACAAAGAAGTGAATTCAAACTCTTTTCTATGGAATGTGTACTTGCTACTACATTCCAAGATGGAATTATAGAAAAAGCACACCAAGCAAGGAGAATTTATCCAAGACTTGTTTCCATGAATTAGGGTTTAAGTTCACTAGCATGTTGAACTTTATTAAGTGTTTTTGTAGCTTGTGTGAAGAAGTTTCTTTTAGATTTTTCTTTGTGAAACAACCCCTTGATAAGACTTGTACATCATGCTATACAAGCCTACACCATTCCAAGATGGAATGAATGCAAATGCCTCATGGAATAAGGCTATACACAAGGGATCCTCTCATGCATTTATTAAGTCTTTTTGGATTTTTGTTTGAAGATAAGAAGAGAATGACTCAAGAGGCAAAGGTCAAAGCTAATGGGGGACTAAGACACAACCCTAAGTCATCTTATTATGTAAAAATGTGATCGTATGGTTAATGAGGTTTTCTAACCTAAGGAGAAGAAAGAACAAGTTAGAATTCAACTTACTTCCTAAGGAAGTTAAGTTGAATCTAAAGAGAAAAAGGGGAACCTATGAACAAAGCACAAAGATGCTAAGGCAAAACAAATAGATGCATAAGGGATAAGGAATGAAGTAATTACCTCCTCTTCCCCCTACAAAACAAATATTAGTATGATGAATAAAAATGAACAATCATTACATGGTAAATCTTCATAAATAATTCACACTATCTAAGGAAGAGATTAGTAAACTCTTAAGACAATTACCTAAGCCTAAGGCAACTTATAAGATAGTAAACTTAAAAAGTCAGTAGCTAAATGTCACTCCCCGGATTTCCTACCTGGTACAAACGCGAAAGTGGCGCGGAAAGAGATAGAGTCGTCAGCCAGGAATTTTTATCCCGAAGGAACGAGAATGGTAATGCTGCACAAACCAGAAGAAAAGAAGAGGAAGGACACGGGTCCTGCGAACCAAAGAAACTGAGTTCGGGAGTCGGTTACGACCTGGGAAGGTATTAGCACCCAGATCGTCCGCCGTACCCGACGGGATTGGAAAAAATGAGACTGGAATTGGAAAAGAAAAGAAAAGAAAGGGGGAAAATGTAGGGAAAATAAAAGAGTGTTCTTGAACAAGCCCTACCGCGCTGCCTACGTACCTCATTTGGACAATGAGGATCAGAGTCGTCGTAGTTCCCCTAACAAGGGGTGGAAAGGATTGCTTGTGAATTAAGGCTTGAACTGCCTATGTCCATGCTCAGGTGTTGCAGGCTCGGACGACGAGTGCATAACCGTCTTGCAAAGTGACAAGTAGGAGCAAGTTCGCGGACGGAGCGAAGGAGATGAGAAAAGAATTCCCGAAGGAGAGACGTTTATTGTTTGTCTAGTGTTTTTTATGAGTTTTATATGAGTGTGCACAAGGAAGTGAACTCAGGCTCTTTTCTATGGAATGTCTACTTGTCACTACATCCCAAGATGGAATAATAGAACAAGCACACTCAAGTAAGGAGAAGATCCCCAAAACTTGATACCATAGATTAGGGCCTAAGCTCACTAACGCATTGAATTTATTAATTTTTTTTTGTAATTTTGATGAAGAAGTCTTTTTTATGATTTTTTTTGCTGAAGATGGTACCCTGATCAGACTTGTGCATCATGACGAACAAGCTTGTACCATCCCAAGATGGGAAAACTACAAGTGTTTCATGGGATGAGGCTATTGCACAAGAGGCCACTTCAATCCTTATTAAGATGCTTTTTTAGGGTTTTGAGATGAGAAGAGAAGAGAAACAAAAGGATCTCAAAGGTAAAAGTCTAATGGGGGACTAATGAATCCTAATTGTTATCATGCATAGAAAATCCTAGGTTAGTGAGGTTTACTATCCTAAAGAAGAAAGAAAGAAGAAGAGAAAGAGAAGAAAGAAGAATAGAAGAGGGAGGAAGTAAGGCCTAAGCCCCAACAATCACAAGTAAGATAATGTCAATAAGGAAAAGAGAAGAGATAAGACTTGGAGATGTGGGAATCATATCCACACCTCTCACTTACCAAAGCCCCTGAAATGGTAGTAACATAAGCAAATATCAAAGCAAGCATCACAAACTTGAAGAACAGAACCTTAGCATATCAAGAGTGTGCCTAATGATCATAAGAGATAAAGAAAAGAAGCATACAAACTCAAGTATTAACATCAAGAGAAGTAAAGAAATAAAAGAAGTGAGGAGAGCATGCAAAAAAGTGAATGACCTTCAAAATCAAACAATCACAAAATTTCTCAAAGCACCAATATCAAATCAAGACCATAGAGGTATCAACATCCTAATAAGGCTCTAAACAACTCAAAGAAGTTGGCACAAGTGCCCTTCTAACCTAAGGATTGAACATATGACCAAAAGGGATGCAAAAGAAGATAAACAAAGGACAAAATTCAAATCAAATCAAGCATAAATCCAAAAATTCCACAAACTTGCACAAATACTCTTCAAACATACAATATTGACATGCCAAAAGAGGAGAACCAAAATCAGAACCTAAACAAGTCAAATAAATGTCTAAACATGGATTAGGGTTAGAAGGCTTCATGTACAAGTTAAAGACCAAAACCAATTAAGCAAACTTCTAAAAATCAGAATAAAAATCATCAACAAACTACATCTCATCATGAATCCAAAGCAAAAAGAATCAATTCAAAACTCACATTAATGATCAAGATAGAAAATATACAAGACATCATGCCTCAAAAATGAAATAAAAGCAATTAATTAAAGAAACAATTAATTCCAACGTGGCAAATAAAAATAAATGAAAAATAAAAATGCCAAAAATTAAAGAAAACTCAAAGGATCATTAATGAAAGTTTTTAGAATTTTTTATGAACTTATTTCTATTTTTAAAAATTAAAAACCAAACTAAAAATCAAAATAAAAATAAAAAGAAATAAAAGAGGCCAGGGGTGAGAATAGCAGTCAATCCAGTTCATTTCAATTGGGCTTCAGAAAACAGGGGGTGGGGATAGCAAGAAAAGCCCATTAGGTTTCAACGTAGCACACAACAATTATGGTGGAAACTCAAATAATCAGGAAAAATAAACAGTCATTAGATCAAACGCACGCTCCAAATTCAGTCAATCATTAAACCAAGGTCCTCTCATTCATTGGCTAGTGGCGTGAGTGCACAATATTATGGTGTGGTGCAAAACAAATTGTATTATCAGATTTAAAATATGAAACATAAAACACGTGAGGGAGAGGGTGGAAAATTAATGCGCTGGCAAGCTCTTCTCCGTCCAGATCAAGGATCCAATGGCTCATGTTCATCTTCTTCAATCAACTAGTTCCAGAATCCGGTGACCGGAGCCCTAGCTCCGGCACCGGAAAATTCAACGCTATGAACAAACTTGCACAGAAATACTTCAAACTATCCAGATCAACTAATTAACCCAAGCTAAATCCAAATATGACAACGAAATTTACAAAGAATCAAAGAGAAAGCCAAATCGAACACAAACACTTTCATGTATCAAACTGCAATTCAGCATAACAAGCTCATTTCCTACTCATTTTGCATTCTAAATAGATCAACAACACCAGCAAAACATGTAGATCACAATGTGCACAATCAATTTCATTTCTGGATCTAAGAGTTTGAAGCTAACCTGAGATCTACAGATCTGGAAATAGCTTGAGAGAAACCAAGAGGAGCTGTAGATCCACTCCAAATTCACTCTAGTTGCAAAATAAATGCAACTGAAGCCTTGAAAACTGCTGGTCTAAGAACTCAAAGCTAACTGCACTGAAATGGCAAGGTGTGAAATCTTGAGAATTAGCTTGAATGAGGGGTTGATCTTGACTCCTTAAACTTCACTGATCATGAATATGCTATTGGTTCTTGCAAAGAGTGAGTGTGTGATGAAATTCAAAGGGAATTGCAAAAGGATAAAAAACTTGAGACTGAGCAAAATGTTATGGATCTGAGGTGAAATGAAACCCTAATTAGCTTATAAAGGGTGCATGTTTTCAGTGTTTGGAAATGCAAAGAGAATGCACGTGAGAATCAAGAGGGAGGATCAAATTGAAAAAAATGCAAGAGTGGTGAGATGGAGTCATTTTCTCGTGCTATCCCTTCTCTCCTTGCACTTGTTCAAGTCTCATCCAGCCCTTGATTCATAATTGGGAACATCCTGGCCCTTGGATGT
Source organism: Lathyrus aphaca (assembly GCA_963966055.1). Taxonomy (NCBI): domain Eukaryota; kingdom Viridiplantae; phylum Streptophyta; class Magnoliopsida; order Fabales; family Fabaceae; genus Lathyrus; species Lathyrus aphaca. Next base: position 620,620,756 of record OZ014519.1, read on the forward strand.
GAGGGTCATGCTTTTTGAATGATTATGCAATTTTGCATCTTATGGAGTATACCTCATCCCACGCACGAATTGAATGACTTCTTTGGAGCAAAATGACCTTTATGTAATGCCTTGTAATATTATGACCTCATTTTATCCATAAAACAACTTAGAAATGACTTGCATGAGCTTTTGCATTTGGAGGAAACTTGAAATTCAAAGCAAACCCTAAAATTCAAGTAATTTTTGAAGGCCATATCTCATGATCCATGAGGGCTATGAAAATGTACTTATACTTTTTGAAAATGGGAGAACCTACTCTTCAACTTTCATGTTTATTGGCAACTCATTTGAAGCTTTTTTCACCATGTTATAAGCCTTTGAAAATTAGGGCAAAAAGTTGCCAAAAATGGAGAATTCCATGACAAACCACATGCCAAAAATGGAAACCTCCTCAAAACCCCTTGATTCTTGATCTTTGACCTTGCCAAACCTCTTATAAGGTTATAAGAACATCCCTTGACTTGAAAAATGAGGTTGGACCCTTTGAAATCTCACAGTTGACTTCTAGAATGCACAGTTGACAAATTTCTTCTTTTACAAGCCACTGATGAAATAACTGACTTCCACAAGGAATTTTCTCATCAAATTTCATCCCTAGGATCCTCTTATCATATGAAAGACTTTGCCTAGATGAAATGGCCAAAGTCACAAAGATTTTATGCTTGAAAGTGAAACCCTAATTTGGGATCATTGTGTAGGAGCTTGCCCTAGCTTAAATTCCCTGATGATCTCTCAACCTCCTGGGCTTTTGTGAATGATCTTGAACTTGTGATTGCCATGTAACCTCCTCATGGGACTTGGACAAGTCCATTGGGCCTCTTGTTATAGCTTGTAATGCCTCAAATCCACCCACAGTTGATCATATGCCTAATGCTAGATCATGAGAATGTTATGCTTCAATCTTCCATGCAAAGATGCCAAGGTCCTGATATGCTTATGATGATTATGGTATGATGATGATGCTTAAAAAGAAGAGGGAATATTTAGGGTGTTACAGCTGCCCCTATTCAAGCAACTGTTAATCTGAAAAGGACGGTAGCACGGGCTATCGACCATTCAAGATAAATTGTGGTTGAATACCAAGAAAACCTGAAATTTGCACTCTGCTGGAGAATGCAAGCACTGGGAAATAAACCCAACCAAATGATGCTTTGGTGACTGAAATGGGGAGAAAGCAGACGAGCTCCTTCCAAGCTGAACTGTTACTTTAGATAGAAAATTTAGACAGACGAGTCATGCACTTAAGTCTATGGGATAGACATGCATAATCAGGATAGACGAACCCTCCCCATATATAATTCGTAGATATATGGACTAAGACAAACGAGCCTTATTCAGATAACCTGTTACGCCCGGTGCAACAATAGAATTCGACGAACCCTCTTCACAAATCCTGCGTAGATAAGTGGTGTATGAGACAGACGAACCTCCTTCGGATAACCTGTTACGCCAGGACCAGTAACCATTTTGACGTTTAATCCCACCGTCAGGTCTTCAAACCTCTTCAATACAGACGAATATTGGATGATCATCAGACGAGTGCCATAAGTCAATGATACAAATGAATATCAGACGATGATCTAAGAAACGCAGACGAGCGCTTCAGGCGATGATACAGACGAATATCAGCCATTGGTACAGACGAATACCAGAAACCCAACTCAGACGAGCATTTGGAGTAGCAATACAGACGAGTACCAGAAATCCAACACATACGAGCAATTGGAGTAGCAATACATACGAGTACCAAAAATCCAACATAGACGAGCAATTGGAGTAGCAATACAGACGAGTACCAGAGTGAATATCAAATCAACACATATGGATATAAGCCAACACGGACAAGTGTGAGGGATGATACAAACGAGTATCCAAACAATGCAAACGAGCTTCAAACAGATAACAAACACAGACGAGCATTGGGGAATGCAGACGAGCAACAAACAAATATCAAACACAGCCACGTGTCAAGTACCAAAATGGAAGTTACACACAGACGAGTGTTGGAAAGTGCAGACGAGCAAAAGAATCTACCAACCATGGGCAACTGCTAGGGAAAGAAAATGTGCAATACCAAAGTGCAAACACAGACGAGTGTTGGGAGATGCAGACGAGCTCCAAAGTGCCCTGATTGGCAGTAAGATTCACAACTCTGCAGGGGAGAATCAAGTCAAGAGGATTTGACACTTAACTCTGGTTAGGGGGATGAATAATTGCTTGTATCATCATACTGACCAAAAGTAAATTAGCAACTTCGCTGGGGAATATTTCAATCCTGAAACTCTGCGGAAAAATGACGATCTTCCAACACGGCTGGGGAGATGCTTCCTCAAATATCCTTTGCTTGGGAAGAGAGTTTTGACAGTTATAAACTCTGTGGGGAATGGGCCTCCAGCTGCTTGCTGGGCAAACTTCTCTTGTGGACAGATAACCTGCTTGGGGATTCCACCTGCTCTAACTCAGCTGGGGAAAATTCTGTTTGGGAGAATGTGACGCCATCTTGCAAAACCTGCAACAACAAAAAAAACATATATGTGCTCCCGGGGACTTGCATGGTATGATCTGTTCATCCATCGTCGCCCGACATTCAAAGAGGATTTTAAATGTTTCCCTGCAATGTCATTTTTCATTTAGGAAACAAACACCATGTTTTTAAATGCAATGCTATTTTTTTTTGCCAAAAATTCAGGACATTTTTGTAAACAAAATAAACACAACACAGCTTTTTGACTGAATATTCTTTTATTGAAAGGCCTCTGAATAGGCAAAGTTTTTACATCAGGAAGCAACCACCTGGAAAGAGGTAGCTACCATAAAATTGAGAAAATAAACTATCCTAATGGCAATGGGCACGACATCCCAATGAGTTTCCTTCTTGCTATGACCAGCATGTCTTCAAGACTTTCCATTCTTGCTTTTGCTTTCTGAAAAGATGAGGGGACTGATTCCTATCCTTCTGATATTGTCAGGTTGTACGAAACAATGATTTGATTCAGATTACCCGGATCACAGTTGTTCTCTTATTCCCTTGTTTTGTGTGTGTTGCTCCCGCCAAATGACACCTGGTCAAGAGGGGTACAGACGCGAACGGTCGGCGAAAGGGAAAGAATGAAAAGAGTCACCAGCTAGGCATTTTTATCCCTAAGGAAAGGTAATGCTACATAAACCTAGGAAAAGATGGATAAGACGGTCGCGAACCAGAGAAACTGAGAAAGGGGGTTGGTTACAACCTGGGAAGGTATTAGCACCCAGATTTTCCATCGTACTCGACGGGATCCACGCTTGAAATTTTGTGTTTAAAGGGGTAGTGTCAGTGTTATCTGTGTATCGAAGCTGGAAAAGAATTCAAGTGTCAGTGCAAAAGATATGTGAAGTGAAATAAAGGAGTGTCAGTGCAAGGAAAGAGTGCAAAGCTCAAGACAATGAGGCTTAAAGAATGATGCTGGAAGAGGGGGAATATACAGAGACTTTTGTTCAATAACAGTTAAGTTATGCCTACGTATCCTCTCGTGCAATGAGGAAGTCAGAACACCGTAGTTCGACTCAAAGAGACTGAAAGATAAACTGACTTGTGAACTGCTTACTTGCCTATGCTCAAGTGTATGACCTGTCTGGCTCAAGTACAAATTGTCTTGCATTAGACGGAAGAAGCGAGTTCTCGTTTGTGAGTGAATGAGGTGAGAAAAAGAATCCCGGAGGAGACGATTATTGTTTGCTTTTGTGTTTTCAATCTTTTATTGCTTTTTTGTGTTTGTCATAAGTTAATGAGCTTAATCCTAAACCAAAGGTTAGTAAGCTCATCATATCCTCCCTTTGATTAGGGATAACGAGAATACCTTAAGTATGAAGTAAGCACCTCAAACTTAATTACCATGATGTAGGATTAAGATCATTAACCTACTTGTGATTACTTAGATATTTTTGAGTTTTTGTTTAGCATTAAGTAATGAGTTTAAGCCATAATCAAGGATTTAATGGACTTATTACACCATCCTAATAGAAGGATAATAGATGGGAACATTTAAGCTGAGGAAGGCTCCTCAACTTAATCCATGATTAGGGATTAACCTCATGACAAAACAAAGCCTTTATTGAAGTGGATTTTAGTATAGGTAAGATTAATAAGTGAATTTTATGGTTTGTAAGACAGCTTGAGGGGGACTTGTCCATTAACACTAGGGTTAGTCCTTCTTAACCAATTAAGGAAGAATTAGAACCCTAATGCAAGGCCCAAGTTACAAGCTTGATGTCTTAGTGATTATTAGGTGAATTGATTAAGGGATTTAAAACACATTAAGGGTTTAACACTTAGGATTAAAGTTATACACTCCATCCTAATAGAAGGATACATGCATAACCTTAATCACAAAGCCTTAAAACCTTTAAGGTTTAGTCCCTGATTAAGAGATGAGAAGAGAAAACACAAAGATGACACAAAGGTAAAACTAATGGGGGACTAATCAAACCCTAATTGTGATCATGCTTGGATATTCCTAAGGTTTATGAGGCTTGCAAGAAGTCTTCAAGAAGAGCCACCAAGGAAGAAGCAAAGATGGAAGGAGAAGAAGCAGAAAGAAGCAAGTCAACTTACTTAACTTAAGAAGATAAGTTGCTTGAAGAAAGAAAGTGAGGAGGGAACATGATTGAGCAAGCTCACTCTAATACACACTCAAAATGCAGCAAAGATGCATAAAAGAGATGAGAAGAGATTGTGAGAAGTGAAGGCAAATTCACTTCTCAAAACACTTACCACCTGAAAAGTTAGCAAAAGGAAATGAAAATGAAATGAAAATGAAAAGTATGCAATGATGCAAGCCAAAACCAGAAGCATGTTCATGATACAAATGATGCTAATAGATGATGCAAATGCATTTCAAGAGATGCAAATGATCATACAAGCAATGAAGATGCAAAATGAAGCTTAAAGGAAGCATGAAAGTTCATGAATGCACATGAAATGAAATGAAAGCATAACATGGAAAATGGATGATGCAATGATCAAACATGATTCTAATGTGTCCTAAGATGTCTTATATGTCATGTGGATGCATGAAATATCATGGCAAGTTCATGAATGCAAGCATATGCAAGATGAATGCAAGTGAAGGTATAAAATTAGGGTTATATGAACATATGAGATGCAAAACTCAAAAACAGAAGCAAATGACAAGATAAAAAAATTGAAATTGCACTCAAAGGAACCCTAAGCCTATACTAGTTCACCATCCAAAGGGGGAGGTCAGAAGCTTAACCTAGAAGGACTTATGAATTTCCTAAGTTTCTAGGGTTTAAATGGTGATCCTAAAGGTAAAATGCCAAACAAATTGAAAATGCATTATAAAAATGAAACAAAAATGTTTTTAGATGCTTGAAACCATGCATAGCACAATACAAAAAGAATCATTCACAAACCCAACTTGGTTTGAAAGTTATGAATTTTTGAAGTTAGGGTTAAAAATATTCAAGTTTAAGAACCCTAATTCATTTGAAAAATGTTAAAGCATGATCAAAACCAAAAAGAAATTTGTGCGGTGAGTTTGTAAATGTTTGTAAATGTTTAAATATGCTCTCTGAATTGTTTTATGATTTTTAAATACTTAAATGTATTTTTAATTAATTAAATTTCATTAACTAATTAAAAATAACATTTAAAATGATTTAAAAATATTTATTAATGCAAAAAATAAAAATAAAAATATTTTTGGGTTCTGAAAATTAATAAAAGGTTTGATAAAAATTTCCAGGATATTTTGATGTTTTTTACTATTATTAAAAATTCGTACAAAATAAAATAAAGAAAATAAAATAAAAATTAATAAAATGAGATAAATGGCAAAGTCAGCTGATCCTAGGGTTGATATTCAAAGCTGGGTTGGAGGGAATTGACCCCGTGCGCATCTGGACGGCTGAAATTCAAACTGCACTAATTACATGATTAAGCCCTAATCTGAACCCTAATGACTTTCAGATGACCGGAACAGTGTTCCGGTCATCTTCTCCGGCAGCTCTCTCACTCAATCTCTCTCAAAACGCCACTAAAACTCACTAAACTCTCCAGAATCACTCTTTGAACAACACTAAACACAAACCACACAACAAAACTCATTTATTTTTTGTGAATCATGCAAATCGAAACAAAACATATTTCACGGGCAAAGTTTCAGAGGTTCACAAAATCCTTAAAACTCAACCATTTTCAAAAAGAAAAGCATCAGCATGATCGACACAACATGAGGAACAATTCTATAACCTAAAATCAAGTTTCTAGAAAATTTGTTCTTGAGGTTACCTGAAATGAAGCTTTCGAAAATGGCACTGTCTGGGCTCTTCTTTGGTGCTTTTCCACTCCTCTTGATCCCCTTATGCTTCTCGAATGCTTTGCTGAAGTGTGTGTGTCCTCCTTTTGAAATTCAGTGCAGTTCAGTTCAAAGGGGGAAAAATTGTATTTTGTGTGTGGGGGCTTTCAGGGCAAAGTGAAGGGTGGGAAATGATCAGTGATGAATTTGGAGATGAATGGTGGAAGAAGTTTTGAGAATGAGTTGTTGAGTTGTGTGTTTCGATAGAAAATGCAAGAGGGAGAGTTTTTGTGTATGCTGAGTTATGGGAGAGTTCAGGCTTGCTTCTTGTTATGTTTGGCTTGCTTTTGATTAGTATAAGGTATTGTGATTGGTCAGAAAGTTGGTAATGGCATAGTGTGATTGGTATGGTGCAAAATGCAAAAAGTCAAGATTATGTGTCCTTTAAGGTATGGGTTGTTTCAGGCCAAGGACAAGGGCATGTCTGGTGCAACTTAGATCAAGGATGACCATGGAAACCAGCTTGAGGCAAATCAGCAAGTTTGTGAGAAGTTGTGGGAGGTTTTGCAAATTTGTGAAAGTTTGGCCCCTTTTGGATTTCTTCATGTGCAAGTCATGGAAATGTGAAATTCTTTGGGAAATTTGCAGAAAAATAAACCATGTGATGTTGTTATGATGTGTAGAAGTCACTTTGAAGTCACAAAATAGCTTGACATGAGGTTTTGCAAAAATCCCTCTTTGGCATGAAGCATGAAATTATGTGATTTTTGCCAACTTTGGAAAGCCATAACTTGAGTTCAAAAATGAATTAGATCTTGTTCTTGTACTTTTTGAAAAGGGAATGATCCAATCTACAACTTTCATGACCAAGAATTTTTCATTTGAAGTATTTTTGGTTGAGAAAGAGGAGGTTGAATAACTTTCCCAAAATGGAAAGTTTACATTACAAGTTAATTCCATTTTTGGCAACTTTTGGTTTTGCTCACTTTTCTTCAAATTTGTGGACTTCTAAGAACTTAAATGATCAAATAAAGACCATATAACTTCAATTTGATGAAAAATCCACTTTGGGTCCATTGATGGGGGCCTCAGATGCCCTAATTTTGCTCTGACTTTCTTAGGAAGTTACCCAGCGACTAGATGACTTCCACAATGAATTTCTTCATCAAACTTGGTATGCATGATCCTTATATAATATTGAGACCAATAGAAACAAGAATGACCAAAAAATTTGGAGTTATGGACTCTGAGACCAAAACCCTAATTTTAGGTCATTTGTGCAGCTAAACCTGGCTCTGCTTCCATGCTTTGCAAGTTCTTGTGATTCTTTGACTTCCTTGATCTATTGAGGATATAATATGATGATTGAACATACATGGACCCTCTTGAGATGATTGAGGACCTTTGAGGTGGCTCAGATGGATCCTGGATTGCTCAGATCACAAACCCTAGATGCAGATGAACTTGACTTAATGCAGTGAAGCAAAAATGCAATATGATGTGATATGCTTATGCTTATGCAAATATGAAAGATCACAAGCCATGGTGAAATGAGTGAGGGAAAATTTGGGGTGTTTACAGCGTGGATCTCCCTTTCGGGTTTTCAATCCACCGGGATACCCTTTTTTTCCTGAGCTGTCTGATGTGGCTTTTCAACTCAGCGGGTGTACACTTTATTTATTTATTTTCCCGAGCTTTTTATTCTGTTTTTAGCTCACCGGGATGCCCTTTTCTTGCCTGGACATTAATTCTGTTTTTGTGTCTAGCGGGTCTATTTATGCGAAGTATTTTTTAACTGCGTCCGAGTTACCAGGGGATTGGAAATCTTCTCCATCCATAGTGGTGAGCATCAGTGCTCCGCCTGAGAAAACTTTATTTACTATGAATGGGCCTTCATAGTTTGGGGTCCACTTGCCCCTGTGATCTGAACTTGGAGGAACGATCCTCTTGAGCACAAGCTCTCCTACTTGATACTCCCGAGTACGTACTCGTTGGTCGAATGCTCACTTCATTCTCCTCTGATAAAGTTGACCATGACAGATAGCCGTTAATCTCTTTTCCTCAATTAGACATAGTTGATTGTATCGAGCACGTACCCATTCAGCCTCATCAAGCTTCACATCCATCATCACACGCAATGAAGGGATTTCTGCCTCAACAGGCAAAACTGCCTCCATACCATATACCAACGAGAAAGGAGTTGCCCCGGTTGACATCCTGACTGACGTTCGGTACCCATGCAACGCAAATGGTAACATTTCATGTCAATCTTTGTAAGTGACAACCATTTTTTGCACAATCTTCTTGATATTCTTATTTGCTGCCTCTACCGCACCATTCATCTTTGGTCGGTACGGAGAAGAATTGTGATGTCGAATCTGGAAGTCCCGGCATAAATCTACCATCATCTTGTTATTCAAATTGGAACCATTGTCAGTAATGATTCGCTCGGGCACTCCGTATCTGCAAATGATGTCTCTTTTCAAAAACTTGGCTACCACTTGACGAGTGACGTTGGCTTAAGATGCTACTTCAACCCACTTAGTGAAGTAATCGATCGCCACCAAAATGAAACGATGACCATTTGAAGCAGTAGGCTCTATTTTCCCGATCATTTCAATGCCCCACATAGAAAAGGGCCAAGGAGATGACATGATGTTGAGCGGGCTTGGAGGAACATGCACCTTGTCTGCATAAATATGGCACTTGTGGCACTTACGGGCGTACGAGCAACAGTCTGCATCCATTTTCATCCAATAGTACCCCGATCTCAACAACTTCTTAGCCATCGCATGTCCTCCTGCATGAGTACCGAAGGATCCCTCGTGAACTTCTTGCATTAACAGGCTTGCTTCGTGTCTATCCACACATCTGAGCAAAACCATGTCAAAGTTCCTCTTATACAAGACCCCATCTGTATTCAAGAAGAAGCTAGCAACAAGTCGTCTTAAGGTCTTCTTGTCGTTGGATGATGCCCCGGCTGGGTATTCTTGTTTTTCCAGGAAAAGCTTGATATCGAAGTACAAAGGTTTCTCATCAGACGCTGAGTCTACAGAGAAAGCATAAGCTGGTGCGTCAAGCCGGGAAATGTCAATCCTGGGTACATAGTTCCAACACAAGACTTTGACGGATGAAGAAAGAGTAGCCAATTCATCGGCAAATTGATTCTCATATCGTGGTATGTATTGCAGCTTAACTATTGTGAAGAATGTCAACAATCTTCTGGCATAATTCCTATAAGTAATTAAGTTTTCTTGATGTGTATACCACTTGCCGGTAATCTGATTGATAACGAGGGCTGAATCTCCGAATATATTGAGGGTCTTAATCCGAAGATTAATAGCCTCCTCTATTCCCATTATGCATGCCTCGAATTCCGCTTCATTGTTGGTGCAGCCAAAAGTAATTCTGGCAGCGAAGGGAAAGTGAACACCTTCAGGAGTGATAAGAACAACACCAACTCCACGTCCGTTGATATTGACTGCCCCATCAAACATCAACTTCCATTTGGATTCAAGGTCCGGCCCCTTCTCCGGAAGTGGTTCCTCGCAATCTTTTGCTTTGAGGTACATGATGTCCTCATCAGGGAAATCAAACTTCATTGGATGATAATTTGACAATACACTCCCTTTGATGGCTTTCTGGGAAGTATAATTTATGTCATACTCTGTTAAGATCATTTGCCACCTTGCAACCCTTCTGGTTAATGCTGGTTTCTCAAAGATATACTTAACAGGATCCATTTTTGAGATTAGCAGTGTGGTATGGGTCAACATATACCGTCTCAGTCGGCGAGCAGCCCATACCAAAGCGCAACAAGTTTTCTCGAGCAGTGAGTAACGGGATTCATAGTCGGTAAACTTTTTGCTAAGGTAGTAAATAGCATACTCTTTTCGACCAGACTCATCATGTTGGCCTAGAACACACCCCATTGACCCTTCTAGCACAATCAAATACATGATAAGTGCCCTTCCTGGAACTGGAGGCATTAGAATCAGAGGTGTCTGCAAATATTCTTTTATCTTTTCAAAGGCTCTTTGAGAGTCCTCATTCCACCTGACCGTTTGCTCTTTTCTTAGCAATTTGAATATTGGCTCACACGTGGCAGTTAGATGAGATATGAACCGTGAAATGTAGTTCAACCTCCCTAAAAAACCCGCTCACTTCTTTTTCTGTTTTCGGTGCAGGCATATCTTGTATTGCTTTTACTTTTGTAGGATCCACCTCAATTCCTTTCAGGCTAACAATAAAACCCAGCAATTTTCCGGACCGCACTCCGAAAGTGCACTTGTTTGGATTCAACCTCAGCTTATACTTTATCAATCTATCAAACAGCTTTTTGAGATTGACCAGATGCTTTTCATCGTCTCGGGACTTGGCAATCATATCATCCACATAGCATTCAATTTCTTTGTGTATCATGTCGTGGAACAATGTAACCATAACCTGCTGGTACGTTGCCCCGACGTTCTTCAATCCGAAGGGCATAACTTTGTCGCAGAATGTACCCCACGGGGTAATGAACGTTGTTTTCTCCATGTCTTCTGGTGCCATCTTAATCTGATTATACCCGGAGAAGGCATCCATGAAGGAAAATACTGAGAATTGAGCGGTGTTATCTACCAGCACATCAATGTGTGGCAATGGAAAGTCATCCTTTGGACTTGCTCTGTTTAGATCCCGATAATCAACGCACATCCGAACTTTGCCATCTTTCTTTGGTACAGGCACAATATTAGCTACCCAAGGTGGGTAACTAGTGACGACAAGGAATCTGGCATCCCACTGCTTCTGAACTTCCTCCTTGATCTTCATCGCCATATCAGGACGAGTTCTTCTCAACTTTTGTTTGACTGGAGGACAATCTTCTCGTAGTGGTAGCTTATGCACAACAATGTCAGTATCTAGCCTTGGCATATCTTGATACGACCAGGTGAAGATATCCACATATTCACGTAGCATACCAATCAGCTCTTTCTTTACCTCGGCCTGCAGACTGGCCCCAATCTTTATCTCTTTCTTTACATCTTCAGTCCCAATGTTGATAATCTCTATTTCTTCCTGATGAGGCTGAATGACCATTTCCTCTTGTTTCAACAACCTGACCAATTCTTCGGGGAGTTCACAGTCTTCCTCAACCCCTTCATCAGCTTGGTAGATAGGATTGTCGAAGTTATACGTGGTCATAGCATGAACGTTATCACGAGAATCCGGATGATCAACACTACACAGATGATATGCTTATTTCAAAATCTGTTTTTTTTCAAAAGAGACGCAAACACACAAACAAAAGAAAAGCATTGCCGTTTTAATTTTTTTGGTGTGGAAAAATTTAAAACGAAAGAAAGAGAACACAAACTTTCTTGAAAAAATGTCCTTTATTTCATGGAAAAATATAAATGCATTAAAAGCATGGTGGCCCTACAAATGGATCCATACACCTTGGGTAGAGTGCAGGATTGACATGCAGCATGATAAAAAGGAAACAAGTAAATTACTTTGATTGCCAGGTAACTTGAACGAAATCCTCGGCAGACCAGTTCCTGAGCTCCTCCCCCGGTGCACATGGGTGAATCCAACTATGCCAGTCGCAGTCATTGTCCCCTTCTTCACTTGTTGCAAAAATGTTGTTGCGATCGAGCATCCTGGTGCTTGTGGAAGTTATGGCTTTACCACCTTGAGGCCAGTTAGACCCACCAGGCTGGTAACCAAGACCAAACTTGTCATCTTTCTTTTCTAATTCCAGCAACTTGCCCCAACCTTAGGCGCTTCCGGATTGAACCACTTCTTTGGCTTATTTGTAGGAGTGAATGGAGGTCCCTTCCTTCTCGTTGTTCCTCTCTACCGGAGTCAAAATGCTGACATTTACCGCTTCAAAAGCCTGACACAACGTTTCATGAATCTCTCTGTCCATCTCCACGTATTTGAAAGTTGACAGGTGAATCACAAAGATATCTTCTTCTCCACACACAGTGATCACCTGACCATCTACCACATATTTCAGCTTCTGATGCAACGTGGATGTCATTGCACCTGCAGCATGGATCCAGGGACGTCCCACCAAGCAACTGTAAGCAGGTTGAATATCCATGACATAGAACATACTCTTGAACACTTGAGATCCTATCTTCACAAGTAGCTCAACCTCCCCGAACACCGACCTCCGGGACCCATCAAAGCCTTTCACAATCAAATCATTGGGTTTCAAGACGATGCCATCAACATTCAACTTCATTCAGGCCTTCTTAGGGAGTACATTGAGAGAAGAGCCCGTATCAACCAGGACATGTGACAGGACAGCACCCTTACATTCCATGGTAATATGTAGGGTTTTGTTGTGATTGCGGCCTTCAAAAGTAAGATCTCTATCCGTGAAGCCCAACCCATGGCTAGCATTCACATTTCCGACTACAGCCTCCAACTGATTAACATTTATCTCCTGTGGAACGTATACCATCTGCAATACCTTCAGCAAAGCCTCCCTATGAGCTGGAGAACACATCAACAAAGACATAATTGATATTTTGGACGGAGTCTGATTCAGTTGTTCGACTACTTTATAGTCACTCTTCTTTATTATCCTCATAAACTCCTCGACTTCTTTTTCAAAAGTGCCATGCCCGACAGCAGGAGTTGTTACTTCTTCGGTTGCTATCTTTTTACCTTTAGCCTTTGCAACAGCTTCAGCTTCAGTATCTCCTCTGATAGCATGAGGAGCAAAAAGACGCCCGCTTCTTGTAAAACCCCCAACTCCTCCGACGTTCACCACAGTCGGGTCAATTGTTACTGACTTACTCTCCACCTTCTGACCTTCCACATACACATCTGAGCCATAATGCCACGGGATAGCTTTATCATCAGCATAAGGAATAGGTCCTGGAACAGTAATAGTAACAGGACTAACCTCTGGAGCATAGATAGTCATTGGCTCCCTTCGGGCAGGAACTTCAGCTGGATCAAAGTAAATTGTTATGGTAGACACACAATCACTTCTATTGCCAACCTTGCCAAACTGCAGCGACCCCTCATCAATCAGATATTGCAACCCAACCTTCAAGTCTTCACAGCCATTCACTGAGCTGAAACACTTTTCACAATCAGAACCACACCCCGGGAATACGTGTCCTTTCAATAGCATGTCTTTCACCACCAGCAATGGAGTCTTAACTTCTTCTATGTTCAGAATCAAGCTTAACTTCTCATCACAATCGACAACATTTATCCTTGCCCCTCCATGGTTTGGAATAGGGTTTGATGTAACATTAGGCGGTGGTGCGAAGTTAATCGCCTTTGAGTCGATCAAGTATTGAACTTTATGTTGTAGTGCCATGCACTTCTCAGTTGAATGCCCGGGTGCTCCTGAATGGAACACGCATCTCACGTTAGCATCGTACCCCACTGGAAGCTCTCCAGGTGGAGGTGGTGTTAGTGTCCTTAATTGAACCAAATTCAAGTCTAGCAACCTCTGCAGCAGTGCCGTATACATCATGGGAATGGCTTCAAGCACCCTATTAATCGGACGAGCTTGTCTCGGTTGATAAGGTCTTTGCTGATAATTGTTACGTTGTGGCTGTTGTTGTTGTTGTGGTTGTTGTTGAGTCTGTTGCACATGACTTGAAGGAATAGTGACAGCCGCCACTTGCTCATATGATCTTTTATATCCTCTGCCCCATCCTCGGCCGTACACATCATTAGTTTCACCTTCTCTTCTTCTCAGAGGTCCATTAAAAGCTTTTCTTACACCGCTCGAGCTACCCGCAACGGTGTCCTGAATCTTCCCCATCTTCAACAGAGTTTCAACCCTCTCTCCTGCTATCACGATATCATTGAACTTTGTTGCTGAACAAGACGCCAACCTCTCGATAAACACCCCCCTGCAATGTTCCCATGAACATATCAGCCATCTCATTTTCCAGCAAGGGTAGTTGTACTCTGGCAGCAAGCTGATGCCACCTCTGAGCATACTCCTTAAACCCTTCTTTAGCATTTTGAGACATGGTCTGCAACTGAGTGCGATTTGGAGCCATATCCAAGTTGTACTGGTACTGCTTCAAGAATTCCTCTGCTAAATGTTTCCAGCTCTTAATGTTAACCCTGCTCAGCTTCATATACCACTCCAAGGAGGCCCCCACCAGGCTATCCTGGAAGTAATACATCCATAGCTTCTCGTCATCAGTATGGGCAGCAATTCTTCCGACAAAGGACATGAGGTGAGTCTTCGGGAAAGCCGTGCTGTTGTACTTATTGAAAGTAGGAACCTTGAACTTGTAAGGGATTCTAACCCCCAGAACTAAGCCCAAGTCAGTAATATCAAACCCCAGGGAGCTCTGAGATTGAATGGCACGGATCTGCTCAGCCATCTCTTCAAACTTTCTGTTCATTTCAGCCCCTTGGCCTTCCGCCTCGTCCAGCTAAGTAAACTGTTCATCTTGACCATCCATTTGCATGTTGTTCAATCCATCATTGATAATGGTGATCCCTGGTTGTGCCACAGGGATCTCAACTTGAAGGGTGCCAACACCGTTGCATTTACCTCCATCAGCAGCCCCATTGTTCCTGGCCTGATTGTTTTCCACCATCTCACGCAAGCGTTCCTGAGTCTGACCCATCCCTTCCATAAGGGTCATGAAATTGTCCATTCTCAATCTCAAGTCAGCTAAATCAGCCTGCATTTGATACATCATTCTTTCTCTGTTGACTCTTGTGGGATATTTGTGTACAGTTGGCTGTTCTCGAACCTTCCTGGGAGCTATAGTGCCTGTAAGGACATAAACATTAGAAACTGAAGAACTACCTACAAAACAAACAAACACGTTATATGCATGCAATGTAACTATTCATGTTTCCAATTTTAGGCATTTCTATGCCCCAGTTCTGGTATTTGCTCCAAATAGCCACTTTGAGCATTAATTTTCAAACTTTCCCTTTGAAGAGTGTTCAAATCTTAGCAGTCTCAGACAAACAGGCTTTGCATACTTAGAAATAGTAACCGGAATTTAGTATTGCATAACATGGATAACCCCCTGACGGCCAAGAGTTAGAGCACAAACAAACTTCCCCAGAGGGTTACAAGTGAATACATGAATAAGGGAAAAACAAAACTCCTACAACAAGCCTGTAGGTAGTCTAAACAAAAATAAATAAAATCTAAACTAAAGACTCAGGTTCTTCTGCAGCCATCACCCCTGTCTTGTTCTTCTTCACACCTGCTATCAGCTTGAGCTCTTCAATCTCCTTCAATGCCTCCTCCAAGGCCATCTGGCTCTGTGCCAACTGTTGAGTTTTTTCCCTTCGTATCTTGTGAACTTGTTCTACTTCTTCTTTCTTGAAGGCCATCTGTACCTCGAAAAACTCTTCCTTTTATTTATACTTCTTCGGATCTTGTTCCCTTTGGCCTTGCAACCAAACAATGGACTGACAAGCTTCTTTAAGAGTCTTCAAAGTATTCTTATGTTTCGCTTCTCTTTTTGATTCCATTAGACCCAATCTCTGAAAGTGAGCTTCTCTTCCAGCAAACTCTTTCTCTTTAGCTCCTAATGAGACTTGCATCTTCTATAGCTTTTCATCTGCTTCATTCTTAGCACGATTGGCAAGGTGGCAAAAGTTAACCATTTCAGCATTCTCTATCTGGATCTCGTGCAACTGAGCTTCCAACTTCTTATAATCTTCCAGAGAAACAGTATTCTGACATGGCACTTCTTTAGGAAACAATGGAGCTTCCACTGAAAACGGCATGATCACTTCTTCTACACGTTTCTGCAACCATGTAGCAAAAGGAGGATATGTCTTGGGATCTACCCTTCCAAAACCCTTCTTTCCTTTCTTCACCTTATGAGCCCAAGCCTGAGATGCTTGTATGACCAACTCTTTGTTTCCCTCCACAAGGAAAATACGAAGACTCAGCAAAATATTCCATACTTGGTGGATCTCTCAGAGGATAGCCAAATTGCTTCCTGGCCAAGTGTAAACACCCCAAATTTTCCCTCACTAAGTTCACACCATGGCTTGTGATCTTACATACTTGCATTAGTTTAATCATAGCATATCCTGTGGCATTTTTTGCTTCACTGCATTGGTTCAAGTTCATATGCATCTAGGGTTTGTGATCTGAGCAATCCAAGATCCTTTTGAGCCACTCCAAAGGTATTTAATCATCTCAAGAGGGTACATGTATGTTCAATCATCATATTTCATCCCTCAAAGATCAAGGGAGTCAGAAAATCACAAGAACTGGCAAAGCATGGAAGCAGAGCTAGGGTTTAACTGCACAGATGACCTGAAATTAGGGTTTTGGTTTCAGAGGCCATAACTCTAGTTTTTTTGGTCATTCTTGTTTCTATTGGTCTCAATAAGTTATAATGATCATACATACAAAGTTTGATGGGAAAATTCATTGTGGAAGTCATATGATCACTGGGTAGCTTCTTGAGCAAGTCAGAGCCAAATTAGGGCATGAAATTAGGGCATGATCACTTGGTCATGAAAGTTGTATATTGGATCATTCCCTTTCCAAAAATTACAAGAACAAGATCTAATTCATTTTGGAACTCAAGTTATGGCTTTCCAAAGTTGGCAAAAATCACATAATTTCATGTTTCATGCCAA
Organism: Lathyrus aphaca; assembly: GCA_963966055.1. Lineage (NCBI taxonomy): Eukaryota > Viridiplantae > Streptophyta > Magnoliopsida > Fabales > Fabaceae > Lathyrus > Lathyrus aphaca. The sequence goes on from OZ014519.1 coordinate 620,637,699, forward strand.
AGAGGGATTTTTGCAAAACCACATACCAAACCATTTTGTGACTTCTAATTGACTTCTACACATCATAACATCATAGTGCATGACTTAAAACTCAGAATTGCCCAAATAATTTCACATTTCCATGACTTGCACATGAAGAAATTTCAAAAGGGCCAAACTTTGTCAAATTTGCAAAACCTCCCATAACTTCTCACAAACTTGCTGAATTGCCTCAAAGTGATTTCCATGGACATCCTTAATCCTTGCTGCACTAGACACCCCTTTGTACTTGGACTAAACCAGCCCATACCTCAAAGGACAACAAATGTTGACTTTTTTCAAAACAAGCCATACCAATCAGCATAGCCCACACCAACTCCACAGACCTGTCACAACTTGATACATGGACATTATGCAACTCATTTCACACAAGAACTAAGCCTGAACACACAGCATTCTCATAGTTCACAAAATCTCCCTCCTTTGCATTTTTCTTCAAAACACTCAGCACACTCAACAAAACTTCAAACTTCTTCCACCATTCATCTCCAAATTCATCACTGATCATAAGCCACCCCGCAAAACAGCCAAGAACCCCTCACAAATAAAACATGATTTTCTGGCCAATTGATCACAAACTCACAAACCAGCCTTCCCCAAAGCTCTCCAAGCATCAAAGTTTCTTCAGGGAGGTCATTGGAAGCATTTTGCACCAAGGAAGCAGCCAGAAAGCTCCAGGGTTGAAACCATCTCAGGTAGTTATCTCAAACTTTTTTTTCCAAAAATCTCTTTTTAAGTTATAGAAATGTTCCCCGTGTTCCCCTGAGTACACTGAAAAGAGATTGATTCGATTCATGCTTGTTTCTGAAAATAAATGGATTTCGTGCTTGGATTCTTGTTCCTTGATGTTTGTTGAGTGATTCTGGAGCTTTAGGGAACTTGGGGTGAGGTTTTGAGTGAGATAGCAATTTTCAGGGGAGAGTGTCACCGGAGAAGACGACCGGAGCTCTTTTCCGGTGACCTGAAAGTAATTAGGGTTTTAATTAGGTTTAGGGCATTGTTTGAATCTGAGTCGTTTGATCACCCTTTCCCGAGGGCATTGGATGGTGTAGATTGAGTCATTAGTTTTAATTTAGGATTATTTAATTAATTAATCTGGTTTAATGAATTTTAAATTTGGGCCGTTCAGATACGCGCCAGTCAACCCCTCCAAAACCCAGAATCAATCCTGACTCTCCATTGTGCATACTTTTCATTAAATTTGTTTTTATTTCATTTTTTCTATTTTATTTTTTACGAATTTTTAAAAACAGTAAAAAACATCAAAAAATTCTGAAATTTTTTATCAAAACATTTATTATTTTCAGAACCCAAAAATATTTTTATTTTTATTTTTTGCATTTAAAAATTATTTTTTAGACATTTAATTTTTTATTTTAATTAATTAATGAAAATTAATTAATTAAAATATCATTTAGGTTTCTAAAAAATACCAAAAAATTCTTGTTGCATCTTTAAACATTTAGAGACATTGTCATACCATCCACACAAATTTCTTTTTGGTTTTGAATCATTTTGACATTTTTCCTTTGAATTTAGGGTTCATAAAATCCCATTTTTTAACCCTAACTTCAAGAATTCATTTCTGCCTAACAAAGAATGGTATGACCATGGTTCTTTTTGCATTGATCTTCATTTGACATGTAGTTTCTAGCATAAGTTTGTCACAAATTTATTCTGCCTTTTTGAATTGATTGGCATTTTTTCCCTTTAGGTACCTTAAAACCCTAGAAAACTTAGAAAAATCATAAGTCCCTTAGGTTTAAGAGTTAGGTCTCCTCCTTTGGGGTGTGATATCATATGGGTTTAGGGTTCCTTTGAATGCATTTTCAATTTTTTATCTTGTCATTTTCTTCTGTTTTTGAGTTTTGCATCTCACATGTTCATATAACCCTAATTTCTCACCTTCACTTGCATCCATCTTGCATATGCTTGCATCCATGAACTTTCCATGACATTTTATGCATTCACATGACTCATAAGACATCTTAAGACACATTAGAATCATGTTTGATCATTGCATCATCCATTTGCCATGTTATGCATCCATTTCATTTCATGTGCAGCCATGAACCTTTATGCTTCTTTCATGCTTCATTTGCATCTTCATCACCTGTATGATCATTCACATCTCATGACTTACATTCACATCACCTCTTAGCTTAATTTTCATCATGAACATGCTTCTGTTTTTGGTTTGCATCATTGCATCCTTTTCATTTTCATTTCCTTTTACTAACTTTTCAGGTGGTAAGTGTTTTGAGAAGTGAATTTACCTTCACTTCTCATAATCTCTTCTTATCTCTCTTATGCATTCATTGCTGCATTTTGTATGTGTATTAGAGTGAGCTTTCTCACTCATGTCCTTTCTTCACTTTCTTTCTTCAAGCAACTTATCTTCTTAAGTGAAGTAAGTTGACTTGCTTCTTCTGCTTCATTTCCTTCCATCTTTCTTCTTCCTTGGTGGCTCTTCTTGAAGACTTCTTGCAAGCCTCATAAACCCTAGGAATACCCAAGCATGATAACAATTAGGGTTTGATTAGTCCCCCATTAGTTTTACCTTTGTGTCATCTTTTGTGTCTTCTCTTCTCACCTCTTAATCAGGGACTAAACCTTAAAGGTTTTAAGTCTTTGTGATTAAGATTATGCATGCATCCTTCTATTAGGATGGAGTGTATAACTTTAATCCTAAGTGTTAAACCCTTAATGTGTTTAAATCCTTTAATCAATTCATCTAATAATCACTAAGACATCAAGCTTGTAACTTGGGCTTTGCATTAGGGTTCTAATTCTTCCTTAATTGGTTAAGAAGGACTAACCCTAGTGTTAATGGACAAGTCCCCCACAAGTTGTCTTATAAACCATAAAACTCATTTCTTAATCTCATCATTAACTAAAATCCACTTTAACAAAGGCTTTATATTGTCATGAGGTTAATCCCTAATCATGGATTAAGTTGATGTATCTTCCTCAGCTTAAATGTTCTCATCTATTATCCTTCTATTAGGATGGTGTAATGGGTCCATTAAATCCTTTATTATGGCTTAAACTCATTACTTAACACTAAACAAAAAAACACCAAAAACATCTAAATAAGTGCAAGTAGGTTAATGATCTTAATCCTACATCATGGTGATTAAGTGTGAGGTGTTTACTTCATACTTAAGGTATTCTCATTACCCCTAATCAGAGGGAGGATGTGATGAGTTTACTAACCCTTGGTTTAGGCTTAAGCTCATCTTCTTATGACAAACTCCAAAAAGCAATAAAAGACTGAAAACTCAAAAACAAACAATAATCGTCTCCTCCGGGATTCTTTTCTCATCTCATTCACTCACAAACGAGAACTCGCTTCTTCCGTCTAATGCAAGACAGTTTTCACCTGAGCCAGACAGGTCATACACTTGAGCATAGATAAGTAAGCAGTTCACCAGTCAATTTACCTTTCAGTCTCTTTGAGTCGAACTAAGGTGTTCTGACTTCCTCATTGCACAAGAGGATACGTAGGCATAACTTAATTGTTATCGAACAAAAGTCTCTGTATATCCCTTTTTCTTCCAGCATTACTCTTTAAGCCTCATAGTCTTGAGCTTTGCACTCTTTCCTTACACTGACACTCCTTTACTTCACTTTTCTTTTACACTGACACTTGCATTCTTTTTTCCAGCTTTGATACACGGATAGCACTGACACTACCCCTTTAAACACAAATATTTCAAGTGTGGATCCCGTAGAGTATGATGGACAATCTGGGTGCTAATACCTTCCCAGGTTGTAACCAACCCCCTTTCTCAGTTTCTCTGGTTCGCAACCATCTTATCTATTTCTTTCTAGGTTTATGCAGCATTACCTTTCCCTCGGGATAAAAATTCCTAGCTGGCGACTCTTTTCAGCTCTATTTCATTCTTCTCCTTTCGCCGACCGTTCGCGTCTGTACCCCTCTTTGCCCCGTGTCATTTGGTGGGAGCGACAGCTTGGCGACTCTACTGGGGATAATAAAACTGTAACCAGAGCTTCTTGTTCTTTTTGTGGGTTCCTCCTAGCGCTTGTTTGATTTGTGTTTACGGGGGTGTTATGCGCTAATTGTGTCTCTTTATTTGCTTTATTTATTGCTTTATGTACATCTTTATTTATTGCTTTCTTTACAGTCTTATGCATATTTCATATTGTCATTGCTGGATCTGGTTTTCTTTGATGGGTGGGGTTCTGCTGAGTGATTAAGATCCAATACCTGGGACCTGAGTGACACCTAGGCTAGAGTGGTTCATGTTCTTTCCCATTCCATTTCGGTCTGGTGCGGGAATATGAAACATTGTTCAGATGTGGGTTTCTTCTTGAGAACTCTGTGCTACAGATTTCCTGTAGTGCTAGGGCTATATGGGAAGCCTGCTAAGTCTGGATGACCTTTACTATGACCTTCAGAATCTAGGGTGAATTAGAGGAGGATCCTTTATGGTTATTGTAAACACTGTACCTCCGGGTTAGAAGTGTTTACACTTCTCATAACTGATCCAAGTCTGAGGATCCTTGTTCTAGAACACTACATGTGAGAGGGTCGGGTTGTTTACAGGTTTGCAGGAGCCCTTGGCCACATCATACCCTTTTACTGTTCTGTTTAAGAATACTCCACTTTGGACAGTTCTTGTGATTAACCCTGGATATGTGACTCTTTATTTGAGTCCCCCACCCTGGTTACTGGATTTCTGAGCCTTCATCTAGACCTTTTGAATATACATGGACCTTATATCAAGACAGATAATCAGATCCAGCTCTTGATCACAAACCCTTGCATATCATTTGCATACATCATCATTGCATCATTTAACATTTGTTTATTTGTTTTTCAGGGTATCCATCATATCATATCTGGTTTGGTTTTGACCCCTTCTACTGCTTAGACCTCTGCTTCAGTCATCTTCTTCAGCATCTGCTTCAGCTATCTCCTTCAGCACTTGCATCAGTCTGCCAGGGACTCACCTCCAGCTTCTCAATCTGTGATCTTCATCAGCTTATCTTCAGCCTCTTCATCATCACTAATGGCTACTCCAAGGAAGAGCAACATATCTTATCACTTCTTTGAGCCCATTTTGACTGGTATCAGGCAGGTACAGTCACTCATCACACCTGACCACATCCCACTGTTCAGAGAGAACTGTGGGGGTATTTTGGACGTGGTTATGGATCTTGAATCTTCTCAGAGAAGCATGATCCACACATGCTTGCAGTTCTATGACCCTTCCTTTAGATGCTTCACCTTTCCAGACTTTCTGATAGGGCCTCTGTTGGAAGAGTTTTCTTTGTTGATTGGAGTGCCTATCAGAGGAGGGATCCCCTTCAACCCAGAGATGACTGCTCCCAGGAGTGAAGAGATAGCAAGGGCATTGCACTTGGAGCCTTCCCTCATTGAGAAAAACATGACAACAAAAGCTGGGATCCCTGGTTTACATCTGGACTTTTTGATTTCTCAGGCCACCCTGAAGGTTGCAGTGGGAGAGTGGAAGGCAGTCTGTGCACTCTTAGCCCTCAGCATATATGGGGCTATATTGTTTGAAGATGAGCCCAAGTTTGTTAGTAAGAATGCCATCCACTTGTACTTGCTGAAGAACCCAGTGCCTACATTGCTAGTGGATTTTTACTACTCCATCCACCAGAGAAATGAAAAGCAAATGGGGAGGTTGGTTAGATGTTGTGCTCCCTTGTTCTACTCTTGGCTACTCAGACACCTACCTAAATCAGATGCTTTCCTGAACCCACATCAGCAGAAGAATTGGGCCAAGAGCTTCATCTCCTTGACTTCAGATGACGTCAGATGGTGCACCTAGAGCACCAATGGCAAGGATATTATCACCAGCTGTGGGCAATACCCTATTGTGCCTCTCATAGGAGTAAAAGGTTGCATCAAATACAACCCTTTGTTGTTTAAAAGGCAATTGGGATATTCCTTGGTTCATCCTCCCAGGGAACAGGATTTAGCTGAGACCCTATATTGTGAGATCCAATCTGGCTCTGTTGTTGTCAGACAAGTTGTTTAGGCCTGGGACAACATCCAGACCAAAGGAACAACTATTCTTGGGAAGTGTAACAATGTTGCTTCATCTCAGTACTCAGACTGGTCCCGTGCTAGAGCTCAAATCACCAGAATGCCTTTCACCTTGGAAGACACACATGGACCATCTACAGTATAGCCTACAGCAATTGTTAGCCTAGAGGAATTTGAAAAGTTGAAGGAAAGGAACCAGCGGCTATCTGAAGCTATAAAGAAGACTCTTTGGGAGAGAAGTGACGGTCGTCTGGACATTAAGAGATTGGAAAAGCTCAAGATTGAGCATCTGACCAAGATTGAAAGGACAAAGGACTACATAAGGAAGGCAAGAGCCGGGGAACAGATATTGAAAAATGTCTGCAAGGAGGCAAAGATTCAGAAAGCTAGAGCAAAGCATTATCTAGAAGAAATCCAGGCTAGGTGGGTCAGGATCACCAAAGCCCGAGCACAAGAAGACCAGAGGACTCAAGCCAAGATTGAACAGCTGGAGGCCAAGGAGAAGAAGCAGCAGGAAGCTTTGTTGGCAGCATAGAAGGAGATATCAGAGTTGAAACTCCGTGCGGGGTTAAAGAGATCCAAAGATCAGGACAGGCATAAGAAGCTGACTAATGCCATTGCTACCAGGAACCTCCTTATTCGGACTATTACAGAGCACCCAACTGGTCCAGTGACGGAGGCTCTCCTGAAGGAAGTCAAGGAGGATGACTTCAGATTGGATGTCTGATCCTTTTGCTTGTATTTCTTTTCTTTGATGTACTTTTTGCTTTTGATTGTTGTATTTTTGACCCACCATGGGCTTATGTTGTAAACAGACTATGTATTTCCATCATTTGTAATATATCAGTTTGTCTCATTTATTGGTGGGCTTTCTCTCGACATCATCAAGCATCTCCTCGAGGTCTGGAAAGGTCAAAACCAAGAACCAAACCGGATACCTTGGAAAACAAATAAGCATACTGCATTGCATACTAACCTTTTTCTTTGTTTTGTAGGTTTTTTTATTATTCTGTTTCTCACTTTGTTGTGGTTTCAGGAAACATTTCTCGTCGCTGAGTGTTCCCTGTCAACCGTTCACACCGGTACCCAATTCGTAACAACCTTCCCGGCATTCAGATGGATCAGGTACAGTAGGACCTGACTGAAGTGAGAAATCAGATGGCAAACGAAAGGGTCGAGATGAGAAACCAAATGACCCAGTTTATGGTTGTAATGACTGGCTTGGCTCAGAGCCAAGAAAGGATGAGGGAATTAGTGGAAAGAAATACACCTGAAGAGCCTCACCCTGGTACAGGAGGAACCAGCAATAATGAACGTGGGCAGCCTCGCATTAACCCACCAGAGTTCGGGCCCCATTTGAATCTAGATGTTAATATCCCAGGAAATGTTCAAGGTAATACTGCTGTGGGCAAAATCCTGCAAGAGGATCCCCAAGAAGAACAATTTACTGTTATTGGGGCTGGAGATGAGGTGTATGACAGGAGACTGGATGAGATTGCTGAAAATTTAAGATCTTTGGAATCTCATAATTCTTTGGGCTTCAACGTGATGGATATGGGGATGGTAGACGGGGTGAGGATTCCCCACAAATTCAAACCCCCATGCTTTGAGAAATATAATGGTACCTCATGCCCGCGTACTCATTTGCAATCTTTCTTGGGGAGACTCAAGGCTTATACCATGGATGAGAAGTTATGGATGTTCTATTTTGAGGACAGTCTGACTGGAGCTTCAAGAGAATGGTATTCGCACCTGACAAGGGCCACTATAAGATGTTGGAAAGACTTGGCCGAGGCCTTTATCCGTCAGTACCAGTACAACCTAGACATGGCTCCCAATAGAACTCTTCTAATGGGCATGTCTCAGTCTTTAAGGGAAAGCTTTCGGGATTATGCTCAGAGGTGGAGACAGCTTGCTGCTGCTGTCCAACCACCCATGTCAGAAAGAGAGATGGCCGACATGTTTATGAACACCTTTTAGGGAACTTATATTGATAGACTTGTTGCTTTCTCATCCAACAGTTTTGCTGATGTAGTTATAGCTGGTGAGAGAATAGAAAGTCTTTTGAAGATGGGCAAAATCTCTGACAATGGTGCAAGTTCCTCCAACAACCCCAGAAAACCTTTGCAGGACCCCGAAGAGCGGGTGAAACCAATGTTATTCATGCAAGCAGGGGCAGGCCCCAGTATTCTCACAGGTCAATAGAAGCTGTTACTATACTGAGAAGTGTAGAGCCTTATGATGTTGGCTCCACCAGATCCTCTCAATCTCCCGAAGAATTATGATGTTAATGCCAGATGTGCCTTTCACTCCAACGCACCTGGTCACAATACTGAGAAGTGTAGAGCCTTGCAGATAAGGTTCGGGATTTGGTTGATTCCAAGGCTCTCAATTTCATTATACCTCCATATTTTGGACTGCTTTATCTTCCAAGAAATATATCTGAAGAACTTTCCCCTAGTGGCATCTTTAAGCCCACTCAATCATATTCAACTAGCCATCTGTACCACTCTAATGCACTGGTGAGTGCAAATTTTTGGGCTTTTGTGTTCAATCCCCTTCAACCTTCCAGGTCACGACTGGCAAATATACCAATCTAACCCCTCAGGTTTCAGAAAATTGAACAGGGGCAGCTGTTGCACCCCAAAATTTGCCCTCACAATATAAGACTTTGTGTTCTAAGAAGGTTCACAAGGTTCACAAGTTTCCCAACACTTACAAGGCCTTTCATGAGGTTCATGAAGTCTACAAGTTACTTTATGATGGTTCACAAGGTTCACAAGTCCCACAATGCTTTCAAATACCTTTCATGAGGTTCATGAAGTCTACAAGTCACTTCTTGAAGGTTCACAAGGTTCACAAGTTTCTCAACATGTTCAATACCCTTCATGAGGTTCATGAAGTCTACAAGTTACTTTATGAAGGTTCACAAGGTTCACAAGTTTCATAATGATTACAAAGCTTTCCTGAGGTTCATGAGGTCTACAAAGCTAATTCAGGAGTTTCACAAGGTTCAAAAGCTTCACAATACCTCCCATGAGGTTCACAAGACAGTTTATGATGATCCACAAGGTTCACAAAGTTCACAATTGGTCAAAGGAGTTGACAATTCCCTCAGACAATGCACCTCCTAAGCAGTGCATCCAAAACTAGGGTTTTGACTTTAATCAGGCTAAATGGACTTCCAATACCTCAAGTGAGTTTCATAACATCTTATATGTGTGTAAGAACCCCTATGACAAGTTTCAAGACTTTTCTCAAAAGTTTGCTCAGTCAGATGATCAGATAAGTCAAAATCAGTCAATGTAGTTAAAAAGTCAAACTGAGGTCAACTGTGGTCAAACCAAAGTCAAACCTCATGATTTTTTGCCAACATCAAGTATATGAAGTAAAATTCATCATTTGATCAAGGGTTGATCATGATTCATCAAGGAGATTCCAGATCATCAATAATCAGGAGTTTCTAAATTAGGGTTTCCTTAGTAAAAGTCAACTGAACTTTGACCAGCCATAACTTTCACATGCTTCATCACCAATTCTCCACTCAAAGCTCATTTTGAAGGAAATTGAATTCTCTACAACTTTGTGTCTCACAAGCCAATCCCAGAAATGCTTCATTTGGAAGGTATGAGCTAAGACATTATAGGTTCTTTTGAAAGTCAACAAAAAGTCAACAACTTCAAAAGGGCATAACTTGAGATTGGTAAATGGTATGGACCTGAAACCAGTGGGGTTGTTTAGAGGACTCTTCAAGCTTTCCAAAAAGTCCAAGAACACCCTCATAGCATTAAAATTGAAGGATGTGTGCCCTTTCAAAGTTGGGAAATTTTTGGTTGGTTTATGAAGAAAATGGAGGTCTAAAACTAATTTCTTCTAAATGGGCTTGCCATATGATGACCCAATCCACACCAAGACATCATGCACGAAATTAACTTAATATTTTCATTATTTTCATTATTTTATTTTTATTTATTATGATTTTTTATATTAAAAATCATTTTAAATTCAAATAAAATATGAAATAGTGAAGATTTAAAATTATTTTGCTTCTAGAATGTCATAAATGATATTTTGATCTAATTGATACAAGAGTTATGAAAATCATCCCAAAATAGCAAGGCTAGATCAAGATATCTCAAGTTTTAAAACCAAATATTTTTTCCAAATATCCACAAGTTTGTGAAAGCTCTTAACCTAATTTCATCCACTCCTATATATACAACATGAAGCAGCTTCAAAGAGAGGATTTTTTGCAGCCTCTCACCTGGTCTCAAAACTTCAAAAAATCATACAAAAACTTGATTTCGGTTTCTAAGTTAGAGTGCTATAGAGATGATTTCTGGACAACAACATTGAGGTTTCCTGAACCTATTCCAATCATCCTCATCATCAAATTCATGCCAAATCATACAAACCAAATTCATATTCTTGCCTTTCTTTTGGTTTTTTTTAATTTTAATGATTTACGCATGATTAATTGATTTTGATTACATAATATGTTTGTTTGATTGTGTAGATGGTTTTTGGATAGTTGGATTTAAGTTTCGATGCAGGAATCATAGGGCACCATGGAGAACTAAACTATTGGTTAATCTGCTGTAATCTGTTTTCGTCGATGCTTCGAAGGCTGCAGTAGTGATAAACATTACAGGCTGACAGGTAAGTCAGGTAAGTACTACTGTTTCGATTTGCTCCGAATTTATTCCAGAAATTCAGAAAAAAATCGACAAACAATACTCTTTTAGAATAGAATTCTAAAAGATTTCGACCCTCAAAATCGCAAATTCCTCTTTTTTCTATTTTATTTGATTTATTTTCTATTTTCATATTCTCAAAAATATCTAAAAAAAATTGTGCGTTCTTTATTTGATTTTATTAGATTTTTAGCATCGTTTTAATATTTTTTAGATTTTATTTTAATCGCTTTTCTTATTTTTCATTATTTTAAAATCTGCAGCAATTTTATTTGATCCTGTTTATTTCTTTTTTTATTCTTCCAACAGTATATACCAAAAATAGGCAGGTGGGAGGAAAAAGATGGTGTGTGGCATGCGCTGATTGCCCTAGTGACAAAGACCTAAGGCCCACAACCTAGTGGCAAGGAACTGAGGTTTGGAGCATTTTGATGAAGAAACGTGGGTGTCCCAGTGGCAAAGAACTCAATGAAGCAAAAAGGGCAAACCCCCAGTATTTTTGGTATCTCTAACTTTATTTTTCCCTTTTTCATCAAATTATGTATTTTCTTTGAATTTCCTTATTATTATTATTAAACTAATTTCTAAAAGATAAAACAAAATCCTTTTTTTTTTAAACTTATTTTTTTTTTTCATAAACCTTAATTTTTGCCCTAAACCTTAATTTTAAACCTAAATCTTAATTTTTTTCATAAACTTTAAACCCTAAAAATTTAGCCTTAATCTTTATCTTAAAACCCAAATTTCGCCATAATTTTTACCCTAAAATTTTTTCCTAAACCTTAAATTGTTTTTTAAACCTTAAATTTTTTCTCAAACCATAATCCTAATTGTTTTATTACCCTAGTCTGCAAACTTTTTTTTTCTTCTAATTTATTCACTCATTTTTATGTTATTCATTCACTGTTTTCCTGATTATGTAACTGCTTCGCCTTTGTAATAATTGTTTTTTTATTATTTTCCGCCATTATTATTATTATGTAACTGCCCCTAAGCCATGTAATAGTGTAGAATTTTATTTTCTGCCTTTTAATTTCTGCCATTTATTTTTCATATTAACTGCGTGGTTAGTAAATAGGGTGTGGAAACTATGTGTAATTAAAATTAATTTAGATAATTAACTTTAAAAGATAAATATTTGAAAATAAACACTCACACACGTAAGTCGATCTTTGATCGCCATCTTGCACTTCCTAGGGTATTCCTCTTGGTTGCCTTAAAATAAAATGGTCAAGTCCCTCGAATATAGGGGTGTCTTAAGCAAAGTCCCTTCACTTATAAAATCATCAAGTCCCTATAAATTTAAAAGATCAAGTCCCTTCGAGGTTGCCTACGGAATAATAATCTTGTCCCTTCGAATAAATGATGATAGTCCCTACGAATTGCTAAAGACATCCCTTAAGTTGCTTTCATTGACCATACGATGACCCTACGTTTGTCCCTTAACACATCCAAGGTAATGACTACCTATTCCTTAATAATAGGGATAGTCTTACCACTTAAAGGATTAAAGAACAAGAAAGACTTAAACATTAGGGTAGGTTCCTCTTATGTACTTGCTCACTTCATTCAAAACTTTTCAAACACTTAACAAATTTCAAACAAATTTTCAAAAACAAGTTTTTACGCATCCGTACATGGATCATTATTAACTATTATGAAAATTTTTCTATTCACACACTACACTTTCAAAAACAATTCAAAAGTGAGCTAAGTAACTAAGAAGTGAGCTAAGTAACTAAGAGCCCATGGTTAACCATGGATGTAAAGGGTGCTAACACCTTCCCTTTACATAACCTACCCCCCGGACCCAAAAATATCTCTTAAGGTCTTTCCTGTTCTTTTATACCCTTTCCTTTTGGATAAAATAAAAGTCGGTGGCGACTCTTGCTATCCGCAACATAACTTAAAGTCAGTTCTCCCACCGTGTTACAGAACTGGCGACTCTGCTGGGGATAATAATTTAAGAGGGTTACCCTTAGGAATTAAGATCACTTTAAATTGTTTGCTTTGTTTGCTTTATATTACTTGTTGGGGTTGCTCTTATGTGTGAAAGATCCTAACCCGGATCTAGTGTACCTTAGGTAAATGGCAATAGACCAAGGAAACTGTACGACGTATATCGATACGGTTGATCTGGTGGCCATAGTTAGTGCGACTTCTTGGTTGGTGCTTATGTTCCTTAAGTCAAGTTGAGGATAATATGAGGCTGCCATATGTTGTCAATGCACTAACTAACTTTTAGAACCCTAGTTAACTCATCTTGGCCTTTAGAAAGTAGTGAGGTAACCGGCTTTGGTGCAGACTGAAGTTGGTTGACACTCGATACTACGCTCATTGAGATCTTAAACTTGGAGAGTTTTGGTTGGCAAGTAAGTTGCCTTCTGATCAACCACCCTTGTGAAGGATCAATGATATTGAGATCCCTTAGAACATGGTTACTTTTGTAGGACAGGATGAACCATCTAACTTCAGGGGAGGGTACTCACCTTTGAACCTCATGCAAGCCTTTAAACTTAGGGCTATGGTGTGACTTGTTTGTGTGTGCCACATGTTTGTGATTGAACATAACATCATGACATCATCATGCATCATAAGCATATCATTTTCCCTAACCATTTCAAGGACCAAGGGATTTATCTTTGTTCTTTGTTGCAGGTCATGGCTTTAGCTCGTAGAAACACCATCAGGATCAACTTTGTGAGCATACCTGCTAAGCTTAAAGAGTTGGTTTCTCAAGTGTCTGATCGCTACCAATTCATCAAGAGACATGGTCACTTACTGGATCTAGTCACTTCAGGGTTCAATGAAGACATGATGAGTGTTCTGTTTCAGTTCTTTGACCCTAAGCACCATTGCTTTACATTCCCTGACTACCAGCTGGTTCCTACAATGGAAGAGTTCTCTAAACTTCTGGGTATACCTGTTCTTGATCAAAGACCCTTCACAGGTTTGGAGAAGGAGCTTAAACCAGAGGTTATTGCTGCAGCCCTACATCTGAAGAAGTCTGACATTGTTCTAGAAACGAGAAGCGGAGTTAAGGGTATTCTTGCTAAGGTATTAATGGATAAAGCTCAAGTGTTCTTGAAGGCCATGAGCTATGATGCTTTTGAGGAGATCTTAGCCTTGCTGATATATGGCTTAGTGTTGTTCCCCAATCCAGATCAGTTCATAGATGTTCATGCCATCAACATATTCCTGAGTCACACTCCAGTGCCTACATTGCTTGGAGACATCCTACATTCTCTTCATACTCGTACTACAAGGGCAAGAGGAACTTTGATGTGCTTCATACCTTTGCTTTCTAGGTGGTTTATTTCTCACCTTCCTCGCTCAGTAATGAAGAATGAGCAAGGGTTCAGATGATCCAAGAGGATCGTGTCACTTTCTCACTCAGATATCCATTAGTGCTCCAGATCTATGGAGAATGTCACCATCATTGACCGTTGTGGGGAGTTTCCTAATGTGCCACTTCTAGGCATAAGAGGGGGCATCACCTACAACCCCTCTCTAGCTTTACGACAGTTTGGTTACGCTCGGAGTGATGGTCCACATGACATGTTGATTCAGGGCATTGTGTTCGATTACGACAACGATCTTCAAGGTTACCGTCAGAGATTCATACGAGCATGGGGAAAAGTAAACAAGGTTGACAGCAAGACACTGGAGCCTAAGTACACTATTCCTATGGAGGCTTATCTCAGATGGGTGCGATCTCGTGCTCAGACTCTCATGATGCCATATCCTGCTATCCTGCCAGTTACCATGGAACCTGTTGCTGAAGGAGATATTGCTTATACTATCCTTCACCCAGACATGCCCACTGATATGGAAGACTTACAGAGATCCTGGATCCAACTGAAGGAGCAAAGGGATACTTTCGAGGCTCATTACAAAGCAAGCCAAGAAAGAATCCTAGAACTAACCAAGCAACTTCATGAGGAACGAAATCTCAACTCATACCTCAACACAAAGAGGAAACGTCCATGGGAGACTTAAAACTCCATCTTTTGTACTTATTTCATTTCATTTTTTTTTTGTAAGCCTAAAAGGCAAAACAAATTTATTACTAATGAAAGTTTACCTTCTTGTTTGTTTAAGCAAATTTAAATCCTGCGGTCCTTGAAAATATTGCATATGCATACCATATCATTGCATCACAGGTTTCTTGTGCACAGGTTTCTCATCTTCTCGCTGTTTATTTCAGCAATGGCTCTTGAACAAACAGTTAAGAATCTCCAGGCACAAAGTGCACAGTTCCAAGAGCTGATCCTGAACCTGACCAAGGGGCAGGATGAATTGAAGACACTGCTGGATAAGAAGAAGAATCCTGAGGACAACAAGGATGATCAGCTGAAACAACTACAAGCTGAGATGACAGAAATGAGGATCCAGATGAATGGCCAGGTGGCTCTTATTCAAAGCTTAGCTCAGGGGCAAGAAGAGCTGAGAACCTTTGTCCATAAACTTCAAAGTAATGGAGTCAGGAATTTAATTGTCAATCAACCTCCGTTAGAATAAGCTGATCTGATTGAAAAGAAGATGAGGATAAAAGAAGGTAAGAAACAGGTTGCCATTGATTGTTCTTCAGTTGAAGAAGAAAGACCTGATAAGGTTAATCCACCTCAACACAAGAAATATAGAAGGCAGTTTATCAAGTTCAACACTCCAATGTCACAAGTTCTGCAATGCTTGTTGGAGATGAAGTTAATTTCCTTGGAAAATCCTCCTCAAAATCCTAAAACTTCCTCTCCTCGCTATAATCCCAGGTCAAGGTGTGAGTACCACTCCAACAGTCCTGGACATGATATTAATAGCTATTGGGCATTGAAGAAAAAGATTCAAGACCTGATTGACGAAGGAATCCTAGAGGTTACTCCAGAGGGTCAAGTTGAGTTTTACTATCACCTATCAAACACCGAAGCTTCAAGGCAAGTAGCCCAAAGTAACAAGAAAGGAAGAGTACCTATTCCTGTTGAGATATGGGGCACCTTGGGGCATCCAAGTGGCAAATTTGATTTCATGGTGAAGTATACTGCTCCTCAAAGTTCACAGATTGCAATTGAGGACATTCAGCCAACTGGATGGGACAACATTTGAATTTTCATTTGTAATTTCTTTTATTTGTTTGAACACTTACTATTATGTTAAACTTTTGTTTTCATTAATGCATTGCATATGTTTGTCTTGAATTAATCCATTCGTTCCACTATATTTTGAATTATGCTTCTTATTTCTATCTTGTGATATTTAACTCCTGATAAAGCTATAAGCCTGTAGAGGGAGGATGACGAAAACAATACCATAATATTAGGCAGTATGCTTTTGAACAGACTATGCTGACGATGTACAGGCATTGTTTCAATTCCTAAACAGTGGAGATATAAGGAAGTTAATCCCTAGTCAACCCTTTTGAGCCTATGAAGTAGGAGTTTTTATTCTCGCACAAATTAAAACCCTTATTCATAACCTGGGGCAGGGTAGTTACTCGGTTAACTCAAATATGCCAAATATCTGTGTTGTACACAACTAATGATGGTTCTCTGTAATCATTAATCCTGACAGTCAATTTCTAAAAAAAAAAAAAGCTTGCTAAGTCAAAACCTATGAAGGAGACTTAGTAAAACATTAAGACATCCCCCTGACTGTAACCTTGAAATAAGCAGTTCAGGCAAAAAGAAGGGATAATAAAAAATAAAAAAAAAAGAGGTCACTATGAATCCTCAACAAAGAAAGATGACTGAATGTTCAAATAAATTTTTGGGTTTCTGAACCATCACAAATGTCAGTGTTACAATGCCAAACTCATTTGAGCCTCAATGCATAAGTTAACTGAGTATAGGACTGAAGAACATCATGGAGAATGGGTTGGGTACAAATAAATTTGAGCCTTTATCTTTTGTTTCTTAAACCATGAACCAGGCCACGTTATAACCCTTTAAAAGTCCTAACTGAAGCATGGTTAGTTCAAAAGCGTACTGCTACAAAAAGGTATCCTGACTCCTTTAGGGCTTATTATAAAACTTGAGTTAATATCACAGTTTTCTTAATAAAAAAAAAAATTCTTTTTCAAAAAAAAAAAACTTCAAGACAGACATAAGCATTGCATTTTTTAATATATTTGTTTGTATATACCTGAGTGTTTGACAAATGAAGAAACTTACAGGATGAATGTTCACAGTCCTTCCGATGAACAAAGTTGCTTCCTGGATCAAAGTCCATGTATACAAAGGGGCATAGTCATTATCTCCCAATCAAGGGGGCAAGCCATGATACTTCCTAACTCATTTGGGGAAATCAGGACAAGATTCAACTATGTTTAAGCAGCCAGAGGCAGATCTCCCCATCTACCTGAAGTGCCAAGGGTAACATTACAGAATTCATAATGCCAGGGGCATAGTCACTGTTTCCCAGTCAAGAGGCATACCAAGTTACTGTTCAATTCAGTTGGGGCAATTAGGTCCAGACTCAGCTGTGCTTAATAGCCAGGGGCATTTTTTTCTCTCATACAAGTGAATTACCAAAGGTGACATGACAGAGTTCACAATGCCAGGGGCATATGCTTATGGGGCATTCTGCTTGTTTCTCTTGAGGTAGCTCATTACATACTTCCATTATGGTATAATTCGTCCTCAACCAAGGGGCAATGCTTTCTCTTCAAAATACCCGGAGCGTATATGGTCCATCACAATTTGAAGACACATTCCTCTCATTACATTACCTTGATATTGGATTTTCAACAAAAGCCATGGTGGAAATTAATTGTCTATGCCAGTAGTATCAGATGGTGTCAGTATCATGTCTTCAGATCCAGCTATGAAGATTTCTGGGAAAGTATTCAGGGAAGTTATGGATTTCAGGAGCTCTAAATCCAATTGGTTATACACTCTCGAAGTTGAAATGATTCTGTTCTCAAGTTCAGCTTTACTTTTCTCTCTGAATCCAGATTTACTTTTACCCTAAGCGAAACGTCCATTGGTTGTGTTTGAATGTATGTGTGCTTTTGAATATGATTGATGATTACCAGAAATGCATGAAAATGCAATAATAGTACATGCTAAGGACGAACGAGGGAAGGATTTCAACGAAGCTTCGCCGGTTCATCTCTACAAAACAGTTACAAACCCTCAGTAGGACGAATCCATCTTCATAAAGTCCCATCTCCCCTGGAATTTATATCCATCTCTTTTATCCTCATACGGATATTCGGGAATTTACTTTCCAATAAGAGTACGACGAACGAAGACGGGAGGTTATATCTACCTTACTATCCCCAGCAGACGGGAGGTTATATATACCTTACTATCCCCAGCAGACGGGAGGTTATCTATACCCTGCTATCCCCAGCATACGGGAGGTTATATATACCTACTTATCAAGACGGGAATGAGTTCATCATATTCTTCAACAACGAATCGGGATTTATTTTCCCTGGCCAGCAGTTGTTATACAAAGATATCCAGACGCTTCCGGCAGTGTCATATCATACATACATCATTTACATCATACCATAGCATACATACCCATGAATACGTAATACATTACTTAGGTGCATCATGTTATACATACATACATAATACATGAACTAATACTATTTATACAGAATGTTACTTTGTTCTCAGGTTAATTATCCAACAAACAAACTTATGATCATCAGGACTGCTCTATCCTCCTGATAAGCTTCTTATTACTTTGGGACTGCTTTATCGTAACCTCAGGGTTACTTTATCCTCCTGATAAGCTTCTTATTACTTTTGGGACTGCTTTATTGTAACCTCAGGGTTACTTTATCCTCCTGATAAGCTTCTTATTACTTTTGGGACTGCTTTATCGTAACCTCGGGGTTACTTTATCCTCCTGATAAGCTTCTTATTACCTTTGGGACTGCTTTATTGTTACCTCAGGGTTACTTTATCCTCCTGATAACTTCTCATTACTTCAAGACTGCTTTAGAGTTATCATTATTGATGGCTCTATCCTCCTGAAATCATTACTTCAAGACTGCTTTAGAGTTATCATTATTGATTGCTCTATCCTCCTGAAATCATATTATTATTTCAAGACTGCTTTAGAGTTATCATTATTGATGGCTCTATCCTCGTGAAATCATTACTTCAAGACTGCTTTAGAGTTATCATTATTGATTGCTCTATCCTCCTGAAATCATTACTTCAAGACTGCTTTAGAGTTATCATTGCTCTATCCTCCTGAAATCATATTATTATTTCAAGACTGCTTTAGAGTTATCATTATTGATGGCTCTATCCTCCTGAAATCATTACTTCAAGACTGCTTTAGAGTTATCATTATTGATTGCTCTATCCTCCTGAAATCATATTATTATTTCAAGAATGCTTTAGAGTTATCATTATTGATGGCTCTATCCTCCTGAAATCATTACTTCAAGACTGCTTTAGAGTTATCATTATTTATGGCTCTATCCTCCTGAAATCATTACTTCAAGACTGCTTTAGAGTTATCATTGCTCTATCCTCCTGAAATCATATTATTATTTCAAGACTGCTTTAGAGTTATCATTATTGATGGCTCTATCCTCCTGAAATCATTACTTCAAGAGTGCTTTAGAGTTATCATTATTGATGGCTCTATCCTCCTGAAATCATTACTTCAAGACTGCTTTAGAGTTATCATTGCTCTATCCTCCTGAAATCATATTATTACTTCAAGACTGCTTTAGGGTTATCATTATTGATTTCTCTATCCTCATGAAGACATGCTGTTACATCAGTATTACTCCAGTATCCTGAAAGCATATCATCAATACCTCAGGACTGCTCCAGACTCTTGACAGCTTTCATTATACCTCCATATTTTGGACTGCTTTATCTTCCAAGAAATATATCTGAAGAACTTTCCCCTAGTGGCATCTTTAAGCCCACTCAATCATATTCAACTAGCCATCTGTACCACTCTAATGCACTGGTGAGTGCAAATTTTTGGGCTTTTGTGTTCAATCCCCTTCAACCTTCCAGGTCACGACTGGCAAATATACCAATCTAACCCCTCAGGTTTCAGAAAATTGAACAGGGGCAGCTGTTGCACCCCAAAATTTGCCCTCACAATATAAGACTTTGTGTTCTAAGAAGGTTCACAAGGTTCACAAGTTTCCCAACACTTACAAGGCCTTTCATGAGGTTCATGAAGTCTACAAGTTACTTTATGAAGGTTCACAAGGTTCACAAGTCCCACAATGCTTTCAAATACCTTTCATGAGGTTCATGAAGTCTACAAGTCACTTCTTGAAGGTTCACAAGGTTCACAAGTTTCTCAACATGTTCAATACCCTTCATGAGGTTCATGAAGTCTACAAGTTACTTTATGAAGGTTCACAAGGTTCACAAGTTTCATAATGATTACAAAGCTTTCCTGAGGTTCATGAGGTCTACAAAGCCACTTCAGGAGGTTCACAAGCTTCACAATACCTCCCATGAGGTTCACAAGACAGTTTATGATGATCCACAAGGTTCACAAAGTTCACAATTGGTCAAAGGAGTTGACAATTCCCTCAGACAATGCACCTCCTAAGCAGTGCATCCAAAACTAGGGTTTTGACTTTAATCAGGCTAAATGGACTTCCAATACCTCAAGTGAGTTTCATAACATCTTATATGTGTGTAAGAACCCCTATGACAAGTTTCAAGACTTTTCTCAAAAGTTTGCTCAGTCAGATGATCAGATAAGTCAAAATCAGTCAATGCAGTTAAAAAGTCAAACTGAGGTCAACTGTGGTCAAACCAAAGTCAAACCTCATGATTTTTTGCCAACATCAAGTATATGAAGTAAAATTCATCATTTGATCAAGGGTTGATCATGATTCATCAAGGAGATTCCAGATCATCAATAATCAGGAGTTTCTAAATTAGGGTTTCCTCAGTAAAAGTCAACTGAACTTTGACCAGCCATAACTTTCACATGCTTCATCACCAAGTCTCCACTCAAAGCTCATTTTGAAGGAAATTGAATTCTCTACAACTTTGTGTCTCACAAGCCAAGCCCAGAAATGCTTCATTTGGAAGGTATGAGCTAAGACATTATAGGTTCTTTTGAAAGTCAACAAAAAGTCAACAACTTCAAAAGGGCATAACTTGAGATTGGTAAATGGTATGGACCTGAAACCAGTGGGGTTGTTTAGAGGACTCTTCAAGATTTCCAAAAAGTCCAAGAACACCCTCATAGCATTAAAATTGAAGGATGTGTGCCCTTGCAAAGTTGGGAAATTTTTGGTTGGTTTATGAAGAAAATGGAGGTCTAAAACTAATTTCTTCTAAATGGGCTTGCCATATGATGACCCAATCCACACCAAGACATCATGCACGAAATTAACTTAATATTTTCATTATTTTCATTATTTTATTTTTATTTATTATGATTTTTTATATTAAAAATCATTTTAAATTCAAATAAAATATGAAATAGTGAAGATTTAAAATTATTTTGCTTCTAGAATGTCATAAATGATATTTTGATCTAATTGATACAAGAGTTATGAAAATCATCCCAAAATAGCAAGGCTAGATCAAGATATCTCAAGTTTTAAAACCAAATATTTTTTCCAAATATCCACAAGTTTGTGAAAGCTCTTAACCTAATTTCATCCACTCCTATATATACAACATGAAGCAGCTTCAAAGAGAGGATTTTTGGCAGCCTCTCACCTGGTCTCAAAACTTCAAAAAATCATACAAAAACTTGATTTCGGTTTCTAAGTTAGAGTGCTATAGAGATGATTTCTGGACAACAACATTGAGGTTTCCTGAACCTATTCCAATCATCCTCATCATCAAATTCATGCCAAATCATACAAACCAAATTCATATTCTTGCCTTTCTTTTGTTTTTTTTTTAATTTTAATGATTTACGCATGATTAATTGATTTTGATTACATAATATGTTTGTTTGATTGTGTAGATGGTTTTTGGATAGTTGGATTTAAGTTTCGATGCAGGAATCATAGGGCACCATGGAGAACTAAACTATTGGTTAATCTGCTGTAATCTGTTTTCGTCGATGCTTCGAAGGCTGCAGTAGTGATAAACATTACAGGCTGACAGGTAAGTCAGGTAAGTACTACTGTTTCGATTTGCTCCGAATTTATTCCAGAAATTCAGAAAAAAATCGACAAACAATACTCTTTTAGAATAGAATTCTAAAAGATTTCGACCCTCAAAATCGCAAATTCCTCTTTTTTCTATTTTATTTGATTTATTTTCTATTTTCATATTCTCAAAAAAATCTAAAAAAAATTGTGCGTTCTTTATTTGATTTTATTAGATTTTTAGCATCGTTTTAATATTTTTTAGATTTTATTTTAATCGCTTTTCTTATTTTTCATTATTTTAAAATCTGCAGCAATTTTATTTGATCCTGTTTATTTCTTTTTTTATTCTTCCAACAGTATATACCAAAAATAGGCAGGTGGGAGGAAAAAGATGGTGTGTGGCATGCGCTAATTGCCCTAGTGACAAAGACCTAAGGCCCACAACCTAGTGGCAAGGAACTGAGGTTTGGAGCATTTTGATGAAGAAACGTGGGTGTCCCAGTGGCAAAGAACTCAATGAAGCAAAAAGGGCAAACCCCCAGTATTTTTGGTATCTCTAACTTTATTTTTCCCTTTTTCATCAAATTATGTATTTTCTTTGAATTTCCTTATTATTATTATTAAACTAATTTCTAAAAGATAAAACAAAATCCTTTTTTTTTTAAAACTTATATTTTTTTTTCATAAACCTTAATTTTTGCCCTAAACCTTAATTTTAAACCTAAATCTTAATTTTTTTCATAAACTTTAAACCCTAAAAATTTAGCCTTAATCTTTATCTTAAAACCCAAATTTCGCCATAATTTTTACCCTAAAATTTTTTCCTAAACCTTAAATTGTTTTTTAAACCTTAAATTTTTTCTCAAACCATAATCCTAATTGTTTTATTAACCTAGTCTGCAAACTTTTTTTTTCTTCTAATTTATTCACTCATTTTTATGTTATTCATTCACTGTTTTCCTGATTATGTAACTGCTTCGCCTTTGTAATAATTGTTTTTTTATTATTTTCCGTCATTATTATTATTATTATGTAACTGCCCCTAAGCCATGTAATAGTTTAGAATTTTATTTTCTGCCTTTTAATTTCTGCCATTTATTTTTCATATTAACTGCGTGGTTAGTAAATAGGGTGTGGAAACTATGTGTAATTAAAATTAATTTAGATAATTAACTTTAAAAGATAAATATTTGAAAATAAACACTCACACACGTAAGTCGATCTTTGATCGCCATCTTGCACTTCCTAGGGTATTCCTCTTGGTTGCCTTAAAATAAAATGGTCAAGTCCCTCGAATATAGGGGTGTCTTAAGCAAAGTCCCTTCACTTATAAAATCATCAAGTCCCTATAAATTTAAAAGATCAAGTCCCTTTGAGGTTGCCTACGGAATAATGATCTTGTCCCTTCGAATAAATGATGATAGTCCCTACGAATTGCTAAAGACATCCCTTAAGTTGCTTTCATTGATCATACGATGACCCTACGTTTGTCCCTTAACACATCCAAGGTAATGACTACCTATTCCTTAATAATAGGGATAGTCTTACCACTTAAAGGATTAAAGAACAAGAAAGACTTAAACTTTAGGGTAGGTTCCTCTTATGTACTTGCTCACTTCATTCAAAACTTTTCAAACACTTAACAAATTTCAAACAAATTTTCAAAAACAAGTTTTTACGCATCCGTACATGGATCATTATTAACTATTATGAAAATTTTTCTATTCACACACTACACTTTCAAAAACAATTCAAAAGTGAGCTAAGTAACTAAGAGCCCATGGATAACCATGGATGTAAAGGGTGCTAACACCTTCCCTTTACATAACCTACCCCCCGGACCCAAAAATATCTCTTAAGGTCTTTCTTGTTCTTTTATACCCTTTCCTTTTGGATAAAATAAAAGTCGGTGGCGACTCTTGCTATCCGCAACATAACTTAAAGTCAGTTCTCCCACCGTGTTACACGGTGACCGGAGCTAGGGCTCCGGCCCCGGAAATTGCATAACATGAACAAACATTAATAGAAATGGACAAGAAGCTCCAGATTAGGTAAACACACCACCCTGAGTTCAAATATGGTGATGAAAAGTTCAATAGATCGAAGGAAAACAGTTTTGTCCATGAAAATTCAAATCCACATACACTCAATAATGAATCAAATTCAAAACTACAAACAACAAAATGATCAGTGAACATCAAGGATTACAATGCACACCACCAATTTCATTTCCAGATCTGAAGATTTGGATGCTTACCTGAGCTTGCAGATCTTGAGAAAGCTTGTTAGAAGCCCAGATGATGAAGCCAATCCACTCCAAATGCACTCTAGTTGCAAAATAAATGCAACTAGAATCTTGAATCCTGCTGGATCTGAGGATTTGCAACCAAATGCCCTGAAATGGCAAGGTGATGAAACTTCAGAGATAGCTTGCACAATGGTGAGATATATGATCCTGAGCTCCCAAGGATGAAGGATCTGTAATTTGTTTTGGAAGATAGCAAGTGTGTGAAGAGATTTGAGAGAAAATGCAAATGGAGCAAAAACTTGGAAACTGAAAAATGAGAGAGAACTCCACCCTTCTAAAACCCTAATTCTCTTTTATATCATGTCATGAATTAGTTCTGAAAGAATGAGGAAGTTTGCACGTGGGAATGGAAAGTTTTAGTGATTTTGCAATTTTGACCAATTCGGTGTGATCTCATGAAAAGCTCATGCACTCCCTTGCCTTCTGCCCATGTGCACTCCAATCTGACCCCTTTATTTCAAACTAAAAGAATCCTGGCCACTAAATGAAAGAGTCACACTTTTTTCATGAATATGCAAAAATTTCATTTATGGAATAACATTCTAACTTGGCACGAATTTTGTGTAATTCTTTGAGCAAAGTGTGCCATATGCATTGAATTTTAATATTGGAACCTCACTTGATCCATACCAACACTCAAAATTGAGTTTCATGACATTTGGCTTTGGTGCATAAGTGAAAAAACAAGTTTTGCCCTAGTTTTTGTCAAATTTTCGAGGGGCATAACTTCTCAACAAAGAATGCTATGAAAAAGTACTTGTAATTTTTGAAAATGGGAGGCCTTAATCTCCAACTTTCATGTTTGACTTTGGTCCATTTGAAGAATTTTTCATTAAGTTATGCTCACTTGAATTTTAGGGCAAAAACTTGCCAAAAATGGCATTTTCCATAACCAACTTTGCACCAATTTTGCAAAACACCTCAAAAACTCATGATTCTTGATCTTTGAACTTGCCAAACCTCTTTTAACATTATAAGAACATCCCTTGGCTAGAAAAATGAGATTGGACCCCTTGAAATCACACAGTTGACTTTTTTAAGGCATAGTTGACCAGTTACTTCATCTGCAAGCAACTAAAGAAATTCTTGATTTCCACAAGGAATTTTCTCACCAAAATTGGTACCTAGAATCCTCTTAACATATAACAGACTTTTCCCAAATGAAATGGCCAAAGTTTTGAGGTTTTCATGCTTGAATCTCAAACCCTAGTTTAGGACCATTGTGTAGGAGCTTTGTCTTAGCCTGGAATCCCTGATGATCTTCCAACCTTCTGAGCTTTTGCAAATGAACTTGAGCTTGTAAATGCAATGTAGAACACTCATAGGACTTGTAAAAATCCAATGGGCCCCTTGAAATGGCTTGTGATGCTTCAAAACCCTCCCCAGATGATCATATGCCTAATGTTAGGTCATGAGAAATGTTATGTCTCATCTTTCCATGCTAGGATGCCAAGAATATAATATGTTCATGATGAATATGATGTGATATGATGCTTAAAATGAAGAGGGCAAATTTGGGGTGTTACAGCTGCCCCTATTCAAACAACTGTTAATCTAAAAAGGACGGTAGCACGGGCTATCGACCGTTCAAGATAACTTGTGGTTGAATACCAAGAAGACCTGAAATTTGCACTCTGACGAAGAATGCAAACACCGGGAAGTAAACCCAACCAAATGATGCTTTGGTGACTGAAGTGAAGAAAAAGCAGACGAGTTTCTTCTAAGTTGAAACTAATATCTGGAATCAAAAGACTTTGACAGACGAGTCTTCTTCGAACAATCCTGTTACGCCAGGAGCTGGACATACGAGTTCTCAAACACTTTGCAAAACATATAACTTGAGACAGACGAATCTCCTTCGGATATACCTGTTACGCCAGGACCAGGATGCATTTAAGTCTGTGGGATAGACATGCATAATCAAGGTAGACGAACCTTCCTCATATATTATCCGTGGATATATGGTATAAGACAGACGAGTCTTCTTCGAGTAAACTTGTTACGCCAGGTGCAACTTTTAATAATTGGTGCTTGAGACAGACGAGCCTCCTTCGGATATACCTGTTACGCCAGGACCGGTAACCATTTTGACATTTATTCCCACAGTCAGGACTTTAAACCTCTTCAATACAAACGAGTATTGGATGATCATCAAGATAACATAGACGAGTGCCATAAGTCAATGATACAGACGAGTACCAGACGATGATCTAAGAAACACAGACGAGCGCTTCAGACGATGATACAGACGAGTATCAGCCACTGGTACAGACGAATACCAGAAATTCAAACACTGATGAGCATTTGGAGTAGCAATACAGACAAGTACCAGGATAATCAGCAAATCCACACATACAGATATAAGCTAACACAGACAAGTGTTAAGGAGGATACAGACGAGTATCAAAACAATGCAGACGAGCTTCAAAAAGATAATAAACACAGACGAGTGCTGGAGAATGCAGACGAGCAATATATATATATATTGGATATCAAACACATACGAGTGTTGGAAAGTGCAAATGAGCAACGACAAAGTAATCAAACACAAACGAGTGTTGGAAATTGCAGACGAGCGGCAATAAAGATTACATATCAAACACAGACGAGTGTCGGCAAGTGCAGACAAGCAACAACAAATATCACACCACTGTTGGGGGAAAGAAAACGAGAAATACCAAAGTGACAACATAGACGGGTGTTGAGAAACGCAGACGAGCAGCAATGAAGTATGAACACAGACGAGTGCTGGGAAGATGCAGACGAGCAACAAACAAACGCCTGATTGGCCACAAGAGTTACAACTCTACAAGGGAAAAACAAGTCGAGAGGCCTTGACACCTAACTCTGACTGGGGTGGTGAATACTTGTTTGTATCACCGCATTGACCAAAAGAAATGCGACTTCGCTGGGGAATATTTCACTGATGGTAGTGAAAATCAAATATGAACCTTGTGGGGACATCAGGCGTTCAGCTTCCTGCTGGGCATACTCCACTAGGGAATAATAACTGCTTGGGCTGCCTGCCAAGACTTAGCTGGGGAAATTTCTGCTTGGGAGAATGTGACGCCATCCTGTAACATGTGACAACAGAAAACACAAGTGTGCCCCGGGGACTTGCATGGTATGATCCGTTCATCCATTATCACCCGACATTCAAAGAGGGTTTCAAATGTTCCCTGCAATGTCATTTTCTATTCAAATTAACACCATGTTTTAAATGCAATGCTATTTTTTTTGCCAAAAATTCAGGACATTTTGCAAACAAAAATAAACACAACACAGCTTTTTGACTGAATATTCTTTTTATTGAAAGGCCTCTGAATAGGCAAAGATTTTACATCAGGGAGCAACCACCTGGAAAGAGGTAGCCACCATAAAATTGAGAAAATAAACTATCCTAATGGCAATGGGCACAGAATCCCAATGAGTTCCCTTTCTGCTATGACCAGCATGTCTTCGAAACTCTCCATTCTTGCCTTTGCTTTCTGCGAGGATGAGGGGATTGATTCCTATCCTTCTGATATTGTCAGGTTGTATGAAACGATGATTTGGTTCAAATTACTCGGATCGTAGTTGTTCGCTTATTCCCTTGTTTTGCATGGATCGCGCTTTCGGGTTTTCAATCCACCGGGATACCCTTTTTTGCCTGAGTTGTCCGATGTGGCTTTTCAACTCAGCGGGTGTACATTTTTTTTATATTTATTTTCCCTAACTTTTGCCCGAGCTTTTATTCTGTTTTTAGCTCGCCGGGATGCCCTTTTCTTGCCTGGACTTTAATTCTGTTTTTGTGTCCAGCGGGTCTTTTTATGCGAAGTATTTTTTAACTGCGTCCGAGTTAATAGGGCACTGGAAGTCATCTCCATCCATAGTAGTGAGCATCAGTGCTCCTCCTGAGAAAACATTCTTCACTATGAATGGTCCTTCGTAGTTTGGGGTCCACTTGCCCCTGTGATTTGAACATGGAGGAATGATCCTCTTGAGTACAAGCTCTCTCACTTGATACTCCCGAGTACGTACTCGTTGGTCGAATGCTCGCTTCATTCTCCTCTGATAAAGCTGACCATGACAGATAGCCGCTAACCTCTTTTCCTCAATTAGACATAGCTGATTGTAACGAGCACGCACCCATTCAGCCTCATCAAGCTTCACATCCATCATCACACGCAATGAAGGAATCTCTACTTCAACAGGCAGGACTGCCTCCATGCCATATACCAAAGAGAAGGGAGTTGCCCCAGTTGACGTCCTGACTGACGTTCGGTACCCATGCAGCGCAAATGGTAACATCTCATGCCAATCTTTGTAAGTGACAACCATCTTTTGCACAATCTTCTTGATATTCTTGTTTGCTGCCTCTACCGCACCATTCATCTTTGGGCGGTAAGGAGAAGAATTGTGATGTTGAATCTTGAAGTCCCGACATAACTCTGCCATCATCTTGTTGTTCAAGTTAGAACCATTGTTAGTAATGAATCTTTCGGGCATTCCATATCTGCAGATAATGTCTCATTTAAGAAATCTAGCAACCACTTGACGAGTGACATTGGCATAAGATGCTGCTTCGACCCACTTAGTGAAGTAATCAATCGCGACCAAGATGAAGCGATGGCCATTTTAAGGAGTATGCTCTATCTTCCCGATCATGTCAATGCCCCACACAAAAAAGGGCCAAGGAGATGACATGACGTTGAGCGGGCTTGGAGGGATATGCACTTTGTCTGCATAAATTTGGCACTTGTGGCACTTACAAGCGAATGAACAACAGTCTGCATCCATTGTCATCCAGTAATACCCCGATCTCAATAATTTCTTAGCCATAGCATGCCCTCCTGCATGGGTACCGAAAGATCCTTCGTGGACTTCCTGCATTAACAGGCTTTCTTCGTGTCTATCCACGCATCTAAGCAAGACCATGTCAAAGTTTCTCTTGTACAAAACCCCGTCCGTATTCAGGAAGAAGCTAGCAACAAGTCGCCTTAAGGTCTTCTTGTCATTGGAAGATGCCCCAGCTGGGTATTCTTGCTTTTCCAAGAATAGCTTGATATCAAAATACCAAGGTTTTTCGTCAGACACTGCGTCTACAGAGAAGGCATGAGCTGTAGCGTCTAGCCTGGAGATGTCGATTATGGGCACATAATTCCAACACAAAACTTTGATAGACGAAGAAAGAGTGGCCAATGCGTCGGCAAATTGATTTTGATCACGTGGTATGTACTGAAGCTTAACTGTCGTGAAGAACGTCAACAGTTTTCTAGAATAATCCCTGTAAGGAATT
Source organism: Lathyrus aphaca (assembly GCA_963966055.1). NCBI lineage: Eukaryota > Viridiplantae > Streptophyta > Magnoliopsida > Fabales > Fabaceae > Lathyrus > Lathyrus aphaca. The sequence goes on from OZ014519.1 coordinate 620,667,117, forward strand.
AGATGCTCTTGATGCGTATACCACTTGTCGGTAACCTGATTAATAACGAGGGCCGAATCTCCGAATATATCGAGGTTCTTAATCCGAAGATTAATAGCCTCCTCTATTCCCATTATGTATGCCTCGTATTCCGCTTCATTGTTGGTGCAGCCAAAAGTAATTCTGGCAGCGAAGGGAAAGTGAACACCTTCGGGAGTGATAAGAATAGCACCAACTCCACGTCCATTGATATTGACTGCCCCATCAAACATCAACTTCCATTTGAATTCAGGGTCTGGCCCCTCCTCCGGAAGTGGTTCCTCGCAATCGTTTGCTTTGAAGTACATGATGTCCTCATCAGGGAAATCAAACTTCATTGGCTGATAATCATCTTCAAGAGATTGTTGTGCAAGGTAATCTGAAAATACATTTCCCTTGAGGGCTTTCTGAGAAGTATATTGTATGTCATATTCTGTTAAGATCATTTTCCATCTAGCAACCCTTCCGGTTAACGCTGGTTTCTCAAAGATGTACTTGACAGGATCCATTTTTGAGATTAGCAGTGTGGTATGGGTCAACATATACTGTCTCAGTCGGCGAGCAGCCCATACCAAAGCGCAGTAAGTTTTCTCGAGCAATGAGTAACGGGATCCACAGTCGGTAAACTTTTTGCTAAGGTAATAAATAGCGTACTCTTTTCGACCAGACTCGTCATGTTGGCCTAGAACACACCCCATTGACCCTTCTAGCACGGTCAAGTACATGATTAAAGGTCTTCCTTCCACTGGAGGCATTAGAATTGGAGACTCCTTTAAATATTCTTTTATCTTGTCGAAAGCTCTTTGGCAGTCTTCATTCCACCTGACCGTTTGCTCTTTTCTTAGCAATTTAAATATTGGTTCGCACGTGGCAGTTAGATGAGATATGAACCGCGAAATGTAGTTCAACCTCCCTAAAAACCCGCGCACTTATTTTTCTGTTCTCGGTGCAGGCATATCTTAAATTGCTTTTACTTTTGCAGGATCTACCTCAATTCCTTTCTGACTAACGATGAAACCCGCCAGTTTCCCGGAACGCACTCCGAAAGTGCACTTGTTTGGATTCAACCTCAACTTGTATTTTATCAGCCTATCAAACAGCTTCTTGAGATTGACCAGATGCTCTTCTTCATTTCGGGACTTAGCAATCATATCGTCCACATAACACTCTATCTCCTTGTGTATCATGTCGTGGAACAATGTGACCATAGCCCGTTGATAGGTTGCCCCGACGTTCTTCAAACCAATGGGCATGACCGTGTAGCAGAATGTACCCCACGGGGTAATGAACGTTGTTTTCTCCATGTCTTCCGGCGCCATCTTAATATGATTATATCCGGAGAAGCCATCCATGAAGGAAAATACCAAGAATTGAGCAGTATTATCTACCAACACATCAATGTGAGGTAACAGAAAGTCATCTTTCGGGCTCGCTCTATTCAAATCCTGGTAATCAACGCACATCCGGACCTTGTCGTCCTTATTTGGTACAGGTACAATGTTAGCTACCCAAGGTGGGTAACTAGTTACAGCAAGGAATCCGGCATCCCATTGCTTCTGAACTTCCTCCTTGATCTTTATCTCCATGTCAGGACGAGTTCTTCTCAACTTCTGTTTCACAGGAGGACAGTCCTCTCTCAATGGTAGCTTATGCACAACGATGTCGGTATCCAACCCTGGCATATCTTGATACGACCAGGCAAAGATATCCACATACTCTCGCAGCATACCAATCAGCTCTTTCTTAATTTCGGCCTGCAGACTGGCCCCGATCTTGATCTCTTTCTTCACATCTTCCGTGCCGATGTTGATGATCTCAATTTCTTCCTGATGAGGCTGAATAACCCGTTCCTCTTGTTTCAACAATCTGACCAATTCTTCAGGGAGTTCACAGTCTTCCTCAACCCCTTCATCAGCTTGGTAGATAGGATTGTCAAATTCATGCGTGGTCATAGCAGGAACGTTATCAATGGAATCCGTATGATCAACACTGCACAGATGATGTGCTTATTTCAGAATCTGTTTATTTCCAAAAGAGACGCAAACACAAAAAGCAAAAAGGAAAAACACATTTCCATTTTTATATTTTTTTTTGTGAAAAATTTTAAAACGAAAGAAAGAGAACACAAATTGTCTGAAAATGTCCTTTATTTCATGGTAAAATAAATGCATACAAAACATGGTGGCCCATACAATGGATCCTAGCATCTTGGGCAGAATGTTGGATTTGACAATGCAGCATGATAAGACAAGGAAACAAATAAATTACTCTGAGTGCCAGGTAAATTGGACGATGTCTTCAGCGGACCAGTTCTTCAGCTCCTCTCTGGGCGCACACGGATGAATCCAGTTTTCCCAGTCACCATCACTGTCTGCCTCTTCAGTAGTTGCACAGATTCGGTTGCGGTCGAGCATCCCAGCGCTTGTAAAAGTAATGGCTTTACCACTTGGAGTAGACCCACCAGGCTGGTAACCCAAACCAAACTTAACATCTTTCTTCTCTAGCTCCAGCAATTTGCCCCAGCCTTGGGCGCTTCCTGACTGAACCACCTCCTTAGCCTGCTTGTAGGAGTGAATGGAGGTACCTTCTTTCTCACTGCTTCTCTCTACAGGAGTCAAAATGCTGACATTAACCGCTTCGAAGACTTGACATAGCGTCTCATGGATCTCTCCGTCCATCTCTACATATTTGAAAGTTGATAAGTGGCTCACAAAGATGTCTTCCTCTCCGCACACTGTGATCACTTGACCATCAACCACATACTTGAGCTTTTGATGCAGAGTAGAAGTTACGGCTCCCGCATCATGAATCCATGGACGTCCCAACAAGCAGCTGTACGCGGGCTGAATGTCCATGACATAGAAGGTGCTTTTGAATACTTGAGACCCTATTTTCACAGGTAACTCAACTTCTCCAAACACTGACCTTCTGGACCCGTTTTGACAACCAAATCACTAGGTCTTAGGACGATACCATCAACATTGAGCTTCATTAATGCTTTCTTCGGAAATACATTAAGAGAAGAGCCCGTATCAACAAGGACATGCGACAACACAGCACCCTTGCACTCCATAGTAATATGCAGCGCTTTGTTAGGGTTACGGCCCTCTGACGTAAGGTCTCTGTCTGTAAAGCCCAGCCTGTGGCTTGCATTCAGGCTGCCCACTACAGCTTCGAGTTGATTAACAGTTATTTCTTGAGGAACATAGGCCATCTACAGCACTTTCAACAAGGCTTCTCTATGTGCAGGAGAACACATCAGCAAAGATAGAATGGATATCTTCGAAGGTGTCTGGTTCAACTACTCAACCACCTTATAATCACTCTTTTTAATTATCCGCATGAATTCCTCGACCTCCTTCTCAAAGGTACCCTGTCCTGCAGCAGGAATTATTGTTTCTTCAGTCATAGCTTGCTTTCCTTTAGCCTTTGCTGAAGCCTCAGCCTCAGGATCTCCTCTCAGAACTGGGGGAGCAAATAGACGACCACTTCTTGTGAAACCTCCAACTCCTCCGACGATCACTACAGTTGGGTCAATAGCAACAGACTTACTCTCCACTTTCTGTCCTTCCACGTACATGTCTGAGCCGTAATGCCATGGAATGGCTTTATCATCTGTATAAGGAACAGGCCCAGGAACAGTGATAGTCACAGGACTGACTTCAGGAGCATAAATGGTCACTGGTTCTCTTCTAGCAGGCATCTCAGCTGGATCATAGAAAATGGTTATAGTGGACACATCATCAATTTCATTACCAACTTTGTCAAACTGCAAAGATCCTTCATCAATCGAATTCTGCAATCCCATCTTCAGGTCTTCACAACCGTTCACTGAATTCATACACTTCTCACAATCAAAACTGCGTCCCAGAAACACTTGACCTTTCAACAGCCTTTGCTTCACTACCAACAGCGGAGTCTTCACTTCTTCTATGCTCAGAATAAGACTTAACTTCTCACCACTTTCAACAGCATTTATTGTAGCCCCTCCATGATTCGGAATAGGGTTTGAATTAACATTCGGCGGTGGTGCGAAGTTAATCGCCTTGGAGTCTATCAGATCTTTAACTTTGTGCTGTAGCGCCCTGCAATTCTCAGTTGAGTGCCCGGGTGCCCCTGAATGGAAAGCGCATATAGCATTGACATCGTACCCCACTGGAAGCTCTCCAGGTAGTGGTGGTGCCAAAGTCCTCAGTTGTATCAAGTTCAAGTCCAGCAATCTTGGTAGCAAAGCAGCGTATGTCATGGGAATTACCTCAATCACCCTATTATCCGGGTGAGTTTGCCTTGGCTGATAAGGTCTTTGTTGATAGTTTTTACGTTGTGGCTACTATTGTTGCTTTTGTTTTTGAGGTTGTACCTGCTGCACAAGACTGGAAGGAATTGTGACAGCTGCCACTTGCTCATACGATCTTCTATATCCTCGGCCCCGTCCTCGGCCAAACACAGTGTTGGTCTCACCTTCCCTTCTTCGCGGGGGTCCGCTGAAAGCTTTTCTTACTCCACTAGAACTGCTCGCACTTGTATCCTGAATCTTTCCCATCTTTAACAAAGTCTCGACTCTCTCTCCAGCAATTATTATATCATTGAATTTGGTAGCCGAACAAGACGCCAATCTTTAGATAAAAACTCCTTGCAGTGGTGGTTGCACTCTGGCAGCGAGCTGACGCCACCTTTGAGCATATTCTTTAAACCCATCCTTAGCAGTCTGAGACATGTTTTGCAGTTGAGTGCGATTTGGAGCCATGTCCAAATTATACTGGTACTGCCTCACGAAAGCCTCTACCAGGTCCTTCCAGCTCTTAATGTTGACTCTACTTAGCTTCATATACCATTCCAAGGAGGCCCCAACCAGGCTATCCTGGAAATAGTACATCCATAGCTTTTCATCATCAGTGTGGGCAGCAATCTTTCCTACAAAGGACTGAAGATGAGTCTTTGGACACGCTGTGCCATTGTACTTCTCGAAAGTTGGGACCTTGAACTTGTAAGGGATTCTAACCCCTGGAACCAAGCCCAAGTCAGTAATGTCGAACCCCAAGGAGTTCTGAGATTGAATAGCCCTGATCTGTTCTGCCATTTCCTCAAACTTCCTGTTCATTTCAGCCCCCTGGCCTTCAGTTTCATCCAGCAGAGTGAACTATTCGTCTTGACCGTCCATTTGTACATTATTCAGCCCATCACTGATTATGGTAACCCCTGGCTATGCTACAGGGATCTCAACTTGATGAGCACCCGCATCGTTACGATTACCTCCTTCAGCAGTACCGTTGTTTCTGGCTTGATTATTCTCAACCAACTCACGCAAATGTTCTTGATTCTGACCCATTCCTGCCATAAAGGTCATAAAATTGTCCATCCTCAGTCTCAAGTCCACTATATCAGCTTGCATTTGATCCATGACTCGTTCTCTGTTGACCTTTGTAGGATATTTATGTGCGACTGGCTGTTCTCTGACCTTTCTAGGAGCTATAGTGCCTGAAACCACATAAACGTTAGAAACTGAAGAACTACCTGCAAAACAAACAAACACGTTATATGTATGCAATGTAACTGTTCATGTTTCCCAGTTTTAAGCATTTGCATGCCCCAGTTCTGGTATCTGCTCCAGACAGCCACTTTCAGTATTAACTTTCAGACTTCCTCTTTGAGGAATGTTCAGATATTAGCAGTATCAGACAAACGAGCCTTGCACATTCATAAATGATAATTTGCACATTAACACTATATATCATGGACAAACCACTGCCGGCCAAAAGTTAGAGCAACAACAGAAATATTCCCCGAAGGGTTACAAGCCATTACATGAAGAAAAGACAAAAATAAAAACAAGACTCCTACAACAAGCCTGTAGGTAGTCTGAAAAATAAACTAAACTAGAGACCCAGGTTCTTCTGCAGCCACCTCTGTCTTGTTCTTCTTTACACCCGCTCTCAGCTTGAGCTCTTCAATCTCCTTCCGTGCCTCCTCCAAGGCTAACTGACTTTGTGCTAACTGCTGAGTCTTTTCCCTTCGGATGTCGTGGACTTGCTCCACCTCTTCCTTCTTGAAGGCCATTTGCACCTCAAAGAACTTTTCTTTCTCTTTGAACTTCTTCTGCTCTTCCTCCCTTTGTCCTTGCAACCAAACAATGGACTGACGAGCTTCCTTGAGAGTTTTCAAAGTCTTTTTGCGTTCAGCTTCTCTTTTTGCCTCCCTCAAACCCATCCTTTGAAAGTGAGCTTCCCTTCCATCAAAGTCCTTCTCTTTAGCTTCCAAAGAGGCTTGGATCTTCTGCAGCTTTCCTTCTGCTTCATTCTTGGCCCTGTTGGCAAGATGATACAGGTTGACCATATCAGCATTCTCCACTCGAACTTCATGCAGCTGAGCTTCCAATTTCTTGTACTCTTCAAGGGATACAATACTCTGGCTTGGCACTTCTTTGGGATAAAGGGGAGCTTCTACTGATAAAGGCATGAGAACTTCTTCTACATGTTTTTGCAACAACATAGCAAAAGGAGGATACATCTTGGGATCTACTCTGCCAAAGTCTTTCATACCCTTCCTCATCCTGTGAGCCCAGGCTTGAGAGGCTTGTAGAACTAACTCCTTGTTTCCTTCCACAGGAAAATACAAAGACTCAACAAACTCTTCCATCTGTGGTGGATCTCTCAAAGGGTAACCAAATTGCTTCCTGGCTAATGTTGGATGATAACTGATCACACCCTTCCTTCCTAGCAAAGGCACTCCAACAAATCTTCCACAACTAACCAGCAATTCTTTCCCTAGAAGATCTCTGTCATTTCCCCAGGAAATATCTTCAACAGTTAGCCCCATCAACCTTCTAGACCATCTCCACTCATCCCTCATCTCCTTGAAAGCACCTGATTTTGGCAGTTGTCTGGCAAACCACTCAGCAAACAATGAAGCACAACAGATTACTGGTCCACCCTTACCCTTCTCATTCCTGTAATGAACATTGTAGTAGAAGTCACCCAACAGAGTTGGCAATGGATTGCCTTTAGCAAAGATAGAGATCACTTCCAAGCTTACAAATTCTTTCTCTCCTGGGAACAAGCTAGACCCATACACCATCAAAGCCAGCAAAGCACCAAAGTCACTCCATTTACCCTCTTTAGCATATCTCTCATCCTATGGTATGAGCACACTCTAAGGGAGTCCTTTGCCTTCACTATCCTTCAGAGCCTTCTTGACTGTAGCAGATGGCAAACGACAAACTTTGGCTATGTCTTCTTCCTTAAGCACCACCTCAGACCCATAGAATGGCAAGGTCTCTCTAACTGGAACATTCAAAATGCTGGAGATCTCCTCCAAGGTAGGAGCCAAGATTTAATCTGGAAACACAAAGCAACGCAGCAGGGGATCATAAAACTGAAGCAAGGTATGCAAACTGTCCTTCTAGTCTGCAGTGGGTTTGTCCACATATTTCAGTATCTGGCCATATCTCTTTCTGAAACTGCCCAAGACTTGGTCATTCATCAGACCTGCTAATTTCTGAACACTTCTAACTTCAGGCTGAAGAAAAGTATAGTGAACATTCTGGTTCCTTGTAATTCTTCTGATTTCTTCCATCTGGAGATAAGATTTACCAGAACTGGGAGCTGACTATGAACAATGACCTGAAAAATGGAAACATAAACAGTTAATGCAAAAATGATGCAAATGCAAATGCAATGCAAGCATATGATCAATCTGGGACCATCTGGATACTGGACACTGAACACAAGGACCCTCTGATCAACTGCAAACCAAAATCCTCTGAATCACAACTCTCTGATAGAAGATCTCAGAACCATAGTATCAAGAAAACCAGAACACCAGAACCATAAGACCAGAAATCACAACAAGGACCATTGATAATGAGGGTATGTAGAGGCCAAGGGTTCCTGCACACCTGTAAACCCCTCCCAATCTCACTGGTATGCTCCGGGTCAGACATCACGGACTCTCAAAGCCGAATAGGTATAATACTTTCACCATTTCCGAGAAATGGCTCATGACCAAATCAGGGAATCGGTTTGGCATTATGTACTATGCAGGGAGGCCTTAGTTGAGTCCGTGAAACAAGGTCATCCTATGTAAGTCCCAGGTGGGCCCTCGGATGCGAATGGGTTTGCCATAAAATGTGGTCTGCCACTGTCATCACTAAAGAGGAATGTTTCCACAAGGTTCTCAATGATCGGTCCCCAGCTGCACATAACTGTCAAGGTTATGAAATGAGAGAGGAAGATCCCCAAATCAAAAAATTTCCAAGACGGTCGCAAATCTGGGCGTGGAACTCACTACTACCCCCATGACAAGATCTCATGAGGCCAAAGAGGAACCACTCTAAGTCCTAAGGTGCACTCGAGCCGTGGTAATGAGCTCATCTCTCAGAAACAGTATCACCTAAACCCACCAAACAGAAAATCCAGTCCAGACAGTCCAATATATAATATATGATGCATGAATATAAGTACTGAAAACTGTAAATAAAGCTGTAAATAAACAACAGTAAAATAAACACGCAATAGCAAACAATCAACACCCAAAGAAACAGAAACAAACAAGCGCTAGGAGAGACTCTCAAGGGAACCAGAGATTATGGGTTCGATCCCCAGCAGAGTCGCCAGCTGTCGCTACCCGGATTTCCATCCTGGTACAAACGCGAAAGTGGCGCGGAAAAGGAATAGAGTCGCCAGCCAGGCATTTTTATCCCGAAGGAACGGGAATGGTAATGCTGCACAAACCAGAAGAAAAGAAAAGGAAGGAAACGGGTCCTGCGAACCAAAGAGACTGAGTTCGGGAGTCGGTTACGACCTGGGAAGGTATTAGCACCCAGATCGTCCACCGTACCAGACGGGATCCATGCTTGCAAAGAAAATGTTTCAAAGGGTGAAGAAATGAAAGTTGCTGCGAAGAAAAGGAACTGAACTAGAAAAGAAACTGAGAAAGGAACTGAATAAGAAATGAAAAGGAAAAATGTAGGGAAAATAAAGATTGTGCTCGAACGGGCCCTACCCCGCTGCCTACGTACCTCATCAGGAAAATGAGTATCAGAGACGTCGTAGTTCCCCTAACTAGGGGTGGAAAAGATTGCTTGTGAATTAAGGCTTGAACTTCCTATGTCAATGCTCAGGTGTTGCAGACTCGGACGACAAGTGTGTAACCGTCTTGCAAAATGACAAGTAGGAGCAAGTTCGCGGACGGAGCGAAGGAGATGAGAAAAGAATTCCCGAAGAAAAGACGCTTATTGTTTGTTTGTGTTTTTTATGAAGCTTTTAGGAGTGTGTCACAAGGAAGTGAATTCAAGCTCTTTTCCATGGAATGTGCACCTGTCACTACATTCCAAGATAGAATAATAGAACAAGCACACTCAAGTAAGGAGAAGATACCCAAAACTTGAATCCAGAGATTAGGGATTAGGCTCACTAACTCATTAGCTTATTAAGTGTTTTTTTTGTATTTACAGTGAAGAAGTGTTTTTTTATGATTTTCTTTGTGAAGATGATATCTTGATCAGACTTGTGCATCACAAGATAAGGTTGTACTATCCCAAGATGGGAAGACTACAAGTACCTCATGGGATAAGGCTATTGCTCAAGGTATCACTTCAAACTTTATTAAGTGTCTTCTTTAAGGTTTTGAGATGAGAAGAGAAAAGAAACCAAAAGGATCACAAAGGTAAAAGTCTAATGGGGGGACTAAAGAACCCTAAGTGTTGTCATGCATGGATATCCTAAGGTTAGTGTGGTTTTCTTTCCAAAAGAAGAAAGAAAGAAGAAGAGAAGAAGAAGAAGAAAGAAGAAGAGGGATGAGTAAGGCCTAAGCCTAACAAACAAAGGTTAGCCCAAGTAAGAATAAGAAGAGAAGAGATGAGATTTGGAGATGTGGGAATCACTTCCACACCTCTCACTTACCATAGCCCCTGAAAAGGTTAGTAACACAAGCATATAAGCAAAGTAAAATGAACATAATGACATGCCAACATCATACCAACAGAAGTTAAGTCATATATACAAATGCTCAATGCAAATGCAAGTCACAAGAATGAGGAAAGAAGCATGAAAGTTAATATGATGCAACATGAAACACATGGCAAGGCAAAGTAAACTTAATGAGATACAAAGCAAAAGTGCACCAAACATGAACTCAAAGCACAAGACCAGAACCAAATCAAGTCAAAGAAGTGCTTAAGAAGCAAGGGAGATGAGGAGAAGAGAAGCACAAGGCTACACAATCACATAATGAGAGGAAATAAGCAAAGAAGTGAGGTGGATACACATAAGAAAGAAAGAACTTAAAAAGGTAAGAAAATCACAAAATTCCCAAGACACAAACCCTAAACCAAGATCAGAAAGACATCAATACCCTAAGGGGACCCCAAATGAGAAGAAGAAGTTGGCACAAGTGCCCTTCTAAGCTAATGAGAGAGCTTATGACCAAAACGAAGCAAAATGAGACAAGCTAAGAAACAAAATTCCCATCAAATCAACAATGCACCCAAAAATTCCACAACTTAGGATAAAAGGTCTTCAATCATGATATAACAATGTGCCAAAAGGGTTGGAAGAAATTCAGAAGCTAGACAAGTCAAATGGAGACATAAACATGAACTAGGGTTAAGAAACTTCCATCACAAGTCAAGGACCAAAACCAAGTGAACAAATTTCTAAAAATCAGGACAAAAATCACACATGAACTACATCCTCTTATGAATCCATAGCAAAAAGAACCAACAAGAAACTCAAAATGATGATCACTAAGGAAATTGGACAAGGCAACATGCACAAAAAGGAATTAAAATGAATTAATTAAGATGAACATTTAATTGACACGTGGATATTAAAAATAAATGGGAAAGAAAAATATGGAAAATTGGAGAAAACTCAATTGATCACCCATGAATTAATTCAGAATTTTCTAAGACTTGGAAGTATTTTAAAAAAATGAAAAGCAAAATGAAATAAAAGAGATAAAAAGAAAAAGAAAATAAAATGAGAAAGAAGAACTGGGGTGCGAATAGAAGAGGAATTAGTTCAAATGACTTGGGCCCAGAAAGCAGGGAGTTGCGAATAGTGGTTGAGGCCCACTGGGTTGCGCTGGTTCCCAAAATGCTGGGTGGAAATTCAGAGGAAAAAATAGAAAAAGCAATGACAATGAGATGGAATGGACGCATCCTGGACTTCGTCTCATTAATTGACGTGTCACATTAATTAGATGAGAGGCTGAGGAGCATGTGAGTTATTGTGTGGTGAATAACATGAGGAATATTCAGAAACAAAATTATAAAAGAAAGGCACGTGAATGGGAGGTGGCCTCACTTTATGAGGTGTCAAGATCCTGAGTGATGAGAGGAAAGATCCAATGGTATATAACTCATTTTCAACCTCTAAAACCCTAATACAACATTTCCAGATTCCGGTGACCGAAGCTAGGGCTCCGGCACTGGAAATTGCATAACATGAACAAACATTAATATAAATGGACAAGAAGCTCCAGATTAGGTAAACACACCACCCTGAGTTCAAATATGGTGATGAAAAGTTCAATAGATCAAAGGATTCTCTGGATCGAAGGAAAACAGTTTAGACCATGAAAATTCAAATCCACGATACACACTCAATAATGCATCAAATTCAAAACTACAAACAACAGAATGATCAGTGAACATCAAGGATTACAATGCACACCACCAATTTCATTTCCAGATCTGAAGATTTGGATGCTTACCTGAGCTTGCAGATCTTGAGAAAGCTTGTTAGAAGCCTAGATGATGAAGCCAATCCACTCCAAATGCACTCTAGTTGCAAAATAAATGCAACTAGAGTCTTGAATCTTGCTGGATCTGAGGATTTGCAACCAACTGCCCTGAAATGGCAAGGTGATGAAACTTCAGAGATAGCTTGCACAATGGTGAGATATATGATCCTGAGCTCCCAAGGATGAAGGATCTGTAATTTGTTTTGGATGAGAGCAAGTGTGTGAAGATATTTGAGAGAAAATTCAAATGGAGCAAAAACTTGGAAACTGAAAAATGAGAGAGAACTTCACCCTTCTAAAACCCTAATTCTCTTTTATATCTGTCGCTCCCAAAGATTTGCATCCAGGTACAAGCGCGAACGGTCGGCGAAAGGGAACAGTGAGAACACACAGCCGTGAACTCACTGGAGATGAAAAGAGTCGCCAGCTAGGCATTTTTATCCCGGAGGAAAGGTAATGCTGCATAGACCTAGAAAAAGATGGATAAGACGGTTGCGAACCAGAGAGACTGAGAAAGGGGGTTGGTTACAACCTGGGAAGGTATTAGCACCCAGATTGTCCGTCGTACTCGACGGGATCCACGCTTAAAAGATTTGTGTTTTTAAAGGGGTAGTGTCAGTGCAATTTGTGTATAAAATAGCTGGAAAGAATGTACAGGTGTCAGTGTAAAGTGTATAAGTGATATGAAGTATGAAAGTGTCAGTGTATGAAAGGAGTGAAATGCTCAAGATCATGAGGCTAAAGAATGAAGCTAGAAGGAGGGGGGAATGTACAGAGACTTTTGTTCGATAACTGTTAAGTTATGCCTACGTATCCTCTCGTGCAATGAGGAAGTCAGAACACCGTAGTTCGACCCAAAGAGACTGAAAGGAAGAATTGACTTGTGAACTGCTTGCTTGCCTATGCTCAAGTGTATGACCTGTCTGGCTCAGGTGCAAACTGTCTTGCATTAGACGGAAGAAGCAAGTTCTCGTTTGTGAGTGAAGATGATGAGAAAAGAATCCCGGAGGAGACGATTATTGTTTGTTTTTGAGTTTTCAGTCTTTTATTGCTTTTGAGAGTTTGTCATAAGTTGATGAGCTTAAGCCTAAACCAATGGATTTAGTAAACTCATCACATCTTCCCTCTGTTTAGGGGTAATGAGAATACCTTAAGTGTGAAGTCAGATTCTCACACTTAATCACCTGTGGTGTAGGGTTAAGATCATTAACCTACTTGTGATTATTTAGATGTTTTTGTTGTTTTTGTTTAGTGTTGAGTAATGAGGTTAAGCCATAATCAGGGATTAAACAGACTCATTACACCGTCCTAAAAGAAGGATGATAGATGAGAATGTTTAAGCTGAGGAAAGCTCCTCAACTTAATCCATGATTAGGGATTAAACTCATGACAAAACAAACCTTTGATTAAGTGAATTTTAGATTAATGGTATGATGATGAAGTGAGTTTTATGATTTGTAAGACAACTTGAGGGGGACTTGTCCATTAACACTAGGGTTAGTCCTTCTTAACCACTTAAGGAAGAAATAGAACCCTGATGCAAGGCCCAAGTTACAAGTGTGATGTCTTGATACTTATTAAGTGATTTGATTAAGAGATTTAAACACATTAAGGGTTCAAGGCTTAGGATTAAAGTTATGCACTACATCCTAAGAGAAGGATGCAGGCATAAGCTTAATCACAAAGTCTTAAAGCCTTTAGGGTTTAGTCCCTGATTATGAGATGAGAAGAGAAGACTCAAAGAGAGACACAAAGGTAAAACTATGGGGGGAGACTAATCAAAACCCTAATTCATTGTCATGCTTGGTTGATCCTAAGGTTTGTGAGGTTTTCAAGAACAATCTTCATAGGAACCACCAGGAAGCAGATGAATAAGATCAAGAGAAGCAAAGTGACTTGCTTCATTCAAGAAGTCAAGTCACTTGAAGAAAGAAAGGGGGAGGAACAAGAATGAGCAAGCTCAAACTCAAACACAAATAAAATGCAGCAATGGATGCAAGAGAGATGAAAAGAAAAGTTATGAGAAGTGAAGGCAAATTCACCTCCCAAGTTTACTTACCACCTGAAATGTTAGAAAGAAATGCAATGCAATGCTAGATGAGATGAAATGACATGATGCTAGACCAAACCAGAAGCATGTTGATGATGAAAATGATGCTATGAGGTGTTGCAAACACGAGGCAAGGCATGGGGATGTTCATACAAGATCATGGATGCAAATGATGCAAGTTAAGGAGCATGAACAAGCATGAAATGTTATGAAGCATACAAGACAAATGACATGGCAAACATGTAATGCAATGATCAAACATGCCTTCTGTATGTCCTAAGATGTCAAATGAATCACAAGAATGCACAAAATGCAAAGACAAGTCATGCTATGCAAGAGAATGCAAGAAGGATGCAAGAGAAAGCCCAAATTAGGGTTCATGAATCAAACATCAACACAAACCAAAAACAGAAGTAAACCCTAACATAAAAAAATGGAAAATGGTACCCAAAGAAACCCTAATCCCATAATGAACCACTGTCCAAAGGGGAGCTCTCAACTCTCAACCAAACTCAAGTTATGATTTTTACAAGTTATTAGGGTTTTTTAGGGTTCTTAACAAAAGAAATGTCAAACAATTAGAAAATGCAAGATCAAATCATGGTCATTTTACCCTAGAAACTACATGCTAAACATAACACAATGCAAGAAGAATCAATGTCTCAACCTTCTCCAATAGGCAGAAATGAATTTTTGAACTTATGATCAAAATAATGCATAAAAAATGATTTAATTCAATGAAAAATTCTTAAGATGCATCAAGATCAAAAAAGAAATTTGGTTTGAAGGTTGGACAATGTTTCTAAATGTCTTAGAACATTTCATGAATTTTTTTGTAATTTTTAAATACCTAAAAGTATTTTTAATTAATTAATTCCCATTAATCAATTAAAAATAATCTTTTAAATATTTAAAAATACTTTTTTAATGATGAAAAATAAAATAAAAATATTTTTGGGTCTTAAAAATTATTAAAACTCTTAGGAAAAAGTTTCATAATTTTTAAGACATTTTTGCTATTTTAAAATAATTATGCAAGTTAATTGAAATAAAATGAAATAAAAACAAATAAAAATGAAAGTAATCAGGATGGATGGACGAGATTGATTCTGAGTTCAAATTGGTTGACTGGCGCGTGAATGGAGGGTCCAGATGACTCCTGAATTAATTAATTATAATTATCCTAATTAAATGAGATTAGGGCAAATGAGTGAATCTGAGCCTTCCATTCGCGCGGGGAGTCAAACAATTCAACGCAATCAATGGTCCAAATTCAAACTGGAGTTAATGACCTGAGATTAGGGTTTAATTACTCAGGCTGCCGGAGAAGACTTCCGGTCGTCTTCTCCGGCCAGCCTCTCACCTGAAAACTCCCCAACTCCCTTAAAACGTAACGAAAATGAAAACTAAGCACACCAAAATGATCCCCATGACCCCCTGAGCTAAAACCCTAAGTCCAAACAAATTTCTTCTTCCTCAAAACCATGAATCGAATAGAACAAGTTTTAGGGCAAACCAGTTTCAGAGACAAATTAAATGCTTATTTCATCACCATTTCAAAAACCAAAGACATATTCATGATCAGGACGACACAAAGAACAAGTTTGTAACAAGAAAAATGATTTCTGGAAAAATAATTTTCGAGCTACCTGAGACTTGGAGCTTTCAACTTGAGGACTTTCTGGCCACTTCCTTCAGTGCAAACCACTCCACTTGATCCCCAGAAGATGTTTGAATGCTCAAAAGAAGTTTGTGTTGGCTGGATAATGAGATTCGACAGCTTCTGCTCAAGCTTGATCAGAAATGGCAATGGTGAAATAGAAAGCTTCAGGTCATGGTGAATGGTGGTTTGTGATCCTGAGGATGAATGGAGAAGGTCTGTGGTGTTTGTTTGTGTGTTTGCAAGCTGTGGTGAGAGTTTCGAATGAAACTGCAAAATGGAGGGAGAAATGGCAGTGAGATGTTCAGGCTGTTTCAGGCTTATGTTCTTGGTGCTGGGTGGTCTATGGAGCAAGGTGAGTTGAATGATGGAGAGGGTTTGAATGTTTGCAAGCTGTGTAGGCAGATTCGAAGCAACTTGCAATTGGGAGTGATTTTGTGAATGTGTTGAATGAGTATGTTTCAGGCTGGCTTAGTACATGAAATGGCTTGCAAAATGATATATTATTTTAATCCAAGTGGCCAGAAGATGTGACATGGCCTGTGGTGATAGGTAAGTTTACTTTTGCATAAAGTCCACCTTTTGTGTAAGTGAGGCATGGTGAAGTGCTAGCTTGGTACAAAGCCTAGGGGCTGCGCAGCATGGTGTGTGTATGAAGCTAGCTTGGTTCAGCAGCCAATGCCTCAAGTTGGTGAGATGTGATCATGAGTTTTGCAACTTGTGGCCTTTTTGAAATCTCATGAAAAATGCCTTGTTACATGAACTAAACACATGTGATCTTTGGTTCAAATCTGATTTTGGGCCTTAGAGAATGTTTATGTGCTGGTTTGAAATGAATTAGAAGTTGCAATTTGACTTAGCACATGATTTTGCAATTTTCCCACTTGGTGCATATCTTGAAAATAAGTGATTTTTGCCAACTTTGCATTGCCATAACTTTTGATCCAAGAAGAGTTTGATCATGTTATTGTACTTTTTGAAAAGGGAAAGATGAGATCTACAACTTTCATGACCAAAGTTTTTCCATTTGAAGCATTTTTGGATCGAGAATCATGGCTTGAAAAATGACCTAAAATGATGCATTCTTGAAAAGTCAACTATGCCCAAAAAGTCAACATTTGCAAAAACCCTAAATTCTTGATTTCTATGAACTTCAACCTTCTTCCATGATCAAATAAAGATCATATACACTCAAAATGATGAAGATCACCCATTGGTTGGGTCAATGGGGGCCTCAGATGCCCTGATTTTACACTGACTTGTCTGAAAAGTCAACTCTTGATCAGATGACTTCCCCATGGAATTTCTTCATGAAAATTGATATGCATACTCCCTATACCCTATAGAGACCAATGGAAACAAGAATGACCAAAAAAATTGGAGTTATGGCCTCTGAAACCAAAACCCTAATTTTCAGTCAACTGTGCAGTCTAGCCTGGCTCTGCATCCACTTAAACCCTAGCTCTTGTGATTCCTCTGCAATTTTGCCTTTGAGGAGATGGAATATGATATAAGAACACACATGGACCTCTTTGAAGTGATTGGTGGCCTTTGGAGTGGCTCAAGATGCTTTGGGATTGCCCAGATCACAAACCCTAGGTGCAGATGACTTAGAAACTATGCAGTGAATCAAAAATGAGATATGAGATGATATGATTGTGTTTATGCATATGAGATGATCACAAGCCATGGTGTGAAAGGGTGAGGGCAAATTTGGGGTGTTTACAGCTGCCCCTATTCAAACATGAGTTAGCTGTGCAGGTTGTAAGCGACGGCTTAACAGGCAAACAAGATAACTTGTGGTTGAATATCAAAGACAGTCCAAAATTTGCACTCACAAAATGAAGAAGAAAAGGGATATAGATTGTAAAAGGAAAATAAAGTATATTGTAAAGGTGCGGAAAACAAAGCGATGACGGGGACGGCCGACATGCTGGGGATAGAAGGTAAAGCCAAGACGGGGACGGCCGACTAGCTGGGGCAATAAAATCATGATGGGGACGGCCATCAAGATAAAGCTGTAAAATTCTATGAGGATTAATGAAACATGACGGGGACGGCCGTCAAGTTCATAAAGGTAAAGTAACCAACGATGGGGACGGCCATCGGGCTAAAAGGAAAAGGGACCACGACGGGGACGGCCATCGGGTTAAAGAATAAATGAAATAAACAGATGATGGGGTACGGCCATCAAAGGTGAAGGACGATCACCTAGCAGGGGACGGCTGCTCTGTTGGGGATAAAAGAAATATGATGGGGACGGCCATCAAAGGTGGAGGACGACCACCTGGCAGGGTACGGCTGCCGAAAATATCAACGATGGGGACGGCCATCGGATAGAAAAGGTCAACGATGGGGACGACCATCGGACGAGCATGATGGAGGACGACCATCAAGAAGTGGAGGACGACCACTCAGCAGGGGACGGCTGCTCTCGAGGTTTATCGTAACACAGGACAAGTGTCAGATAACCAATATCAACAATGGGGACGGCCATTGGATAAAGTGATGAAGGACGATCATCAAAGGGTGGAGGACGACCACCTAGCAGGGGACGGCTGCTAAAAATATCAACGATGGGGACGGCCATCGGATGAGCATGATGGAGGACGACCATCAAGAAGTGGAGGACGACCACTCAGCAGGGTACGGCTGCTCTCAAAGGTATCATAACACAGGACGAGTGTTAGATAAAAAGAAAATTGTTGGTGATCTACTGGGGATAATGTAAACACGGACGAGCGTTTACATCCAAGAAACAAAAAGGTATAAGTGTTTGGTATTGTGTATAGATTAAAGATGCGGACGAGCATCCTTAAGACTATGATACGGACGAGTACCATGCAGAAACAAACTGACACATGTTCAGAGATGATGATACGGACGAGTATCAACTGGTTAACAAAGAACACGGACGAGTGTTGAATCTGAAAGAACTCTTCTGGGGAATAGTAGACACAGGCAAGTATCTATATTCGAGAAGACATAAGTGTTTGACACAGTGTATGGATTAAAGATGCGGACGAGCATCCTTAAGACTATGATACGGACGAGTATCATGTAGAAACAAACATTAGACGCAATGTTCTGAGATGATGGTACGGACGAGTACCAACTGGTTAACAAAGAACAAGGACTATTGTCGAATATGTGGGGATATAAATGATGTATATAAGATACGGACGAGTATCTGTATAAGTGTACCAACGAGTGGTGAGTATATATATAGATGAGTGTTTATCTGCTGGGGAGGGTGACACGGACGAGTGTCAAGAGAGAAAAGTATAATAACAAGTATATGGGTTGATGAAAGTGAGCGACTGCGCTGGGGATATGACACGGACGGGTGTCGAGAAAAGTGTATATATGGACATGTGTGGGTGCAAAGAGGATGTCTTTGGCTTTCTGCTGGTGATTTGACACGGACGGGTGTCAGGAAGCATCTGTAATACGGGTGATTTTGTTTGTAGAGAAAGTTCAGGCGACTTTACTGGGGAGTGATGACACGGACGGGTGCCAAAAGGTGTATATACTGGTGTTTGGTGATTGGAGAGGCAGCTGCTTTTGCTGGGACTCTGGTGGGGATTTTTCTGTAATGATGATGAACGGCTTATTATTCACAAGTGTTACTTCTGAACATGGCTTATGATTATGCTATGCATTTGATTTTTGCCGTAATGCTCCGTATTAGACGGAATGCTACGCTCTGAGGGGATAGTATGATGCGGATGCTATGATTATGCAAAGAGGCAGAGACCCGGGATTCGGATCCCGTTGCTGCGAAGATCTCTGGTTGATCTGTCTGAAGGGAACATCCCAGCTGGGGATGAGATCACTGGTAGATCTGGTGAGATGTATTCATTTGGGGGTATAGGTCACTGGTTGACATATCCTTATAATACGGGACCCAGCTGGGGTTTGTAGAAGCTTTCTCCCTCTCTGTTGTGACTTCTCCGTGCGTTGCTCTTCTGAATAGAGGCTGGGAATTCTGTGGGGAGATGATTCCCTGACTCCTGTACTCAGCTGAGGATGCAATGGCAACTCGGCTGGGGAATTATGAGAGGCAACTCAGCTGGGGGAGAGCAACAAGAGGCAACTCAGCTGGGGATAGAGCATTTCTGATGCTGAGATTGAGCGTATGTTGATTTGACAACTTTGTTGGGGAAGTGGGCACCTCCCAGTGCCACGTGGGAGATAGACCGAGTTGATAATGATTCGCCTGCTTCCTAAAACGTAACTTGCATGCCCCAGGTTGCATTCTGGATACCTGCAATCCTGCAAAGATAAGGAAACACACAAAAGGTCCCGAGGTATCCTCTACTGGATTCCGTCATAGGAGTCAAGCACTCTCAAGAGTAAGTATATTCCCTGCTAGCATGTGTTTTTATTTTTTTAGAGAAAGGCATCTGTACTTATGCAATTGTATTTTTAGAGATATCAGACAACTCTTTGCAAAACATAAATGTAAAAAACGAAACATGACTGAAAATTTGATTTTATTAATTTATATGCCCTGAATTGGCGAGATACAGTCAAAGAAACAAATCCCCTGGAATGAGGAGATTGCTACAAATTGACAAACAAAATGTTGGCAGTGTTGATGACGCTTTGAGGAGCTTCCTCTTCTACTATGACTCGTATGACAATGACGTTCTTCTCGTCTTGCTTTCTGGAGAGAGTTGATTCTGATTGAAGCTTGATCCTTTGTAGCTTACCAAGTTGTAGATAATACAGACGAATTCAGAATGCAGTTGTTCGCTTATTCCCTTATTTTGCATGGATCGCCCTTTCGGGTTTTCAATCCATCGGGATACCCATTTTTGCCTGAGTTGTCCAATGCGGCTTTTCAACTCAGCGGGTGTACATTTTTTTGTTTATTTCCCTTATTTTTGCCCGAGTCTTTTATTCTGTTTTTGACTCGCCGGGATGCCCTATTTTTTCCTGGACTTACATTCTGTTTTCATGTCCAGCGGGTCATTTTATGCGAAGTATTTTTTAACTGCATCTGAATTCACAGGGGACGGGAAATCTTCACCATCCATGGTGCTGAGCATCAGTGCTCCACCAGAGAAAACTTTCTTTACAACAAACGGTCCTTCATAGTTTGGAGTCCATTTGCCCCTGTGGTCTGTATGAGGAGGGAGGATTCTTTTCAACACAAAATCCCCTACTTGGTACCCTCGGTGCCTGACTTTCTGATCGAAGGCCTTCTTCATTCTCTTCTGATATAACTGCCCATGACAGATTGCAGCCAATCTTTTCTCTTCAATTAGACTCAGTTGTTCGAATCGGGACCGAACCCATTCTGCTTCACTCAGTTTAACATCCATTAGTACCCGTAGAGAGGGTAGTTCAACTTCAACAGGTAGGACTGCTTCCATACCATATACAAGCTGATACGGTGTTGCCCCAGTGGATGTTCTGATTGACGTGCGGTACCCATGCAAGGCAAACGGTAGCATTTCATGCCAATCTTTGTAAGTGATTACCATCTTCTGCACAATCTTCTTGATATTCTTATTTGCTGCCTCAACAGCGCCGTTCATCTTTGGCCTGTAAGGAGAAGAATTGTGATGTTGGATCTTGAAGTCCCGGCACAGTTCTGCCATCATTTTGTTGTTTAAGTTGGAACCATTATCAGTAATGATTCGCTCGGGCACTCCATACCGACAGATGATGTCTCTCTTCAGAAATCTGGCTACCACCTGTCTTGTGACGTTTGCATATGAGGCTGCTTCAACCCACTTGGTGAAATAGTCAATAGCGACCAGGATGAATCTGTGACCATTTGAAGCAGTCGGCTCAATCTTGCCAATCATATCAATACCCCACATAGCAAAGGGCCATGGTGAAGACATGATGTTCAAAGGATTGGGAGGCACATGCACCTTATCTGCATAGATCTGGCATTTATGGCATTTTCTGGCGTAAGCACAATAGTCTGCATCCATTGTGATCCAGTAATAGCCTGATCTTAGCAATTTCTTAGCCATGGCATGCCCTCCTGCATGGGTACCAAAAGATCCTTCGTGCACTTCATGCATCAACAAATCTGCTTCCGTCTTGTCAACACATCTGAGGAGTATCATGTCAAAGTTCCTCTTGTATAAAGACCCATCAGTGTTCAGGAAGAAACTACCAGCAAGCCTTCTCAAAGTCTTCTTATCATTGGAAGATGCCCCAGGCGGGTATGTTTGATCCTCCAAGAAGCACTTAATGTCATGGAACCAAGGCTTATCATCTTTTACAATATCCGCTGCAAATACATACGCTGGTCTCTCGAGTCTTGACACTGAAATCTGAGGTACAAAGTTAGCAGCTTGAACTTTGATCATGGATGAAATGGTAGCAAGAGCATCTGCAAACTGATTCTCGTCCCGAGGGATATACTCAAGTTTGACCGTTGTAAAGAAAGTCAGTAACCTCCTTGTATAATCCCTGTAAGGTATCAGATGATCTTGGTGGGTGTACCATTTTCCGTTGGTTTGATTGACTACCAAAGCTGAATCTCCGAATACGGTCAAATTTTTGATCCTGAGGTCAATGGCTTCCTCAAGACCCATAATGCAAGCTTCATATTCAGCTTCGTTGTTAGTGCAGTTGAAAGTGAGTTTTGCCGAGAAAGGCATGTGAACTCCTTTAGGTGTGATAAGCACTGCACCAACACCACGGCCATTCATGTTAACAGCCCCGTCGAACATCATAGTCCATTCCTCCTCCGGGTCAGGCCCTTCAGTGTGAATAGGCTCTTCATGGTCTTTTGATTTAATGAACATGATGTCTTCATCAGGGAAGTCAAACCTCATTGGCTGGTAATCATCAATGGGTTGCTCAGCAAGATATTCAGATAGTACACTGCCCTTGATGGCTTTCTGAGATGTGTACTGTATGTCGTATTCTGTGAGAATCATCTGCCATCTTGCAACTCGTCCGGTAAGAGCTGGCTTCTCGAAAATGTACTTAACTGGATCCATTTTTGAGATTAATAAGGTAGTGTGGGTCAACATATACTGTCTCAGTCGGCGAGCAGCCCACGCTAAAGCACAGCAAGTTTTCTCGAGCAGTGAATAACGTTGTTCACAGTCGGTAAACTTTTTGCTTAGGTAGTATATTGCATACTCTTTTCGACCAGACTCGTCATGCTGGCCCAACACACACCCCATTGACTCTTCTAGCACTGTCAAGTACATAATCAGAGGTCTTCCTTCAACTGGCGGCATGAGGATTGGAGGTTCTTGTAAATACTCCTTGATCTTGTCAAAAGCCTTCTGGCAATCTTCGTTCCACCTGACCGTTTGTTCTTTTCTTAGCAGCTTGAACAAGGGTTCACAGGTTGCTGTAAGGTGAGATATGAACCGTGAGATGTAGTTCAATCGACCTAAGAACCCTCGGACTTCTTTCTCAGTTTTCGGCGCAGGCATTTCTTGAATAGCTTTGACTTTATCAGGGTCAACTTCAATCCCTTTCTCGCTTACAATAAAGCCCAGCAGCTTACCGGATCGCACCCCGAATGTGCATTTGTTGGGGTTCAGCTTCAATTGGTACTTCCTCAGACGCTTGAACAACTTGAACAGATTTACCAGGTGATCTTCCTCTGTAAGGGACTTGGCGATCATATCATCCACATAACATTCGATTTCCTTATGGATCATATCGTGGAACAATGTCACCATAGCCCGTTGATATGTGGCACCAGCATTCTTCAGTCCGAATGGCATCACTTTGTAACAGAACGTGCCCCAAGGTGTAATGAATGTTGTCTTCTCCATGTCTTCAGGTGACATCTTGATCTGATTATACCCTGAAAATCCATCCATGAAGGAGAATACCGAGAACTGAGCCGTATTATCCACCAATACGTCAATGTGAGGTAATGGGAAGTCATCTTTCGGGCTGGCTCTGTTCAGATCCCGGTAATCAACACACATTCTTACTTTGCCGTCTTTCTTAGGCACAGGTACTATATTAGCAACCCACGGCGGATAGCTAGTTACAGCAAGGAACCCGGCGTCCCATTGCTTTTGCACCTCTTCTTTGATTTTCATAGCCATGTCTGGGCGAGTTCGGCGCAGCTTCTGTTTCACTGGTGGGCATTCTTCCCTCAAAGGCAGCTTGTGCACAACTATATCGGTGTCCAACCCTGGCATGTCTTGATACGACCAAGCAAACACATCAACATACTCTTGAAGCAGATCTACCAGTTGCCTCTTCACTGAGTCTTGCAGGCAGGCCCCGATTTTAACTTCTTTCACGTCTTCGTCAGTACCAAGATTAATCACTTCAATCTCCTCCTGATGAGGAGTAATAACCTTTTCCTCTTGTCTCAACAACCTGGCTAGCTCTTCAGGAAGCTCATATTCTTCATCAACCCCTTCATCAGCTTGATTGATTGGATTGTCAAAGTCATACGATGTCATAGCCGTGCTGTTGTCGGTGCTGTCTGGAAGGCACTCTCTGCAAGGGTTAAGTTGGTTCGTTTTAGTGATTGATTTTAATCTTGCTTTAGAAAAAAGTGAAATGAGGTTATCATTTTGAAAACACCGCCATTTATTTTTTTGTACAAAAAGAGAAATGGAAAAACAGTGAACGAAAAGAAAAAGACTCGTTTGCAAAAAGATGTCTGATATTTCATTAATTTAATCTTGTTTGCACAAAAGTACAGATGGCCCTGATTACAAAATGAGTCTTGTCATCTTGGGCAAGATGCAAGACTTTGATGCATGCTATGAAAATACAGGAAATAATAATTACTCTGCATGAGTAACTCTTATAATTTCCTGGGAAGACCAGTTCGAAACACTGCTCCCCGGGATCTTTGGACGAATCCAATTCTCCAGATTGCGCTCCTCTTCCAGCTCGTCTTCCAGACAGTTGATAGCATCAGGGGTAAGCATCCCCCCACTGACAAAACCAGGCTCTGCAGCAGCCTTTGCTTGATGTTGAGTTGGTCTGTAACCCAACCCAAACTTGTCCTTCTTCTCCTCCACAGCTAAGACCTTGCCCCAGCCTAGGGCAGTTCCTTCCTCAACAACCTTCCGGGCTTGTTGGTAAGATGACATGGAGATTCCTGACACAGCAGATGCTTCATTGACGTTCAAGGCTTCAAAACCTTGGCTCATTGTTTCATGGATCTCCCCATCCATCTCAATGTATTTATAAGTAGCCAGATGGCTAACAAAGATATCCTCTTCTCCACAGATTGTGACAACTTGGCCTTCCCACTCAAATTTTAACTTTTGGTGAAGGGTAGACGTTATTGCGCCGGCGGCGTGAATCCAGGGTCTACCCAACAAACAGCTGTAGGCGGGCTGAATGTCCATCACATAAAAGATAGTTTTAAAGGTCTGCGGGCCAATCGTCACGGGCAGCTCAATCTCTCCCAGAACCGATCTCTTCGAACCATCAAAGGCTCTTACCACCAGGTTGCTGGGTCTCAATGCCAATCCATCATATTCTAACTTCACCAGAGCCTTCTTTGGTAAGACATTCAGGGAAGAACCTGTGTCCACCAGCACATGAGAAAGGACAGCTCCTTTGCATTCCATGGTTATGTCCAAGGCTTTGTTGTGGTTGCGGCCATCCGCTGTCAAGTCAGAATTGGTAAACCCTAGCCCATTGCTAGCAGTAACATTACCAACCACGGTTTCCAATTGGTTGACAGTAATCTCCTCAGGCACGTAAGCTGCGTGCAGGACCTTAAGTAGTGCATTCCGATGGGCTTCGGAGCACATAAGCAGTGAGAGGATAGAGATTTTGGATGGCGTCTGGTGAAGTTGATCCACAATTTTGTAATCGCTCTTTTTGATGATTCGCATAAACTCATCAACTTCCTGATCAAATGAAGTCTTCAGGGCTTCTTTGGCAGCTGAATCCTCCTGCACCGGGCCTTTTCCTTTTGCCTTGGCAGCAGCTTCTGCTTCGGCTGTAGGTCTTTGAACTTGTGAGGCGAAGAGACGTCCGCTTCGAGTGAAGCCTCCGCCTCCCCCCACATTATCTACTTGCGGTGCAGGTGTTGATGTTTCAAGAGTGATTCTTTTTCTTTCTCGGTACACGTCAGAGCCATAGTGCCAAGGGATGGCCCTATTGCTTTCATATGGTACTGGTCCAGGCACCGTGACAGTGACTGGACTGATTGCTGCTGCTGAAGGGACTGTAATTGTTTGCGGATCATAAAAGATTGTAACCGATGCTCTGGCGGGAGCAACACCTTCTGAATGGTAGGCGGAGTTACTTTCAGGATCGTAGAATATGGTAACAGTGGAGACATCTTCATGATTGATTGCTGGTGTTGTGGGAGGTGTTGTTGGAAGGATTGATGTTGTTGTTGATGGAGATTCGAAATGGAATGAAGCTGAAGTTGTAGCAGGAGAAACTGTTGAAAACTGATCATTCGGAAGGACAGATGAAGTACTTGTTGATGTTGCTGGTGAATTGTTGGGAACGATAGTTGCTGCAGTTGTAGGAGGTTCTGAAACCGTTGTTGATGAAGTTGTTGGGTTTGTCGGGAATGATGTAGTGATCTGTAGCAGGCCACTCTGAATAAGGCTGTCAATGCCATTCCTCAGGTCCTCACACCCATTCCATGAAATATTACAATAGGGACACCCTAGTTCACACCCCGGAAATATTTGGTTTTCGCGGAGTTGAGCTTTGATTTCTACCAATGGTGTCCTGATCTGATCCACACTGGTTATTAAATAAGACGGTCTGTCTTCTTCAATAGCGTTAATTCGAGGACCACCATGGTTTGGCATCGGGTTTTTATTGACATTGGGCGGAGGTGCAAAGTTCAGAGCCTTGGAGTCTACCAAGTCTTGTACCTTCATATGCAGAGCCCTGCATTTTTCTGTACTGTGACCAGGTGCGTTTGAATGAAAAGCACACCTAGCATTAGAGTCATAGTTCCTTGGTAGACTGTTGGGATCCGGAGGTGCCAACGTTCTTAGCTCAACTAGGTTGAGTTTCAGAAGTTGTGGCAGCAAAGCAGCATACGGCATTGGGATCGGGTCGATCACTCGGTTAGCTTGATATGGCCTTTGTTGGAATGGCCTCTGTTGATTGTTGTTGTTGGTGTTGTTGTTGTTGTAGTTTCTTGGAGGATATTGATTCTGCTGATACTGAGGTTGTTGTTGGAAATTTTGTTGCGGAGGTTGATAGACTGGCTGAGGATGAGCTGGAGCAGGGATAGTGACTGCTGCTATTGTCCTTTGAACATATTGGGGCCTACCCCTGTTGGTGTGAATGGCATTGGTCTCGCCAGTTCTTCTCGGGCCTGCAAAAGGCTTTCTCGTACTACTGGACGAGCTGGCACCATTATCAGAAATCTTACCCATCTTTAACAGGCTTTCAATTCTCTCCCCAGCTATAACAACATCTGCGAAGCTAGTGGAAGAGAAAGCAGCCAACCTGTCAATATACGTTCCCTGGAGAGTGTTCATAAACATGTCTGCCATTTCTCTCTCAGACATTGGTGGTTGAACAGCAGCAGCCAGCTGCCTCCATCTCTGGGCATATTCTCGGAAACTCTCCCTTGAGGACTGTGACATTCCCATTAGGAGGGTCCTGTTGGGTGCCATGTCGAGATTATACTGATACTGTCTGATGAAGGCCTCTGCCAGGTCCTTCCAGCATCTAACAGTTGCCCTTGTCAAGTGAGAGTACCATTCTCTCGACGCTCCAGTCAAGCTATCTTCAAAATAGAACATCCACAATTTCTCATCCATTGTATAGGCCTTCAGCCTTCCCAGAAATGATTGTAGATGAGTCCGGGGGCATGAAGTCCCATTATACTTTTCGAAACAAGGAGGTTTGAACTTATGGGGGATCCTGACCCCGTCTACCAAACCCATGTCCATAACGTCGAAGCCCAAAGAGTTTTGAGATTCTAAGGACCTCAACTTCTCAGCTATTTCATCCAACCGTCTATCATAAGTTTCCTCTCCAGCACCCATTACTGTAAATTGGTCCTCCTGAGGGTCTTCTTGAAGTGCCCTGGCTGCAGTGGCTGTTCCCTGAATGTTTGCAGGAATGTTAATCTCAGGATGTAGATGTGGGCCAAACACAGGAGGGTTAACATGGGGTTGCACCCGTTCATTATTACTGGTGCCCGCAGTTCCTACATGAGGCTCCTCTTGAGTCCTCCCTTCTACCAAAGCCCTGAGCCTCTCCTGGCTTTGACCTAAGTTGTTCATCACTTCCATGAACTGTGTTATCTGAGTTCTCATCTCCAGCCTTTCGTTGGCCATCTGGTTCCTGACCTCCGTAAGGTCTTGCTGCATCTGATCCATCTGAATTCCCGGAAGGTTGTTTCTAGTTGGGTACCTGTGTGGCCTGTTGAGAGGAAATACCCGGCGGCGAGCAATAATTCCTGAATGCCACAACAGAGGTTAGTAACGACAAAACAAAACCTACAAAACAAACAAAGAGGTTAGCATGCAATGCAGTATGCTTATTTGTTTTCAAGGTATCCGGTTTGGCATTCAGTTTTGACCCTTCCAGACCCTTGAAGATGATGCTGTTGAAGTTGCTTTTGAAGTGAACCCAGGTGGAAACTAACACAAATATATTACAAAGGTGAAATAAATACAACTTGTTCATTTTACAATACAAGCCCTTAAAGGGGTCAAAATACATCACAAAAAGGCAAAAGTACATGGAATAGGAACAACAACAAGCAAATGATCAAACTCCAAGGCCAAACTCATCCTCACGAACTTCCTTGAGAAGTGCTTCGGTCACAGGATCAGCCGGGTGCTCCGTGAGACTTCTGATGAGAAGGTTTCTTGCTGCAACTGCTGCAGTCAACTTCTTGTTCTGGCTTTGATCTTTGGACTTCTTCACTCCTGCTTTGATTTTCAGCTCTGATATTTCCTCCTGGGCTGCTGCCAGGGCTTTTTCTATCTGTTCCATCTTGTCCTGAACTCTCTTGTCTTCTAGGGTACGGGCCTCAGTGATCCGGACCCACCTGGCCTGACTTTCCTTCAAATACAAGTCTGTTCTCGCTCTTTGGAACTGGGCTTCTTTACAAGCATTCTTCAGAATCTGCTCACCAGCTTTAGACTTGTTGATATAATCTCCAGACTTCTCAATTTTAGTCAAGTGTTCCATTCTCAACTTCTCCAATCTTTCAATCTCCCTCACACCTTCACTCCTCTCCCTGAGGGTCTTCTGCAAAGCCTGGGTTAACTTTTCATTTCTTTCCTTTAAGCCCTCAAACTCCTCCAAACTGATGGTGGCAGGGGGTGGTGTTGAAGATGACTCAGGCATGTCTTCTATGGTAAAGGGCATTCCAGAGAATTGGGCCCTAGCATGGGACCACTCATAATATTGGACTGATGCCACATTATTGCACTTACCCAGAATGGT
Source organism: Lathyrus aphaca (assembly GCA_963966055.1). NCBI lineage: Eukaryota > Viridiplantae > Streptophyta > Magnoliopsida > Fabales > Fabaceae > Lathyrus > Lathyrus aphaca. Next base: position 620,695,952 of record OZ014519.1, read on the forward strand.
GATTCCCTTAGTTTGAACATGATCCCAGGCCCAGGCAGCCTGCCTAACAGTTGCCAGACTAATCTTGTTCTCACAGTAGAGGGTCTCAACCAAGTCCTGCTCCCTGGGAGTATGGACCAGTGCATAGCCTAATTGCCTCCTGAACAGCAGAGGGTTGTAATTGATACTTCCCTTGACCCCTATTAAAGGCACATTGGGAAAGTGCCCACAGCTTGTAATGATATCTCTGCCCTTGGTGCTTTGAGTACACCATCTGATGTCTGCTGAAGTGAGAGTAGTGAGCCTCTTAGCCCAGTTGCTCTGCTGATGAGGATTTAGAAAGGCATCTGTCCTGGGTAGATGCTTTAGAAGCCAAGCATGGAATAATGGAGCACAACACCTCACTAGCCTTCCCCTCTGCTTCTCATTCTTCTGGTGCACTGAGTAATAAAGATCTCCCAATAAAGTTGGCACTGGGTTCTTCAGGATGAACAAATGGATTGCATTCTTGCTAATGAATCGAGGCTCATCTGCAAACAACACAATTCCATATACACTTAAGGCCAACAGAGCACAAACAGCTCTCCACTCCCCCAGGGAGGCCTTCAGACTAGCTTGAGAAATTAGGAAGTCCAGATGAAAACCAGGGATCCCAGCTTTAGAGGTCATATGTTGCTCAATCAAAACAGGTTCCAGGTGCAAAGCTTTTGCTATCTCTCCATTGCTGGGAAAGACCATTTCAGGGTTGAAAGGGATTTCCCTCTTGATAGGCAAACCAATCAAAGATGAGTATTCTTCTAAAAGAGGCCCCAACTGGAAGTCTTGAAAGGTGAAACATCTCAATGGGGGGTCATAAAACTGAATGCAGGTGTGGATCAAACTCCTCTGTGCAGGGTCCAGATCCATAACCATGTCCAGTATATCTCCATAACTCTCCCTGAACAAGGGTATGTGATCTGGAGTGATCAGGGTTTGGATCCTCCTGATGTCTGATAAGTCTGGTTGGAAGAAATGATAGGTGATGTTGCTTTTCTTTGGAGCCATGATGCTGAAGACTGAGTAGGGTGCTGATGAAGATGCTGAGGAGTGGGCCACTGGCTGGCTAGTGCAAGTATTTGAAGTATATGGCTGACAAGCTGAAGCTAGTGCTGGTGGAGATAGGTCAGTAATGCAGATGGGGTCAAAACCAAAACCAGATGAAAATGGATACCCTGAAACACAAATAAGCAAATGTTAATATGATGCAATGGGTATGTATGCAAATGAAATGCAAGGGTTTGTGACTGAGCTGGATCTGATCAAAATGCCCTGATATAGGTCCAAGTGTGTTCAAGAATTCCAGTTGGAGGTCTAAAAATCCAGTAACCAGGGTGGGGGGGCTCAAATAAAGAGCCACATGTCCAGGGTTTTAGAATCACAAGAACTATCCAACATGGAGTATTCTTAACAAAGTCAAAGTAACAGGGTATTCTGAGGTCAAGGTACCTGCAAACCTGTAAACAGCCCAACCCCCTCACAGGTGGTGATCTAGAACAAGGATCCTCAGACTTGGATCAGTTATGAGAAGTGTAAACACTTCTAACCCGGAGGTACAGTGTTTACAATAACCATAACAATTCCTCCTCTAATTCACCTCAATTTCTGAAGGTCAATACTAAAAGGTCATCCAGACTTAGCAGGCTTCCCAGATAGCCCTAGCATTGCAGGAAATCTGCAACACAGAGTTCTCAAGAAGAAACCCATATCTGAACCGTGTTTCATATTCCCGCACCAGACCGAAATGGAATGGGAAAGAATATGATTCACTCTAGCCTAGGTGTCACTCAGGTCCCAGGTATGGGACCTTAACTCTCAGTAGAACACCCACCCACCAAAGCAAACAACAGATCCAGCCAGCAGCATGACAACATGATATGTACAAAAGCAGTAAAGAAAGCAGTAAAGCAACTGTACATAAAGCAATAAACAAAAATAAATACAAGAAACAAATAAGCACATAACACCCCAGTAAACACAAATCAATCAAGCGCTAGGAGGAACCCACAAAAAGAACCAGAAGCCCTGGTTGCAATATAAGGCTCCCCAGCAGAGTCGCCAAGCTGTCGCTCCCAAAGATTTGCATCCAGGTACAAGCGCGAACGGTCGGCGAAAGGGAACAGTGAGAACACACAGCCGTGAACTCACTGGAGATGAAAAGAGTCGCCAGCTAGGCATTTTTATCCCGGAGGAAAGGTAATGCTGCATAGACCTAGAAAAAGATGGATAAGACGGTTGCGAACCAGAGAGACTGAGAAAGGGGGTTGGTTACAACCTGGGAAGGTATTAGCACCCAGATTGTCCGTCGTACTCGACGGGATCCACGCTTAAAAGATTTGTGTTTTAAAGGGGTAGTGTCAGTGCAATTTGTGTATAAAATAGCTGGAAAGAATGTACAGGTGTCAGTGTAAAGTGTATAAGTGATATGAAGTATGAAAGTGTCAGTGTATGAAAGGAGTGAAATGCTCAAGATCATGAGGCTAAAGAATGAAGCTAGAAGGAGGGGGGAATGTACAGAGACTTTTGTTCGATAACTGTTAAGTTATGCCTACGTATCCTCTCGTGCAATGAGGAAGTCAGAACACCGTAGTTCGACCCAAAGAGACTGAAAGGAAGAATTGACTTGTGAACTGCTTGCTTGCCTATGCTCAAGTGTATGACCTGTCTGGCTCAGGTGCAAACTGTCTTGCATTAGACGGAAGAAGCAAGTTCTCGTTTGTGAGTGAAGATGATGAGAAAAGAATCCCGGAGGAGACGATTATTGTTTGTTTTTGAGTTTTCAGTCTTTTATTGCTTTTGAGAGTTTGTCATAAGTTGATGAGCTTAAGCCTAAACCAATGGATTTAGTAAAGTCATCACATCTTCCCTCTGTTTAGGGGTAATGAGAATACCTTAAGTGTGAAGTCAGATTCTCACACTTAATCACCTGTGGTGTAGGGTTAAGATCATTAACCTACTTGTGATTATTTAGATGTTTTTGTTGTTTTTGTTTAGTGTTGAGTAATGAGGTTAAGCCATAATCAGGGATTAAACAGACTCATTACACCGTCCTAAAAGAAGGATGATAGATGAGAATGTTTAAGCTGAGGAAAGCTCCTCAACTTAATCCATGATTAGGGATTAAACTCATGACAAAACAAACCTTTGATTAAGTGAATTTTAGATTAATGGTATGATGATGAAGTGAGTTTTATGATTTGTAAGACAACTTGAGGGGGACTTGTCCATTAACACTAGGGTTAGTCCTTCTTAACCACTTAAGGAAGAAATAGAACCCTGATGCAAGGCCCAAGTTACAAGTGTGATGTCTTGATACTTATTAAGTGATTTGATTAAGAGATTTAAACACATTAAGGGTTCAAGGCTTAGGATTAAAGTTATGCACTACATCCTAAGAGAAGGATGCAGGCATAAGCTTAATCACAAAGTCTTAAAGCCTTTAGGGTTTAGTCCCTGATTATGAGATGAGAAGAGAAGACTCAAAGAGAGACACAAAGGTAAAACTATGGGGGGAGACTAATCAAAACCCTAATTCATTGTCATGCTTGGTTGATCCTAAGGTTTGTGAGGTTTTCAAGAACAATCTTCATAGGAACCACCAGGAAGCAGATGAATAAGATCAAGAGAAGCAAAGTGACTTGCTTCATTCAAGAAGTCAAGTCACTTGAAGAAAGAAAGGGGGAGGAACAAGAATGAGCAAGCTTAAACTCAAACACAAATAAAATGCAGCAATGGATGCAAGAGAGATGAAAAGAAAAGTTATGAGAAGTGAAGGCAAATTCACCTCCCAAGTTTACTTACCACCTGAAATGTTAGAAAGAAATGCAATGCAATGCTAGATGAGATGAAATGACATGATGCTAGACCAAACCAGAAGCATGTTGATGATGAAAATGATGCTATGAGGTGTTGCAAACACGAGGCAAGGCATGGGGATGTTCATACAAGATCATGGATGCAAATGATGCAAGTTAAGGAGCATGAACAAGCATGAAATGTTATGAAGCATACAAGACAAATGACATGGCAAACATGTAATGCAATGATCAAACATGCCTTCTATATGTCCTAAGATGTCAAATGAATCACAAGAATGCACAAAATGCAAAGACAAGTCATGCTATGCAAGAGAATGCAAGAAGGATGCAAGAGAAAGCCCAAATTAGGGTTCATGAATCAAACATCAACACAAACCAAAAACAGAAGTAAACCCTAACATAAAAAAAATGGAAAATGGTACCCAAAGAAACCCTAATCCCATAATGAACCACTGTCCAAAGGGGAGCTCTCAACTCTCAACCAAACTCAAGTTATGATTTTTACAAGTTATTAGGGTTTTTTAGGGTTCTTAACAAAAGAAATGTCAAACAATTAGAAAATGCAAGATCAAATCATGGCCATTTTACCCTAGAAACTACATGCTAAACATAACACAATGCAAGAAGAATCAATGTCTCAACCTTCTCCAATAGGCAGAAATGAATTTTTGAACTTATGATCAAAATAATGCATAAAAAATGATTTAATTCAATGAAAAATTCTTAAGATGCATCAAGATCAAAAAAGAAATTTGGTTTGAAGGTTGGACAATGTTTCTAAATGTCTTAGAACATTTCATGAATTTTTTTGTAATTTTTAAATACCTAAAAGTATTTTTAATTAATTAATTCCCATTAATCAATTAAAAATAATCTTTTAAATATTTAAAAATACTTTTTTAATGATGAAAAATAAAATAAAAATATTTTTGGGTCTTAAAAATTATTAAAACTCTTAGGAAAAAGTTTCATAATTTTTAAGACATTTTTGCTATTTTAAAATAATTATGCAAGTTAATTGAAATAAAATGAAATAAAAACAAATAAAAATGAAAGTAATCAGGATGGATGGACGAGATTGATTCTGAGTTCAAATTGGTTGACTGGCGCGTGAATGGAGGGTCCAGATGACTCCTGAATTAATTAATTATAATTATCCTAATTAAATGAGATTAGGGCAAATGAGTGAATCTGAGCCTTCCATTCGCGCGGGGAGTCAAACAATTCAACGCAATCAATGGTCCAAATTCAAACTGGAGTTAATGACCTGAGATTAGGGTTTAATTACTCAGGCTGCCGGAGAAGACTTCCGGTCGTCTTCTCCGGCCAGCCTCTCACCTGAAAACTCCCCAACTCCCTTAAAACGTAACGAAAATGAAAACTAAGCACACCAAAATGATCCCCATGACCCCCTGAGCTAAAACCCTAAGTCCAAACAAATTTCTTCTTCCTCAAAACCATGAATCGAACAGAACAAGTTTTAGGGCAAACCAGTTTCAGAGACAAATTAAATGCTTATTTCATCACCATTTCAAAAACCAAAGACATATTCATGATCAGGACGACACAAAGAACAAGTTTGTAACAAGAAAAATGATTTCTGGAAAAATAATTTTCGAGCTACCTGAGACTTGGAGCTTTCAACTTGAGGACTTTCTGGCCACTTCCTTCAGTGCAAACCACTCCACTTGATCCCCAGAAGATGTTTGAATGCTCAAAAGAAGTTTGTGTTGGCTGGATAATGAGATTCGACAGCTTCTGCTCAAGCTTGATCAGAAATGGCAATGGTGAAATAGAAAGCTTCAGGTCATGGTGAATGGTGGTTTGTGATCCTGAGGATGAATGGAGAAGGTCTGTGGTGTTTGTTTGTGTGTTTGCAAGCTGTGGTGAGAGTTTCGAATGAAACTGCAAAATGGAGGGAGAAATGGCAGTGAGATGTTCAGGCTGTTTCAGGCTTATGTTCTTGGTGCTGGGTGGTCTATGGAGCAAGGTGAGTTGAATGATGGAGAGGGTTTGAATGTTTGCAAGCTGTGTAGGCAGATTCGAAGCAACTTGCAATTGGGAGTGATTTTGTGAATGTGTTGAATGAGTATGTTTCAGGCTGGCTTAGTACATGAAATGGCTTGCAAAATGATATATTATTTTAATCCAAGTGGCCAGAAGATGTGACATGGCCTGTGGTGATAGGTAAGTTTACTTTTGCATAAAGTCCACCTTTTGTGTAAGTGAGGCATGGTGAAGTGCTAGCTTGGTACAAAGCCTAGGGGCTGCGCAGCATGGTGTGTGTATGAAGCTAGCTTGGTTCAGCAGCCAATGCCTCAAGTTGGTGAGATGTGATCATGAGTTTTGCAACTTGTGGCCTTTTTGAAATCTCATGAAAAATGCCTTGTTACATGAACTAAACACATGTGATCTTTGGTTCAAATCTGATTTTGGGCCTTAGAGAATGTTTATGTGCTGGTTTGAAATGAATTAGAAGTTGCAATTTGACTTAGCACATGATTTTGCAATTTTCCCACTTGGTGCATATCTTGAAAATAAGTGATTTTTGCCAACTTTGCATTGCCATAACTTTTGATCCAAGAAGAGTTTGATCATGTTCTTGTACTTTTTGAAAAGGGAAAGATGAGATCTACAACTTTCATGACCAAAGTTTTTCCATTTGAAGCATTTTTGGATCGAGAATCATGGCTTGAAAAATGACCTAAAATGATGCATTCTTGAAAAGTCAACTATGCCCAAAAAGTCAACATTTGCAAAAACCCTAAATTCTTGATTTCTATGAACTTCAACCTTCTTCCATGATCAAATAAAGATCATATACACTCAAAATGATGAAGATCACCCATTGGTTGGGTCAATGGGGGCCTCAGATGCCCTGATTTTACACTGACTTGTCTGAAAAGTCAACTCTTGATCAGATGACTTCCCCATGGAATTTCTTCATGAAAATTGATATGCATACTCCCTATACCCTATAGAGACCAATGGAAACAAGAATGACCAAAAAAATTGGAGTTATGGCCTCTGAAATCAAAACCCTAATTTTCAGTCAACTGTGCAGTCTAGCCTGGCTCTGCATCCACTTAAACCCTAGCTCTTGTGATTCCTCTGCAATTTTGCCTTTGAGGAGATGGAATATGATATAAGAACACACATGGACCTCTTTGAAGTTATTGGTGGCCTTTGGAGTGGCTCAAGATGCTTTGGGATTGCCCAGATCACAAACCCTAGGTGCAGATGACTTAGAAACTATGCAGTGAATCAAAAATGAGATATGAGATGATATGATTGTGTTTATGCATATGAGATGATCACAAGCCATGGTGTGAAAGGGTGAGGGCAAATTTGGGGTGTTTACAATATCATGTCATGAATTAGTGCTGAAAGAATGAGGAAGTTTGCACGTGGGAATGAAAAGTTTTAGTGATTTTGCAATTTTGGCCAATTTGGTGTGATCTAATGAAAAGCTCATGCACTCCCTTGCCTTCTGCCCATGTGCACTCCAATCTGACCCCTTGATTTCAAACTAAAAGAATCCTGGCCACTAGATGAAAGAGTCACACTTTTTTCATGAATATGCAAAAATTGCATTTATGGAATAACATTCTCACTTGGCCCGAATTTTGTGTAATTCTTTGAGCAAAGTGTTCCATATGCATTGTATTTTAATATTGGAACCTCACTTGATCCATACCAACACTCAAAATTGAGTTTCATGACATTTGGCTTTGGTGCATAAGTGAAAAAACAAGTTTTGCCCTAGTTTTTGTCAAATTTTCGAGGGGCATAACTTCTCAACCAAGAATGCTATGAAAAATTACTTGTACTTTTTGAAAATGGGAGGCCTTAATATCCAACTTTCATGTTTGACTTTGGTCCATTTGAAGAATTTTTCATTAAGTTATGCTCACTTGAATTTTAGGGCAAAAACTTGCCAAAAATGGCAATTTCCATAACCAACTTTGCACCAATTTTGCAAAACACCTCAAAACCTCATGATTCTTGATCTTTGAACTTGCCAAACCTCTTTTAACATTATAAGAACATCCCTTGGTTAGAAAAATGAGATTGGACCCCTTGAAATCACACAGTTGACTTTTTTAAGGCACAGTTGACCAGTTACTTCATTTGCAAGCAACTGAAGAAATTCTTGATTTCCACAAGGAATTTTCTCACCAAAATTGGTACCTAGGATCCTCTTAACATATAACAAACTTTGACCAAATGAAATGGCCAAATTTTTTAGGTTTTCATGCTTGAATCTCAAACCCTAGTTTAGGACCATTGTGTAGGAGCTTTGTCTTAGCCTGGAATCCCTGATGATCTTCCAACCTTCTGAGATTTTGCAAATGAACTTGAGCTTGTAAATGCAATGTAGACCCCTCATAGGATTTGTACAAATCCAATGGGCCCCTTGAAATGGCTTGTGATGCTTCAAAATCCTCCCCAGATGATCATATGCCTAATGTTAGGTCATGAGAAATGTTATGCCTCATCTTTCCATGCTAGGATGCAAAAAATATGATATGTTCATGATGAATATGATGTGATATGATGCTCAAAATGAAGAGGGAAAATTTGGGGTGTTACACTCCCTATACAAGCGCAACTTTGACATGGTACTTCTCAGATGTGTTGATAAGGCAGAGGCAGACTTGTTGATGCACGAGGTGCACGAAGGATCCTTTGGTACCCACGCTGGAGGACATGCAATGGCTAAAAAGTTGTTAAGATCAGGTTACTATTGGATCACAATGGATGCAGATTGTTGTGCTTATGCCAAAAAATACCACAAATGCCATATCTATGCAGATAAGGTGCATGTGCCTCCAAATCCTTTGAATGTGATGTCTTCACCCTGGCCCTTTTCCATGTGGGGCATTGACATGATTGGAAAAATTGAGCCGACTGCCTCGAATGGCCACAGATTCATCCTGGTAGCCATTGACTATTTTACCAAATGGGTTGAAGCAGCTTCATATGCCAACGTCACCAGACAAGTGGTAGCCCGATTCCTGAAGAGAGACATCATCTGTCGGTATGGAGTGCCCGAGCGAATCATTACTGATAATGGTCCCAACTTAAACAATAAAATGATGGAAGAACTGTGTCGGGACTTCAAAATCCAACACCACAACTCTTCTCCTTACAGGCCTAAGATGAATGGCGCTGTTGAGGCAGCTAACAAGAATATCAAGAAGATTGGGCAAAAGATGGTGGACACATACAAAGACTGGCATGAGATGCTACCATTTGTCTTGCATGGGTACCGTACATCAATCAGAACATCTACTGGGGCAACACCATATCAACTTGTGTATGGTATGGAGGCAGTCCTACCTGTTGAAGTTGAATTACCCTCCTTACGAGTACTGATGGATGTCAAGCTGAATGAAGCAAAATGGGTCCGCTCTCGGTACAATCAACTAAATCTAATCAAAGAGAAGAGATTAGCTGCAATCTATCATGGGCAGCTATATCGGAGAAGAATGAAGAGAGCCTTCGATCAGAAAGTCAGGCTTCGAGAATACCAAGTAGGAGATCTTGTGCTGAAAAGACTCATCCCTCCTCATACAGACCACAAGGGCAAGTGGACTCCGAATTATGATGGTCCATTCATAGTAAAGAAAGTCTTCTCAGGTGGAGCACTGATGCTCACTACTATGGATGGTGAAGACTTCCTGTCCCCTGTGAATTCAGATGCAGTTAAAAAATAATTCGCATAAAATGACCCGCTGGACATAAAAACAGAATGTAAGTCCAGGCAAAAATAGGGCATCCCGGCGAGTCAAAAACAGAATAAAAGACTCGGGCAAAAATAAGGGAAAATAAAGAAAAATGTACACCTGCTGAGTTGAAAAGCCACATTGGACAGCTCAGGTAAAAATGGGTATCCCGGTGGATTAAAAACCCGAAAGGGCGATCCACGCAAAATAAGGGAATAAGTGAACAACTGCATTCTGAATTCGTCTGTATCACTTACAACGCGGAAAACTTCGAAAGGTTAAAGCATCGGTCAGAATCAACCTTCTTAAGAAAGCAAGATGAGAAGAACCTCAGAGTCATACGGGTCATAGCAAAAAGGAAGCTCACTGAAGCATCGTCAACATTGCCAGCACTTCTTTTGTTTCTCAATTTTGTAACAATCTCCTCATTTCAGGGGATCTGTTTCTTTAACTGTATTTGCCAATTCAGGGCGCCCAAATTAATAAAATCAGATTTTCAATCACATTTCGTCTTGTACATTTTTATCTCGTTTGCAAAAATGTCCGATATCCTTGATATAATGGTTGCATAAAAAATAGATGCGCCTTTCTAATCACATGCTTGCAGGAAATATATTTCTTACCCCCCGAAGTCTCTAAAACTCCTATGATGGAATCCAGTAAGGGATACCTCGGGTTACTTGTGCGTTTCTTTGTCATAACAGGATTGCAGGTATTCAGAGTCCAACATGGGGCATGGAAGGCATTCCACAGCAAAGCTACCAGATCATTATTTCCTCAACACATCTTCTAAACAGCACCAGAGATGCCATCTCCCCATCAGAGTAACCAGGCATCACTTCTCCAGCACATTTTCTTCAGGGCAGCATCCGAAGGTGCCCATATCCCCAGCTGAGTTGTCAGGTATCATCCTCAGCAGGATCCTCACAAAAATATCTAAGGAAGATCATTCAGTGATCTTTTTCTTCCCCAGCCGAGTGCTAGACTGGGAACCATCTCCCACAGAGCTCCAGCCTCTTCCCAGAAAAGCAATGTCTGAATTTCCCTGCACAACAAAGTGACGAAAGTTTCCACGTCCCCAACTGGGCTTCTCATTACAAAGATAGGACTATCAGTGACTTATTTCCCCAAGCAAAGCAAAATATCAGATCCACCAGTGATCTCATCCCCAGCTGTGATATTCTTTCAAGCAGATCAATCAGAGATCTCCACAGGCAGTAGGATCCGAGTCCCGCATCGATATCTTTGCATAATCATAGCATTTACCTCATAAATTCCCACAAAGTGTAGAATTCCGTTTAATATGGAGCATTACGGTAAAACTCAAACATATTGCATAATCACAAGTCATGTTTTGAATCAGTCACCTATAAATATCAACATTCCATCAACAATGAATATAAAGACTCATAGTCCTAGCAGAAAGCCAAAGCATCCCTTTGCACTCTCAATTATAGATACTTCTTGACATTCGTCTGTGTCATATCCCCAGTAGAATGCCAAAGCATCTCCTTTGCACTCCTAAAATACAGATACACGCCCTTTTGGCACTCGTCCGTGTCATCTTTCCCCAGAAAGTCGCCAGAACACTCTTTACAAACAGATACTTATACATAACCTGGTCTTCTCGACACCCGTCTGTGTCCTCTCATATTTCCCAGCTGAAAGCCAAAGCATCCCCTTTGCACTCACAAATACATGTTTATATATACTCTTCTCGACACTCGTCCGTGTCATACCATATCATCCCCTGCAAATATATCTATACACTTTCCTGACACTCGTCCGTGTCACCACTCACCAGCATGGTTTCCTAAACACTTATTGTAAACCAAACGCTTGTTTGTAATACAATCTCGTTGACGCCCGTCAGTGTCATCTTATCCCCACAGATCGCCAGAATATCTTTTTACCTATAAGTTCATAACTTATACACTTTCTCTTTTGACACCTGTCTGTGTCATACTCTCCTCAGCAAGTTGAACAATCGTCTGTGTCTCACTCATTATTATCTTTACTCATACAAATACTCGTCTGTATCTTATATACACACTTATTTTCCCCTCAGATTCGACACTCGTCCGTGTTCTTTGTTAACCAGTTGGTACTCGTCCATACCATCATCTCTGAACATGCGTCAAAGTTGTTTCTACCGATACTCGTCCGTATCATAGTATTAAGGATGCTCGTCCGCACCTTTAATCTATACACAGTGTCAAAACACTTGTACCTTTTATTTCTTGGATGTAAACACTCGTCCGTGCTTACTATTCCCCAGCAAGTCCCTAGTAAAACTTATGTTCTATCTGACATTCATCCTATGTCATGATACTTTCGGCAGTCGTACCCAGCCAGGTGATTGTCCTTCACCTTTTGATGATCATCCCTCATCATTTCCCCAGCGGAGTCTCCATTATTGGAACCCCTTTTAATCCGACATTCGTCCTATGTCGTGATATTTTAGCAGCCGTCCCCTTCTAGGTGATCATCCTTCATCTCTTGATGATCGTCCTTCATCATTTTATCCGATGGTCGTCCCCATCGTTGATCTTGTTATCTGACATTTGTCCTATGTCATGATAAACCCCAGAGCAGTCGTACCCTACTAGGTGATCGTCCTTCACCTCTTGATGATCGTCCTTCATCATGCTTATCCGATGTCCGTCCCCATCTTCGACCTTTTCTATCCGACACTCGTCCTATGTCGTTATTTTTTCGGCAGCCGTACCCTTCCAGGTGATCGTCCTTTACCTTGGATGACCGTCCCCCATCCTTATCCCTAAAAGAGTAGTCGTCCCCTGTTGGGTGATCGTCTTTCACCTTTGATGATCGTCCCTCATTATTTATTTCTTCAAAACCTGATGGTCGTCCCCATCATTGTTTACCCTTTACTTTTCAAACCTGATGGTCGTCCCCATCATTGACTTTACCTTTAATCCTCAGAGAATTTCATTTACCGTTTTATTTCCCCAGCTTGTCGGCCGTCCCCGGCATTGCTTTATCCCCAGTAGTCGTCCTCTGCTCGATGATCGTCCTCCATCGCCCGCACTTTTATAATCATACTTTACTACCTTTTTCAATCTATATCCCTTTTCTTCTTCACCCAGTGAGTGCTAATTTTGGACTGTCTTTGGTATTCAACCACAAGTAATCTTGTTTGTCTGTTAAGCTCGATGCTTACATCCTGCGAAGCTAACTCATGTTTGAATAGGGGCAGCTGTAAACACCCCAAATTTTCCCTCACTATGTTCTCACCATGGCTTGTGATCTTACATACTTGCATTAGTTTAATCATAGCATATCCTGTGGCATTTTTTGCTTCACTGCATTAGTTCAAGTTCATCTGCATCTAGGGTTTCTGATCTGAGCAATCCAAGATCCTTCTAAGCCACTCCAAAGGTCTTTAATCATATCAAGAGGGTCCATGTATGTTCAATCATCATATTTCATCCCTCAAAGATCAAGGGAGTCAGAAAATCACAAGAATTCGCAAAGCATGGAAGCAGAGCAAGGGTTTAACTACACAGATGACCTGAAATTAGGGTTTTGGTTTCAGAGGCCATAACTCTAATTTTTTTGGTCATTCTTGTTTCTATTGGTCTCAATATGGTATAAGGATCATACATACCAAGTTTTATGGGAAAATTCATTGTGGAAGTCATCTGATCACTGGGTAGCTTCTTGAGCAAGTCAGAGCCAAATCAAGGCATCTGAGGCCCCCATCAATGGACCCAAGGTGGAATTTTCATCAAATTGAAGTTATATGGTCTTTATTTTATCATTGAAGTGTTTAGAATTTCACAAATTTGAAGAAAAGTGGGCTAAACCAAAAGTTGCCAAAAATGGAAATGACTTGTAATGTAAACTTTCCATTTTGGGAATGTTTTTCAACCTCCTCTTTCTCAACCAAAAATGCTTCAAATGAAAAATTCTTGGTCATGAAAGTTGTAGATTGGATCTGTAGATGTTTAAGAATTGGCAGAATTTTTGACCAAACAAGAAATGTTAAATTCAGTTCAGAATGTCCTATCAGATGTTGGGACATTATCAAACAGAGTATGTGAATTTATTTCAGGATGTCTCATCAGATGTTGGGACATTGTGTGAATAAATTAAGTTCAGTTTTTCAGGATGTCCCAACAGATGTTGAGACATCTCAGACCTGCTACCAGAATTAATTATTGATTAACAGATCAGAGATATTTAAGGAGAACTATCTGGAATTAATTAATGCTGGATAAAAACAGAACAAGGCGCATCTGTAGGGAGTTTTAAATTGAAGATTCAGATTAAAACAGAAGACCTAATGCACCTAGAATATAGGAGGTAACAAACCCTAAATTCAAGGTGACAGTTGCTGCACATTAGGGCTGGATCATTCTACAGAAAGCCCAAAAATTCAGATACCTATTTAAACAACAGAAACTCATAGAATTGAGTACGAATTTCAGAAGACTAAATAGGGTGTCTAGTGTTTTAATAGCAGGTTGTTTTTATGTACCACTTTATGAGCTTTTAAGCAAAAGTGCATTTGTGACTTGATTGAAACTGTGAAGTAAGATCAAGCTGTATTGTTTGAAGGATGTCTTCAATTTCAGTAAACTTGTAAACTTGATCACTGGGTGATTGAGGGGGAGTGAGTAGGGTACTCTTATCTAAGTGAGTCTTAGGTAGAAATTGCATTGGGTAAGTATTAAGTGATAGATTAAACAGGGTGGTTTAAGTCTAGAATTAATATTACTAATAGTGGATTTCCTCCTGGCTTGGTAGCCTCCAGATGTAGGTGTGGTTATACACTGAACTGGGTTAACAAACTTCTGTGTTGTTTACTTTTCTTGCTGTTTAAGTTTTGGTTAAATTTGTCAAATGTCCTATTAAGTGTTGGGACATCTCTTAGGACATCTCATACCTGATCACAGAATTTCAATTGGTATCAGAGCAGGCACCCTGCCTGTTTATACTGGGTGAGATCTAGGGAAAACAAATTCTGTAACATGGACAGAGATATAGGGTCAGTAAATAGACCACCTATACTGGATGGATCTAATTATGACTACTGGAAGCCAAGAATGATTGCATTCTTAAAATCACTTGACAACAGGGCATGGAAAGCAGTAAATGTTGGATGGAAACATCCTGTCCAAGACACCAAAGATGGATCAAAAGTTCTGAAACCTGAAGAAGAATGGAGTAAAGAGGAAGAAGATTCAGAACTAGGCAACTCAAAAGCCCTAAATGCTTTATTCAATGGCATTGATAGAAATATTTTCAGACTGGTGCATCATTGTGAGCTGGCCAAAGATGTGTGGGATACCCTCAAGACAACTCATGAAGGAACATCAAAAGTAAAAATGTCAAGACTTCAACTTCTCACCACCAAGTTTGAAAACTTGAGAATGAAGGAAGATGAATCAATTCATGAGTTCTACATGAACATCTTGGATATAGCCAATACTTCTGGAGCCTTGGGAGAAAAGATGACTGATGAAAAGCTTGTAAGGAAGATTCTCAGATCTTTGCCAAAAAGATTTGACATGAAAGTCACAGCAATAGAAGAGGCACAAGACATATGCTCCATGAAAGCTGAAGAACTCATTGGTTACCTTCAAACTTTTGAGATGGGAATGAATGACACACATGCTAAAAAGAACAAAAGCATTGCCTTGGTTTCAAATACAGATGAAGAAGAAGATGATGAACCAGCAAATGATAAAAGCTTATCAGAAAACCTTGCATTGATTGGAAGACAATTCAAACAGATTCTCAGAGGAATGGAAGGAAAATCCAAACCTAGTGGAAGAAACACAAACTCTGAGAACAGAAGACCTTATGATGCTAACAAAACAGTAAAGTATGCTGAAAAGACCAGTCAAGATAAAGGAGTCAAATGCCATGAATGTGAAGGATATGGACATATCAAGTTTGAATGTCCTACCTACTTAAAGAGGCAAAAGAAAGGACTCTCTGTGACCTGGTCTGATGAAGACTCAGGAGATTCAGAAGAAGAATCAGCTAAGCACATTGCTGCTTTAGCTGGACTGTGTGAATATGACAGTGATTCCAGCTGTGAAGAGCTTACTTATGCAGATCTTGAGCAAGCCTTCAAGGATCTGTACAAGAGAAGTACTGAAGTATGCAGTGAGGTCATAAAGCTAAAGAAGCAGAATGAAGTACTAGAAGAAGAAAAAGCAAGTGATCAAGTAATCATTGATACCTTAAAAAGTGAAGTAACTCTTCTCAATTCTAAGCTGGAACATATGTCCAAATCTGTTAGAATGATGAACAGCAGCTCAAATACACTGGATGCTATTCTCTGCAATAATAAACATTCAGGGGACAAAAGTGGACTGGGATATAACAGAGATGAAGCAAGCTCTAGCAAAACTACTTCAAAAACTATACAGTCAAACAAGATGTCTCAACAGATGCTCCAACATCAGAACACAAAGACTAACATAATGTTCCAACAGATGTCTCAACATTCTGGAAAGAACAAAATGAAGAAAAAATATCAAAGATGGAGATGTCATCACTGTGGAAGATTTGGGCATATCAAACCTCACTGTTATAAGCTACATGGATATCCAAATCAGATGTGTCAGCAACCTTCCAAGCAGAAAGTAGAAGGTACCAAGAAAGTGCTGCATAGAAATCAGCAACCTCCTAAGCAAAAGACAGAAGTAATCAAGACAGTTTGGAGACCAAAAGCTGACATTCAGACTGATCAAAGCCACATACACAAGAACAAGATCAACAATCAAGCTTGGAGATCAGCTGAACAACACTCAGAGCAGAGGCATCAA
The DNA here is from genome assembly GCA_963966055.1 of Lathyrus aphaca. NCBI lineage: Eukaryota > Viridiplantae > Streptophyta > Magnoliopsida > Fabales > Fabaceae > Lathyrus > Lathyrus aphaca. The sequence goes on from OZ014519.1 coordinate 620,712,317, forward strand.
AAGAAATCTCAACTCATCTGGTCAAAGAAAAGTACTGCATACATAGCACATACATCATTGAAAGTATCAGCTAAAGAAGACTGGTACTTTGACAGTGGATGCTCAAGACACATGACTGGATTGAAGAATTTGCTAGTAAACTTAAAGTCACATTCATCCAGGTATGTTACCTTTGGATGTGGAGCTAAAGGAGAGATCAAGGGAGTTGGAACCTTGGATTGTCAAGATGTTCCAAGACTAGATGATGTACTGCTTGTTAAAGGTTTAACTGCTAACCTGATCAGCATAAGTCAACTATGTGATCAAGGATACAGTGTAAACTTTACAAAAACTGAATGCATAGTGACTAACAAAGAGCAAAAAGTTATCATGAAAGGTGCAAGGTCTAAAGACAACTGTTACATGTGGGAGCCACTAGACTTCAGCCCCACTTCAACTTGTTCTCTAGCTAGAGAAGAAGAAGTAAAACTATGGCACCAAAGGCTAGGTCATCTTCATTTCAGAGGCATAAAGAAGATCATATCTATGGATGCTGTAAGAGGTATCCCTAAACTGAAGATTGATGATGGCAAAATCTGTGGTGAATGTCAAATAGGCAAACAAACCAAGATGTCCCATCCAAAGCTCCAACATCTGACAACTTCCAAAGTTTTGGAATTGTTACATATGGATCTCATGGGACCTATGCAAGTTGAAAGCCTTGGTGGTAAGAGGTATGCATATGTGGTGGTTGATGACTTTTCAAGATATACATGGATAAATTTCATTAAAGAAAAGTCAGATGTCTTTGATGTATTCAAGGAATTATGTCAAAGATTACAAAGGGAAAAATCCAGCTGTGTGATCAGAATTAGAAGTGATCATGGAAAGGAATTTGAGAATAAAAAATTCTTAGATTTCTGCTCTTCAGAAGGAATCAATCATGAATACTCTTCTCCTATCACTCCTCAACAAAATGGGATTGTTGAGAGAAAAAATAGAACTATTCAAGAATCTGCAAGAGCTATGATACATGCTAAAAAGCTACCTCTGTATTTCTGGGCTGAAGCCATGAACACTGCCTGCTATATCCATAACAGAGTTACCTTGAGAAAAGGAACTTTGTCCACAATATATGAAGTCTGGAAGGGCAGAAAACCCACTGTTAAGTATTTTCATGTATTTGGAAGTAAATGCTATATTCTGGCAGATAGGGAGCAAAGGAGAAAAATGGATCCTAAAAGTGATGAAGGAATTTTCCTTGGATACTCTATAAACAGCAGAGCATATAGAGTATTTAACTACAGAACAAATGTTATCATGGAGTCCATAAATGTGATAATTGATGATGCTCCTACAGATGTCCCAGAAGATGTTGGAACATCTGCTGATATCAAGGTTGAAGCTGAAGAAAAGAATGATCAATATAACTTCACTCAAAATGATACAAGGTCAGAAGATTCAAGCAAACCTCCCTCCATCAGAATACAGAAGGATCATCCCAAAGATTTAATAATTGGTGATCCCAACAGAGGTGTGAGCACTAGATCAAGAGAAGTGATTTCAGGTTCTTGTTTTGTTTCCAAAATAGAACCTAAAAATGTCAAGGAAGCTCTCACTGATGAATACTGGATTTGTGCTATGCAAGAGGAATTAGGTCAATTCACAAGGAATGAAGTGTGGAATCTTGTACCTAGACCTGATGACATAAATGTGATTGGTACAAAATGGGTGTATAAGAACAAGTCAAATGAACAAGGAATTGTTACAAAGAACAAAGCTAGACTTGTGGCTCAAGGATACACTCAAATTGAAGGAGTAGACTTTGATGAAACCTTTGCACCAGTAGCAAGGCTTGAATCAATAAGACTACTGTTGGGAATTGCTTGTATCTTAAAGTTCAAGCTATTTCAAATGGATGTGAAAAGTGCCTTTCTTAATGGTTATCTTAATGAGGAGGTATATGTAGAACAGCCTAAAGGATTTGTTGATCCAAGCTGTCCAAATCATGTATACAAACTCAAGAAAGCACTTTATGGTCTGAAGCAAGCTCCAAGGGCATGGTATGAAAGACTTACCACATTTCTTATCAAGCAAGGATACAGAAAAGGTGGGATTGATAAAACCCTGTTTGTTAAAGATGAAGAAGGTAATGTCATGATTGCACAAATATATGTGGATGACATTGTGTTTGGTGGGATGTCTGATAAGATGGTCAAACATTTTGTCAAGCAGATGGAAGCTGAATTTGAAATGAGTCTAGTAGGTGAATTAACCTATTTTCTTGGTCTGCAAGTTAAGCAAATGGAAGACTCAATGTTCATCTCACAAAGCAAGTACTCCAAGAACATAGTGAAGAAATTTGGAATGGAAAATGCTTCTCATAAAAGAACTCCTGCTCCTACACATTTAAAGCTGACTAAAGATGAGAAGGGTGAGAATGTAGATCATAGTTTATATAGAAGCATGATTGGGAGCTTGTTATACTTGACTGCTAGCAGATCAGACATTGCATTTGCAGTAGGAGTTTGTGCAAGATATCAAGCTGATCCAAAAGTCAGTCATCTCAATCAAGTCAAGAGAATCCTTAAATATGTTAATGGTACTTGTGACTATGGCATAATGTACTTTCATGGTTGCAAACCTATTCTCACTGGCTTCTGTGATGCTGATTGGGCAGGAAGTGCTGATGACAGAAAAAGCACTTCAGGAGGATGCTTCTTTCTAGGAAACAATCTGATTTCTTGGTTCAGTAAGAAACAGAATTGTGTATCTTTATCTACAGCTGAAGCTGAATACATAGCAGCAGGTAGCAGTTGTTCTCAGTTGGTTTGGATGAAGCAGATGCTCACTGAGTACAATGTCCCACAGGATGTCATGACATTGTACTGTGACAACTTAAGTGCAATCAACATATCAAAGAATCCCATTCAACATAGCAGGACAAAGCATATTGATATCAGACATCATTTCATCAGAGATCTTGTAGAAGAGAAGGTGATTTCATTGGAGCATGTTGCTACAGATCTGCAATTAGCTGATATCTTTACCAAAGCATTGGATGCTACACAATTTGAGAGCTTAAGGGGCAAACTTGGAATCTGTGTATGTGATATCTAGCAGTTAATGAGATGTGCCAACATGTCATATGACATTGCATGGCATAAGTTCCAGATGGCAAAGCTAGTCTGGACTAGATCCTTGGGAATTTCATTCCTAATCATTTGGACTGTAACGGCTACTTATTTAGTAACTACTTATAAGAAGCTATCAAGATTCTCATCATATCATCACAAGCGAATCACATTAACTCTCAAATCTTCAGAAATCATAAACCCTAAAGCTGTTCATCCTTCTTCCTTCACAATGTCTCAAAACCCTAAAACATCTGAAGAAGTTCTCAACCAGGAAGACGTGGTTCATGCCACTCCAATTTCTGTGGTACCAATGAAATCAACATCATTGGACGAGCTCATGGGAAGCGCTTCTCACACTAAAAAGGCAAGAACACCAAAGAGAGCTAAAGATCAAGTTTGTAGCAAAGCCAAAGGAGGCATTCCTTCTCCTGCTAACATGCCACCAAAATCTTCAAACTATGTGGATGATTCAATCAAGGAGATTGTCACCCAAATTCTGTTTGAACAAAGAAAGGTGAGTGGGATCTCTGTTCCATTGCAAACCATGCCTGCTCCCCAAGAAGAACCATCTCAAACTGCAGAGGACACTTTTGCAGAACAAGATGTCCCAATAAATGTTGGAACATCTGCAGATGAGAAAGAAAATTCATCTGATGCTGAACAGACTGAGGTCCAAGAAAAGGCCTCAAGTGAAAGTGATAAAGAAAACTCTGAGGATCAGAATAAGGCCTTAAATGAAGATAATGACAAAGTCTCTGAGGATCAGACCAAAGCCTCAGATGAAGATCTAATCCCTGCTGATCAACAAGCTGAAGAAGAGACTGCTCAATCTCCTCCAGTGGTCAACCTGGAGCAGGACTCTGATGCAGAAATCATAGCATCTGTCAAACCCAGCATAGCCAAAAGACTCAGGTCCAGGAAGGGTAAGATGCAAGCTGAAGCAGCAATTCCTGAAAAGAAGAAAGCCTCTCCAAAGAAAGGGAAAGCTAAAGCCTCTTTTGGGCCATCAAAACAATGGAGTAAAGTTCAAACTCAGAAAAGAAAGGTTGTCACACCATCAGATTCAGATGTTGAATCAGATGTCCCAACATCTCCTCCCAAGAAGAGACCAGCAACATCCAGAGCTTCAACTGCTGTACCAGAAGCTCCCTTGGACAACATATCATTTCACCATGTCTCTAGTGTGAACAGGTGGAAGTATGTGTACCAAAGAAGGGTTGCTTTGGAAAGAGAACTAAGCAGCAATGCACTTGAGTGCACAGAACTCATTGACCTAATCTCTGCTGCAGGACTATTCAAGACAGTCTCAGAGTTCTCTCCCTGTTATGAACTTCTTGTCAAAGAGTTCATTGTGAATCTTCAGGAGGATTGCTCAAATGGTATGTCTTCAGAGTTCAGAAAGGTATTTGTAAGAGGTAAGTGTGTTGAGTTCTCTCCCCAAATCATTAATCAGTATCTAGGAAGGGACACAGATGGACCCAATGAGCTAGGGAAAACAGATAATCAAATCTGTAAGGTGATCACTGCAAATCAGGTCAAAGCTTGGCCTGTGAAGGGAAAGCTCTCTGTGAGCATGCTTACTAGAAAGTATGCCATGCTTAACAGGATTGGAACTGCAAACTGGGTGCCTACTAACCACACTTCCTCAATCTCAACTGGTCTAGCCAGATTTATATATGCTGTGGGGACTCAAACCAAGATGGATTATGGAGAATATATTTTTGATCAGACTATGAAGCATGCCATCTCTACTGCAACAAAGCTACCAATAGCTTTTCCATCATTGCTGTGTGGTATTGTTCTAAGTCAATACCCTGGAATTTTAACTGAGAAGGACATTGTCTGCAAGAGAGAGAGCCCCCTGGCTTTTCACTACAAATTATTTCTCAGTCACCATGCTGCAGATGTTGAAACACCTGCTGGGACATCTGCTGGTCCCTCCTCTGCTAAGAATCCAATCTCCAAGAAAGAATTAATTGCTGAGCTAAAGTGCACCTGCAAAGAGCTTGAAGCTAGAAAGAAGAAGCTGGAGGAAATAATTAAGAGGTTGGAAAGTGAAGAAGATCAGACAGCTGCATCTGATGAAGACAGTGAAGCTGCAAGTGAAGCTGATAAAGATGAAGACACTGAAGTGGAGGAAGCTACTAAGAGATCTGTGTATGTGAGGCATTTGTAATGACAGCAATAATTTGTAATTCTGGATAATAGTTCTTTGGCCCTTAATTTTGTGTCTACCAAGGGGGAGAACAACAACAAATTTGTACTGCTGTTTAATTTTTGAATGAAATCTGTTTGTTTCTGTCTGAACTGAATCAGTGTGTATTTCTGTTGCAACAAGACTGGACTCATATTTGTTTGAGGGGGAGTAATCTCAAATAAGAATCAACAGAAAAGTAATGATATACTCTGATAAAAAGATCTTCTGCTGCACTCTGAAAACCAGGAAAGATGTTAGCCAAAAATTAGCCAAAGGGGGAGTTTGTAGATGTTTAAGAATTGGCAGAATTTTTGACCAAACAAGAAATGTTAAATTCAGTTCAGAATGTCCTATCAGATGTTGGGACATTATCAAACAGAGTATGTGAATTTATTTCAGGATGTCTCATCAGATGTTGGGACATTGTGTGAATAAATTAAGTTCAGTTTTTCAGGATGTCCCAACAGATGTTGAGACATCTCAGACCTGCTACCAGAATTAATTATTGATTAACAGATCAGAGATATTTAAGGAGAACTATCTGGAATTAATTAATGCTGGATAAAAACAGAACAAGGCGCATCTGTAGGGAGTTTTAAATTGAAGATTCAGATTAAAACAGAAGACCTAATGCACCTAGAATATAGGAGGTAACAAACCCTAAATTCAAGGTGACAGTTGCTGCACATTAGGGCTGGATCATTCTACAGAAAGCCCAAAAATTCAGATACCTATTTAAACAACAGAAACTCATAGAATTGAGTACGAATTTCAGAAGACTAAATAGGGTGTCTAGTGTTTTAATAGCAGGTTGTTTTTATGTACCACTTTATGAGCTTTTAAGCAAAAGTGCATTTGTGACTTGATTGAAACTGTGAAGTAAGATCAAGCTGTATTGTTTGAAGGATGTCTTCAATTTCAGTAAACTTGTAAACTTGATCACTGGGTGATTGAGGGGGAGTGAGTAGGGTACTCTTATCTAAGTGAGTCTTAGGTAGAAATTGCATTGGGTAAGTATTAAGTGATAGATTAAACAGGGTGGTTTAAGTCTAGAATTAATATTACTAATAGTGGATTTCCTCCTGGCTTGGTAGCCTCCAGATGTAGGTGTGGTTATACACTGAACTGGGTTAACAAACTTCTGTGTTGTTTACTTTTCTTGCTGTTTAAGTTTTGGTTAAATTTGTCAAATGTCCTATTAAGTGTTGGGACATCTCTTAGGACATCTCATACCTGATCACAGAATTTCAGGATCATTCCCTTTCCAAAAAGTACAAGAACAAGATCTAATTCATTTTGGAACTCAAGTTATGGCTTTCCAAAGATGGCAAAAATCACATAATTTCATGTTTCATGCCAAAGAGGGATTTTTGCAAAACCACATACCAAACCATTTTGTGACTTCTAATTGACTTCTACACATCATAACATCATAGTGCATAACTTAAAATTCAGAATTGCCCAAAGAATTTCACATTTCCATGACTTGCACATGAAGAAATTTCAAAAGGGCCAAACTTTGTCAAATTTGCAAAACCTCCCATAACTTCTCACAAACTTGCTGAATTGCCTCAAAGTGATTTCCATGGACATCCTTAATCCTTGCTGCACCAGACACCCCTTTGTACTTGGCCTGAACCAGCCCATACCTCAAAGGACAACAAATGTTGACTTTTTGCAAAACAAGCCATACCAATCAGCATAGCCCACACCAACTCCACAGACCTATCACAGCTTGATACATGGACATTATGCAACTCATTTCACACAAGAACTAAGCCTGAACACACAACATTCTAATAGTTCACAAAATCTCCCTCCTTTGCATTTTTCTTTGAAACACTCAACACACTCAACAAAACTTCAAACTTCTTCCACCATTCATCTCCAAATTCATCACTGATCATAAGCCACCCCTCAAAACAGCCAAGAACCCCTCACAAACAAAACACGATTTTCTGGCCAGTTGATCACAAACTCACAAACCATCCTTCCCCAAAGCTCTCCAAGCATCAAAGCTTCTTCAGGGAGGTCATTGGAAGCATTTTGCACCAAGGAAGCAGCCAGAAATCTCCAGGGTTGAAAGCTCCATCTCAGGTAGCTATCTCAAACTTTTTTCCAGAAATCTCTTTTTAAGTTATAGAAATGTTCCCCATGTTCCCCTGAGTACACTGAACTTGTTATTTTTGAAAATGGTGAAGAAATGAGCATGAACCGAATCTCTGAAATTTTCGACCTAAAAAGAGATTGATTCGATTCATGCTTGTTTCTGAAAATAAATGGATTTCGTGCTTGGATTCTTGTTCTTTGATGTTTGTTGAGTGATTCTGGAGCTTTAGGGAACTTGGGGTGAGGTTTTGAGTGAGATAGCAATTTTCAGGGGAGAGTGTCACCGGAGAAGACGACCGGAGCTCTTCTCCGGTGACCTGAAAGTAATTAGGGTTTTAATTAGGTTTAGGGCATTGTTTGAATCTGGGCCGTTTGATCACCATTTTCCCGCGTGCATTGGATGGTGTAGATTGAGTCATTAGTTTTAATTTAGGATTATTTAATTAATTAATCTGGTTTAATGAATTTTAAATTTGGGTCGTTCAGATACGCGCCAATCAACCCCTCCAAAACCCAGAATCAATCCTGACTCTCCATTGTGCATACTTTTCATTAAATTTGTTTTTATTTCATTTTTTCTATTTTATTTTGTACGAATTTTTAAAAATAGTAAAAAACATCAAAAAAAATTCTGAAAATATTTATCAAACCTTTTATTAATTTTCAAAACCCAAAAATATTTTTATTTTTATTTTTTGCATTTAAAAATTATTTTTTAGACATTTAAATGTTTATTTTAATTAATTAATGAAAATTAATTAATTAAAATATCATTTAGGTTTCTAAAAAATCCAAAAAAATTTATGTTGCATCTTTAAACATTTAGAGACATTGTCATACCATCCACACAAATTTCTTTTTGGTTTTGAATCATTTTGACATTTTTCCTTTGAATTTAGGGTTCATAAAATCCCATTTTTTAACCCTAACTTCAAGAATTCATTTATGCCTAACAAAGAATTGTATGACCATGGTTCTTTTTGCATTGATCTTCATTTGACATGTAGTTTCTAGCATAATTTTGTCACAAATTTCTTCTGCCTTTTTGAATTGATTGGCATTTTTTCCCTTTAGGTACCTTAAAACCCTAGAAAACTTAGAAAAATCATAAGTCCCTTAGGTTTAAGAGTTAGGTCTTCTCCTTTGGGGTGTGATATCATATGGGTTTAGGGTTCCTTTGAATGCATTTTCAATTTTTTATCTTATCATTTGCTTCTGTTTTTGAGTTTTGCATCTCACATGTTCATATAACCCTAATTTCTCACCTTCACTTGCATCCATCTTGCATATGCTTGCATCCATGAACTTGACATGACATTTTATGCATTCACATGACTCATAAGACATCTTAAGACACATTAGAATCATGTTTGATCATTGCATCATCCATTTTCCATGCTATGCATCCATTTCATTTCATGTGCATCCATGAACCTTTATGCTTCTTTCATGCTTCATTTGCATCTTCATCACATGTATGATCATTCACATCTCATGACATACATTCACATCACCTCTTAGCTTCATTTTCATCATGAACATGCTTCTGGTTTTGGTTTGCATCATTGCATCCTTTTCATTTTCATTTCATTTTCATTTCCTTTTACTAACTTTTCAGGTGGTAAGTGTTTTGAGAAGTGAATTTGCCTTCACTTCTCATAATCTATTCTCATCTCTCTTATGCATTCATTGCTGCATTTTGTATATGTATTAGAGTGAGCTTGCTCACTCATGTCCTTTCTGTCGCTCCCGATAAATGGGAATGGCCCAAATAAAGGTACAGACGCAAACGGTCGGCGAAAGAGAACAATGAGAACACACAGCAGTGAACTCACTGGAAAAGAAAAGAGTCGACAGCTAGGCATTTTTATCCCGAAGGAAAGGTAATGCTGCATAAACCTGGAAAGATACGGATAATACGGTTCCGAACCAGAGAGACTGAGAAAGGGGGTTGGTTACAACCTGGGAAGGTATTAGCACCCAGATTGTCCGCCGTACTCGACGGGATCCACGCTTGAAAGATTTGTGTTTTAAAGGGGTAGTGTCAGTGCAATCTGTGTATAAAAGAGCTGGAAAACAAAATGTACAGGTGTCAGTGTAAAGGGAGTGTGAAGTGTATAAATGATGTGTCAGTGTAGGAACAAGAAGGAAATGCTCAAGAAGATGAGGCTAGAAGAATAAAGCTGGAAAGAGGGGGAATATACAGAGACTTTTGTTCGATAACTGCTAAGTTATGCCTACGTATCCTCTCGTGCAATGAGGAAGTCAGAACACCGTAGTTCGACCCAAAGAGACTGAAAGATGAATTGACTTGTGAACTGCTTGCTTGTCAATGCTCAAGTGTATGACCTGTCTGGCTCAAGTGCAAACTGTCTTGCATTAGACGGAAGAAGCGAGTTCTCAGTTATGAGTGAGTGTGATGAGAAAAGAATCCCGAAGGAGACGATTATTGTTTGTTTTGAGTTTTCAGTCTTTTATTGCTTTTGAAGTTTGTCATAAGTTAATGAGCTTAAGCCTAAACCAATGGGTTAGTAAACTCATCACATCTTCCCTCTGATTAGGGGTAATGAGAATACCTTAAGTGTGAAGTCAGCTTCTCACACTTAATCACCTTTGATGTAGGATTAAGATCATTAACCTACTTGTGATTATTTAGATGTTTTTGTGGTTTTTGTTTAGTGTTGAGTAATGAGATTAAGCCACAATCAGGGATTAAACAGACCCATTACACCATCCTAATAGAAGGATAATAGATGAGAATGTTTAAGCTGAGGAAAGCTCCTCAACTTAATCCATGATTAGGGATTAAACTCATGACAAAACAAGTCTTTGGTTAAGTGGATTTTATTTAATGATATGATGAAGAAGTGAGTTTTATGATTTGTAAGACAACTTGAGGGGGACTTGTCCATTAACACTAGGGTTAGTCCTTCTTAACCAATTAAGGAAGAATTAGAACCCTAATGCAAGGCCCAAGTTACAAGTGTGATGTCTTGATGATTATTAAGTGAATTGATTAAGAGATTTAAACACATTAAGGGTTTAACACTTAGGATTAAAGTTATACGCTCCATCCTAATAGAAGGATGCAGGCATAAGCTTAATCACAAAGCCTTAAAGCCTTTAGGGTTTAGTCCCTGATTGTGAGATGAGAAGAGAGGACTCAAAGAGACACAAAGGCAAAACTAAGAGGGGAGACTAGTCAAAACCCAAATCATTGTCATGCTTGGTTGTTCCTAAGGTTTGTGAGGTTTACAAGAAAGATCTTCAATGGAACCACCAGGAAGCAGATGAAAGGATCAGGAGAAGCAAAGTAACTTGCTTCATTCAAGAAGGCAAGTCACTTGAGGAAAGAAAGTGAGAAGAGAAAGAAAGAGAAAGCTCAATCTCAAACTCAAAACAAAATGCAGCAATGATGCATAAGAGAGATGAAAAGGAAATGTGAGAAGTGAAGGCAAATTCACTTCTCAAAGTTGCTTACCACCTGAAAAGTTAGTGAAAGGAATGCAATGCAGTGCAAAATGGAATGAAATGGCATGATGCAAATCAAAACCAGAAGCAAATATGGGATGATAATTATGCTATGAGATGATGCAAACATGAATCAATACATGAGAATGATCACATGAACAAAAGAATGCAGATGGAGCAAGTTTAGAACCATAAGCATACGTGAAAAGTTATGAGATGCAAATGACATACAACATGGTAAATGCAAGATGCAATGATCAAACATGCTTTCAATATGTCTTAAGATGTCAAATGAATCAAATGGATGCATAAAATGTCATGGCAAGTCAAGGTATGAATGCAAATGCAAGATGGATGCATATGGAAGCCCAAATTAGGGTTTATGGTCAAAGCATCAAACACAAACCAAAATCAGAAGCAAACACCAATATAAAAAAAATTTAAAATGCACTCAAAGGATCCCTAAACCTATACTAACTTACTGCCCAAAGGAGGAGTTCCAACTCTTAACCTAATAAAAGTTATGAATTTCCTAAAATTTCTAGGGTTTTAGGGTTCCTTAACAAGAAAAATGTCAAACAAATGGAAAATGAAAGATCAAATCATGCCCATTTAATCTCACAAACTACATGCTAAACACAATGCAATGCAACAAGAATCAAGGTCCAACTCTCAATGGTTAGGCAGAAATGATTTTTGGAAGTTTGGATCAAAATAATGCCTAAAAATGATTTTTATTCCATGAAAAATTCTCAAAATGCATCAAGATCAAAAAAGAAATTTGGTTTGAGGGTTGGACAATGTTTCTAAATGTTTTTAAATGTTCCATGAATTTTTTGGTGATTTTTAAATACCTAAAAGTATTTTTAATTAATTAATTCTCATTAATTAATTAAAAATAAACTTTTAAATGATTTAAAAATATTTTAAAATGCAAAAAATAAAAATAAAAATGTTTTTGGTTTCTGAAATTAAATAGAAGTTTGTACAAAAAATTTCAGAATTTTTAAAATGGTTTTACTATTTTTAAATAAATGTACAAAATAAATATAAAACAAATGAATTAAAATAAAAGAAAAAGAAAAGTCAACACAATGGAAGGCCAAGATGGATTCTGGGAAAGGGCCAGTTGACTACACGCGCAATCTAATGGTCTACATTCAAACTGAGATTAATTAAGTTTATGAATTAATTAAATGGGATTAATTAAGTTAATGGAGATTAGGGTTTCTGAGGATGCATCTGGGCCACACAAACGCGCGCCAGTCAGCCTAAGTCAACGGATCCAACGCACTAGATTCAAACATCCATTAATGACAGGGATTAACCCTAATTATTTTCAGGTGGCCGGAGAAGACCTCCGGTCGTCTTCTCCGGTGGGAACCCCACCTGAAAATTTCCAAAATCTTCAAAACCTCACTAAAATGAAAACTAAAAGAACAGAAATCATCCCCACATCCCCCTGAATCAAAACCCTAACTTAAAACTCATTTATTCTTCTTCAATCAACTGAATCGAAACAAAACATCTTTTAGGGCAAAAGTTTCAGAACAAGATTAAATATTCATTTCTCAACCATTTCAGAAAATAAAAGCATCAGAGTGATCAGCAAGACATGAAGAACAACTTAGAAACTTAAAAATCCATTTCTGGAAAAAATGTTCATGAAGCTACCTGAGTTTGAAGCTTTTCAGTTTGCAACTTTCTGACCTCTTCTCTTTGTGCAATCCACTCCTTTTAGGCCCCTGATGAACTCTTGATGCTTAGAAAGAGTTTGTGATGGCTGGTTTGGAAGTTTGAACAAGTTCTGTTCAGGGTGGTGTGAGAATCGTGTTTGTGATTCTTTGAGTTTCAGGTTGCTTTGAAGGGTGCTTTGTGATCAGGGAGATGTGTTGAGTTGGTTTATGAAGTTTGTTTGTGTGTTTGTGAGTTGTGTGATGTGTTTCGAAAGCTTTTGCTCAAGAGGATGAAAATGAGAATGTTGTGGTGTGGCTGGTTTCAGGCTTGCTTGTGCTTATGTTTGGCTTGCATTTGATTTGTATAAAGAAATGTGATTGGTCAGAATAAGTGACATGTGCTTTATTGATTGGTATGGGTGCTTTTGCTAAAAGGTCAAGTTTGTGTAAGAGAAGCATGGGCAACTTGCTAGCCTAGTACAAGGAGGGTGTGTTGTGCAGCATGATGAGGGAAAAGGGCTAGGATGGTTCAGCAGGCTAGCCAGCAAGTGGATGATAAACTATGATGAGTTTTGCAACTTGCCTTGCTTTTGATCCTTATGAAAAAGTCTTGCTCCATAAGCCATAAAACATGTGATTCTTTGGCCCATTATGATTTTTAGATGTTGTGTGATCATGTTGTGTGGATTAGAAGTCCATTTGATAGCTCTAGAACACTTGATCAAGTCATTTTGCAAAATACCTCTTTGGTAGAAACTTTGAAATTTTGTGATTTTAGCCAACTTTGACAAGCCATAACTTTTGATCAAAAATGAATTAGGTCATGTTCTTGTACTTTTTGAAAAGGGATAGATCTATTCCACAACTTTCATGACCAAAGTTTTCCCATTTGAAGCATTTTTGGATCAAAAGTAAGGGTTGAAAAAGTTGCCTAAAATGGCATTTTCATTAAAAGTCAAACTTGCCCAAAAAGTCAACTTTGCAAAAGACTTGGAATTCTTGAATTTTGTGAACTTCCAACTTATTCTATGATCAAATAAAGATCATATACAATCAAAATGATGAAGAACACCCCTTGGTTGGGTCATTGGGGGCCTCAGATGCCCTGATTTTGCACTGACTTGCTTGAAAAGTCAACTCTTGATCAGATGACTTCCCCATGGAATTTCTTCATGAAAATTGATATGCATACTCCCTATACCATATAGAGACCAATAGAAACAAGAATGACCAAAAAATTTGGAGTTATGGCCTTTGAAACCAAAACCCTAATTTTAGGTCATCTGGGCAGTCCAACCTGGCTCTGCTTCCATACCATTCTCAGTTCTTGTGATTCTTTGACATTCTTGACTTTGAGAGGATATAATATGATACTTGAACACACATAGACCCCTTTGAAGTGATTGATGGCCTTTGGAGTGGCTCAAGAAGCTCAGGGATTGCTCAGATCACAAACCCTAGATGCAGATGACTTAGAACCTATGCAGTGAATCAAAGATGTGATATGAGATGGTATGATTGAGTTTATGCATATGAAATGATAAAAAGCCATGGTGTGAAATGGGTGAGGTCAAATTTGGGGTGTTTACAGCTGCCCCTATTCAAACATGAGTTAGCTGTGCAGGATGTAAGCAACGGCTTAACAGGCAAACAAGATAACTTGTGGTTGAATACCAAAGACAGTCCAAAATTTGCACTCACAGAATGAAGAAGAAAAGGGATATAGATTGTAAAAGACAATAAAGTATATTGTAAAGTATGGGCGACGGAGGAAGACCGTCGAGCAGAGGACGACTGCTGGGTAAAGAGCAATGACGGGGACGGCCGACATGCTGGAAAGGTGCGGGAAATGAAGCGATGACGGGGACGGCCGACATGCTGGGGATAAAAGGTATTATGATGGGGACGGCCATCAAGTAAAGCTGCAAGATTCTCTGGGGATTAATGAAACATGACGGGGACGGCCATCAAGTTCATAAAGTAAAGTAACCAACGATGGGGACAGCCATCGGGCTAAACTGAAAGGAAAAGGGACCACGACGGGGACGGCCATCGGGTTAAAGAATAAATGAAATAAACAGATGATGAGGGACGGTCATCAAAGGTGAAGGACGATCACCTAGCAGGGGACGGCTGCTCTGTTGGGGGTAAGATGAGGGACGGTCATCTAAGGTGGAGGACGACCACCTAGCAGGGTACGGCTGCCAAAAATATCGCGACATAGGACGAATGCCGGATAAAAGGTCAACGATGGGGACGGCCATCGAACGAGCATGATGAAGGACGATCATCAAGAGGTGGAGGACGACCACCTAGCAGGGGACATCTGCTCTCAAGGTTTATCATGACATAGGACGAATGTCGGATAACCGAAATCAACAATGGGGACGGCCATTGGACAAAATGATGAAGGACGATCATCAAAAGGTGGAGGACGACCACCTAGCAGGGGACGGCTGCTAAATATCACGACATAGGACGAATGTCGGATAGAAATTCAACGATAGGGACGGCCATCGGATGAGCATGATGAAGGACGATCATCAAGAGGTGGAGGACGACCACCTAGCAGGGTACGACTGCTCTCAGGGTTTATCATGACACAGGACGAATGTCAGATAAAAAAGGAAATTTGCTTTGGTAGCGATCTACTGGGGAATAGTAAACACGGACGAGTGTTTATATCCAAGAAATAAAAGGGGATAAGTACTTGGATGTTTGTGTATAGATTAAAGATGCGGAAGAGCATCTTTGATACTACGATACGGACGAGTATCGGGTAGAAACAAATACTGACACGTGTTCAGAGATGATGATACGGACGAGTATCAACGGGTTAACAGAGAACACGGACGAGTGTTGAATCTGAAGGGATTCTTCTGGGGAATAATAGACACAGACAAGTGCCTATATTCAAGAAGACAAGAGTGTTTGACACGGTGTATGGATTAAAGATGCGGACGAGCATCCTTAAGACTATGATACGGACGAGTATCAGGTAGAAACAAACGCTTGACGCATGTTCTGAGATGATGGTACGGACGAGTACCAACTGGTTAACAAAGAACACGGATGAGTGTCGAATCTGTGGGGATATACATGGTGTGTACAAGATACGGACGAGTACCTGTATAAGTATGAGTGGTGTATAGATGAGTATTTAACTGTTGGGGAGAGTGACACGGACGAGTGTCGAAAGGAGAAAAGTATAGTATAAACAAATATCTGATATACAAAGTGTTCGGTTACTGTACTGGGGAAAATGACACGGACGGATGTCAAGGAAATTATATAAGTACATGTGAGTGCAAAGAGGATGTCTTTGGCTTTCTGCTGGGGATATGACACGGACGGGTGCCACAAGGAGTATATATTGGTGTTTGGGAATGTAAGGCAACTGTGTTTGCTTTAACTCTTTGCTGGGGAATCTGGGGAGCATTCTGTATATTGATGGATTATCATTATTCACAAGTGTTTGATTCAGAACATGGTTTATGATTATGCAATATGTGGGATTTTTGCCGTAATGCTCCGTATTAGACGGAATGCTACGCTTTGTGGGTGAGTATGATGCACATGCCATGATTATGCAAAGATACCAAATTGGGACTCGGATCCCGCTGCTTGTGAAGATTTCAGGTCGATCTGCTTGAAATGGACATCCCAGTCGGGGATGAGATCACCTGTAGATCTGACGAGATGGTATCTGCTTCGGGAAATGGGTCAATGATAGACCTATTCCAGTAAATGAGAGACCCAACTGGGAGTTTGTAGAAGCTTTCGTCACTCTGTTGTGATCCCTTTGCGCGCTGCTCTTCTGGATAGGGATTGGAGTTCTGTGGGGAGATGGCTCCTTGACTTTTGTACTTGGATGAGGAGGAGATGGCAACTCGGCTGGGGAGAAAGAGAGATCACTGAAAGATCTTCTGTTGAGGAGGGTTCTTGACTCAACCGGGGGTATGGGCGCCTTCTGGTACTGCCTTGTTGGAGAAGTGATGCCTGGCAACTCTGATGGGGAGAAGTAACAAGTGGCAACTCGGCTGGGGAGAAAACACTTTGAGTGTTAAGACTGAGCGAGCATTGATCTGCCAGCTTGCTAGGATGAAGCTTACATGCCCCAAGTTGCGTTCTGGATACCTGCAATCCTGCAAAGATAGGGAAACGCACAAGTAATCCCGAGGTATCCTTTACTAGATTCCGTCATAGGAGTTTAGACACTTCTGAGAGTAAGTATATTTCCTGTAAGCATGTGACTTTTATTACATATATTTTTGAAGATAAGCATATGTATTTATGCAATCAGTTTTTCTTAAGACATCAGACATTTTTGCAAATAAAAATGTACAAAACGAAACATGACTGAAAATCTGCTTTTATTAATTCATGTGCCCTGAATTGGCGAGATACAGTCAAAGAAACATATCCCCTAAAATGGGGAGATTGTTACAAATTGAGAAACAAAATGCTGGCAATGTTGACGACGCTTCGAGGAGCTTCCCCTTTTTGCTATGACTCGTATGACTTTTGACGTTCTTCTCGTCTTGCTTTCTGAAGAAGGCTGATTCTGATTGAAGCTTGACCCTTTCGAAACTTACCAAGTTGTAAGCGATTCAGATGAATTCAAAAGGCAGTTGTTCGCTTATTCCCTTATTTTGCATGGATCGCCCTTTCAGGTTTTCAATCCATCGGGGTACCCATTTTTGCCTGAGTTGTCCAATGCGGCTTTTCAACTCAGCGGGTGTACATTTTTGTGTTTATTTCCCTTATTTTTGCCCGAGTCTCTTATTCTGTTTTTGACTCGCCAGGATGCCCTATTTTTGCCTGGACTTACATTCTGTTTTTATGTCCAGCGGGTCATTTTATGCGAAGTATTTTTTAACTGCATCTGAATTCACAGGGGACGGGAAGTCTTCACCATCCATAGTGCTGAGCATCAGTGCTCCACCAGAGAAAACTTTCTTTACTACGAATGGTCCTTCATAGTTCGGAGTCCATTTTCCCCTGTGGTCTGTATGAGGAGGAAGGATTCTTTTCAGCACAAGATCTCCTACTTGGTACTCTCGGTGCCTGACTTTCTGATCGAAGGCCTTCTTCATTCTCTTCTGATATAACTGCCCATTGCAGATTGCAGCCAATCTTTTCTCTTCAATCAGACTCAGTTGTTCGTATCGGGCCCGAACCCATTCTGCTTCACTCAGTTTAACATCCATCAGTACCCGTAGAGAGGGTAATTCAACTTCAACCGGTAGGACTGCCTCCATACCATACACAAGTTGATACGGTGTTGCCCCAGTGGATGTCCTGATTGACGTGCGGTACCCATGCAAGGCAAATGGTAGCATTTCATGCCAGTCTTTGTAAGTGACTACCATCTTCTGCACAATCTTCTTGATATTTTTATTTGCTGCCTCAACAGCGCCATTCATCTTTGGTCTGTAAGGAGAAGAATTGTGATGTTGGATCTTGAAGTCCCGGCACAGTTCAGCCATCATTTTGTTGTTCAAGTTGGAACCATTATCAGTAATGATTCGCTCGGGCACTCCATACCGACAGATGATATCTCTCTTCAGGAATCGGGCTACCACTTGTCTTGTAACATTTGCATATGAAGCTGCTTCGACCCATTTGGTGAAATAGTCAATGGCAACCAGGATGAATCTGTGGCCATTTGAAGCAGTCGGTTCAATCTTGCCAATCATGTCAATGCCCCACATAGTAAAGGGCCGGGGTGAAGACATCACATTCAAAGGATTGGGAGGCACATGCACCTTATCCGCATAAATCTGGCATTTATGGCATTTTCTGGCGTAGGCATAACAGTCAGCATCCATTGTGATCCAGTAATAACCTGATCTTAGCAACTTTTTAGCCATGGCATGTACTCCAGCATGGGTTCCAAAGGATCCTTCGTGCACTTCATGCATTAACAAGTCTGCTTCTGTTTTGTCAACGCATCTGAGGAGTACCATATCAAAGTTTCTCTTGTACAGGGAGCCATCAGTGTTCAGAAAGAAACTACCAGCAAGCCTTCTCAGAGTCTTCTTATCATTGGAAGATGCCCCAGGTGGGTATGTTTGATCCTCCAAGAAGCACTTAATGTCATGGAACCAAGGCTTATCATCTTTGACAATGTCTGCTGCGAATACCTAAGCTGGTCTGTCAAGTCTGGACACTGAAATTTGAGGTACGAAGTTGGCAGCTTGAACTTTGATCATTGATGAGATGGTAGCCAGAGCATCTGCAAACTGATTTTCGTCCCGAGGGATATACTCAAGCTTGACTGTTGTAAATAAAGTCAATAACCTCCTCGTATAATCCCTGTAAGGTATCAGATGATCCTGGTGTGTGTACCATTTTCCGTTGGTTTGATTGATTACCAGAGCTGAATCTCCGAATACGGTCAATGTCTTGATCCTGAGGTCAATGGCTTCCTCAAGACCCATAATGCAATCTTCGTATTCAGCTTCGTTGTTAGTGCAGTTGAAAGTGAGTTTTGCCGAGAAAGGCATGTGAACCCCTTTGGGTGTAATGAGCACTGCACCAACACCACGACCGTTCATGTTAACAGCCCCATCAAACATCATAGTCCATTCTTCTTCCGGGTTGGGCCCTTCAGTGTGAATAGGCTCTTCACGATCTTTTGCTTTTATGAACATGATATCTTCATCAGGGAAGTCAAATCTCATAGGCTGGTAATCATCAATAGGTTACTCAGCAAGATATTCAGACAATACACTGCCCTTGATGGCCTTCTGAGAAGTGTACTGGATGTCATATTCTGTGAGGATCATTTGCCATCTTGCAACCCGTCCGGTAAGTGCCGGCTTCTTAAATATGTACTTAACTGGGTCCATCTTTGAGATCAACAAAGTAGTGTGGGTCAACATATACTGTCTCAGTCGGCGAGCAGCCCACGCTAAAGCACAGCAAGTTTTCTCGAGCAGTGAATAACGTTGTTCACAGTCGGTAAACTTTTTGCTTAGGTAGTATATTGCATACTCTTTTTGACCAGACTCGTCATGCTGGCCCATCACACACCCCATTGACTCTTCTAATACTGTCAAGTACATTATCAGAGGTCTTCCTTCAACAGGAGGCATAAGAATTGGAGGTTCCTGCAAGTATTCCTTGATCTTGTCAAAAGCCTTCTGGCAGTCTTCGTTCCACCTGACCGTCTGTTCTTTTCTCAACAATTTGAACAAGGGCTCACAGGTTGCCGTAAGGTGAGATATGAACCTTGAGATGCAGTTCAATCTACCTAGAAACCCTCGAACTTCTTTTTCAGATTTTGGTGCAGGCATTTCTTGAATGGCTTTGACTTTATCAGGGTCAACTTCAATCCCTTTCTCGCTCACAATAAAACCCAGCAGCTTACCCGATCGCACCCCGAATGTGCATTTGTTGGGGTTCAACTTCAGTTGGTATTTCCTCAGACGCTTGAATAGCTTCAGCAGATTTACCAGGTGGTCTTCTTCAGTGAGGGACTTGGCAATCATGTCATCCACATAACATTCGATTTCTTTATGGATCATGTCGTGGAATAATGTCACCATAGCCCGTTGATATGTTGCGCCGGCATTCTTCAGTCCGAATGGCATCACCTTGTAACAGAACGTGCCCCAGGGTGTGATGAAGGTTGTCTTCTCCATGTCTTCAGGTGACATCTTAATCTGATTGTATCCTAAAAATCCGTCCATGAAGGAGAATACCGAGAATTGAGCCGTATTATCCACCAATACATCAATGTGAGGTAATGGGAAATCATCTTTCGGGCTGGCTCTGTTCAGATCCCGGTAGTCAACACACATCCTTACCTTGCCGTCTTTCTTAGGTACAGGCACAATATTAGCAACCCACGGCGGATAGCTAGTTACATCAAGGAACCCGGCGTCCCACTGCTTTTGTACCTCTTCTTTGATTTTCATTGCCATGTCTGGGCGAGTACGGCGCAGTTTCTGTTTAACCGGTGGGCATTCTTCTCTTAAAGGCAGCTTGTGCACAACAATGTCGGTGTCCAACCCTGGCATATCTTGATAAGACCAAGCAAACACGTCCACATATTCTTGAAGCAGGTCAATCAGTTGTCTCTTCACTGAGTCTTGTAAGCAGGCCCCGATTTTAACTTCTTTCACGTCTTCATTTGTACCAAGATTAATTGTCTCTACTTCCTCCTGATGAGGAGTGATAACCTTTTCCTCTTGTCTCAACAATCTGGCTAGCTCTTCAGGAAGCTCGTAATCTTCTTCAACCCCTTCATCAGCTTGATTGATCGGATTGTCAAAGTCATACGAAGTCATAGCCGTGCTGTTGTCGGTGCAGTCTGGAAGGCACTCTCTGCAAGGGTTCAGTTTGTTCATTTTAGTGATTTTATTTTAATCTTGTTTAGAAAAGTGAAATAAAGTTGTCATTTTGAAAACACTGCCATTTATTTTTTTGTACAAAAATAAAAAATGGAAAAACAGTGAGCGGAAAAGAAAAAGACTCATTTGCAAAAGATGTCTGATATTTCATTGATTAATCTTGTTGCACAAAAATTACAGATGGCCCGATTACAAAATGAGTCTTGTCATCTTGGGCAAGATGCAAGACTTGATGCATGCTATAAAGATACAGGAAATAATAATTACTCTGCAGGAGTAACTCTTATAATTTCCTGGGAAGACCAGTTTGAGATACTGCTCCCCGGGATCTTTGGACGTATCCAACTCTCCAGGTTGCGGTCGCTTTCATCCTCGTCTTCCAAATTGTTGACAGCATCGGGGGTGAGCATCCCCCCACTAACAAAGTTGGGCTCCTTAGCAACCCCAGCTTGATCTTGTTGAGTTGGTTTGTAACCCAACCCAAATCTATCCTCTTTCTTCTCTACGGGTAGCAACTTGCCCCAGCCTTGGGCAGTCCCTTCCTCAACAACCTTCCGGGCTTGTTGATAAGATGTTATTGAGGTTCCAGGTACAGCAGAAGTTTCATTTATGTTCAAGGCCTCGAACCCTTGACTCATTGTTTCGTGGATCTCCCCATCCATCTCAATGTATTTGTAGGTAGCCAGGTGGCTAACAAAAATATCCTCCTCTCCGCAGATAGTAACGACTTGGCCCTCCCACTCGAATTTTAACTTCTGGTGAAGGGTTGAGGTCACGGCGCCAGCGGCGTGAATCCATGGCCTACCCAATAGACAGCTGTAGGTAGGCTGTATATCCATCACGTAGAAGGTCATTTTGAAAGTTTGTGGGCCAATCGTTATAGGCAACTCAATTTCTCCCAGAACTGATCTCTTAGAACCGTCAAAGGCTCTCACTACCAGGTTACTGGGGCGTAATGCCAATTCTTCATACTCCAGCTTCACAAGGGCTTTTTTAGGTAAGACATTGAGGGATGACCCTGTGTCTACCAGTACATGGGAAAGAACTGCACCATTACATTCCATGGTAATGTGCAAAGCCTTGTTGTGATTGCGGCCTTCCGTAGTCAAATCAGTGTTGGTAAACCCTAGTCCATTACTAGCATTAACATTTCCAACCATAGCTTCCAACTGATTGACTGTAATCTCCTCTGGCACATAAGCTGCGTGCAAGACTTTTAGTAATGCGTTCCGGTGAGCCTCGGAGCACATTAGCAGTGATAGAATAGAGATCTTGGAAGGCGTCTGGTGAAGCTGGTCCACTATCTTGTAATCACTTTTCTTGATGATTCTCATGAATTCATCAACCTCTTGATCAAAAGGTGTTTTCAAAGCTTCTTTAACAGTTTGCTCTTCTTGCACCATGCTCTTCCCTTTTGCCTTGGCAGCAGCTTCTGCCTCAGCAGTGGGTCTTTGAATTTGTGGAGCAAAGAGACGTCTGCTTCGAGTGAAGCCTCCACCTCCTCCCACATTGTCTATTTGTGGTGCAGAAGTTGATGATTCCAGAGTGATTTTCTGTCCTTCGCAGTATAGATCGGAGCCGTAATGCCAAGGGATGGCATTACTGCTTTCATAAGGTACTGGTCCAGGAACTGTGATAGTGATTGGGCTGATGGCAGCTGCAGAAGGGACCATGATGGTCTGTGGATCATAGTATATTGTGACTGGTGCTCTGATGGGAGTGGCATTTTGTGAGTTGTAGGCAGAATCGTTTTCAGGATCATAATAAATTGTAACCGTTGAGAAATTTGCTGCTGAAGTCGTAGGAGACATTGTTGGGAGGATGGGTGTTGTTGTTGTAGGAGATTCTGAATGAAGGGGTGCTGAAGTTGTAGAAGGAATGTTTGCTGATATCTGGTCCGTTGAAGTAACAGATGAAGCATTTGTTGACGAGATTGAAGAGTTGCTTGGAACAATGGTTGTTGCATTTGTAGAAGACTCGGGGATTGCTGTTAAGGGGACTGCCGGATTGGTAGGTATTGATGTTGTGATTTGAAGCTGGCCACTCTGGATGAGACCATCTATGCCATCTCTCAAGTTATCGCAACCATTCACTGAAATGTTGCAATAAGCACACCCTAGCTCACATCCCGGGAACATTTGACATTCAAGGAGTTGAGCTTTGATCTCTACCAAGGGTGTCCGAATCTGACCCACACTGGTTATCAAGTAAGACGGCTTGTCTTCTTCAATAGCATTGATTCTGGGGCCACCATGGTTTGGCATAGGGTTCTTGTTAACATTTGGTGGTGGTGCAAAATTTAGAGCCTTAGCATCTACCAAGTCCTGTACCTTCATGTGCAAAGCTCTGCACTTCTCTGTACTATGGCCAGGTGCATTTGAATGAAAAGCACATCTGGCGCTGGCGTCATAATTCCTAGGCAAACTGGCAGGATCTGGAGGTGCCAACGTCCTTAGCTCAACCAGGTTGAGTTTCAGGAGTTGTGGCAGTAATGTGTCATATGGCATAGGGATCGGATCGATCACCCTATTGGCCTGAGAAGGTCTCTGTTGGAACGGTCTTTGCTGATTGTTGTTGTTGGCATTGTTGTAGTTTCTCTGAGGAGGATACTGAGTTTGTTGCTGATAATTTTGCTACTGTGGTTGATAAGCTGGTGGTGGATGAATTGGAGCGGGAATGGTGACTGCTGCCACAGACCTATGAACATATTGGGGTCTGCCCCTGTTGGCATGGATAACATTAGTCTCACCAGTTCTTCTTGGGCCTACAAAAGGCTTTCTTGTGTTGCTGGATGAGCTGGCACCGTTGTCTGAAATTTTGCCCATCTTTAACAGGCTCTCAATTCTTTCTCCAGCTATAACAACATCTGCAAAGCTGGTAGAAGAAAAGGCAGCTAGCCTGTCAATGTATGTCCCTTGGAGGGTGTTCATAAACATATCAGCCATCTCCCTCTCTGACATAGGTGGCTGGACAGCAGCAGCCAGCTGTCTCCATCTCTGGGCGTACTCGCAGAAGCTTTCCCTGGATGATTGTGACATCCCCATCAGGAGGGTCCTGTTGGGTGCCATATCCAAATTATACTGGTATTGTCTGATAAAGGCCCCAGCCAGGTCTTTCCAACATCTGATGGTGGCTCTAGTCAGATGTGAGTACCATTCCCTTGAAGCTCCCGTTAGGCTATCCTCAAAATAAAACATCCATAGCTTCTCATCCATGGTATATGCCTTTAGCCTCCCCAGAAAGGATTGCAAGTGGGTTCGTGGGCAGGAAGTCCCGTTGTACTTCTCAAAGCACGGTGGTTTAAATTTGTGGGGAATCCTGACCCCGTCCACTAAGCCCATGTCCATAACATCAAAACCCAAGGAGTTTTGAGACTCCAAGGACCTTAATTTTTCAGCAATTTCATCTAGCCTTCTGTCATAGGCCTCATCCCCAGCTCCCATTACTGTGAACTGATCTTCCTGGGGGTCTTCCTGTAGCACTCTGCCTGTAGTAGCATTCCCTTGCACATTAGCAGGGATGTTGATCTCTGGATGAAAGTGGGGTCCAAATACAGGGGGGTTGACATGAGGCTGAACCCTCTCGTTGTTGCTTGTCCCTGCAATCCCTAGATGGGGGTCTTCCTGATTCTTCCTCTCTACCATTGCTCTTAATCTCTCTTGGATTTGAGGCATATTGTTCATCACCTCCATAAATTGCGTCATCTGAGCCCTCATTTCCAATCTCTCATTGGCCATTTGGTTCCTGACCTCTGTAAGGTCCTGCTGTACCTGGTCCATCTGTATGCTCGGAAGATTGTTGCGGGTGGGATATCTGTGTGGACGGTGAAGTGGGAACACCCGACGTCGAGCAATAGTTCCTGAGATCACAACAGAGTTAGTAACAAAAACAAAACAAACCTACAAAACAAAAAAAGGGTTAGCATGCAATGCAGTATGCTTATTTGTTTCCAAGGTATCCGGCTTGGCACTTGGTTTTGACCTTTCCAGACCCTTGAAGATGCTGTTGATGTTGCTTGAAAGAAACTCAGATGGAACAAACTGATACATACATTACAAAGAGCAAAGGATACATAGTTTGTTTTTTACAATACATGCCCCCTGAGGGGTCAAAATACAATGTAGATGTCTTGAATTGGCAGAATTTTTGACCAACAAGAAATATTGAATTCAGTTCAGAATGTCCTATCAAATGTTGGGACATTATCAAACAGAGTATATGACCTTATTTCAGGATGTCTCACCAGATGTTGGGACATTGTGTTAAAGACTTAAGTTCAGTTTTTCAGGATGTCCCAACAGATGTTGAGACATCTCAAACCTGCTACCAGAATTAATTATTGACTAACTGATCAGAGATATTTAAGGAGAGTTATCTGGAATTAATTAATGATGGATAAAAACAGAACAAGGCGCATCTGTAGGGAGTTTTATATTGAAGATTCAGATTAAAACAGAAGGCCTAAATCACCTAGAATCTAGGAAGTAACAAACCTTAAATTCAAGGTGGAAGCTGCTTACGCATTAGGGCTGGATCATTCTACAGAAAGCCCAAATTACAGATACCTATTTAATAAACAGAAACTCATAGAATTGAGTACGAATTTCAGAAGACCAAATAGGGTGTCTAGTGTTTTAATAGCAGGTGTTTTAAATTGTACCACTTTATGAGCTTTTAAGCAAAAGTGCATTTGTGACTTGATTGAAACTGTGAAGTAAGATCAAGCTGTTTTTTTGTTTGAAGAATGTCTTCAATTTTATTAAACTTGTAAACTTAATCACTGTGTGATTGAGGGGGAGTGAGTAGGGTACTCTTATCTAAGTTGTGTCTTAGGTAGAAATTGCATTGGGTAGTTATTAAGTGATAGATTAAACAGGGTGGTTTAAGTCTAGAATTAATATTACTTATAGTGGATTTCCTCCTGGCTTGGAAGCCTCCAGATGTAAGTGTGGTTATACACTGAACTGGGTTAACAAACTTCTGTGTTGTTTATTTTTCTTGCTATTTAAGTTTTGGTTGAATCTGTCAAGTGTTGGGACATCTCTTATGACATCTCATACCTGACCACAGAATTTCAATTGGCATCAGAGCAGGCACCCTGCCTGTTTATACTGGGTGAGATCTAGGGAATACAAATTCTGTAACATGGACAGAGATATAGGGTCAGTAAATAGACCACCTATTCTGGATGGATCTAACTATGACTACTGGAAGCCAAGAATGATTGCATTCTTAAGATCACTTGACAACAGGGCATGGAGAGCAGTCAACATTGGATGGGATCATCCTGTCCAAGATACCAAAGATGGATCAAAAGTGCTGAAACCTGAAGAAGAATGGAGTAAGGAGGAAGAAGATTCAGCACTAGGCAACTCAAAGGCCTTAAATGCTCTATTCAATGGCATTGATAGGAACATCTTTAGACTTGTGCATCATTGTGAGCTAGCCAAAGATGTGTGGGATACTCTCAAAACAACTCATGAAGGAACATCAAAGGTGAAGATGTCAAGACTTCAACTTCTCACCACCAAGTTTGAAAACTTGAGAATGAAGAAAGATGAGACAGTTCATGAATTCTACATGAACATCTTAGAAGTAGCTAATACTTCTGGAGCTTTGGGAGAAAAGATGACTGATGAAAAGCTTGTAAGAAAAATCCTCAGATCTTTGCCAAAAAGATTTGACATGAAAGTCACAGCAATAGAAGAAGCTCAAGACATATGCTCTATGAAAGTTGAAGAATTCATTGGTTCCCTTCAAACTTTTGAGATGGGAATGAATGACACAAATGTTAAGAAGAACAAAAGCATAGCCTTGGTGACAAATACTGATGAAGTAGAAGATGATGAATCAGAAAATGATAAAAGCTTATCAGACAATCTGGCTATGCTTGGAAGACAATTCAAACAAATTCTCAGAGGAATGGAAGGCAAATCCAAACCCAGTGGAAGATACACAAACTCTTCTGAGAACAAGAGACCTTATGATGCTAACAGAAGGTCAAATTATGCTGAAAAGACCAGTCAAGAAAAAGGAGTCAAATGCCATGGATGTGAAGGATATGGACACATCAGGAATGAATGTCCTACCTACTTAAAAAGGCAAAAGAAAGGACTCTCTGTGACCTGGTCTGATGAAGACTCAGGAGGTGATTCAGAAGAAGAATCAGCTAAGCATATCACTGCTTTAGCTGGATTATGTGAGTCTGAAAGTGAATCCAGTGATGGAGAACTTACTTATGAAGAACTTGAGCAAGCATTCAAAGATCTATACAAAAGAAGCTCTGAAATATGCAGTGAGGTTATAAAGCTAAAGAAGCAGAATGAGGCATTAGAAGATGAAAAAGCAAGTGATCAAGAGATCATTGATACCTTGAAAAGTGAAGTAAATCTTCTCAACTCCAAGTTGGAACATATGTCCAAATCTGTTAGAATGTTGAACAGCAGCTCAAATACACTGGATGTTATTCTCAACAACAATAAGCTCTCAGGGGATAAAAGTGGACTGGGATTTAACAGAGTACATAAAGATGAAGCTAGCTCTAGCAAAACAACTTCAAAATCCATACAGTCAAACAAGATGTCCCAACAGATGCTTCAACATCAGGAAAAGAACACAAAGTCAAACATAATGTTCCAACAGATGTCTCAACATTCTGGAAAGAACAAAATGAAGAAGAAGTATCAAAGATGGAGATGCCATCACTGTGGAAGATTTGGACATATCAAACCTCATTGTTATAAGCTGCATGGATATCCAAATCAGATGTATCAGCAACCTTCCAAGAAGAAAATAGAAGTTACCAAGAAAGTGCTGCATAAACATCAAAGAAATCAGCAACCTCCTAAGCAGAAGACAGAAGTCATCAAGAAGGTATGGAGACCAAAAGCTAGCACTGAGGCTGATCAAAGCTACAAGAACAAGATCAACAATCAAGCTTGGAGATCAGCTGATGAACAACACACAGGGCAGAGGCATCAAAAGAAATCTCAACTCAAATGGTCAAAGAAAAGTACTGCATATATAACACATACATGAATAAGAGTATCAGCTAAAGAAGACTGGTACTTTGACAGTGGATGTTCAAGACACATGACTGGATTGAAGAATCTGCTAGTAAACTTAAAGTCACATTCATCCAGGTATGTAACCTTTGGAGATGGAGCTAAAGGAGAAATCAAGGGAGTTGGGACCTTGGATTGTCAAGATGTTCCAAGACTAGATGATGTGCTACTAGTTAACGGTTTAACTGCTAACCTGATCAGCATAAGTCAACTATGTGATCAAGGGTACAGTGTAAACTTTACCAAAACTGAATGCATAGTGACTAACAAAGAACAAGAGGTTGTCATGAGAGGAGCCAGATCTAAAGACAACTGTTACATGTGGGAATCCCAAAACCTCAGTCTCACTTCAACTTGTTCTTTAGCTAAAGAAGAAGAAGTGAAACTATGGCACCAAAGACTAGGTCATCTTCATTTCAGAGGCATAAAGAAGATAATATCTATGGATGCTGTAAGAGGTATTCCTAAACTGAAGATTGATGATGGCAAAATATGTGGTGAATGTCAAATAGGCAAGCAAACCAAGATGTCCCATCCAAAGCTCCAACATCTGACAACTTCCAAAGTTTTGGAACTTTTGCATATGGATCTTATGGGACCTATGCAGGTTGAAAGCCTTGGTGGTAAGAGGTATGCCTATGTGGTGGTTGATGATTTTTCAAGATATACATGGATAAATTTCATCAAAGAAAAGTCTGATGTATTTGATGTATTCAAAGAATTATGCCAAAGATTACAAAGGGAAAAATCTAGCTGTGTGATCAGAATAAGAAGTGATCATGGAAAAGAATTTGAGAACCAAAAGTTCTTAGATTTCTGCTCTTCAGAAGGAATCAATCATGAATATTCTTCACCTATCACTCCTCAACGGAATGGGATTGTTGAGAGGAAGAATAGAACTATTCAAGAATCAGCAAGAGCTATGATCCATGCTAAAAAGTTACCTTTGTACTTCTGGGCTGAAGCTATGAACACTGCTTGTTACATCCATAACAGAGTTACTTTAAGGAAAGGAACTTTGTCCACAATATATGAAGTCTGGAAGGGCAGAAAACCCACAGTTAAGTACTTTCATGTGTTTGGAAGCAACTGTTATATTCTGGCAGATAGGGAGCAAAGGAGAAAAATGGATCCTAAAAGTGATGAAGGGATTTTCCTTGGATACTCTATAAACAGCAGAGCATATAGAGTATTTAATTCTAGAACCAAGGTTATCATGGAGTCCATAAATGTGATAATTGATGATGCTCCTACAGATGTCCCAGAAGATGTTGGAACATCTGCTAATATCAAGATTGAAGCTGAAGAAAAGAATGATCATGATAACTTCATTCAAAATGATACAAGGACAGAAGAATCCAGCAAACCTCCCTCCATCAGAATACAGAAGGATCATCCCAAAGATTTGATAATTGGTGATCCTAACAGAGGTGTGAGCACTAGATCAAGAGAAGTGATCTCAGGTTCCTGTTTTGTTTCTAAAATAGAACCTAAAACCATCAAGGAAGCTCTTACTGATGAATACTGGATTTGTGCTATGCAAGAGGAATTAGGTCAATTCACAAGGAATGAAGTGTGGAATCTTGTTCCTAGACCTGATGACATAAATGTGATTGGAACAAAATGGGTGTATAAGAACAAGTCAAATGAACAAGGAGTTGTTACAAAGAACAAAGCTAGACTTGTAGCTCAAGGATACACTCAAATTGAAGGAGTAGACTTTGATGAAACCTTTGCACCAGTAGCAAGGCTTGAATCAATCAGACTACTTTTGGGAATTGCTTGTATCTTAAAGTTCAAGCTATTTCAAATGGATGTGAAAAGTGCCTTTTTAAATGGTTATCTTAATGAAGAGGTATATGTAGAACAGCCTAAAGGATTTGTTGATCCAAGCTGTCCAAATCATGTATACAAACTAAAGAAGGCACTTTATGGTCTGAAGCAAGCTCCAAGGGCATGGTATGAAAGACTGACTACATTTCTTATCAAGCAAGGATACAGAAAAGGTGGCATTGACAAAACCATGTTTGTTAAAGATGAAGAAGGAAATGTCATGATTACTCAAATATATGTTGATGACATTGTTTTTGGTAGAATGTCTGACAGGATGGTCAAACATTTTGTCAAGCAGATGGAATCTGAATTTGAAATGAGCCTAGTAGGAGAGTTAACCTACTTTCTTGGTCTGCAAATAAAGCAAATGGAAGACTCAATGTTCATTTCCCAAAGCAAGTATACCAAGAACATAGTCAAGAAATTTGGAATGGAAAATGCTTCTCATAAGAGAACTCCTGCCCCCACACATTTAAAGCTGACTAAAGATGAAAAGGGTGAGAAAGTAGATCAAAGCTTATACAGAAGCATGATTGGAAGCTTGTTATACTTGACTGCTAGCAGACCAGACATAACATTTGCAGTAGGTGTATGTGCAAGATATCAAGCTGATCCAAAAGTCAGTCATCTCAATCAAGTCAAGAGAATTCTTAAATATGTTAATGGTACTTGTGACTATGGCATAATGTACTTTCATGGTTGCAAACCAATTCTCACTGGCTTCTGTGATGCTGATTGGGCTGGAAGTGCTGATGACAGAAAAAGCACTTCAGGAGGATGCTTCTTTCTAGGAAACAATTTGATTTCTTGGTTCAGTAAGAAACAAAATTGTGTATCCTTATCTACAACTGAAGCTGAATATATAGCAGCTGGAAGTAGTTGTTCTCAGTTGGTTTGGATGAAGCAAATGCTCACTGAGTACAATTTCCCACAGGATGTCATGACATTATACTGTGACAACTTAAGTGCAATCAACATATCAAAGAATCCTATCCAACATAGAAGGACCAAGCATATTGATATCAGACATCATTTCATCAGAGATCTTGTAGAAGAAAAGGTGATTTCATTGGAACATGTAGCTACAAATCTGCAGTTGGCTGATATCTTTACAAAAGCATTGGATGCTACTCAATTTGAGAACTTAAGGGGCAAACTGGGAATCTGTTTATGTGAGATTTAGCAGTTAATGAAATGTGCCAACATGTCATATGACATTGTATGGCATAAGTTCCAGATGGCAACACCAGTCTGGACAAGAACCTTGGGTATTCCATTCCTAATCATTTTCAATATAACGGCTACTTATTTAGTAACAGCTTATAATCAGCTATCAATTTTCTCATCACACCATCAAAAGCGAATCATATTATCAAGCTGTTATTCAGAAATCATAAACCCTAAATCTCTTCATCCAAATTCCTTGACAATGTCTCAAAACCCTAACATTCCTGAAGAAGTTCTCAACAAAGAAGATGTAGTTCATGCAACTCCCATCTCTATGGTACCAATGAAATCAACCCCATTGGACGAACTCAGAGGAAGTGCATCTCATGCTAAAAAGCCAAGAACTCCAAAAAGAGCTAAAGATCAAGTCTGCAGCAAATCCAAAGGAGGCATTCCTTCTCCAGCAAACATGCCTCCAAAATCTTCTGACTATGTGGATGCTTCCATCAAGGAGATAGTCAACAAGATTCTTTTTGAACAGAGAGTGGTTAGTGGGATTTCTATTCCTCTGAACACCATGCCTGCACCTCAAGAAGAACAAGCTCAAGCTGTAGAGGACACTCCTGCTCAACAGGATGTCCCAATAGATGTTGGAACATCTGAGGATGAGAAAAAGAACTCATCTGATGCTGATATTGAACAAACTGAGGACCAGAAAAAGGCCTCAAATGAAAGTGATGAAGAAGACTCTGAGGATCAGACCAAAGCCTCAACTGAAGATCACATCTCTGCTGATCAACCAGCTGGAGAGGAGACTGCTCAATCTCCTCCAGTGGTGAACCTGGAGCAGGACTCTGATACAGAGATCATAGCCTCTGTTAGACCTAGCATAGCCAAAAGGCTCAGGTCCAGGAAAGGAAAGATGCAAGCTGAACCTGAAATTCCTGAGAAGAAGAAAGCTACCCCAAAGAAAGGCAAAGCTAAAGCTGCCTTTGGTCCAACAAAACAATGGAGTAAAGTCCAAACCCAGAAGAGGAAAGTTGTCACCCCATCAGACTCAGATGTTGAATAAGATGTCCCAACATCTCCTCCCAGGAAGAAACCAGCACCATCTAGGGCTTCAACTGCTGTTCCAGAAGCTCCCTTGGACAATATCTCATTCCATCATGTCTCTAGTGTTAACAGATGGAAGTTTGTGTACCAAAGGAGGGTTGCCCTTGAAAGAGAACTGAGCAGTAATGCACTTGAGTGCACTGAACTGATTGATCTCATCTCTGCTGCAGGCCTCTTCAAAACAGTCTCAGATCTCTCTCCCTGCTATGAACTTCTTGTCAAAGAATTCATTGTTAATCTTCAGGAGGATTGTGCCAATGGTAAGTCCTCTGAATTTAGAAAAGTCTTTGTTAGAGGTAGGTGTGTAGAGTTATCTCCTCAGATCATCAATCAATACCTAGGAAGAGAAACAGATGGACCAAATGAGCTAGGTAAGACAGATAACCAAGTCTGCAAGGTTATCACTGCAAACCAGGTCAAGGCATGGCCTGTTAAAGGAAAGCTCTCAGTGAGCATGCTAACCAGAAAATATGCCATGCTGAACAGGATAGGTACAGCAAACTGGGTGCCTACTAACCACACATCTTCAATATCCACTGGCCTGGCCAGGTTTATCTATGTTGTGGGAACTCAGACTAAGCTGGATTATGGTGCTTACATTTTTGATCAGACCTTGAAGCATGCCAACTCTTCTGCAACAAAACTTCCAATAGCTTTTCCCTCTTTGCTGTGTGGTATAGTGCTCAATCAATACCCTGGAATCCTCACTGAAAAGGACACAGTCTGCAAAAGAGAAAGCCCCCTGGCTTTTCACTACAAATTGTTCCTTAGTCATCATGCAGCAGATGTTGAAGCACCTTCTGGGACATCTGCAGGTCCTTCAACTGCCAAGACTCCTATCTCCAAGGCTGCATTAATTGCTGAACTAAAAAGCACATGCAAAGAACTTGAAGCAAGGAAGCTGAAACTTGAAGAAATCATCCAAAGGCTGGAGAGTGAAGGAGATCAAAAAGCTGCCTCTGATGAAGAAACTGCCTCTGATGAAGAAGCTGAAGCTGATGAAGAAACTGAAAGTGAGGAGTCTGAGTGATCATTGTATGTGAGGAAATTGTAATGACAGCACTGCATTGTATTTCTGGATTAGTGTCTTTGGCCCCATAATTTGTGTCTAACAAGGGGGAGAACAACAACAAAATGTATTGCTGTTTAATTATGAATGAAAAATCTGTTTGTTTGTGTCTGAACTGAATCAGTGTGTTTTGATAAATATTTCTGTTGCAACAAGACTGGATACATATATGTTTGAGGGGGAGTAATCTCAAATATGAATCAACAGAAAAGTAATGCTATACTCTGATAAAAAGAACTTCTGCTGCACTCTGAAAACCAGAAAAGATGTTAGCCAAAAATTAGCCAAAGGGGGAGTTTGTAGATGTCTTGAATTGGCAGAATTTTTGACCAACAAGAAATATTGAATTCAGTTCAGAATGTCCTATCAAATGTTGGGACATTATCAAACAGAGTATATGACCTTATTTCAGGATGTCTCACCAGATGTTGGGACATTGTGTTAAAGACTTAAGTTCAGTTTTTCAGGATGTCCCAACAGATGTTGAGACATCTCAAACCTGCTACCAGAATTAATTATTGACTAACTGATCAGAGATATTTAAGGAGAGTTATCTGGAATTAATTAATGATGGATAAAAACAGAACAAGGCGCATCTGTAGGGAGTTTTATATTGAAGATTCAGATTAAAACAGAAGGCCTAAATCACCTAGAATCTAGGAAGTAACAAACCCTAAATTCAAGGTGGAAGTTGCTTGCGCATTAGGGCTGGATCATTCTACAGAAAGCCCAAATTACAGATACCTATTTAATCAACAGAAACTCATAGATTTGAGTACGAATTTCAGAAGACCAAATAGGGTGTCTAGTGTTTTAATAGCAGGTGTTTTAAATTGTACCACTTTATGAGCTTTTAAGCAAAAGTGCATTTGTGACTTGATTGAAACTGTGAAGTAAGATCAAGCTGTTTTTTTGTTTGAAGAATGTCTTCAATTTTATTAAACTTGTAAACTTAATCACTGTGTGATTGAGGGGGAGTGAGTAGGGTACTCTTATCTAAGTTGTGTCTTAGGTAGAAATTGCATTGGGTAGTTATTAAGTGATAGATTAAACAGGGTGGTTTAAGTCTAGAATTAATATTACTTATAGTGGATTTCCTCCTGGCTTGGTATCCTCCAGATGTAAGTGTGGTTATACACTGAACTGGGTTAACAAACTTCTGTGTTGTTTATTTTTCTTGCTATTTAAGTTTTGGTTGAATCTGTCAAGTGTTGGGACATCTCTTAGGACATCTCATACCTGACCACAGAATTTCATACAACATAAGAAAATAAAAGTACATGAAATGAAAGCAACAACAAGCAAAAGTCAGACACCAAGACCAAACTCATCCTCCTGAACTTCCTTGAGAAGTGCTTCAGTCACAGGATCAGCTGGACGCTCTGTGAGATTCCTGATAAGGAGATTCCTAGTAGTTACAGCTGCAGTTAACTTCTTGTGTTGACTCTGGTCCTTTGACCTCTTTACACCAGCTCTAATCTTCAACTCTGAGATCTCCCTCTGGGCTGCTGCCAGGGCTTCCTGCTGCTCTTTTGCACTAGCTTCCAGCTGCTCAATCTTGTCCTGAGTCCTCTTATCTTCCAGAGTACGAGCTTCGGTGATCCTGACCCACCTAGCTTTACTCTCCTTCAGATACAAATCAGTCCTGGCCTTCTAGAACTGGGCTTTCTTGCAGGCATTCTTCAAGATCTGCTCTCCAGCCCTAGACTTCTTGATATAATCCTCTGACTTTTCAATCCTGGCCAGATGCTCCACCCTTAGCTTCTCTAACCTTTCAATATCCAACCTACCATCACTCCTCTCCCAGAGGGTCTTCTGCAGAGCCTGAGTCAACTTCTCATTTCTCTCTTTCAATTTTTCAAACTCCTCCAAGCTGACAGTGACAGGAGGTGGTGCTGAGGATGGCCCAGGAATATCCTCCATGGTAAAGGGCATCCCAGAAAATTGAGCCCTGGCATGGGACCACTCATAGTACTGTGCTGATGCCACATTGTTGCACTTCCCCAGAATGGTTACTCCTTTAGTCTGAACATTGTCCCAGGCCCAGGCTGCTTGCCTGACAATAGCCAGATTAGGCTTGTTCTCACAGTAAAGAGTCTCAGCCAAGTCTTGTGCCTTAGGAGTGTGGACCAATGCATAGCCCAATTGTCTTTTGAATAGCAGAGGGTTGTAGTTGATAAATCCCTTTACTCCTATCAGGGGTACATTGGGAAACTGCCCGCAACTGGTAATGATGTCCCTGCCCTTTGTGCTTTGAGTGCACCACCTGATATCAGCTGAAGTCAAAGCAGTAAGTCTTCTGGCCCAGTTCCTCTGCTGGTGAGGATTCAAGAATGCATCTGTCTTGGGCAAATGTTTGAGCAGCCAAGTATGGAACAAGGGAGCACATCACCTTACTAATCTTCCTCTTTGCTTTTCATTCCTTTGGTGGACAGAGTAGTAGAAATCCCCCAATAAAGTGGGTACTGGGTTCCTCAGGATGAAAAGATGGATTGCATTCTTGCTAACAAACTTAGGCTCATCTGCAAATAAAATGACCCCATATATGCTAAGGGCCAATAAAGCACAGACTGCCTTCCATTCTCCTGAAGAGGCCTTCAGAGTAGCCTGAGATATCAAGAAATCCAAATGTAGACCAAAGATTCCAGCCTTAGTAGTCATGTTCTGCCCAATCAGAACTGGTTCCAGATATAATGCCTTTGCCACTTCCTCATTACTTGGAAAAGCCATCTCAGGGTTGAAGGGGACTCCACCCCTGATAGGTATACCAACCAATGATGAATACTCCTCCAATAAAGGTCCCAACTGGAAATCCTGAAAAGTGAAACACCTCAGAGGGGGATCATAGAACTATAGGCAAGTATGAATCAGGCTCCTCTGTGAAGGGTCCAGATCCATAACCACATCAAGTATGCCTCCATAGTGTTCTCTGAATAGTGGTATATAGTCTGGAGTAATCAGGGTCTGAATCTTCTTGATGTCAGCTAGCTCAGGCTGAAAGAAGTGATAGGAGATGTTGCTCTTCTTAGGTGCCATGTTGCTGAAGAAGAGCTGAGACAGATGCTGATGATGACACTGAAGATGGGCCACTGACAGGCTGAGACTGGTGACTGAAGCAGGTAGCTGATAGCTGAAGTAGGTGCTGATGAAGATAGGTCTATGCTGATGATGGGGTCAAAAAGAAGCCAAAAAAATAAAGTATGGATACCCTGAAAAACAAATAAGCAAGTGTTAAAATGATGCAATGATGATGTATGCAAATGATATGCAAGGGTTTGTGACTGAGCTGGATCTGATCAAGTGCTCTGATATAAGTCCAAGTATGTTCAAGAAATCCAGATGGAGGTCCATAAGTCCAGTAGCCAAGGTGGGGCCTCAAATAAAGAGTCATATGTCCAGGGTTAAAAATCACAAGAACTGTTCCAACATGGAGTACTCTTAATCAAAACAAAGTAACAGGGTATGCTGAGGTCAAGGGTACCTGCAAACCTGTAAACAACCTAACCCCCTCACAGGTAGTGTTCTAAAACAAGGATCCTCAGACTTGGATCAGTTATGAGAAGTGTAAACACTTCTAACCCGGAGGTACAGTGTTTACAATAACCATAAAAGATCCTCCTCTAATTCACCTCAGTTTCTGAAGGTCAATATAAAAGGTCATCCAGACTTAGCAGGCTTCCCAGATAGCCCTAGCACTACAGGAAATCTGCAGCACAGAGTTCTCAAGAAGAAACCCATATCTGAACCGTGTTTCATATTCCCGCACCAGACCGAAATGGAATGGGAAAGAACATGAACCACTCTAGCCTAGGTGTCACTCTGGTCCCAGGTATAGGACCTCAACTCTCAATAGAACACCCACCCACCAAAGCAACAAAACAGATCCAGCCAGCACAGTATGACAGTATGATATATGTAAAGCTATAAAGAAAGCAATAAAACAACTGTACATAAAGAAAAAATAAAACAAATATACAAACACAGATAGCACATAACACCCCAGTAAACACAAATCAATCAAGCGCTAGGAGGAACCCACAAAAAGAACCAGAAGCCCTGGTTACAGTATAAGGTTCCCCAGCAGAGTCGCCAAGCTGTCGCTCCCGATAAATGGGAATGGCCCAAATAAAGGTACAGACGCGAACGGTCGGCGAAAGAGAACAATGAGAACACACAGCAGTGAACTCACTGGAAAAGAAATGAGTCGCCAGCTAGGCATTTTTATCCCGAAGGAAAGGTAATGCTGCATAAACCTGGAAAGATACGGATAAGACGGTTGTGAACCAGAGAGACTGAGAAAGGGGGTTGGTTACAACCTGGGAAGGTATTAGCACCCAGATTGTCCGCCGTACTCGACGGGATCCACGCTTGAAAGATTTGTGTTTTAAAGGGGTAGTGTCAGTGCAATCTGTGTATAAAAGAGCTGGAAAACAAAATGTACAGGTGTCAGTGTAAAAGGAGTGTGAAGTGTATAAATGATGTGTCAGTGTAGGAACAAGAAGGAAATGCTCAAGAAGATGAGGCTAGAAGAATAAAGCTGGAAAGAGGGGGAATATACAGAGACTTTTGTTCGATAACTGCTAAGTTATGCCTACGTATCCTCTCGTGCAATGAGGAAGTCAGAACACCGTAGTTCGACCCAAAGAGACTGAAAGATGAATTGACTTGTGAACTGCTTGCTTGTCAATGCTCAAGTGTATGACCTGTCTGGCTCAGGTGCAAACTGTCTTGCATTAGACGGAAGAAGCGAGTTCTCGGTTATGAGTGAGTGCGATGAGAAAAGAATCCCGAAGGAGACGATTATTGTTTGTTTTGAGTTTTCAGTCTTTTATTGCTTTTGAAGTTTGTCATAAGTTAATGAGCTTAAGCCTAAACCAATGGGTTAGTAAACTCATCACATCTTCCCTCTGATTAGGGGTAATGAGAATACCTTAAGTGTGAAGTCAGCTTCTCACACTTAATCACCTTTGATGTAGGATTAAGATCATTAACCTACTTGTGATTATTTAGATGTTTTTGTGGTTTTTGTTTAGTGTTGAGTAATGAGATTAAGCCACAATCAGGGATTAAACAGACCCATTACACCATCCTAATAGAAGGATAATAGATGAGAATGTTTAAGCTGAGGAAAGCTCCTCAACTTAATCCATGATTAGGGATTAAACTCATGACAAAACAAGTCTTTGGTTAAGTGGATTTTATTTAATGATATGATGAAGAAGTGAGTTTTATGATTTGTAAGACAACTTGAGGGGGACTTGTCCATTAACACTAGGGTTAGTCCTTCTTAACCAATTAAGGAAGAATTAGAACCCTAATGCAAGGCCCAAGTTACAAGTGTGATGTCTTGATGATTATTAAGTGAATTGATTAAGAGATTTAAACACATTAAGGATTTAACACTTAGGATTAAAGTTATACGCTCCATCCTAATAGAAGGATGCAGGCATAAGCTTAATCACAAAGCCTTAAAGCCTTTATGGTTTAGTCCCTGATTGTGAGATGAGAAGAGAGGACTCAAAGAGACACAAAGGCAAAACTAAGAGGGGAGACTAGTCAAAACCCAAATCATTGTCATGCTTGGTTGTTCCTAAGGTTTGTGAGGTTTACAAGAAAGATCTTCAATGGAACCACCAGGAAGCAGATGAAAGGATCAGGAGAAGCAAAGTAACTTGCTTCATTCAAGAAGGCAAGTCACTTGAGGAAAGAAAGTGAGAAGAGAAAGAAAGAGCAAGCTCAATCTCAAACTCAAAACAAAACGCAGCAATGATGCATAAGAGAGATGAAAAGGAAATGTGAGAAGTGAAGGCAAATTCACTTCTCAAAGTTGCTTACCACCTGAAAAGTTAGTGAAAGGAATGCAATGCAATGCAAAATGGAATGAAATGACATGATGCAAATCAAAACCAGAAGCAAATATGGGATGATAATGATGCTATGAGATGATGCAAACATGAATCAATACATGAGAATGATCACATGAACAAAAGAATGCAGATGGAGCAAGTTTAGAACCATAAGCATACGTGAAAAGTTATGAGATGCAAATGACATACAACATGGTAAATTCAAGATGCAATGATCAAACATGCTTTCAATATGTCTTAAGATGTCAAATGAATCAAATGGATGCATAAAATGTCATGGCAAGTCAAGGTATGAATGCAAATGCAAGATGGATGCATATGGAAGCCCAAATTAGGGTTTATGGTCAAAGCATCAAACACAAACCAAAATCAAAAGCAAACACCAATATAAAAAAAATTGAAAATTCACTCAAAGGATCCCTAAACCTATACTAACTTACTGCCCAAAGGAGGAGTTCCAACTCTTAACCTAATAAAAGTTATGAATTTCCTAAAATTTCTAGGGTTTTAGGGTTCCTTAACAAGGAAAATGTCAAACAAATGGAAAATGAAATACCAAATCATGCCCATTTAATCTCACAAACTACATGCTAAACACAATGCAATGCAACAAGAATCAAGGTCCAACTCTCAATGGTTAGGCAGAAATGATTTTTGGAAGTTTGGATCAAAATAATGCCTAAAAATGATTTTTATTCCATGAAAAATTCTCAAAATGCATCAAGATCAAAAAAGAAATTTGGTTTGAGGGTTGGACAATGTTTCTAAATGTTTTTAAATGTTCCATGAATTTTTTGGTGATTTTTAAATACCTAAAAGTATTTTTAATTAATTAATTCTCATTAATTAATTAAAAATAAACTTTTAAATGATTTAAAAATATTTTAAAATGCAAAAAATAAAAATAAAAATGTTTTTGGTTTCTGAAATTAAATAGAAGTTTGTACAAAAAATTTCAGAATTTTTAAAATGGTTTTACTATTTTTAAATAAATGTACAAAATAAATATAAAACAAATGAATTAAAATAAAAGAAAAAGAAAAGTCAACACAATGGAAGGCCAGGATGGATTCTGGGAAAGGGCCAGTTGACTACGCGCGCAATCTAATGGTCTACATTCAAACTGAGATTAATTAAGTTTATGAATTAATTAAATGGGATTAATTAAGTTAATGGAGATTAGGGTTTCTGAGGATGCATCTGGGCCACACAAACGCGCGCCAGTCAGCCTAAGTCAACGGATCCAACGCACTAGATTCAAACATCCATTAATGACAGGGATTAACCCTAATTATTTTCAGGTGGCCGGAGAAGACCTCCGGTCGTCTTCTCCGGTGGGAACCCCACCTGAAAATTTCCAAAATCTTCAAAACCTCACTAAAATGAAAACTAAAAGAACAGAAATCATCCCCACATCCCCCTGAATCAAAACCCTAACTTAAAACTCATTTATTCTTCTTCAATCAACTGAATCAAAACAAAACATCTTTTAGGGCAAAAGTTTCAGAACAAGATTAAATATTCATTTCTCAACCATTTTAGAAAATAAAAGCATCAGAGTGATCAGCAAGACATGAAGAACAACTTAGAAACTTAAAAATCCATTTTTGGAAAAAATGTTCATGAAGCTACCTGAGTTTGAAGCTTTTCAGTTTGCAACTTTCTGACCTCTTCTCTTTGTGCAATCCACTCCTTTTAGGCCCCTGATGAACTCTTGATGCTTAGAAAGAGTTTGTGATGGTTGGTTTGGAAGTTTGAACAAGTTCTGTTCAGGGTGGTGTGAGAATCGTGTTTGTGATTCTTTGAGTTTCAGGTTGCTTTGAAGGGTGCTTTGTGATCAGGGAGATGTGTTGAGTTGGTTTATGAAGTTTGTTTGTGTGTTTGTGAGTTGTGTGATGTGTTTCGAAAGCTTTTGCTCAAGAGGATGAAAATGAGAATGTTGTGGTGTGGCTGGTTTCAGGCTTGCTTGTGCTTATGTTTGGCTTGCATTTGATTTGTATAAAGAAATGTGATTGGTCAGAATAAGTGACATGTGCTTTATTGATTGGTATGGGTGCTTTTGCTAAAAGGTCAAGTTTGTGTAAGAGAAGCATGGGCAACTTGCTAGCCTAGTACAAGGAGGGTGTGCTGCGCAGCATGATGAGGGAAAAGGGCTAGGATGGTTCAGCAGGCTAGCCAGCAAGTGGATGATAAACTATGATGAGTTTTGCAACTTGCCTTGCTTTTGATCCTTATGAAAAAGTCTTGCTCCATAAGCCATAAAACATGTGATTATTTGGCCCATTCTGATTTTAAGATGTTGTGTGATCATGTTG
Source organism: Lathyrus aphaca (assembly GCA_963966055.1). NCBI lineage: Eukaryota > Viridiplantae > Streptophyta > Magnoliopsida > Fabales > Fabaceae > Lathyrus > Lathyrus aphaca. The sequence continues at coordinate 620,753,674 of OZ014519.1, forward strand.
TGTGGATTAGAAGTCCATTTGATAGCTCTAGAACACTTGATCAAGTCATTTTGCAAAATACCTCTTTGGTAGAAACTTTGAAATTTTGTGATTTTAGCCAACTTTGACAAGCCATAACTTTTGATCAAAAATGAATTAGGTCATGTTCTTGTACTTTTTGAAAAGGGAAAGATCTATTCCACAACTTTCATGACCAAAGTTTTTCCATTTGAAGCATTTTTGGATCAAAAGTAAGGGTTGAAAAAGTTGCCTAAAATGGCATTTTCATTAAAAGTCAAACTTGCCCAAAAAGTCAACTTTGCAAAAGACTTGGAATTCTTGAATTTTGTGAACTTCCAACTTCTTCTATGATCAAATAAAGATCATATACAATCAAAATGATGAAGAACACCCCTTGGTTGGGTCATTGGGGGCCTCAGATGCCCTGATTTTGCACTGACTTGCTTGAAAAGTCAACTCTTGATCAGATGACTTCCCCATGGAATTTCTTCATGAAAATTGATATGCATACTCCCTATACCATATAGAGACCAATAGAAACAAGAATGACCAAAAAATTTGGAGTTATGGCCTTTGAAACCAAAACCCTAATTTTAGGTCATCTGGGCAGTCCAACCTGGCTCTGCTTCCATACCATTCTCAGTTCTTGTGATTCTTTGACATTCTTGACTTTGAGAGGATATAATATGATACTTGAACACACATAGACCCCTTTGAAGTGATTTATGGCCTTTGGAGTGGCTCAAGAAGCTCAGGGATTTCAAAGATCACAAACCCTAGATGCAGATGACTTAGAACCTATGCAGTGAATCAAAGATGTGATATGAGATGGTATGATTGAGTTTATGCATATGAAATTATCAAAAGCCATGGTGTGAAATGGGTGAGGGCAAATTTGGGGTGTTTACACTTTCTTCACTTTATTTCTTCAAGCAACTTATCTTCTTAAGTGAAGTAAGTTGACTTGCTTCTTCTGCTTCTCTTCCTTCCATCTTTCTTCTTCCTTGGTGGCTCTTCTTGAAGACTTCTTGCAAGCCTCATAAACCCTAGGAATACCCAAGCATGATAAAAATTAGGGTTTGATTAGTCCCCCATTAGTTTTACCTTTGTGTCATCTTTTGTGTCTTCTCTTCTCACCTCTTAATCAGGGACTAAACCTTAAAGGTTTTAAGGCTTTGTGATTAAGATTATGCCTGCATCCTTCTATTAGGATGGAGTGTATAACTTTAATACTAAGTCTTAAACCCTTAATGTGTTTAAATCATTTAATCAATTCATCTAATAATCACTAAGACATCAAGCTTTTAACTTGGGCTTTGCATTAGGGTTCTAATTCTTCCTTAATTGGTTAAGAAGGACTAACCCTAGTGTTAATGGACAAGACCACCTCAAGTTGTCTTACAAACCATAAAACTCATTTCTTAATATCATCATTAACTAAAATCCACTTTAACAAAGGCTTTGTTTTGTCATAAGGTTAATCCCTAATCATGGATTAAGTTGAGGTATCTTCCTCAGCTTAAATGTTCTCAGCTATTATCCTTCTATTAGGATGGTGTAATGGGTCCATTAAATCCTTGATTATGGCTTAAACTCATTACTTAACACTAAACAAAAAAACACCAAAAACATCTAAATAAGTGCAAGTAGGTTAATGATATTAATCCTACATCATGGTGATTAAGTGTGAGGTGTTTACTTCATACTTAAGGTATTCTCATTACCCCTAATCAGAGGGAGGATGTGATGAGTTTACTAACCCTTGGTTTAGGCTTAAGCTCATCTTCTTATGACAAACTCCAAAAAGCAATAAAAGACTGAAAACTCAAAAACAAACAATAATCTTCTCCTCCGGGATTCTTTTCTCATCTCATTCACTCACAAACGAGAACTCGCTTCTTCCGTCTAATGCAAGACAGTTTGCACCAGAGCCAGACAGGTCATACACTTGAACATATATAAGTAAGCAATTCACCAGTCAATTTACCTTTCAGTCTCTTTGAGTCGAACTATGGTGTTATGACTTCCTCATTGCATGAGAGGATACGTAGGCATAACTTAATTGTTATCGAACAAAAGTCTTTGTATATCCCCTTTTCTTCCAGCATTACTCTTTAAGCCTCATAGTATTGAGCTTTGCACTCTTTCCTTACACTGACACTCCTTTACTTCACTTTTCTTTTACACTGACACTTGAATTCTTTTTTTCCAGCTTTGATACACATATAGCACTAACACTACCCCTTTAAACAAAATATTTCAAGCGTGGATCCCTTCGAGTACGACGGACAATCTGGGTGCTAATACTTTCCCAGGTTGTAACCAACCCCCTTTCTCAGTTTCTCTGGTTTGCAACCGTCTTATCCATTTCTTTCTAGGTTTATGCAACATTACCTTTCCCTCGGGATAAAAATGCCTAGCTGGCAACTCTTTTCAGCTCTATTTCATTCTTCTCCTTTCGCCGACCGTTCGTGTTTGTACCCCTCTTGGTCCCGTGTCATTTGGTGGGAGCGACACCAAGGTTGGATGATAACTGATCACACCCTTTCTTCCTAGCAAAGGCACACTGGAAAATCTTCCGCAACTAACCAGTACCTCCTTCCCCAACAAATCTCTGTCATAACCCCAAGCTATATCCTCAAAAGTTAGTCCCATTAGCCTCCTAGACCACCTCCATTCATCTCTCATCTCCTTGAAAGAGTCTGGCTTTGGCAATTGCTTAGAAAACCACTCAGCAAATAATGAAGCACAATAGCCCACTGGTCCACCTCTGCCTTTCTCATTCTGGTAATGAACACTGTAGTAGAAATCTCCCAACAAGGTTGGTACAGGATTACCTTTATCAAAAATAGAGATTACCTCCAAGCTTACAAACTCCTTTTCTCCCGGGAAAAGACTAGATCCATACACCATCAAGGCCACCACAACACCAAAATCTCCCCACTTACTCTCTTTGGCATATTCTTCAGCCTCTAGTATAAGCACATCCCAAGGAAGTCCTCTGCCTTCACTGTCCTTCAAAGCTTTCTTGACCTTAGCAACTGGTATACGACAGACTCTGGATATGTCTTCTTCCTTGAGAACCACCTCTGACCCATAGTAAGGCAAAGTATCTCTGACAGGAATACCCAAAATGCTAGAAATCTCCTCCAAGGTAGGAGCCAAGATATAATCCGGAAATACAAAACACCGCAACAAGGGATCATAGAACTGAAGAAAAGTGTGCAAGCTATCCTTCTGGTCTGCAGTAGGTTTGTCTATGTACTTCAAAATCTGACCATACCTCTTTCTGAAATTCCCTAAAACTTGGTCATTCATCAGCCCTGCTAGTCTCTGAACACTCTTAACTTCTGGTTGGAGAAAAGTGTAATGGAAATTCTTCTTTCTTGTAATTTTCTTAACTTCTGCCATCTGGAGAGCTTACAATTACCAGAACTAGGTGCTAAACTATAAACAACAACCTGAAATATAGAAACACAAATAGTTAATGCAAGTATGATGCGATGCAAATGCAATGTAGGCATATGATCAATCTGGGACCATCTGGATACTGAATACTGGGACCCTCAAGTAACTGAGAACCAAGATCCTCTGAACCATAACCATCTGATAGAAACTCTCAGAACCAAAAGATCAAGAAATCCAGAACCATAAGGACTAAATCATAACAAACACCATACTAATAATGAGGGTGTGTAGAGGTCAATGGCTCCTGCAAACCTGTAAACCCCTCATAATCTCACTGGTGTGCTCTGGGTCAGACATCACGGACTCTCAAAGCCAAATAGCAATAATACTTTCACCATTTCCGAGAAATGGCTCATGACCAAATCAGGGAATCAGTTAGGAATTATGTACTACGCAGGGAGGCCTCAGCTGAGTCCGGGAAAACAAGGTCATCCTATGTGAGTTCCAGGTGGGCCCTCGGGTGCGAATGGGTTTTCCAAAGAATGTGGTCTGCCACTGTCACCACTAAGGAGGGATGTTTCCACAAGGTTCTCAATGATCGGTGCCCAGCTGCACATAACTATCAAGGTTATGAAATGAGAGAGGAAGACCCCCAAATCAAGACATTTCCAAGACGGTCACAAATCTGGGCGTGGAACTCACTACTACCCCCATGACAAGATCTCATGAGGCCAAAGTGGAACCACTCTAAGTCCTAATGTGCACTCGAGCCTTGGTAATGAGCTCATCTCACAGAAACAGTATCACCCAAGTCCCACCAAACAAAAAATCCAGTCCAGACAGTCCAGTATAATATATGATGCAGAAAATAAATACTGAAAACTGTAAATAAAGCTGTAAATAAAATTGTAAATAAAATAACAATAAAATACAACACACAACAACAAACAGTCAACACCCAAAGAAACAGAAACAAACAAGCGCTAAGAGAGACTCTCAAGGGAACCAGAGATTCTGGGTTCGGTCCCCAACAGAGTCGCCAACTGTCGCTCCCCGGATTTCCATCCTGGTACAAACGCGAAAGTGGCACGGAAAGAGGTAGAGTCGCCAGCCAGGCATTTTTATCCCGAAGGAATGGGAATGGTAATGCTGCACAAACCAGAAGAAAAGAAGAGCAAGGACACGGGTCCTGCGAACCAAAGAAACTGAGTTCGGGAGTCGGTTACGACCTGGGAAGGTATTAGCACCCAGATCGTCCGCCGTACCCGACGGGATCCACGCTTGCAAAGAAATTGTTTCAAAGGGTGAAGAAATGAAAGTTGCTGCAAAAATGAGACTGGAATTGGAAAAGAAAAGAAAGGGGGAAAATGTAGGGAAAATAAAAGAGTGTTCTCGAACGGGCCATACCCCGCTGCCTACCTACCTCATCTGGACAATGAGGATCAGAGTCGTCGTAGTTCTCCTAACTAGGGTTGGAAAGGATTGCTTGTGAATTAAGGCTTGAACTGCCTATGTCAATGCTCAGGTGTTGCAGGCTCGGACGACGAGTGTGTAACCATCTTGCAAAATGACAAGTAGGAGCAAGTTCGCGGACGGAGCAAAGGAGATGAGAAAAGAATTCCCGAAGGAGAGACGTTTATTGTTTGTCCAGTGTTTTTTATGAGTTTTATATGAGTGTGCACAAGGAAGTTAACTCAGGCTCTTTTCTATGGAATGTGTACTTGTCACTACATCCCAAGATGGAATAATAGAACAAGCACACTCAAGTAAGGAGAAGATCCCCAAAACTTGATTCCAGAGATTAGGGCCTAAGCTCACTAACTCATTGAATTTATTAAGTGTTTTTTGTATTTTTGATGAAGAGGTCTTTTTTATGATTTTTTTGCTGAAGATGGTACCCTGATCAGACTTGTGCATCATGAGGAACAAGCTTGTACCATCCCAAGATGGGAAAACTACAAGTGTTTCATGGGATAAGGCTATTGCACAGGAGGCCACTTCAATCCTTATTAAGATGCTTTTTTAGGGTTTTGAGATAAGAAGAGAAGAGAAACAAAAGGATCTCAAAGGTAAAAGTCTAATGGGGGACTAATGAATCCTAATTGTTATCATGCATAGAAAATCCTAGGTTAGTGAGGTTTACTATCCTAAAGAAGAAAGAAAGAAGAAGAGAAAAAGAAGAAAGAAGAATAGAAGAGGGAGGAAGTAAGGCCTAAGCCCCAACAATCACAAGTAAGATAATGTCAATAAGGAAAATAGAAGAGATAAGACTTGGAGATGTGGGAATCATATCCACACCTCTCACTTACCATAGTCCCTGAAATGGTTAGTAACATAAGCAAATATCAAAGCAAGCATCACAAACTTGAAGACCAGAACCTTAGTATATCAAGAGTGTGCCTAAGGATCATAAGAGATGAAGAAAAGAAGCATACAAACTCAAGTATTAACATCAAGAGAAGTAAAGAAACAAAAGAAGTGAGGTGAGCATGCAAAAAAGTGAATGAACTTCAAAATCAAACAATCACAAAATTTCTCATAGCACCAACATCAACTCAAGACCAGAGAGGTGTCAACATCCTAAGAAGGCTCTAAACAACTCAAAGAAGTTGGCACAAGTGCCCTTCTAACCTAAGGATTGAACATATGACCAAAAGGGCTGCAAAAGAAGATAAACAAAGGACAAAATTCAAATCAAATCAAGCATACATCCAAAAATTCCACAAACTTGCACAAAGACTCTTCAAACATACAATATTGACATGCCAAAAGAGGAGAACCAAAATTTGAAGCTAAACAAGTCAAATAAATGTCAAAACATGGATTAGGGTTAGAAGGCTTCATGCACAAGTTAAAGACCAAAAACAATTAAGCAAACTTCTAAAAATCAGAATAAAAATCATCAACAAACTACATATCATCATGAATCCAGAGCAAAAAGAATCAATTCAAAACTCACATTTAAGATCAAGATAGAAAATATACAAGACAACATGCCTTAAAAATGAAATAAAAGCAATTAATTAAAGAAACAAGTAATTCCCACGTGGCAAATAAAAATAAATGAAAATAAAAATGCCAAAAATTAAAGAAAACTCAAAGGATCATTCATGAAATTTTTTAGAATTTTTATGAACTTATTTCTATTTTTAAAAATTAAAAACCAAACTGAAAATAAAAATAAAAATAAAAAGAAATAAAAGAGGTCAGGGGTGAGAATAGCAGTCAATCCAGTTCATTTCAATTGGGCTTCAGAAAACAGGGGGTGGGGATAGCAAGAAAAGCCCATTAGGTTTCAACGCAGCACACAACAATTATGGTGGAAACTCAAATAATCAGGAAAAATAAACAGCTATTAGATCAAACGCACGCTCCAGATTTAGTCAATCATTAAACCAAGGTCCTCTCATTCATTGGCTAGTGGCATGAGTGCACAATATTATGGTGTGGTGAAAAACAAATTGTATTATCATATTTCAAATATGAAACATAAAACACGTGAGGGAGAGGGTGGAAAATTAATGCGCCGGCAAGCTCTTCTTCGTCCAGATCAAGGATCCAATGGCTCATGTTCATCTTCTTCAATCAACTAGTTCCAGAATCTGGTGATTGGAGCCCTAGCTTCGACACCGGAAAATTCAACGCTATGAACAAACTTGCACATAAATACTTCAAACTATCCAGATCAACTAATTAACCCAAGCTGAATCCAAATATGACAACAAAATTTACAAAGAATCAAAGAGCAAGCCAAATCGAACACAAACACTTTCATGTATCAAACTGCAATTCAGCATAAAAAGCTCATTTCCTACTCATTTTGCATTCTAAATAGATCAACAACACCAGCAAAACATGTAGATCACAATGTGCACAATCAATTTCATTTATGGTTCTAAAAGTTTGAAGCTAACCTGAGATCTACAGATCTGGAAATAGCTTGAGAGAAACCAAGAGGAGCTGCAGATCCACTCCAAATTCACTCTAGTTTCAAAATAAATGCAACTGAAGCCTTGAAAACTGTTGGATCTAAGAACTCGAAGCTAACTGCACTGAAATGGCAAGGTGTGAATTAGCTTGACTCCTTAAACTTCACTAATCATGAATATGCTATTGGTTCTTGCAAAGAGTGAGTGTGTGATGAAATTCGAAGGGAATTGCAAAAGGAGAAAAAACTTGAGACTGAGCAAAATGTTATGGATTTGAGGTGAAATGAAACCCTAATTAGCTTTTAAAGGGTGCATGTTTTCAGTGTTTGGAAATGCAAAGAGAATGCACGTGGGAATCATGAGGGAGGATCAAATTGCAAAAAATGCAAGAGTGGTGAGATGGATTCATTTGCTCGGGCTATCCCTTCTCTCCTTGCACATGTTCAAGTCTCATCCAGCCCTTGATTCATAATTGGGAACATCTTGGCCCTTGGATGTGAGGGTCATGCTTTTTGAATGATTATGCAATTTTGCATCTTATGGAGTATACCTCATCCCACGCACGAATTGAATGACTTCTTTGGAGAAAAATGACCTTTATGTAATGCCTTGTAATATTATGACCTCATTTTATCCATAAAACAACTTAGAAATGACTTGCATGAGCTTTTGCATTTGGAGGAAATTTGAAATTCAAAGCAAACCCTAAAATTCAAGTAATTTTCGAAGGCCATATCTCATGATCCATGAGGGCTATGAAAATGTACTTATAATTTTTGAAAATGGGAGAACCTATTCTTCAACTTTCATGTTTATTGGCAACTCATTTGAAGCTTTTTTCACCATGTTATAAGCCTTTGAAAATTAGGGCAAAAAGTTGCCAAAAATGGAGAATTCCATGACAAACCACATGCCAAAAATGGAAACCTCCTCAAAACCCCTTGATTCTTGATATTTGACCTTGACAAACCTCTTATAAGGTTATAAGAACATCCCTTGACTTGAAAAATGAGGTTGGACCCTTTGAAATCTCACAGTTGACTTCTAGAATGCACAGTTGACCAATTTCTTCTTTTGCAAGCCACTGATGAAATAACTGACTTCCACAAGGAATTCTCTCACCAAATTTCATCCCTAGGATCCTCTTATCATATGAAAGACTTTTCCCAGATTAAATGGCCAAAGTCACAAAGATTTCATGCTTGAAAGCGAAACCCTAATTTGGGATCATTGTGTAGGAGCTTGCCCTAGCTTAAATTCCCTAATGATCTCTCAACCTCCTGAGCTTTTGTGAATGATCTTGAACTTGTGATTGCGATGTAACCTCCTCATGGGATTTGGACAAGTCTATTGGGCCTCTTGTTATAGCTTGTAATGCCTCAAATCCACCCACAGTTGATCATATGCCTAATGCTAGATCATGAGAATGCTATGCTTCAATCTTCCATGCAAAGATGCCAAGGTCCTGATATGCTTATGATGATTATGGTATGATGATGATGCTTAAAAAGAATAGGGAAAATTTAGGGTGTTACACTAAACTCATCCTAAGTATTCTAAGGCTACAAAAGTGAACAACTTCAAACTATGCCCTAAAAAGGAGCTAAACCCTATCAAGATCTAAGGTAAAATGTTACATGAAGAAACTTAGAGGATTAAGTAATCTAAAAAGGTATAAACCCTAAGGTAAATAGAATATCCAGGGGCTAACATCTCACTAAAGTATTCTATGAGGTCATACTACAAGTGGAGGAAGAGATCCAAGTGAAAGAGATGCAAACTATATGTAGAATGGTGTGAACATAAAAAGGAATGTATATGAAACTTCAAAAGGAAGAAAAATTTAAAGTAAGACTCAAACATGAATACGAGGATTTAAAAATCCCCATACAAAGACCAGGGACTTGATGGAATGTTAAAATGAGGTTTAAACATGCAATGATCATCACAAAATAGGTTTTGAGGGGTTAAGATGGAGGATGGAGAAGAATTAGGTCAAAAGGAAGGCAAAGGAAACTTAAGATTCAAGCAAACCCTAAAATCAAAAGATAAAGACCTAATGATTGTACTCTACACCCAAGGATCACTAATGTGACCTACAAGAATCAGAACCAAGCCCTTAGATCAATGACATTAATGCCTTATTCAAATGGAGATGAAATAAGCTTCTAAAAGGGACCAAAAAAGGCATATGACTTAACTAACTTGAAAAAATATCAAATGACCTAGAACAATTATGAAATTTGACATTAGACTTCACAATACAGAGAATGACACGTGTACAAAAACTATCATGAAAATTCCTAATTTTGAGTGGTGAATACAACCTTAGAATGCAATTAGGGTTTATGTGACTAATGTGGGAAAATGGACTCAAGACCCAAACCAAGACCTAAAAAATCAGAGAAAATTATCTTGAGGAAATTCAATGAGTTATTTAGATAGCATAAAAAGAATGGGACATTTATCCTATATGGTTTGTGAGAACAAAAATGGACAAATGTGTGGGTTAAAAATGAGGAAATAAGAAAACAATTAAAGTGAAAATTAAAACTGATCTAAAAAATGAATAAAAATAAATTCTAAAAAGATGAAAAATTAGAGAAAATTATGAGTATCCTACATGAATTTAATTGGTATTTTTTAATTCTTTTGGGTATTTTTAAAAATATGAAACGAAATTGTAATAATATGTGAAAATAAAATAAAATGATACAAAAGAAATTGGGCCTGGGGAGTGCATTTAGTGAAGAAATGAACATGACTGGGCTTAGTTCAAACACACTGGGGGTGTAAAGAGAAGACTGAAGACTTTTGTGTTGACTCTGACCATGTGATAGGCACGAGAATTTTAATGCGCTGGCAATTTGAGGATGCTTGGATCATGTTCATCTAACGGCTACGACTTAAAGTTACATAAAAGGTTAGGGCACTGTTCAGGCACCGGAGAAGGACTCCTGTCACCTTCTCCGGCGAGGCTCTGGTTAGGGCAAAGTTTAAAACTCCATGAAAATGAAATGTGGAGCTATGGTTGGGTTCGTTTCTTCATGTTGAACACAAATATGGCCTTAGATTCTACTTAGGGTTCATGAATATCACAAATCGAAGTCAAACAAAATCATAGCTAAAATTGGATCTAAGCACCTAGGGTGCATATCAACTAAAGAGTTCCAACATTGCTCCTATTGAGCCTTATAACACACGAAACCAACAAGAATCAAAGAAATTGAATGCCTGAGATTCAAGCTCTAACCTGAAATGCAAATCTTCAGTTTGTTGAAGAAGGACCAGAGATGAGGTTCTACTGAGCTTGATGAAAGTTCTTGAGCCTTTGAAGAGTGAAATAAACACTCTGGATGCGGGACTCTTGAAGGAAGACGATCTGGTGCAGAGGATGTGTAGTGTTATATCCTTAGAGAATCAAGCTATTGGAGCCATGGCAATGGTGTGATTCATGCTGATGATGATAAATGGATGAGGGTTGATGTGAAATTGATGAAAACTGAGGCTGCTCGAGTCACAATGAAGTGATATTGCAATGGTGCAGTTTGAGTGATTCAAAGAGATTTCTCCATGGAAATGTGACTTTTATGAACTTGAAGAAGCACCAAGAAGAAGATGATGAATGTTGATGGTTGAAGAAGTTTGATCCTCTTCAATTATCAGAGAACTTGTAGATATTGCAGAGAAAAAACTTGAGAGTGAATCGAGCAAAAAGTGAGGGAGAGCCTTCAAAATGCACTGAGCTCTTGCTTTTATAGAGTCATTGACCTCTGGTTAAAAGTTAGAACTAGGGTTAGAACTATGGTTAACTGAGTTGAGTTTGTTACAAGTGAGTCCAGTTGGTTATGCAACTGAAACTCTCAAGAAACTTCCACATTTAAGTTGGATTCTCTATGATGGTTGTCATGGAAATTATGGTATACTTGAGGTAATGGCTTGTATATTAAGTCAGTGCAGCCTTGAGGTGTGATCTTATGCAGTGATGAACATGGTAGTTGAGGTATGCTTGAAATGATGAAGTGCATGATGAACTTGCTTGCCTTGAGTTGGATCAGATGTGGAGTAGAACAAGGCACTTATGATGAGTTGTAGTGAAGCAAAGTGAAGCTATTCTGATCATGTTTGTAGCAAGTTCACTCTCATTCAGTTGTCTTGAATTCCATTAAGGGTGTATAGCAAGTGTGGTATGCAAGCAACCATAGGATCATGTGCATCCTAATGCAATGCTTCATGGCCAAGTAATGTTGAATGATATAAACCAGTTGAACTGAACTGAATCTTGAACATAATGCAATACCTTGTCATACAAGAAAACCAGTTGCTCACATTGATCTTAAAATACATGTAGCTTCATGTGAAAGTTACCACTACATGTGATCCTTGGACCCAAATTGAAGGCGATAATGTGTAGAACATATTTGACATTGATACAATGATGTAACAATGCCTCTAAGCATCTTAAATTGGTGCATGAACATTCAGTCACAAATTTGCACACTTGGGCCTGAAGAAACATTGGCATGCCTAGGAATTTTTATTTTTGCCTTGATAAGTGTAGGACCCCTACTTTGACCTTTGATAACTCTTCATCCTTTGATCCAATGGAAAAACTTTGAACATCAAAATTGTAGGGATCATATAGGGGAACAAATTTGTAGTTCACCAAAAATTGACTTGAAGCATTTTTGACAAAGAAAAATGGCTTGAGATACGACCCCCACCTGTTTGATGATATGCCTTACAGGGCGCGTGCTGGCCTACATTTGCCCTGCCCATGACTTGCCTTGGGCCTTGAATTTTTCCAACTTGCCAAGATCATATCTCACTCATATTTGATGTTATGGAGGAGTTCCACCTATGGATTTGAAGCTCAAGATGCCCTCTTTAATTGAATCAAAGTAGAATTTTGATATCCCTCATATTTTGGGAGGAGGCCTCTCTCAAAGATGTTGCAAAAATGGCCAAAACTTGCCATTTTTGGAAACCCTAATTTTCCAAAAATGGTAAGTTTTGGTTTTTCTTGATTTCTAATGATTCCTCCATCATTTCTTGATAAAATTTGAACCATAGGATCCTTGTAACCCTAATTTCATGATTTTGATCTCAAAAAGTCAGGAGTTGACTTTTTCTTCAGCATAGTTGACTTTTCCCCAAATCCTTGATTTTCAATCATCTGGCCAATTGAACTTCTTCCATAATGAATTTGTGGATAAAATTTGAACCCTAGGAACTTGTCATCATATATAAGACAATGGAATCCTCTTTGAATCAAAACTTCTTGCAGATGCCCAGTAGAAATGAAACCCAAATTTGGCCTTTTTCATCAGGAGATGTTGTGCTTGCCTTCCTTGATCAAACCAAATCTTTTCATGACTTGTCGCTTCAAATAAGAACTTGTAGGATGTTGTGGACCCTTTGATTGATTTTATATAGCCTTCAGTTGCTTCAATCATTGATCACATACTTATGCCTCAGCTATGCTACACATGATGCAATGTTTTTGGCTATTTTGTGAACTTATGTATGTTAATTGCTATGAAAAATGTTGAGGAAATGAGAGGGTAAATTTTGAGATATTACACATTTTGCACACAATAACTCGGTCAATTTCTTGTTGCTCCTACTGTCACCCATTTCAATGCAGCTTGCAGAATCTTGAAGTACCTCAAGACATGTCCAGCTCGTGGCATACTAGAAGATCTGTCTCTAGCACTACAACATCTTAGCTCTACAACAACGGAGGAAGCCTGTTGCAAAAACTAAGAAATTCGTTGCCTTTAACTATCAAAACGGTTTTGAGATCGTTCTAAATTGAGGTGTTCCTGTATCCTTTCACAACATTATTTTTCCCAATTGCAACGAATAATAGAGGACCGTTGTTTTTAGTTTTCCTTAGGGAACGACTTTCAATAGCAATGGTTGTAATTTGTTCTCAAATGAAAACTATTATCTTTCTATTGTTTTTTGGAACGACTATTTCATTTGGTATAACAACGGTTTCTAGCTTGCTGACTTGTTCACTAAGGCTTTGCTCACTCAACCATTTCATGATTTATTATTCAAGTTGAAGATGCTAGACATTTACCAATATTCAACTTGTGGGGGGATCTTGAAATATGTAAGCAAAGATAGAAAAGGAGAAAGCTTAGCCACTAAGTCACCATCACGTGTAGCTTGATGTATAGGATTATGGTGTACCCTCATGTAATACCTATATAAACACATTATATCGCCTCATTTGTATAATGAGAATCAACTCTATTTTCACATAATGAGTTCATGTTGATCAATTTTAATAAAAATATTTGAAACTTATTTTCGTTATAAAAATAAATGTATCAACAAACACTTTTTCTCGTTTATGAAAATATTTGTAATGTATTTCCGTTTATTTCAAAATAGGTGACATTAGATAATAGACAATAATTATTCAACAAATTATAATTAAAAAATATTAACTACTTGCTTCCTCATTCATAATTAAAACTAAGATTCCGCAAACCACCTGCATAATCTTCCTTCCTCCCATTAAACTCTTTACCACGCTTCCTTTGAAACTAAGAATTGTTCCTAGATGTAGTAGTAGCTGAAACTCCTTCCTTCCTATCAAATCTTTTTACCATCTAAAAAAACTGTTGTCCAATTTGACAGTTAGCAATCTGACATCTTCAACACCTTTGAACCTCGCAAACTCGAACCTTTTGCCAAACTTGTTCCTCTTAGGGGAATAACAACTTCCGTCAAAGCTCCATAATCGCTGAAAACTCTGAAGATGTGTTCTTCCTTCATCCAAACATGGAACTCTAAAAAATACATTGAACAAATACCATCTTCCTCCGAATTTTTGACGTTTCTGACCACCGGAAACCAATCCCATCTGGGTTGATGAGTAATGAAACCCTCTTCTTTCTACTTTCTGCCATTCCATCATGAGCTCAGATTACACGAACACTCTAATGGATCCTTAAGTTTCCTAAACATTATTGATATTGTGTTTGTTCAAATACCCAAGAAACCATAACATGCAAGAACCTCACATTAGAAACTAAGAGAGAGGGTAGAGTTTTAAATTGCTTAGTGTGACAACACAATTTCAATATTCTAAGTTTATTTGAATAATCAAATATACAAACTTCCTCAATTAAAAAACTATTAAGAAAGGTTCCATAACTAAAATTGGATAAATGGAAAATATACTTCCCTTCCCATTCTAAAATTTAATTTTTTTACTCAAACAAATTCACTTAAATAATAAGAAGATACCATGTCTACAGTGAAATTCTCCTTTAATAAATGAAATCCCCCTTTTAAAAAAAAAACTCTAAACTCCTAAATCCTCAGAAGAAACACATAAAGTATATCCCCCTTACATATGCTCTATTCCTACGACATATATAGACAATTGGACCATACTCTCAGTTGCTTGGTTCATCCTCTAGTTGAGTAATACATCTAGTTTTATTCAATTATTTTTAGATCTCCTTTCAACATTGCTACCAAGTACTCAAGATTAATAATCTTGCAATCATTTGTACTGTAAAAATTACACCACAAATTTCGCTACAATTGTAAACTCATAATAAAAAATCTTTCATTCACTACGCCAAAATTGAGTTTTGACAGCACGATATAGACAGCGTTTTTAGGCAAAAACGCTCTTATAAGTTTTCAAAAAAAAATTTCTAAAAAAAAACGTTTTTAAAGTGTAATCTTAGAAAGCGCTTTTAAAAAGCGCTGTTAAAGGCTCAACCTTAGAAAGCGTTTTCTAGAAAGCGCTTTTATAGGTGGCCTTAAGAAATGGTTTTTTAAAAAGCGCTATCTAAGGTCAATTATTAATTAAATTATATAAAACTTTCAGAATCACAAAAATGGCAGGGGGTCGAACCCATGCCCTTGAGGTTCCTGAAAAAATATTATTATTTTTAATATATTTTTATATTATTTTTCAATTAATTATTTAAACACTCAAAATAAATCATTTATGAATAATTTTTTGCACATAATTCATTCATACATTCAAAATATTATTTTCAAAAAAATAACAAAAAATTATTATTATTTGATTAATGTTAAGTATTTTAAAGAATTTTAAATAATAATAATGTTTGATTAATTTCTTTAAAATATTATTATTTGATTAATTTTGAATATTATGAAGAAATTTAAATAATAATAATATTTTTTTTAATTTCTTTAAAGCATTATTATTTGATTAATTTTAAATATTTTAAAGAATTTTAAATAATAATAATATTTGATTAATTTCTTTAAAATATTATATTAATTTCTTTAAAATATTTTAAAGAGTTCTTTGATTAAATATTAAATAATAATATTCTTTAAAATTCTTTATTATATTTTAAATAAATTAATCAAATATTTTTCTTTAAAAAAATCATATTATTTGATTAATTTAAAATATTCTAAAAAAATTAATCAAATATTTTCTTTAAAATATTTAAAAGGGATAAATATACAAATCCCCCTGTCATTAGAGCATGATTTGGTTTTCCCCCCTTTAAGTTTTTTTTAATAGAGACCCCCTTATAAAAGCCAAAACCAGAAATTACCAACCCATATTACTGTGTCTACTGTTCATCATCTTCCCCAAACCCCAAATTGGAACATTCATCCCCAAATTGAAAAATCCAGCAAAACTGAACAAAATTGAAAAACCTAAATGGCAACAAGCTTTCCCCAAATGGCAACAAGCTTTCCCCAAAACCAAGTATCTGAAATTCAAATTTAGAAAATCGAAAAACCTGCTAATAAGTACTACACATCAGACTAAGTAACAAGAACAAAATTAAAAACAAGCACAACGATTGAGAAAAAATTGAATCAGATAGAAACGAAGATTGCACCATATATCTTGAACAGCACCAGACTGAGAAACAAGTGAATCGAGGATTTGAATTTCCTTGGACCAGTCCTTGGAGCTACAGAGCTTGGCGAGCTCGGTTCGATGAGAGGTAGCAAGAGCCATTGATGAGAACGAATCAGAATTTCACGAGGGTTCAGATGCGATTGATGAGAACGGAGCCATTGATGCGAAACCATGGCAGAAGGGGAAGAAACCATTGCAGAAGGGGAAGAACATGAACCCTAATTGCAGGAAAAGGGAAGAATATAAACCCTAATTGCACAAATAGTAAAAGGGGGTGGTGAAATATGGTTTTTGATTTTATAAGGGGGAGTTCATAAAAAAAATTTAGGGGGGCAAAACCGAATCTCGCCCTAATGACAGGGGGGTTTGTATATTTATCCCTATTTAAAATTAATCAAATATTATTATAATTTTAAATTATTTAAAATATTTTAAAGAAATTAATCAAATATTTTGCAGAAATTAATCAAATATTTTAATTGAAATTAATCAAATATTATTATTATTTAAAATTCTTTAAAATAATTAAAATTAATCAAATAATAATATTTTTTTTGTTATTTTTGTGAACATAATATTTTTAATGTATGAATAAATTATGTGCAAAATATTATTAAAAAATGATTTATTTTGAGTGTTTAAATAATTAATTGAAAAAAAATATAAAAAATAATAAAATTAATAATATTCTTTCCAGCAATATATAGTTATCTTTGCAGTTTAATTCATGGATATATCATCACCTTAGTGGTTAATGCATGTATACAATGTCTTTCCTTATCTCAAGGGCATGGGTTCGACACCCCCTTGATGTTTTTTCAAAAAAATTGACGATCTTATTATTTGTCTCAATGTGTAATTGGAAGAGGAGAAAAGTGAAGAAAAATTTCTTTCGGAACATGTTTTGTGGAAGGCTGCTCGTGTGGATGTTGCTAGTGAAGATGTTCATCATGTTTATGAGAAATTTGTAAGTATAACATTATATCTTTAAAATATAATTAATTTTTAATCCCCACTAATAATTTTCGATTTGTCAATGAATTTCAGGAGACTCTCTATCTAAATCCTTAACCACCGGTGAAGAGGATTGCAGGAGCATTCTTAGTCGAGTATTAAACAATTGTTACAACAAAGAGCTCGATTCTGACACATCCACAGTGGAAGGTTAGTTAGTTCTCTTTTAATTTACTCTTGCATACTAGTTTAAGGATATGTTTGGATTGATGGAATGAGATGAAATGGAATGAAGTGATAACTAATATGATTTCATTGTTTGAATATGTTGAATGGAGCATGATTGAATTCATTACATCACATTTCATCCAAATCTTTTTTTTTTCCATCTAATTTGGGATGTATGTGATGAAATAAAATATTTTTAATAAAATAACCAAACAATAGAGTAAAATATATATATTTCATTTTGTTCCGCTCGGAGATTTATACATTTATCAGACAAGTTTTACATCTCTATCTGTAATGGTTAACCATGAATACAAGTAATCTCTATATTTATATAAAACTTTGAAGTATATAGCAGTGTCATTGAGATTTAGCTCTTTTAAAAGATTTTATTAATTCAATTACATTAATTCAAAATTATTTCTTACGCTAAATGGAAAATTAGAATAATATAATTTATACCATATACATAATCATATATTAACTATATTTATTAAAGTGGAAATACGATAACTTCTAAGAGAGTACAAATAAACTATATAATTGTATATAACACAATAATAAACTTTTAAGTCGATCACTAAAGTTGGTACTATTATTTTTGAATCTTATTGCTATTATTACCAACAAACACAAACCCTGTTTCTGCACGTTGGCTGTTTAGGAAAGACACACTTGATTGCCCTACGACAATCATAATTAGATATGCATCCTGTGATGTTAAATAACAAAAAATAGTTGTTAATAATAGAAATTCGAAACATTATTGTATATAAGATAGAAAACTATTTTTGAAAACAAGTTGCAAAAGTAAACTTACCGTCGGTTACAATGAACAATAAAAAAAGAAAAATAATTATAACATAAATACATTTGAGAATTTCAGCCATATTTTATCAATTTTGTTATGAGAAAAATAAATTAGTATGATTTTTTTTATAGTGTGAAAACCTGCACTTTTCAAATTAAAATTATTGTTAAATATCTCTTAATGGCCATTAGAGTGTTCATTATAGCATTTTTTTTTTTATATTTCCATGTTATTATTATAATGTTTTCTTCGTATTCTTTCATGATAGGCAAAAGGAAAATCCAAAAACATAAATTATAGGAATAATAATGCATCAATGATATGTAATTAAAATATTTATCTATTAATTAAAATTTTCAAGTCTCTAGAGAAATCTATGTATCTTAATGGAGAGGGTAAGGATGAAGAAATAATAGAATATTAAGTCATTTATCGTGTAGTCTTTAAATGTTACGAAATAATGTAGTACTATAGATGAATATTACTGTTAGAAAATTCACTTGTGTAAGTCTCTCTCAAGAAACATATGAATCCACTAGAATTTAACTTGACACTTTTTGTGCTTTGTTCTTAGCCTTCTAGTATCAAAAACTACTTTCAATAAAATTATATTTTCATTTATTCAAGAATTATTCAATTACTTATATTTTTGCATGTCTATTTTTGCATATGTCTCACATAAAGTTACAGAAATAGCAGTAGACCAAAATTTTTGACTAAGTAGAAATTATGTTCAGGTACAGTTACTTTGTTTATTTACTTTTTATTAAGTTTTATAATGCCTTTTATTTCAAAAATTAGTTTACATATTTAGCATATGTAAACTATGTCAAAAATTAGTGATATTTCGTTCATTGCTGGAGGCTCTTTTTTTAAGAGGAGATTAGAGAGTCGGTTTGGAGCAGTGACGGATTCAAAAATTCCGGTCCGAATGGATTCAATTTTTTATTCTTGAAGAAGTGTTGGTATTTTATGAAATCGCATATTTATACTTTTATGTTGGATTTTCATGATTATCCTAACCTCCCTAAGGCTCTTTCTTCTTTGTTCTCAGTACAGACCAATTTGTCTTGTCAGTAGTATGTACAAGATAGTGGCAAAATTATTGGTGAATAAGATTAAAAGGGTTGTTGGCGGTTTGTTTTCGCAGAAACAGTCATCTTTTATATCAGACAAATTGTTACTAGATGGAGTTTTGGTGGCTAATGAGGCGATTGATTTCGCTACTAGAGATAAGAAGGAACATGTCTTATTTAAAGTTGATTTCGAAAAGGTGTATGACTGTGTTGATTGGGATTTTCTTAAGTTTCTGATGAAGAAGATGAGTTATTGAGAGTTGTGTATGAAGTGAATGAATGTTTGTGCTTTTTCGGGTTATTTTTCTATCCTAGTTAACTGAAGCCCTACATAGGATTTTGTGGTTGAAAGAGGATTACGTCAAGGAGATCCGCTATCACCTTTTCTTTTTGTAATAGTGGCAGAAGCTCTCACTAAATCAGTTAATAAGGCTGCTAGTTTGGATTTTTTAACAACTTCAGATATGGTGGTAGATGTTATTCAGTTTGCGGATGATACATTGTTGATGGGGGGGGTGTCGCTCCCGATAAATGGGAAATGGCCCAAATAAAGGTACAGACGCGAACGGTCGGCGAGAGGAACAATGAGAACACACAGCAGTGAACTCACTGGAGATGAATAGAGTCTCCAGCTAGGCATTTTTATCCCGAAGGAAAGGCAATGCTGCATAGGCCTAGAAAAAGATGGATAAGACGGTTGCGAACCAGAGAGACTGAGAAAGGGGGTTGGTTACAACCTGGGAAGGTATTAGCACCCAGATTGTCCGCCGTACTCGACGGGATCCACGCTTAAAAGATTTGTGTTTTAAAGGGGTAGTGTCAGTGCAATCTGTGTATAAAATAGCTGGAAAAGATGTACAGGTGTCAGTGTAAAGAAATGTGATGTGTATAAATATAGTGTCAGTGTAAGGACAAGAGTGAAATGCTCATGATAATGAGGCTTAAAGAATGAAGCTGGAAAGAGGGGGAATATACGGAGACTTTTGTTCGATAACTGTTAAGTTATGCCTACGTATCCTCTCGTGCAATGAGGAAGTCAGAACACCGTAGTTCGACCCAAAGAGACTGAAAGATGAATTGACTTGTGAACTACTTACTTGTCTATGCTCAAGTGTATGATCTGTCTGGCACAGATGCAAACTGTCTTGCATTAGACGGAAGAAGCGAGTTCTCGTTTGTGAGTGAATGAGATGAGAAAAGAATCCCGGAGGAGACGATTATTGTTTGTTTTTGTGTTTTCAGTCTTTTATTGCTTTTGAAAGTTTGTCATAAGTTAATGAGCTTAAGCCTAAACCAATGGATTAGTAAACTCATCACATCTTCCCTCTGATTAGGGGTAATGAGAATACCTTAAGTATGAAGTCAGATTCTCACACTTAATCACCCTTGATGTAGGGTTAAGATCATTAACCTACTTGCGATTATTTAGATGTTTTTGTTGTTTTTGTTTAGTGTTGAGTAATGAAGTTAAGCCATAATCAAGGATTAAACAGACTCATTACACCATCCTAATAGAAGGATAATAGATGAGAATGTTTAAGCTGAGGAAAGCTCCTCAACTTATCCATGATTAGGGATTAAACTCATGACAAAACAAAGCCTTTATTAGATGGATTTTAGTTAATGATAGGATGAAGAAGTGAGTTTTATGGTTTGTAAGACAACTTGAGGGGGACTTGTCCATTAACACTAGGGTTAGTCCTTCTTAACCAATTAAGGAAGAATTAGAACCCTAATGCAAGGCCCAAGTTACAAGTGTGATGTCTTGATGATTATTAAGTGATTTGATTAAAGGAGTTAAACACATTAAGGGTTTAACACTTAGGATTAAAGTTATACACTCCATCCTAATAGAAGGATGCAGGCATAAGTTTAATCACAAAGCCTTAAAACCTTTAGGGTTTAGTCCCTGATTATGAGATGAGAAGAGAAGACTCAAAAGAGACACAAAGGTAAAACTAAGAGGGGAGCCTAATCAAAACCCTAATCATTGTCATGCTTGGTTGTTCCTAGGGTTTGTGAGGTTTACAAGAACAATCTTCAATGGAACCATCAAGAAGCAGATGAAAGGATCAGGAGAAGCAAAGCAACTTGCTTCATTTAAGAAGGCAAGTCACTTGAGGAAGGAAAGTGGGAAAGAGAAGAAGGAGCAAGCTCAAACTTAAACACAAATAGAAATGCAGCAATGGATGCAAGAGAGATGAAAAGGAAAGTTATGAGAAGTGAAGGCAAATTCACTTCTCAACATCACTTACCACCTGAAATGTTAGAAAAGAAATGCAATGCAATGCAAAATGGGATAGAATGACATGATGAGAAACAAAACCAGAAGCATTTACATGATGCTAATGATGCTATGAGATGCTACAAACATGAGGCAACACATGAAAATGATCATACAAGTTTATGAATGCATATGAAGCAAGTTAAGGAGCATGGACATACATGAAAAGTTATGAAGTGTACATGGCATACAACATGGCAAATACATGATGAAATGATCAAACATGCTTTCAATATGTCTTATGATGTCAAATGAATCAAATGGATGCTTGAAATGTCATGGCAAGTCATGTTATGCAAGAGAATGCAAGAGGGATGCAAATGAAAGCCCAAATTAGGGTTTATGAACCAAACATCAAACACAAACCAAAAACAGAAGCAAACCCTAAGATAAAAAATGGAAAATGCCACTCAAAGGATCCCTAATCCTATACTAAACCAATGCCCAAAGGAGAAGTCTCAACTCCTAACCTAACTCAAGATATGAATTTTACAAGTTATTAGGGATTTTAGGGTTCTTAAACAAGAAAATTGTCAAACAAATGGAAAATGAAAGATCAAATCATGGCCATTTAATCTCATAAACTATATGCTAAACACAATGCAATGCAAGAAGAATCAATGTCCAACTCTTCATGAATAGGCAGAAATGATTTTTTGAACTTTGGATCAAAATAATGCACAAAAATGATTTTAATTCAATGAAAAATTCTCAAAATGCATCAAGATCAAAAAAGAAATTTGGTTTGAAGGTTGGACAGTGTTTCTAAATGTCTTAGAACATTTCATGATTTTTTTGGTGATTTTTAAATACCTAAAAGTATTTTTAATAAATTAATTCTCATTAATCAATTAAAAATAATCTTTTAAATATTTTAAAATACTTTTTTAATGCAAAAATAAAAATAAAAATTTTTTTTGTGTTTGAAAAATTAATGAAACTCAGGATAAAAATTTTCATAATTTTTAAACAAGTTTTGCTATTTTAAATAAATTGTGCAAATAAAATGAAAAGAAATGAAAATAAATTAAAATAAATGGAAAGTCAAACGAATGGAAGGCAGGGATTGAATCTGGGTTTGAATACGTTGACTGGCGCCAAATCTAGTGGCCAGGATTGCATCTGAGTTAATTAACCTAATTATGATTTATTTAATTAATTAAAATGGATTAGGGCAAAGCAAAAGGATTTGAGCCCTTCATGCGCGCGGGAAGTCCACAGGGTCAACCAATCTAACGCCCCACATTCAAATGGCACTTAATGACCTGAGGTTAAGGCTAACAACATTCAGGTGACCGGAGAGAAGCTCCGGTCATCTTCTCCGGCACCCCAAAAACCCTAAAACATGATTCAAGCATCTATTCCACAAATTAAACACATCTAAGTGATCCTCTAACATCCTAGGACATGAATCCATGCTCAAACATCATTTAAACACCATGAATCAAACGAATCGAAAGAAACAAAATCCACGGGCAAAATTTCAGAGGGATCATACAAACTCATCTCTCACTCATTTTTGATTCTGAGAACATCCCCATGACCAGCAAGACATGAATAATCAGTTTGTAACTTAAAAATCAAGCTCTGAGAGAAAAGTTTCCATGGTCATACCTGAGATGGGAGCTTCTATTTCTGGGCTTTCTGGACTGCTTCTTGGTGCCAACTTACTCCATTGATCCTCCTGGTGCTAATGGCAGGCTTGGAATGAGCTTAAGCAAGCTATTTTGAGAGATTCCAATCTGATATAGCAGAAAATGAGCTCTGTGTATAGGCTGCTTCAGATCAATGTGAAGGGTGGTTTTGACTCCTTTTGATGTGCTTGATTTGTTGGTGAAAAGAGTTTGGATGTTTTGTGGCTGTGGAAGATGATTCGAATGAAAATGCAGGTTGGAGTGAGAATGGCAATGAGGTGTTCTAGTGTGCTTCTGGCTTGCTTCCTTGTTGGTTTAGGTTCAGTGTGACAAGGTGAGGATGATGGTGAGACTTGCTTTTGTGTTTGTGAGGTGTGGAGGCAGATTCGAATGGTTTTGCAAAATGGGGTGGTTTTTTGTATGTGATGCTATGGTGTGTTTCAGCTTGACTTCCTCTTATGTTTTGCTTGCCAAAGGATAGTATAAACAATTCCAAGTGGCCAGAGGATGTGACATGGCCTGCTGTGATTGGGATGTTTGCTTTTGCCAAAAGTCAACTTTTTTGTAAGAGAGGTATGGCTTGAGTTCTAGCTTGGTACAATGGCTAGGGCTGGCGCAGCATGGTGTGTATGGAAGGCTAGAGTGGTTCAAAGGCCAATGCAGCAAGTGGTAAGAAGCATCATGATGGTTTTGCAACTTGGTTACTTTTGGAACTTCATGAAAAAGTCTTGTTATACAAACCATGATCATGAGAAACTTTGGTCCAATTCTGATTTTTAGAACTCATGTGATGTTTGTACATTAGTTTGAATTGAACTAGAAGTTACAAATGGCCTTGGTTCATGATTTTGCAAATTTCTCATTTGAGGCATGTCTTGAAAATTAGTGATTTTTGGCAACTTTGTCACACCATAACTTTTGATCCAAGAAGAATTAGATCATGTTCTTGTACTTTTTGAAAAGGGAAAGATGTATTCTACAACTTTCATGACCAAAGTTTTTCCATTTGAAGCTTTTTTGGATCAAAAATCAAGGCTTGAAAAATGACCTAAAATGACATATTCTTGAAAAGTCAACCATGCCCTAAAAAGTCAACTTTGCAAAAACTTGTGATTCTTGAATTTTGTGAACTTCAACCTTATTCCATGATCAAATAAAGATCATATACACTCAAAATGATGAAGATCACCCCTTGGTTGGGTCATTGGGGACCTCAGATGCCCTGATTTTGCACTGACTTGTCTGAAAAGTCAACTCTTGATCAGATGACTTCCCCATGGAATTTCTTTATGAAAATTGACATGCATACTCCCTATACCATATAGAGACCAATGGAAACAAGAATGACCAAAAAATTTGGAGTTATGGCCTTTGAAACCAAAACCCTAATTTTAGGTCAACTATGCAGTCAAACTTGGCCCTGCATCCATGCCAATCCCAGTTCTTGTGATTCTTTTGCATTTTTGACTTTGAGAGGGTATAATATGATATAAGAACACACATGGATCCCTTTGAAGTGATTGGTGGCCTTTGGAATGGCTCAAGAAGCTTTTTGGATTGCTCAGATCACAAACCCTAGGTGCAGATGACTTAGAAACTATGCAGTGAATCAAAAATGTGACATGAGATGATATGATTGTGTTTATGCATATGAAATGATCACAAACCATGGTGTGAATGGGTGAGGGCAAATTTGGGGTGTTTACAGGGGGGGCGGTTGGAGGAACATTTGGGCAATAAAAGTCATCTTGAGGGGCTTCAAACTTTTTGTTAATTTCATTAAAAGTCGTCTGATTGGAATAAATGTTAATGATAATTTTATGTTGGCAGCAACGTCGTTTCTTGGTTGTAGGATGAAGAAGGTAGGTTTTACATTCTTGGGTATTCCAATTGGGTGTGATCAAAGGAGAGTCCTCTCTTGGAAACCGAATATTGACACTACCAAATCAAAACTGGCAGCTTGGAGAGGTCGTATGCTTACTATGGCAAGAAAAATCTCTTTAATTAACTCAGTTCTCTTAAGTCTTCCAATTTTCTTGCTCTCTTTCTACAAGGCCATGGTTGTGGTTTGGAATTCGATAGATAAAATAAGGATTTTTTTTGTGGGAAAGAAAGAGGAGATGAACAAAATATATTGGTTGAAGTGGGACTTGATTTGTAAGGAAAAAAAAAGTTTAGGGGTCTAGTAGTGAAATGTATTAAGGAGTTTAACCTTGCTTTTTTGACAAAGTGTAAATGGAAGATCATTAACGAACAAGGAGGAATGTGGAGGAGAGTTCTTAATGCGAGATATAAGAACATATCTTTTTTGGATTTTGAGTGTCAATGTCTGGTATTCCAAATCTTCTTCCAATTGGTGGAAAGTTTTGTTAAAGGTTGACAGGGTTCCAACTAAGGGAGTATTCAATTTTTCAGAATCGTTTGGTTGTGTTATTGGAGGCGGGAGAAAAACTCCCATTTGGACTGCTTGTTGGGCCAATGATATTCCTTTTTTGATCTTTTTTGATTCTATTTTTTCAGGTAGCACCAAAAAGGATCTTATGGTGGCGAAAATGGGTGGGTGGAGTGGGGAGTGGAAATTGAAAGGTTTTTCTGTTTTATATGAAGAAATAAGAAAGAGTAAAGATAAAACAAGATGAAATATTTTTTTTTAAACATGGAGGATATGAGTCCAAAAAGAATTGGTTAATCTATATTTATTACAAATAGAAATGAATTTGTTATATTTTTATTTTTTATTTTTTAAATATAGGCGCAACAAAGTAAGAGAACGACGATGGTAGAGAAGATCGACATATTTGTATATTATACTTATTATGAGTTCTTCAAATAAAAATGTGAGAGAATAATTACAACTTTCAAACGAGACTATTAATTGATCATTTAAAGAAAATTTGGAAGTAATTAGTGATATATGTGAGGTCTATAAAGCACTTCACTTGACTTTCTTTAAGGTTCAATACAATATCTTTTTTTAGAGACAAAATAAATATTTATACATACTAAAAAGACAAAAAAAAAAGAGTAAATCCAATAATACATCAACGAGAGTCTAATGGTATAAAAAATACCAAGCAAAAAACTAAAAATACAAAAGGATAAAAAGGGAAAAAGTAACACTCCTTCAAGGGACACAAACCAAGAATAATCAACCAACAAACCGTCAGCTAGAGCTCTGACCGTTAGACCTACCATCGACAGACCAAAAAGTCACTAGTAACACTAAAAACCACTGATCCTTTTGGAGAAGGTCAAAACTCTTTTATCTGATATTGGGTAAGACAAATGATAGGGTTCTAAAGCGAGTTAGAGAAGGAGGGTGAAGTCGAAGATGATCCATTAAGATACCAAGTTCAAACCCCAAAAATACTCTTATCAACCACCTCTTTCATGTTTGTTGACAATCCGATAAACAACTAATCATTACGCATTAACCATATAGTCCACACCACTGCAAGGGAAGCAAAGATGTGTATGAAGCTCCAATCAGATTGATGGAGGAGAGGGATAAATTAGGTAAAGGAAAGAGGATGAAACAAAATTTGGGTTCTTGATGATTATTCTATAATTTAACATAAGAGGGGGAGGTTTTGCGATCAAAAGAAGAAGAATGGTGCATATCATTAAATCGGGAAAAGTGGATATTTGTTTATTTTTGTAGGAAACTAAGTTATCTTGTTTATACAGGGCTATGGTCTTTTAGTTGTGGGCCAGTTCTGAGGTCGAATGGATGGAGGTTGGTTCCTTAGGAGCGGCGGGTGGTATGATTGTTATGTGTAGGAAGAACCTTATAGAGCTTTCTTTTAGTTTTAAAGGCTTTGGGTTCGTAGGTGTGAGTGTTGTCTGGAAGGGGCTGGACCTTTTTATAGTCAATATGTGTTCGTTGTGTAGGTTTAAGATTAAAAAGGTGTTGTGGAGGGATTTGGAGGAAGTGAAATAGAGATTCGGTAGAGGTGATTGGATCATAGGTGGAGATTTTAATGCGGTAACGCGTCTATCGAAATGGAAATGTGAGTCTTCAAGAAACAAGATTAGTGATATGGAAGGCTTTAACTACTTTATTTATTATATTAATTACATCGATGTTCCTATATTGGAAGGGAGTTTCACTTGGTTTAACAAATATGGTTAAACGATGAATAGAATTAACAAGTTTTTGTTGCCGGATGGTTTCACGGAAAAATGGAAGATTGTGGGGGCAGTTTATTGGTGTTAGGGATATCTTGGACCATTCGTTGATTAGCTAAAAACGGATACGGAGGACTGGGGTCCGAAACCGTTCATGTTCAATAATTTGTGGTTTACTAATAGGCTATTTGTCCCAATGGTTAAAGATACTTGGAACAACTTGGTTATTTCGGGAAGATGAGATTTTGTGTTGAAAGAAAAGTTGAAGATTCTTAAAGGCAGGTCGAAGAGGTGGGGAATTGATGTGTTTGGTTGGGTCGATTTTAAGATCGATGACACTGTTAATACTCACTACAAGAAAAATGAGATTTGTGACACATGAGTTGCGACAGTTCTCACAAAACTGCCTTAATTCCAGATTTAGACAGTTGTCACGACAGTTAGAGGTAACGTCGCAGATTTTCTAGACAAGTTAAGTAACATAATTGCGACAGTTTTAAAGAATCGTCATCTTTCCACACTCTCGACCGTTAGAACTGTCGCGACTACTTTGACCAATCATAATTGCTACTTTTTTATTCCTTTAATTTCCCACTTTTTTTTTCTTCATTATTTTGTTTTCCCACCTTTTTATTTTTATTAAATAATTATTAATCATATCATAATAATAAATAGTGGTAATCAAAATATAGATTATTAATGTTAATTATATTAATTGTTAATCATATCAATAATAGTAAATAATGGTACAATATAAATTAGTAATTATTAATTATATTAACATTAGTAATATTTATAATATAATAACAATATCAATATATATTCAATAGGAAAATAAAAATATTCATAAAAATTTAATAAAAAAGAATATTGTTATTTCATATCGTAGAAAAAATGCAAGAATGACAAAGAATGATTTTATTTTTAATTTCTTTTTCTAATACAACATACAAATCAACAAATAAGCAAATTTAAAAAATAAAGGGTTAAATATGTATTGAGACCCTACAAATATCTCAACTTTTAAGTTTGCTCCCTCAAAATATTTCTTTCAAACTTTGGCCCCTCTAAAGTTTTTTGTCCCTAACTTTAGTCTCTTCCGATAGTTTTCACTAACGGTTGATGATGTGGCACGCCATGTAGATTTTTTTGAGGACGTGACAAACATGTGGCAATGTCAACGTGGCAAAAATGCCACGTGTCAATTATTTTCATCATAAATTTTTATATTAATAAAATATCTAAATCCAGAAATGGTAGCTAATTTGTAGTTAATTCGTAGCTAATCTCTGATTAATTTAAACACATCATTTTAATAGTAATAGTTCCTAGCTAATTTTTAGTTGATTCAACAATAACATATTTAATTGTTTACATGTATTTATGATTGGGAAAACTTGTAAGCTTAAATAAAATAATCCTATGACTTGTTTCATAAACTATTCATGTTCATTATATCCCATGTTATTTATTTCTCCTTTCTTGTTGAGAAAGTTACTTGGTATTTTGATTTATCTTTTTTCTATCAATGATATACTTCTAAAAGCTTTTTTTGTAAATAACTTGATGTAGAGAATTCAATATGCAAAAACAAAGTCAGATTGTATTAACTACTATTAGTTTACTAGGAAGCCTGATATTTGAAAATTTGATTATACCCACAAGATGTCCTTACATCAGTATTTACAATAGCTGCTATAACAGAATCCCCAAACCACCGTCCTAATGAATTTGCAGAAGGCAACGTACTCCTAATGAAACAGAATAAAATAACAACCATCACAATTTAGAAAATCCAATACTTAATTAGTGCATAAATTAAGGGAATAAAATCATGCGAAAAATTGAAGGTCAGTGCATACAATAAAGTGCAATATATAAACTAAGAGCAAAATACTCACAGAATATCAAGTGCAACTGACACTAGTGCAGAAATGACTTTTTACATCGGGCGAAAATGACTTTTTACATCGGTTCCGAGTCCGATGTAAAGGCAGCCGATGTAATAAGTCATAGACATTTTACATCGGTTTTAAGACCGATGTAAAAAATATATCAACCACATCGGTTTATTTTTAAGTCTGATGTAAGAAAAAAATATAAATTTTTTTTTAATGTAAAAGGGACTTTTTACATCGGGCGAATGATAAAACCGATGTAATAGGTTGGATTTTACATCGGTGCTTGCAAATAACCGATGTAAAAAGTGTGCCATACAGGGGACTTTTTACATCGGTTTCCCATTCGCCCGATGTAAAAAGTGTGCCATACAGGGGACTTTTTACATTGGTTCCCCATTCGCCCGATGTAAAAAGTGTGCCATACAGGGGACTTTTTACATCGGTTCCCATTTAGCCCGATGTAAAAAGTTTGCCATATAGTACTTTTTACATCGGTTCTCCTTTCGCCCGATGTAAAAAGTACTGTAGAAAATTTATATAATTTTACTATTTTTTAGCAGTTCCTGTAATTTTTTTGGTACCTAATTATTTAGCAATTCTAATAAATTTTTTTGGTACCTAATTTTTCCTTCACATAGACCATATTTAGGTCGCTATTTTCATATATTTCTCACCAATATTCAATAAACCAAATATCTAGTACACATATATTCTTCCAAATGTACTAGTACACATATATTCTTCCAAATGTACTAGTATACACATATAGTCATCTCAATATATAGGAGGTTTATACTAAAATTTACTACTACAACAACAACAACAAAAAATACACATTCATCCAATATTCCCCCACTTGAATATCAACTTACAATATCCACAAGAGTATGAGTTGTAACTTCGGTAGAAAACACAAAAATCAAATTTCCTGAAAATAAATAATAACACCAATTAACCAAAAGACAACACCAAAGTCAATATCTTCAAATAGAGAATTCTATATATCTTACCAGATAAAGCTTAACATTTATACAACTCAAAGAAACATGTTGCCCAACGGAGTCGTAAATCATACAAATCATCTTCTTTTAATTCTGTTGGGTCATTAAATACCTACAACACATAAATAACAATATAGAGTTATTTTGGAAAATTCACATTAAGTTGCAAAATGCAAAGTAAATAACAAAGTAAAGTTATATTTATTACCGTCATCCAATTATCGGTTATCTTTGCAGAGACAATATCCAACATATTTTTCATCACATAGTACCCACAATCATCAGAGTTATTTTGTTTCCTTGTCTACAAATGAATATATGACATCATTAGTGAATACTTATATGATAAAATTAAATTTATACTTATAATTTACACCACTTACTATGGGTCGAAGCCATGTAGGCTTTCTTCTAATGCCATGTGCCGCTTGATGAACCCCTAAAGCACTAATAAAGAAGGCAAAAAAACCATATAAAGCCACATAAAATATGGAATTACTTTTGTAACAAATTATGTATATAAGATATAGTGAACATAAAAGATAAACTTACTTTGTAACAAGTTTCGTCATGGTTTGATTAAGTTCCCGATGAAGTGAACAGAAGACGACCACCGTATTGTCTTTTGGACAAATGACTATTAATTGCCAATGAGATCTGTATGTGCGTGTTGAAGTACAAAAGTCAGAATTTCATATTAACAAAGTTATAAAATAGAATTTCATACACATACCCATGAATAAATGGTAGCAAGTGACACACTTTCTCTTCGTGATCACGTAACATGTCTTGTATGTATTTTCTAACTTTTGCTTCAGTTTTTGCCACATTATCAACATACGAACACAAAGCAGAGTCCAATATCCCATATACTTCTGATTGTGATGTATCAATACACATACGATGAATATACCTAATTATAACATAAACATTAGAATCAAAGTGACAGGAGTTATAACATATTAAAATACTTGAGAGTAATAAAAAAGAAAATATACTTACGTGGACCATACTTGCAAAGTAGAAACGTCAAGCCAATGTTGTCCCATCAACAACTCTCTGATACATTTCGCTGACATATAAAAATTTGAGACATTCACACAATGACTTAATTCTAATTCAAAGTAATCCATTTGTGTGTCACTCCTTTTCAGAACCATTTTTACTAATCTCTCAACATTGTCTTCCTCTTCCATTTTGCTTACTTTTACAATTGAACAGCTTCCTTTTCCGCTTCCATCCACAGTTTCCCTTTGTTCAATGCAATTATTATTTGTTGTGCTTTGGGAGATACCCATAGACTTAAGTGTCTCCATGAAAGATTGTTGCATTGTCTTACGCTCTTCAACCCACTGTTGCGCTAAATCCGCTCTAATTTTTGCTTCCAATTGAGATGACAATTGTGCAAATTGTTCTGATACATCGATATCTTGTCTTTGACGTGATCTTCCAAAGAAAGTGCTCTGTTTATGGTGTTTTATAACACCACGAACATGGCCGCCATGCTCTGATGTTCCAATGGCTGCTGTTAAGATATCGTGACGTCCATCCGGAACAAATGCACCCTTTTCAACTTCTTCAACTAGAGAGTCCTACAAATGCACCACAACTTTGTCAATATAGTTTTTATTAAACAAAATTATAATGATACTTGAAGAATTTTACTTACAATTTTCTCTGCAACAACTTGTGTAGCCTGTGATGTGTATTCTCCCCCTTTCTTTTGTCGTGCTCTCTTCCATAACTCATGGCGTGAAGGTGGAGATGGGCTACCCGTATCATCTAAATTAGAATCATCTCTCGATAATCTCCTTTCATTTATCATTTTCTCTTCAAGCAAACGATACCCTCCACGAGATAATACATGTGGGTATGCATTCTTAGCCACATTTTTTGCACCCTTTTCACTTTTTTCCTATTAAAAATTGAAAAAGTTACTAATCATACTAAACATAATAACAATGTTATTAAGCACAATAAACATAATAAAAATTTATAACTCATACTAACCTTAAATTCAGATGAATCCCGAGACTTCAGAAATTCTTTCCATACTTCTTCTTTAATATAAGGATATCTGATATATGCAGAAGCGAGACCATCTTTGCGCTTTCTAATATATTCACTTGTGAGCTGTGTCTTAAAACCTCTCCATCGCTCTCCAGCATATTTAATCCATTCTTTCTTCAATGGATCCTTTTTTGCATCAAGAGGTTCTGGAATAGTGAAATGAGCCTACACATATAATATATAGCATATGTTATTAGCATATGAATATAAAACATAATTAGACATCAAAATAAGCAAAAATACCTGAACATCAGTCCAAATGGCCTCTTTTATGTCATTATCTACGTTTTTCCACTCATCTTTCAAAATACTACATCTCTGTCGAGCAAGAGATGTTATGTAACTCTTAAAATTTGAAGCATTTTTACCAAAACCCGTACATTCATGGGTTCTTGGATCAAACTTCACCTTTATCTTCTCACCTGTTTGGTGAACTTTGTCAATTTGTGTCATTAAAGTAGGACCTCTAACTCTTTTTTTTTGTAGGGTCACTAGATGAAGAAGGGTTGTCTGTTGAATCAGCCATGTATCTGTTCACATAAAATATAAACAATTAGACATCAAATTAGACAAAAAAATATAGCAAAAATTATAAAAAATTAGACAGTAAATTAAGCAAACCATTAAATAAATAAATAAATAACTTACTAGTCCTCCCATATCCCTTCTCCATGATTTGTGCGAATAGCATGCACATCATCCTCTTCATTTTCTTCAATGAAGGTAGGCACATTTATTGAGAAAGGAGGAGTTTCGGAAATATCAAGGTTCGCATCTTGATTTTCATCACTATCATGCATCTTTCCTTGTATAACCACCGACCACCTTTTATCAGAAGGATCTGTGACGTAAAACACTTGTTTTGCTTGAGACGCCATAATGAAAGGTTCGTCCGCATAAGCTAACTTGCTAAGATCAACCAATGTAACTCCAAATTCATCGATTCTTACACCACTATTGATATCAATCCATTTGCATTTAAATACAGGAACTTTAAACACAACATAATCAACTTCCCAAATCTCTTCAATCACCCCAAAGTAGGGTGTAGATGCCATAACCGGATTTTTATCTTTAGCACTAGGGAAGTGCATGGACTCGGCCACAATCATCACCCCAATATTTTTTGTGGTACTACGGTCATCCTTTGACTTTGTATAAAAGCAAGTTTTATTAATATCATATCTGTCGCTCCCAAAAGATGAGACTAGGCTCAAATGAGGTACAGACGCGAACGGCCGGCGAAAGGATGAAATGAAAAGAGTCGCCAGCTAGGCATTTTTATCCCGGAGGAAAGGTAATGCTGCATAGACCTAGAAAGATATGGATAAGACGGTTGCGAACCAGAGAGACTGAGAAAGGGGGTTGGTTACAACCTGGGAAGGTATTAGCACCCAGATTGTCCGTCGTACTCGACGGGATCCACGCTTAAAAGATTTGTGTTCCAAAGGGGTAGCGTCAGTGCAATTGGTGTATCAAAGCTGGAAAAGAATGTACAGGTGTCAGTGTAAAAAGAATGTGAGGTGTATAAGAGAAGTGTTAGTGTAAGAACAAGAGTTAAATGCTCATGATAATGAGGCTAAAAGAATAAGGCTAGACATGGGGGGGGGGAATATACAGAGACTTTTGTTCGATAACTGTTAAGTTATGCCTACGTATCCTCTCGTGCAATGAGGAAGTCAGAACACCGTAGTTCGACCCAAAGAGACTGAAAGGAAAATTGACTTGTGAACTGCTTACTTGTCTATGCTCAAGTGTATGACCTGTCTGGCTCAGGTGCAAACTGTCTTGCATTAGACGGAAGAAGCGAGTTCTCGTTTGTGAGTGAAGAGATGAGAAAAGAATCCCGAAGGAGACGATTATTGTTTGTTTTTGAGTTTTCAATCTTTTATTGACTTTTGAAGTTTGTCATAAATTAATGAGCTTAAGCCTAAACCAATGGATTTAGTGAACTCATCACATCTTCCCTCTGATTAGGGGTAATGAGAATGCCTTAAGTGTGAAGTCAGCTTCTCACACTTAAACACCATGATGTAAGATTAAGATCATTAACCTACTTGTGATTATTTAGATGTTTTTGGTGTTTTTGTTTAATGTTGAGTAATGAGGTTAAGCCATAATCAGGGATTAAACGGACTCATTACACCATCCTAATAGAAGGATAATAGATGAGAATGTTTAAGCTGAGGAAAGCTCCTCAACTTAATCCATGATTAGGGATTAAACTCATGACAAAACAAAACCTTTATTAAGTGGATTTTAGTTAATGATAAGATGATGAAGTGATTTTTAGGGTTTGTAAGACAACTTGAGGGAGACTTGTCCATTAACACTAGGGTTAGTCCTTCTTAACCAATTAAGGAAGAATTAGAACCCTAATGCAAGGCCCAAGTTACAAGCTTGATGTCTTGATGATTATTAGATGGATTGATTAAAGGATTTAAACACATTAAGGGTTTAACACTTAGGATTAAAGTTATACACTCCATCCTAATAGAAGGATGCAGGCATAAGCTTAATCACAAAGCCTTACAACCTTTAGGGTTTAGTCCCTGATTATGAGGTGAGAAGAGAAGACTCAATGAAACACAAAGGTAAAACTAAGTGGGGGGACTAATCAAAACCCTAATTATTGTCATGCTTGGTTGTTCCTAAGGTTTGTGAGGTTTACAAGAGAGATCTTCAGAGGAACCACCAGGAAGCAGATGAAAGGAGCAAAGAGAAGCAAAGTGACTTGCTTCATTTAAGAAGACAAATCACTTGGAGAAAGAAAGTAAGGAGAAGAAGAAAGAGCAAGCTAAATCTCAAACACAAGACAAAATGCAGCAATGATGCATAAGAGAGATGAAAAGAGATTGTGAGAAGTGAAGGAAAATTCACTTCTCAAAGTAACTTACCACCTGAAAAGTTAGTGAAAGGAATGCAATGCAATGCAAAATGAGATGGAAAGGCATGATGCAAAACAAAACCAGAAGCATGAGTGTGATGATAATGATTTTATGAGATAATGCAAACATGAAACAAGGCATGGGGATGATCATACAAACATATGGATGCAAGAGAAGCATGCTTAGAACCATAAACATACATGAAAAGTTATGGAATGCAAATGGCATACAATCATGGCAAATGAAAGATGCAATGATCAAACATGATTCTAATATGTCCTAAGATTATGTTATGAATCAAATGGATGCATACAATGTCATGGCAAGTCATGGTATGCAAGCAAATGCAAGATGAATGCAAAAGGAAGCCCAAATTAGGGTTTATGATCAATGCACAAAACAAAAACCAAAACCAGAAGCAAACATCAAGATAAAAATTTGAAAATGCATTCAAGGGAACCCTAAACCTATACAAACTCACTGCCCAAAGGAGGGGATCCAATTCTTAACCTAGTGAAAGTTATGAATTTCTTAAGATTTCTAGGGTTTTAAGGTACCTTGTCAAGAAAAATGTCAAACAAATTGAAAATGCAAGATCAAATCATGCCAATTTAATCCTATAAACTTCATGATATGCAAGATGCAATGCAAAAAGAATCAAAGTCCAACTCCCAAAGACTAGGCAGAAATGAATTTTTGAACATTGGATCAAAATAATGCTTTGAAATGAAATTAATTCCATGAAAAATTGTCAAAGGACATTAAGATCAAAAAAGAAATTTGGTTTGAGGGTTGGACAATGTTTCTAAATGATTTTAAATGTTTCATGAATTTTTTGGTGATTTTTAAATACCTAAAAGTATTTTTAATTAATTAATTCTCATTAATTAATTAAAAATAATCTTTTAAATGATTTAAAAATATTTTTAAATGCAAAAAATAAAAATAAAAATGTTTTTGGTTTCTGAAAATTAATAAAAGGTTGCATAAAAATTTTCAGAATTTTTGAATGATTTTTACTATTTTAAATAAAATGCACAAATTAAATGAATTAAAATGCAAATAAAATTGAGATTAAATGAAAGTAAGCATGATCAATGGCTGAGGTTTGAACTGGGAAACGCGCGCATTGACTGGCGCCACATCTAAAGGCTGATATTCAAACTAACCTAATTAAACTAATCTGAATTAATTAATTTAAATAAAATGAGATTAGGGCTAAGCAAAGGATCTGGACCCTTGAACACGCGCGGGAGTTGACTAAGTCAGACAGATCAACGCACCACATTCAAACTTCATTAATTACACAGATTAAACCCTAATCACTTTCAGGTGGCCGGAGAAGACTTCCGGTCGTCTTCTCCGGCAAGTCCCTCACCTGAAAGTTGCTAACTTTCTCCCCAGGCCATGAAAATGAACTCTAATCACCCAGAAATCATCCCCATTCAACATTGAATCAAAACCCCCAAACAAAAATCATTTTTCATTCATCAATCATGTGAATCGAAGCAAAACATATTTAGGTCAGAAAAATTTCAGAACACGATTACATGCTTATTTCTCAACCATTTCAAAAAGTAAAAACATCAGAGTGATCAGCAAAGCATGAGGAACAATTTAGAAACTTAAAAACTCATTTCTGGAAAAAAATTTCTTGAGATACCTGAGCTTTGAGCTTTCTCAGTTTGCAACTTTCTGACCTTCTTTCTTTGTGCAAACCACTCCTCTTAGGCCCCTGATGAAGTCTTGATACTTGGAAGAAGTTTGTGATGGCTGGTTTGGAAGATTACAGAAGTTCTGTTCAAGGGGGGGTGGTGATCGTGTTTCTGACTCAGGGAGTTTCAGGCAATGGTGATGGGTGGTTTTTGATCAGTGAAGTGTGCTGAGTTTGTTTGTGAAGTTTGTTTGTGTGTTTGCAGCTTGTGGAGAGTGTTTCGAAAGCTTTTGCCAAATGGGGTGAAAATGAGAGAGCTGTCTTCTTGGTGCTTTCAGGCTTGTGTGTTATGTGCTTTGGCTTGCTTTTGGTTTGCATAAACAAATGGGATTGGTCAGATGAGTTGATGTGTACTGCTGTGATTGGTATGGCTCAAGTTGCCAAAATGTCAAATTGGTGTAAGAGAGGCATGGGCTACTAGCTAGCCAAGGACAAATGGGGTGTCCTGCGCAGCAAGAAGTGTGGAGAGCCCTAGGATTGATTATGAAGTCAGCAAGCAAGTGGATTCAAACTTGAGTGAGTTTTTGCAACTTGCTTCACTTTGGTTTCTTTTGAAAATTCTTGCTCCATAAGTCATGAAAATGAGTGATCCCTTGGCCCATTCTGAATTTTAGATGTCACATGATCATGTTGTGAAGAAATGATACACATTTGAGGCCTTTAGAACACTTGATCAAACCATTTTGCAAAATGTCTCTTTGGTAGAAAACTTCAAATTTTGTGATTTTAGCCAACTTTGACAAGCCATAACTTTTGATCCAAAATGAATTAGGTCAAGTTCTTGTACTTTTTTAAAAGGGAATGATCCATTCTACAACTTTCATGACCAAAGTTTTTCCATTTGAAGCATTTTTGAATCAAAAAGCAAGGGTTGAAAAAGTTTCCCAAAATGGCAATTTTCATTAAAAGTCAGCTTTCCCAAAAAGTCAACTTTGCAAATGACTTGAAATTCTTCAATTTTGTGAACTTTCAACATCTTCTATGATCAAATAAAGATCATACACAATCAAAATGATGAAGAACACCCTTTGGTTGGGTCATTGGGGGCCTCAGATGCCCTGATTTTACACTGGCTTGCTCAGAAAGTCAACCCTTGATCAGATGACTTCCCCATTGAATTTCTTCATGAAAATTGATATGCATGCTCTCTATACCATATAGAGACCAATAGAAACAATAATGACCAAAAAATTTGGAGTTATGGCCTTTGAAACCAAAACCCTAATTTTAGGTCATCTGTGCAGTCAAACCTGGCTCTGCTTCCATGCCATTTTCAGTTCTTGTGATTCTTTGACATTATTGACTTTGAGAGGATATAATATGATGCTTGAACATACATGGGCCCCTTTGAATTGTTTGATGACCTTTGGAGTGGCTCAAGAAGCTCTTGGATTGCTCAGATCACAAACCCTAGGTGCAGATGACTTTGAACCAATGCAATGTGTTAAAAATGTGATATGAGATGCTATGATTGAGTTTATGCATATGAGAAGATCAAAAGCCAGGGTGAGGGAAAATTTGAGGTGTTTACAGCTGCCCCTATTCAAACATGAGTTAGCTGTGCAGGATGTGAGCAACGGCTTAACAGCCAAACAAGGTAACTTGTGGTTGAATACCAAAGACAGTCCAAAATTTGCACTCACAGAATGAAGAAGAAAAGGGATATAGATTGTAAAAGAAAATAAAGTATATTGTAAAGTATGGGCGACGGAGGACGACCGTCGAGCAGAGGACGACTGCTGGGGAATGAGCAATGACGGGGACGGCCGACATGCTGGGAAAAGTGCGGGAAATAAAGCGATGATGGGGACGGCCGACATGCTGGGGATAAAAGGGATTATGATGGGGACGGCCATCAAGTGAAGCTATACGACTCTCTGGGGATTAATGAACAAATGATGGAGACGACCATCAGGTTCATAAAGTAATGTAAACAACGATGGGGACGGCCATCGGGCTAAACTGATGAAGGACGATCATCAGGAAAAGGAAAATGGACCACGACGGGGACGACCATCGGGTTAAAGAATAAATGAAATAATGCTAAGGGACGGTCATCAAAGGTGAAGGACGATCACCTAGCAGTGTACGGCTGCCGAAAATATCGCGACATAGGACGAATGTCGGATAAAAGGTCAACGATGGGGACGGCCATCGGACGAGCATGATGAAGGACGATCATCAAGAGGTGAAGGACGATCACCTAGCAGGGGACGGCTGCTCTCGAGGTTTATCATGACATAGGACGAATGTCAGATAAAGATCAACGATGGGGACGGCCATCGGATAAAATGATGAAGGACGATAATCAAAAAGGTGAAGGATGATCACCTAGCAGGGTACGGCTGCTAAAAATATCACGACATAGGACGAATGTCGGATAGAAAAGATCAACGATGGGGACGACCATCGGATGAGCATGATGAAGGACGATCATCAAGAGGTGAAGGAAGATCACCTAGCAGGGTACGGCTGCTCTCAAGGTTTATCATGACATAGGACGAATGTCAGATAGAAAAGAAATTTTGCTTTGCTGGCGATCTACTGGGGAATAGTAAACACGGACGAGTGTTTATATCCAAGAAACAAAAGGTATAAGTGTTTGGACGCTGTGTATAGATTAAAGATGCGGACGAGCATCCTTAAGACTGTGATACGGACGAGTATCAGGTAGAAACAAACGCTTGACACATGTTCTGAGATGATGGTACGGACGAGTACCAACTGGTTAACAAAGAACATGGACTAGTGTCGAATCTGAGGGGACTCCTCCGGGGAATAGTAGACACAGACGAGTGTCTATATTCAAGAAGACAAGAGTGTTTGACACGTGTATGGATTAAAGATGCGGACGAGCATCCTTAAGACTATGATACGGACGAGTATCAGGTAGAAACAAACGCTTGACACATGTTCTGAGATGATGGTACGGACGAGTACCAACTGGTTAACAAAGAAACATGGACTAGTGTCGAATCTGAGATGATATAAATGGTGTATATAAGATACGGACGAGTATCTGAGAAATAAGTATGGATGAGTGTTTAACCTGCTGGGGAGAATGACACAGACGAGTGTTGAAAAGGAGAAAAGTATAGTGTAAACAAATATCTGATATACAAAGTGTTTAGGTTACTGTGCTGGGGAAGGCGACACGGACGGATGTCAAGAAAATTCTATATATAAGTATCTGTGAGTGCAAAGAGGATGTTTTGGCTTTCCGCTGGGGATATGACACGGACGGGTGCCACAAGGAGGTATTAGTTTTGTGAGAGAAATGTTTGGGCTCTCTGCCGGGGAATCTGGGGAGCATTTTGTATATTGTTGATGGATTGTCATTATTCACAGGTGTTTGATTCAGAACATGGCTTATGATTATGCAATATGTTTGATTTTTGCCGTAATTCTCCGTGTTGGACAGAATGCTACGCTTTGTGGGGGTGAATATGATGCGAATGCTATGATTATGCAAGGATACCAATCTGGGATTCGGATCCCGTTGCTGTGAAGATTTCTGGTTGATCCCTTTGAAATGGGCATCCCAGCTGGGGATGAGGTCATTGGCAAATCTGGCCAGATGTATCTGCCTGGAGGAATAGGTCACTGATAGACCCATCTTGGTAATAAGGGACCCAGCTGGGGTTTGTAGAAGCTTTCGTCACTCTGTTGTGATTCCTTCATGTGTTGCTCTTCTGGATAGAGGCTGAAACTCTGTGGGGAAGTGGTTCCCTGGCTTTTGTACTTAGCTAAGAAGGAGGAATGATTGGCACCTCGGCTGGGGAGAAATAGCAAGTGGCAACTCACCTGGGGAGAAAATACTTTGGGTGCGAAGACTGATTGAGTGTTGATTTGCCAGCTTGTTGGGATGAAGCTTACATGTCCCATGTTGCGCTTTTGAATACCTGCAATCCTGCAAAGACAGAGGGACGTACAAGTAATCCCGAGGTTTCCTTTACTGGATCCCATCATGAGAGTTCAGTCACTCCCGGGAATAAGTCTATTTCCTGCGAGCACGCATTCTTTAGAAAAGAAACATCTGTGTTTATGCAATCAGTATCTTTAAAGACATCGGACATTTTGCAAATGAAAATAAAGTGTACGAGACGAGACATGACTGAAAATATGATTTTATTAATTCACGTGCCCTGAATTGGCAAGATACAGTCAAAGAAACATATTTCCTAAAATGAGGAGACTGTTACAAATTGAGAAACAAAATGTTGGCAATGTTGACGACGCTTCAAGGAGCTTCCCTTTTGCTATGACTCGTATGACATTTGACGTTCTTCTCGTCTTGCTTTCTGAAGAAGGCTGATTCTGAGTGAAGCTTGATTCTTTCGAGGTTTACCAAGTTATAGGTGATACAGACGAATTCAGAATGCAGTTGTTCGCTTATTCCCTTATTTTGCATGGACCGCCCTTTCGGGTTTTCAATCCATCGGGATACCCATTTTTGCCTGAGTTGTTCGATGCGGCTTTTCAACTTAGCGGGTACACATTTTTTTTTATTTTCCCTTATTTTTGCCTGAGTCTTTTATTCTGTTTTTGACTCGCCGGGATGCCCTATTTTTGCCTGGACTTACATTCTGTTTTTATGTCCAGCGGGTCATTTTATGCGAAGTATTTTTTAACTGCATCTGAATTCACAGGGGACGGGAAGTCTTCACCATCCATAGTGCTGAGCATCAGAGCTCCACCCGAGAAAACTTTCTTTACTACGAATGGTCCTTCGTAGTTTGGAGTCCACTTGCCCCTGTGGTCTGTATGAGGAGGGAGGATTCTCTTCAGCACAAGATCTCCTACTTGGTACTCTCGGTGCCTGACTTTCTGATCGAAGGCTCTCTTCATTCTTTTCTGATACAACTGCCCATGACAGATTGCAGCCAATCGTTTCTCTTCGATCAGACTTAGTTGTTCGTATCGGGATCGGACCCATTCTGCTTCGTTCAGCTTAACATCCATCAGTACCCGTAAGGAGGGTAATTCAACTTCAACAGGTAGGACTGCCTCCATACCATACACAAGCTGATACGGTGTTGCCCCAGTGGATGTTCTGATTGACGTGCGGTATCCATGCAAGGCGAACGATAACATTTCATGCCAGTCTTTATAGGTGACTACCATCTTCTGCACAATCTTTTTGATATTCTTATTAGCTGCCTCAACAACGCCATTCATCTTTGGCCTGTAAGGAGAATAATTGTGGTGTTGGATCTTAAAGTCCCGGCATAACTCTGCCATCATTTTGTTGTTTAAGTTGGAACCATTATCAGTAATGATTCGCTCGGGAACTCCGTATCGACAGATGATATCTCTCTTCAGAAATCTGGCTACCACTTGTCTTGTAACATTTGCATAGGAAGCTGCTTCAACCCACTTGGTGAAATAGTCAATGGCAACCAAGATGAACCTGTGGCCATTCGAAGCAGTTGGCTCAATCTTGCCAATCATGTCAATGCCCCACATAGCAAAGGGCCAGGGTGAAGACATCACATTCAAAGGATTGGGAGGCACATGCACCTTATC
This sequence comes from Lathyrus aphaca, assembly GCA_963966055.1. NCBI lineage: Eukaryota > Viridiplantae > Streptophyta > Magnoliopsida > Fabales > Fabaceae > Lathyrus > Lathyrus aphaca. Next base: position 620,796,116 of record OZ014519.1, read on the forward strand.
CGCATAAATCTGGCATTTATGGCATTTTCTGGCGTAGGCACAACAGTCGGCATCCATTGTGATCCAGTAATAACCTGATCTTAGCAACTTTTTAGCCATGGCATGCCCTCCTACATGGGTACCAAAGGATCCTTCGTGCACCTCTTGCATCAACAAGTCTGCTTCTGTTCTATCGACGCATCTGAGGAGTACCATATCAAAGTTTCTCTTGTACAGGGAACCGTCAGTGTTCAGAAAGAAACTACCAGCAAGCCTTCTCAAAGTCTTCTTATCATTGGAAGATGCCCCAGGTGGGTATGTTTGATCCTCCAAGAAGCACTTAATGTCATGGAACCAAGGCTTATCATCTTTGACAACATCTGCTGCGAACACATATGCTGGTCTGTCAAGTCTGGACACTGAAATTTGAGGTACGAAATTGGCAGCTTGAACTTTGATCATGGATGAAATGGTTGTCAAAGCATCTGCAAACTGATTCTCGTCTCGGGGGATATACTCAAGCTTGACTGTTGTAAAGAAAGTCAATAACCTCCTTGTATAATCCCTGTAAGGTATCAGATGATCCTGGTGTGTGTTCCATTTGCCGTTGGTTTGATTAACTACCAGAGCTGAATCTCCGAATACAGTCAATGTCTTGATCCTGAGGTCAATGGCTTCCTCAAGACCCATAATGCAAGCTTCGTATTCAGCTTCGTTGTTAGTGCAGTTAAAGGTGAGTTTCACCGAGAAAGGCATGTGAACTTCTTTAGGTGTAATGAGTACTGCACCAACACCACGACCATTCATGTTAACAGCCCCATCAAACATCATAGTCCATTCTTCCTCCGGGTCAGGCCCTTCAGTGTGAACAGGCTCTTCATGATCTTTTGCTTTTATGAACATGATGTCTTCATTAGGGAAGTCAAATCTCATAGGCTGGTAATCATCAATGGGTTGCTCAGCAAGATATTCAGACAATACACTGCCCTTGATGGCTTTCTGAGATGTGTACTGGATGTCATATTCTGTGAGGATCATTTGCCATCTTGCAACCCGTCCGGTAACTGCTGGCTTCTCAAAAATGTACTTAACTGGATCCATCTTTGAGATCAATAAAGTGGTGTGGGTCAACATATATTGTCTCAGTCGGCGAGCAGCCCACGCTAAAGCACAGCAAGTTTTCTCGAGCAGTGAATAACGTTGTTCACAGTCGGTAAACTTTTTGCTTAGGTAGTAAATTGCATACTCTTTTCGACCAGACTCGTCATGCTGGCCCAACACACACCCCATCGACTCTTCTAATACTGTCAAGTACATTATCAGAGGTCTTCCTTCAACTGGAGGCATAAGGATTGGAGGTTCTTGTAAGTACTCCTTGATCTTGTCAAAAGCCTTCTGGTAGTCTTCGTTCCACCTGACCGTCTGTTCTTTTCTCAATAGCTTGAACAAAGGTTCGCAAGTTGCTGTAAGGTGAGATATGAACCTTGAAATGTAGTTCAATCTACCTAGAAACCCTCAGACTTCTTTTTCAGACTTCGGTGCAGGCATTTCTTGAATGGCTCTGACTTTATCAGGGTCAACTTCAATCCCTTTCTCACTTACAATAAATCCCAGCAGCTTACCAGATCGCACCCCGAATGTGCATTTGTTGGGGTTTAACTTCAGTTGGTACTTTCTCAGATGCTTGAATAGCTTCAGCAGATTTACCAGGTGGTCTTCTTCAGTGAGGGACTTGGCAATCATGTCATCCACATAACATTCAATTTCCTTATGGATCATGTCGTGGAATAATGTCACCATAGCCCGTTGATATGTTGCACCAGCATTCTTTAGTCCGAATGGCATCACCTTGTAACAGAACGTGCCCCAGGGTGTGATGAAGGTTGTCTTCTCCATGTCTTCAGGTGACATCTTGATCTGATTGTATCTTGAAAATCCGTCCATGAAGGAGAATACCGAGAACTGAGTCGTGTTATCCACCAATACATCGATGTGAGGTAATGGGAAGTCGTCTTTCGGGCTGGCTCTGTTCAGGTCCCGGTAGTCAACACACATTCTTACTTTGCCGTCCTTCTTAGGCACAGGTACTATATTAGCAACCCACGGTGGATAGCTAGTTACAGCAAGGAACCCGGCGTCCCACTGCCTTTGTACCTCTTCTTTGATTTTCATTGCCATGTCTGGGCGAGTACGGCGCAGTTTCTGTTTAACCGGCGGGCAATCTTCTCTTAAAGGCAGCTTGTGCATAACAATGTCGGTGTCCAACCCTGGCATATCTTGATAAGACCAAGCAAACACATCCACATATTCCTGAAGCAGGTCAATCAGTTGTCTCTTCACTGAGTCTTGTAAGCAGGCCCCGATTTTAACCTCTTTCACATCTTTATCCGTACCAAGATTAATCGTTTCGACCTCCTCCTGATGAGGAGTGATAACCTTCTCCTCTTGTCTCAACAACCTGGCTAGCTCTTCAGGAAGCTCATAATCTTCTTCAACCCCTTCATCAGCTTGATTGATTGGATTGTCAAAGTCATACGAAGTCATAGCCGTGCTGTTGTCGGTGCGGTCTGAAGGGCACTCTCTACAAGGGTTCAGTTTGTTCATTTTAGTGATTGATTTTAATCTTGTTTAGAAAAGTGAAATAAAGTTGTCATTTTGAAAACATTGCCATTTATTTTTTGTACAAAAAGAAAAATGGAAAAAACAGTGAGCGGAAAAGAAAAAAAAAGACTCATTTGCAAAAGATGTCTGATTATCATTGATTGATCTATTTGCAAAAAATTACAGATGGCCCGATTACAAAATGAGTCTTGTCATCTTGGGCAAGATGCAAGACTTGATGCATGCTTAAAAATACAGGAAATAATAATTACTCTGCAGGAGTAACTCTTATAATTTCCTGGGAAGACAAGTTTGAGATACTGCTCCCCGGGATCCTTGGACGTATCCAGCTCTCCAGGTTGCGCTCATCTTCCGACTCATCTTCCAAGTTGTTCACTGCATCTGGGGCGAGCATCCCCCCACTGATAAAATTGGGCTTCTTAGCAGCCTCTGCTTGATCTTGTTGAGTTGGTTTGTAACCCAACCCAAATCTATCCTCCTCCTTCTCTACAGGCAGCAACTTGCCCCAGCCTTGGGCAGTCCCTTCTTCAACAACCTTCCGGGCTTGCTGATAAGATGTCATTGAGGTTCCAGGTACAGCGGATGCTTCATTTATGTTCAAGGCCTCAAACCCTTGACTCATAGTTTCATGGATCTCCCCATCCATCTCAATGTATTTGTATGTAGCCAGATGGCTAACAAAGATATCTTCCTCTCCACAAATGGTAACGACTTGGCCCTCCCACTCGAATTTTAACTTCTGGTGAAGGGTTGATGTCACAGCGCCAGCGGCATGTATCCATGGTCAACCCAATAGACAGCTGTAGGCAGGTGTATGTCCATCACAAAGAAGGTCGTTTTGAAAGTCTGTGGGCCAATCATTATAGGCAACTCAATTTCTCCCAGAACTGATCTCTTAGAACCGTCAAAGGCTCTCACTACCAGGTTGCTTGGGCGTAATGCCAATCCCTCATACTCCAGCTTCACAAGGGCTTTTTTTAGGTAGGACATTGAGGGATGACCCTGTGTCCACCAATACATGAGAAAGAACTGCACCCTTACACTCCAAGGTAATGTGCAAAGCCTTGTTGTGATTGCGACCTTCCGTCGTCAAATCAGTGTTGGTAAACCCTAGTCCATGACTAGCGTTGACATTTCCAACCACTGCCTCTAACTGGTTGACGGTAATCTCCTCTGGCACATAAGCTGCGTGCAAGACTTTTAATAGTGCGTTCCGATGAGCCTCGGAGCACATTAGCAATGATAAAATGGAGATCTTAGAAGGTGTCTGGTGAAGCTGGTCCACGATCTTGTAATCACTTTTCTTGATGATTCTCATGAATTCATCAACCTCTTGATCAAAAGGGGTCTTTAAAGTTTCTTTAGCAACTTGTTCTTCTTGCACCATGCTCTTCCCTTTTGCTTTGGCAGCAGCTTCTGCTTCAGTAATGGGTTTTGGAATTTGCGGGGCAAAGAGACGTCCGCTTCGAGTGAAGCCTCCGCCTCCCCCCACATTGTCTATCTGTGGTGAAGAAGTTTGTGATTCTAAGGTGATTTTCTGTCCTTCACAGTATAGATCGGAGCCGTAATGCCAAGGGATGACATTATTGCTTTCATAAGGAACTGGCCCAGGCACTGTGATAGTGACTGGACTGATAGCAGCTGCAGAAGGGACCATGATGGTATGTGGATCATAGTATATTGTAACTGGTGCTCTGATAGGAGTGGCATTTTGTGAGTTGTAGGCAGAATCATTTGCAGGATCATAATATATCGTAACCGTTGAGACACTTTCATTATTTGCTGTTGATGTTGTAGGAGGCACTGTTGACTGGATGGGTGCTGAAGTTGTAGAAGAGACGAATGTTGATATTTGGTTTGTTGAAGTAATAGATGAAGCATTTGTTGATGAGATTGAAAAGTTGTTTGGAACAATTATTGTTGCAGTTGTAGAAGACTCGGGAATTGTTGTTAAGGAGATTGCTGGATTTGGAGGTGTTGATGTTGTGATTTGAAGTAAGCCACTCTGGATGAGACCATCTATGCCACTTCTCAAGTTATCACACCCATTTACCAAAATGTTGCAATAACTGCACCCGAGCTCACACCCGGGGAACATCTGGCATTCAAGGAGTTGAGCTTTAATCTCTACCAGGGGTGTTCGAATCTGTCCCACACTGGTTATCAAGTAAGTCGGCTTATCTTCTTTAATAGCATTGATTCTGGGTCCTCCGTGGTTGGGCATAAGGTTCTTATTGACATTTGGTGGGGGTGCAAAGTTTAGAGCTTTGGAATCCACTAGATCCTGTACTTTCATGTGCAAAGCTCTGCACTTCTCTGTACTGTGGCCAGGTGCGTTGGAATGAAAAGCACATTTGGCGCTGGCGTCATAATTTCTGGGCAGACTGGCAGGATCTGGGGGTGCCAATGTCCTTAGCTCAACCAGGTTGAGTTTCAGGAGTTGTGGCAATAATGCGGCATAAGGCATAGGGATCGGATCAATCACCCTATTGGCCTGAGATGGTCTCTGTTGAAACGGTCTTTGCTGATTGTTGTTGCTGGTGTTGTTGTTGTTATAATTTCTCTGAGGTGGATACTGAGCTTGTTGCTGGTAGTGGGGTTGTTGTTGTGGTTGGTATGTTGGTTGTGGATGAATTGGAGCGGGAATGGTGACAGCTGCCACTGACCTATGAACATACTGGGGTCTACCCCTGCTGGTATGGATAGCATTAGTCTCACCAGTTCTTCTTGGGCCCACAAAAGGCTTTCTTGGGTTGCTGGACGAGCTCGCACCATTGTCGGAAATCTTACCCATCTTTAGAAGGCTCTCAATTCTTTCTCCAGCTATAACTACATCAGCGAAGCTGGTGGAAGAAAAAGCGGCTAGCCTGTCAATGTATGTCCCTTGAAGGGTGTTCATAAACATGTCGGCCATTTCCCTTTCCGACATGGGTGGCTGGACAGCAGCAGCAAGCTGTCTCCACCTCTGGGCGTACTCCCGGAAGCTTTCTCTGGACGACTGGGACATCCCCATCAGGAGGGTCCTGTTAGGAGCCATATCCAGGTTATATTGGTATTGTCTAATGAAGGCCTCAGCTAGGTCCTTCCAGCACCTGATGGTTGCTCTGGTCAAATGAGAGTACCATTCCCTTGAAGCTCCTGTTAAACTATCTTCGAAATAAAACATCCACAGTTTTTCATCCATGGTGTATGCCTTCAGCCTCCCCAGAAAGGATTGTAAGTGGGTTCGTGGACAGGAGGTTCCGTTGTACTTCTCAAAGCACGGAGGTTTAAACTTGTGAGGTATTCTTACCCCGTCCACTAAGCCCATGTCCATAACATCAAAGCCCAAAGAATTCTGGGACTCCAGGGATCTCAATTTCTCAGCAATTTCATCTAGCCTTCTGTCATAGGCTTCATCCCCAGCTCCCATCACAGTGAATTGATCCTCTTGGGGGTCTTCTTGTAATACTCTGCCTGTAGTAGCATTCCCTTGTACATTAGCAGGGATGTTGATCTCTGGGTGAAGGTGAGGCCCATATACCGGGGGATTAACATGAGGCTGAACCCTCTCATTGTTGCTTGTTCCACCAGTCCCTAGATGGGGTTCTTCCTGGGTCTGCCTTTCTACCAATGCTCTTAATCTTTCTTGGCTCTGTGCCAATCCATTCATCACCTCCATAAACTAGGTCATCTGATTTCTCATTTCTAGTCTCTCATTGGCCATTTGAGCCCTGACCTCTGTAAGGTCCTGTTGTACCTGGTCCATTTGTATACCCGGAAGGTTGTTGCGGGTAGGATATCTGTGCGGACGGTTGAGTGGGAACACCCGACGTCGAGCAATAGTTCCTGAATCACAACAGAGTTAGCAACAAAAACAAACAAAACCTACAAAACAAAACAAAGGTTAGTATGCAATGCAGTATGCTTATTTGTTTCCAAGGTATCCGGCTTGGCATTTGGTTTTGACCTTTCCAGACCCCTGAGGAAGATGCTTTTGATGTTGCTTGAAAGAACTCAGATAAAACAAACCAATAAATATATTACAAAAAGTGAATGATACATAGTTTGTTTTTTACAATTCATGCCCCTGAGGGGTCAAAATACAACATGAAAAGAAAAGTACATGAAATGAAAGCAACAACAAGCAAAAGTCAGACACCAAGACCAAACTCATCCTCCCTAACTTCCTTCAGAAGTGCTTCAGTCACAGGGTCAGCTGGATGCTCTGTGAGGTTCCCGATGAGAAGATTCCTGGTGGTGATAGCAGTGTTTAGCTTCTTGAGTCTGCTCTGGTCCTTTGACCTCTTCACACCAGCCCTAATCTTCAACTCTGAGATCTCCTTCTGGGCTGCTAGCAGGGCTTCCTGTTGCTCCTTTGCATTAGCCTCCAACTGCTCAATCTTGTCCTGAGTTCTCTTATCCTCCTGAGTGCGAGCTTCAGTGATTCTGACCCACCTAGCTTGACTTTCTTTCAGATAGAGATCAGTCCTGGCCTTCTGAAACTGAGCCTCCTTACAAGCATTCTTCAAAATCTACTCTCCTGCCCTTGACTTCTTGATGTAGTCCTCTGACTTCTCAATCCTGGCTAGATGCTCCACTTTAAGCTTTTCCAACCTTTCGATGTCCAAACGACCATCACTCCTCTCCCAGAGGGTCTTCTGTAGAGCCTGGGTAAGATTCTCATTCCTCTCTTTCAATTTCTCAAACTCTTCTAGGCTGACAGTGGCTGGAGGTGGTGCTGTGGATGGTCCTGGTGCATCCTCAATGGTAAAGGGCATCCCAGAAATTTTTGCCCTGGCATGAGACCACTCATAGTACTGAGCTGAGGCCACATTGTTGCATCTCCCGAGGATGGCCATCCCTTTGGTCTGGACATTGTCCCAAGCCCAGGATGCCTGCCTGACAACAGCTAGATTAGGCTTAACCTCACAATAAAGGGTTTCAACCAAGTCTTGTGCTTTAGGAGGGTGGACCAATGCATAGCCCAATTGTCTTTTGAAAAGCAGAGGGTTGTAGTTGATGCAACCCTTCACTCCTATCAGGGGTACATTGGGGAACTGTCCACAACTAGTAAGGATGTTCCTGCCCTTGGTGCTCTGAGTGCACCACCTGATGTCATCTGAGGTCAAAGCAATGAGTCTTCTAGCCCAATTCTTCTGTTGGTGAGGATTCAAGAATGCATCAGTCTTGGGCAAGTGTTTGAGCAGCCAGGTATGGAACAGGGGAGCACAGCATCTCACCAATCTTCCTCTTTGTTTTTCATTCCTTTGATGAATAGAGTAGTAGAAATCTCCCAGTAAGGTGGGCACTGGGTTCCTCAGAATGAAAAGGTGAATGGCATTTTTGCTAATAAACTTAGGCTCATCTGCAAATAATATAACCCCATATATGCTGAGGGCTAGTAATGCACAGACTTCCTTCCATTCTCCCAAGGAGGCTTTCATGGTAGCCTGAGAAGTCAAGAAATCCAAGTGTAGACCAGAGATTCCTGCCTTGGTTGTCATGTTCTGCTCAATCAGCAAAGGTTCCAGATACAGTGCCTTTGCCACTTCTTCATTGCTGGGAAAAACCATTTCTGGGTTGAAGGGGATACCACCCCTGACAGGTACTCCAACCAGTGATGAATACTCCTCTAATAAAGGTCCCAACTGAAAATCCTGGAAAGTGAAGCATCTCAAAGGAGGATCATAGAATTGTAGACAAGTGTGAATCAAACTCCTCTGAGAAGGGTCCAAATCCATAATCACATCAAGGATGCCTCCATAATGTTCTCTGAATAGTGGTATATGGTCTGGAGTAATAAGGGCCTGAATCTTCCTGATGCCAGTCAGCTCAGGCTCAAAGAAATGATATGAGATGTTGCTCTTCTTGGGTTCCATGTTGCTGAAGAAGAGCTGAGACAGATGCTGATGATGGAGAATAATACTGAAGATGGGCCACTGACAGGCTGATGCTGGTGATGCAGGTGACTGAAGCAGGTAGCTGATGAGGATAGCTGAAGCAGATACTGATGAAGATAGGTCTATGCAGATGAAGGGGTCAAAACCAAGACAAAATATAGTATGGATACCCTGAAAAATAAATAAACAAATGTTAAAATGATGCAATTATGATGTATGCAAATGATATGCAAGGGTTTGTGATCAAGCTGGATCTGATTAACTGCCTTGATATAGGTCCATGTATGTTCAAGAGATCTAGATGGAGGTTCATAAGTCCAGTAACCAAGGTGGGGGACTCAAATAAAGAGTCACATGTCCTGGGTTAAAATCACAAGAACTGTCCCAAAATGGAGTACTCTTAATCAAAACAAAGTAACAGGGTATGCTGAGGTCAAGGGTACCTGCAAACCTGTAAACAGCCCAACCCCCTCACAGGTGATGTTCTAAAACAAGGATCCTCAGACTTGGATCAGTTATGAGAAGTGTAAACACTTCTAACCCGGAGGCACAGTGTTTACAATAACCATAAAAGATCCTCCTCTAATTCACCTCAGTTTCTGAAGGTCAAAAATAAAGGTCATCCAGACTTAGCAGGCTTCCCAGATAGCCCTAGCACTACAGGAGATCTGTAGCACAGAGTTCTCAAGAAGAAACCCATATCTGAACCGTGTTTCATATTCCCGCACCAGACCGAAATGGAATGGAAAAGAACATGAACCACTCTAGCCTAGGTGTCACTCAGGTCCCAGGTATAGGACCTTAACTCTCAGTAGAACCCCACCCACCAAAGCAACAAAACCAGATCCAGCCAGAACAGTATGACAGTATGATGTATATAAAACTGTAAAGAAAGCAATAAAACAACTGTACATAAAGCAATAAACAAAACAAATATACAAACACAGATAGAACATAACACCCCAGTAAACACAAATCAAACAAGCGCTAGGAGGAACCCACAAAAGGATCCAGAAGCCCTGGTTACAGTATAAGGGTCCCCAGCCGAGTCGCCAAGCTGTCGCTCCCAAATGATGAGACTAGGCTCAAATGAGGTACAGACACGAATGGTCGGCGAAAGGATGAAATGAAAAGAGTCGCCAGCTAGGCATTTTTATCCCGGAGGAAAGGTAATGCTGCATAGACCTAGAAAGATATGGATAAGACGGTTGCGAACCAGAGAGACTGAGAAAGGGGGTTGGTTACAACCTGGGAAGGTATTAACACCCAGATTGTCCGTCGTACTCGACGGGATCCACGCTTAAAAGATTTGTGTTCCAAAGGGGTAGCGTCGGTGCAATTGGTGTATCAAAGCTGGAAAAGAATGTACAGGTGTCAGTGTAAAAAGAATGTGAGGTGTATAAGAGAAGTGTCAGTGTAAGAACAAGAGTGAAATGCTCATGATAATGAGGCTAAAAGAATAAGGCTAGATAGGGGGGAATATACAGAGACTTTTGTTCGATAACTGTTAAGTTATGCCTACGTATCCTCTCGTGCAATGAGGAAGTCAGAACACCGTAGCTCGACCCAAAGAGACTGAACGGCAAATTGACTTGTGAAATGCTTACTTGTCTATGCTCAAGTGTATGATCTGTCTGGCTCAGGTGCAAAGTGTCTTGCATTAGACGGAAGAAGCGAGTTCTCGTTTGTGAGTGAAGAGATGAGAAAAGAATCCCGAAGGAGACGATTATTGTTTGTTTTTGAGTTTTCAATCTTTTATTGACTTTTGAAGTTTGTCATAAATTAATGAGCTTAAGCCTAAACTAATGGATTTAGTGAACTCATCACATCTTCCCTCTGATTAGGGGTAATGAGAATGCCTTAAGTGTGAAGTCAGCTTCTCACACTTAACCACCATGATGTAATATTAAGATCATTAACCTACTTGTGATTATTTAGATGTTTTTGGTGTTTTTGTTTAGTGTTGAGTAATGAGGTTAAGCCATAATCAGGGATTAAACAGACTCATTACACCATCCTAATAGAAGGATAATAGATGAGAATGTTTAAGCTGAGGAAAGCTCCTCAACTTAATCCATGATTAGGGATTAAACTCATGACAAAACAAAACCTTTATTAAGTGGATTTTAGTTAATGATAAGATGATGAAGTGATGTTTAGGGTTTGTAAGACAACTTGAGGGAGACTTGTCCATTAACACTAGGGTTAGTCCTTCTTAACCAATTAAGGAAGAATTATAACCCTAATGCAAGGCCCAAGTTACAAGCTTGATGTCTTGATGATTATTAGATGGATTTATTAAAGGATTTAAACACATTAAGGGTTTAACACTTAGGATTAAAGTTATACACTCCATCCTAATAGAAGGATGCAGGCATAAGCTTAATCAGAAAGCCTTAAAACCTTTAGGGTTTAGTCCCTGATTATGAGGTGAGAAAAGAAGACTCAATGAAACACAAAGGTAAAACTAAGTGGGGGGACTAATCAAAACCCTAATTATTGTCATGCTTGGTTGTTCCTAAGGTTTGTGAGGTTTACAAGAGAGTTCTTCAGAGTAACCACCAAGAAGCAGATGAAAGGAGCAAAGAGAAGCAAAGTGACTTGCTTCATTTAAGAAGACAAATCACTTGGAGAAAGAAAGTAAGGAGAAGAAGAAAGAGCAAGCTCAATCTCAAACACAAGACAAAATGCAGCAATGATGCATAAGAGAGATGAAAAGAGATTGTGAGAAGTGAAGGCAAATTCACTTCTCAAAGTAACTTACCACCTGAAAAGTTAGTGAAAGGAATGCAATGCAATGCAAAATGAGATGGAAAGGCATGATGCAAAACAAAACCAGAAGCATGAGTGTGATGATAATGATGATATGAGATAATGCAAACATGAAACATGGCATGGGGATGATCATACAAACATATGGATGCAAGAGAAGCATGCTTAGAACCATAAACATACATGAAAAGTTATGGAATGCAAATGGCATACAATCATGGCAAATGAAAGATGAAATGATCAAACATGATTCTAATATGTCCTAAGATATGTTATGAATCAAATGGATGCATACAATGTCATGACAAGTCATGGTATGCAAGCAAATGCAAGATGAATGCAAAAGGAAGCCCAAATTAGGGTTTATGATCAATGCACAAAACAAAAACCAAAACCAAAAGCAAACATCAAGATAAAAATTTGAAAATGCATTCAAGGGAACCCTAATCCTATACAAACTCACTGCCCAAAGGAGGGGATCCAATTCTTAACCTAGTGAAAGTTATGAATTTCTTAAGATTTCTAGGGTTTTAAGGTACCTTGTCAAGAAAAATGTCAAACAAATTGAAAATGCAAGATCAAATCATGCCAATTTAATCCTATAAACTTCATGATATGCAAGATGCAATGCAAAAAGAATCAAAGTCCAACTCCCAAAGACTAGGCAGAAATGAATTTTTGAACATTGGATCAAAATAATGCTTTGAAATGAAATTAATTCCATGAAAAATTGTCAAAGGACATTAAGATCAAAAAATAAATTTGGTTTGAGGGTTGGACAATGTTTCTAAATGATTTTAAATGTTTCATGAATTTTTTGGTGATTTTTAAATACCTAAAAGTATTTTTAATTAATTAATTCTCATTAATTAATTAAAAATAATCTTTTAAATGATTTAAAAATATTTTTAAATGCAAAAAATAAAAATAAAAATGTTTTTGGTTTCTGAAAATTAATAAAAGGTTGCATAAAAATTTTCAGAATTTTTGAATGATTTTTACTATTTTAAATAAAATGCACAAATTAAATGAATTAAAATGCAAATAAAATTGAGATTAAATGAAAGTAAGCATGATCAATGGCTGAGGTTTGAACTGGGAAACGCGCGCATTGACTGGCGCCACATCTAAAGGCTGATATTCAAACTAACCTAATTAAACTAATCTGAATTAATTAATTTAAATAAAATGAGATTAGGGCTAAGCAAAGAATCTGGACCCTTGAACACGCGCGGGAGTTGACTAAGTCAGACAGATCAACGCACCACATTCAAACTTCATTAATTACACAGATTAAACCCTAATCACTTTCAGGTGGCCGGAGAAGACTTCCGGTCGTCTTCTCCGGCAAGACCCTCACCTGAAAGTTGCTAACTTTCTCCCCAGGCCATGAAAATGAACTCTAATCACCCAGAAATCATCCCCATTCAACATTGAATCAAACCCCCCAAACAAAAATCATTTTTCATTCATCAATCATGTGAATCGAAGCAAAACATATTTAGGCCAGAAAAATTTCAAAACACGATTACATGCTTATTTCTCAACCATTTCAAAAAGTAAAAACATCAGAGTGATCAGCAAAGCATGAGGAACAATTTAGAAACTTAAAAACTCATTTCTGGAAAAAAAATTCTTGAGATACCTGAGCTTTGAGCTTTCTCAATTTGCAACTTTCTGACCTTTTTTCTTTGTGCAAACCACTCCTCTTAGGCCCCTGATGAAGTCTTGATACTTGGAAGAAGTTTGTGATGGCTGGTTTGGAAGATTACAGAAGTTTTGTTCAAGGGGGGGGGGGTGGTGATCGTGTTTCTGATTCAGGGAGTTTCAGGCAATGGTGATGGGTGGTTTTTGATCAGTGAAGTGTGCTGAGTTTGTTTGTGAAGTTTGTTTGTGTGTTTGCAGCTTGTGGAGAGTGTTTCGAAAGCTTTTGCCAAATGGGGTGAAAATGAGAGAGCTGTCTTCTTGGTGCTTTCAGGCTTGTGTGTTATGTGCTTTGGCTTGCTTTTGGTTTGCATAAACAAATGGGATTGGTCAGATGAGTTGATGTGTACTGCTGTGATTGGTATGGCTCAAGTTGCCAAAATGTCAAATTGGTGTAAGAGAGGCATGGGCTACTAGCTAGCCAAGGACAAATGGGGTGTCCTGCGCGGCAAGAAGTGTGGAGAGCCCTAGGATTGATTATGAAGTCAGCAAGCAAGTGGATTCAAACTTGAGTGAGTTTTTGCAACTTGCTTCACTTTGGTTTCTTTTGAAAATTCTTGCTCCATAAGTCATGAAAATGAGTGATCCCTTGGCCCATTCTGAATTTAAGATGTCACATGATCATGTTGTGAAGAAATGATACACATTTGAGTCCTTTAGAACACTTGATCAAACCATTTTGCAAAATGTCTCTTTGGTAGAAAACTTCAAATTTTGTGATTTTAGCCAACTTTGACAAGCCATAACTTTTGATCCAAAATGAATTAGGTCAAGTTCTTGTACTTTTTGAAAAGGGAATGATCCATTCTACAACTTTCATGACCAAAGTTTTTCCATTTGAAGCATTTTTGAATCAAAAGGCAAGGGTTGAAAAAGTTTCCCAAAATGGCAATTTTCATTAAAAGTCAACTTTCCCAAAAAGTCAACTTTAAAAATGACTTGAAATTATTCAATTTTGTGAACTTCCAACATCTTCTATGATCAAATAAAGATCATACACAATCAAAATGATGAAGAACACCCTTTGGTTGGGTCATTGGGGGCCTCAGATGCCCTGATTTTACACTGGCTTGCTCAGAAAATCAACCCTTGATCAGATGACTTCCCCATTGAATTTCTTCATGAAAATTGATATGTAAGCTATCTATACCATATAGAGACAAATAGAAACAAGAATGGCCAAAAAATTTGGAGTTATGGCCTTTGAAACCAAAACCCTAATTCTAGGTCATCTGTGCAGTCAAACCTGGCTCTGCTTCCATGCCATTTTCAGTTCTTGTGATTCTTTGACATTATTGACTTTGAGAGGATATAATATGATGCTTGAACATACATGGGCCCCTTTTAATTGTTTTATGACCTTTGGAGTGGCTCAAGAAGCTCTTGGATTGCTCAGATCACAAACCCTAGGTGCAGATGACTTTGAACCAATGCAATGTGTTAAAAATGTGATATGAGATGCTATGATTGAGTTTATGCATATGAGAATATCACAAGCCAGGGTGAGGGCAAATTTGGGGTGTTTAAAATATCCACTCCAAGTTATTATGTTACATTTCGGCTCATAGGACAACCACTTAATTGTATTAGATGCACTATCATCATTAGCAATTTTCTCTTTAAACCACTCAGAGAAACTCTTATTGTGCTCTTTTAACAACCATCTTTCATTCATCTTGGGGTGCCTTTTCTTTATGATGCTTTTGTGAGCAGATAAGTAAGGTTGAACTTCATCCGTGTTATTCAAAATATACAAATGAGCTTGAACAACCACATCAATACTTAAACTCTTGACATTTAAACCTTGTGTACCCATACCCTCACATCTTCCATCATGACGAGACTTAGGAACCCCTACAGCATCCACTTCTGACAAATAGTTTGAACAAAACTCAATTGCCTCTTCTGCAATGTACCTCTCAACAATCGATGCTTCCGGCCGGTGTGGATTTTTTGTATAACCTTTTAGGATCTTCATGTATCGTTCTGTTGGATACATCCATCGTAAAAAAATTGGGCCACAAATTCTAATCTCCCTTACTAGATGAACAATCAAGTGAACCATAATATCGAAAAATGAAGGAGGAAAATACATCTCTAATTGGCACAAGATAACTGAAGCCTCATTTTCCAAAACATCTAACTTTGATGGATCAATGGATTTACAACAAATTGCATTGAAAAATAAGCACAACCTGGTTATAGTCTTCCTAACATTGTTAGGAAATATCCCACGAATAGCCACTGGTAGTAGTTGTTGCATTAAGACATGACAGTCATGAGATTTTAAGCCAATTAGTTTGAGATCTTTAACAGATACAAGCCTCTTGACATTTGATGAGTAACCATGTGGAACTTTAATACTTTGTAAACACTCATAAAAACTTGTTTTCTCTTTTTTAGACAAAGTGTAGCAGGCAGGAGGCAAATATATCTTGTTGCCTATATGTTGTGGAGTTAACTCTTCTCGTATACCCATCAAACCCAAATCCACACGACCATTATAACCATCTTTTGTTTTGCCAGGAATGTTCAGAAGTGTTCCGAGTAAACTATCACATACATTTTTCTCCACGTGCATCACATCAATACAATGTCTTACATCAAGACTAGACCAATATGGAAGATCTAAGAAAACTGACCTCTTTTTCCATAAATTTTTCGTATTTGATTTCTTTTTGTATTTTCCAAACACAACATTAATGCCCTGTTGTCGTTGATAAACTTCCTCTCCAGTTAAGGGCTTTGGAGCTTCACCATGCTCTTGTTCCCCATTGAAAGCTTTTCGTAATCTACGATATGGATGATAACGAGCTAGAAATTTTCGATGTCCAAGATAAACAGTTTTCTTTCCTTTCTCAAGTTGGAGGTAACTCGTGTCTTCTTCACATATAGGACATGCATTATGCCCTTTAACTTTATAACCAGACAAATTACCATACGCCGGAAAATCGTTGATGGTGCAAAACAACATGGCATGCATATTGAAATGTTCACCAGAATACGCATCAAAAACATCCACCCCTTCATCCCACAATACTCTTAAATCATCAATCAAGGGACTTAGATAAACATCTATGTCATTTCCCGGTTGTTTTGGGCCCGAAATCATCATGGATAACATAATATATTTACGATTCATGCATAACCTAGGAGATAGTGTCGCTCCCGACAAATGAAACTGGATCAGATGAAGGTACAGACGCGAACGGTCGGCGAGAGGGACAATGAGAACACACAGCCGTGAACTCACTGGAGATGAATAGAGTCGCCAGCTAGGCATTTTTATCCCGGAGGAAAGGCAATGCTGCATAAGCCTAGAAAAAGATGGATAAGACGGTTTGCGAACCAGAGAGACTGAGAAAGGGGGTTGGTTACAACCTGGGAAGGTATTAGCACCCAGATTGTCTGCCGTACTCGACGGGATCCACGCTTGAAAGATTTGTGTTTTAAGGGGGTAGTGTCAGTGCAATTTGTGTGTAAAAGGGCTGGAAAACAATATGTACAGGTGTCAGTGTAAAAGAAGTGCAAAGTGTAATATATACAGTGTCAGTGTAAGGATGAGAGTATGCTCAAGATCATGAGGCTAAGAGAATAAAGCTGGAAAGAGGGGGAATATACAGAGACTTTTGTTCGATAACTGTTAAGTTATGCCTACGTATCCTCTCGTGCAATGAGGAAGTCAGAACACCGTAGTTCGACCCAAAGAGACTGAAAGGTGAATTGACTTGTGAACTGCTTACTTGTCTATGCTCAAGTGTATGACCTGTCTGGCTCAGGTGCAAACTGTCTTGCATTAGACGGAAGAAGCGAGCTCTCGTTTGTGAGTGAATGAGATGAGAAAAGAATCCCGTAGGAGACGATTATTGTTTGTTTTTGTGTTTTCAGTCTTTTATTGTTTTTGGATGTTTGTCATAAGTTAATGAGCTTAAGTCTAAACCAATGGATTTAGTAAACTCATCACATCTTCCCTCTGATTAGGGGTAATGAGAATTACCTTAAGTGTGAAGTCAGATTCTCACACTTAATCACCTTTGATGCAGGATCAAGATCATTAACCTACTTGTGATTATTTAGATGTTTTTGGTGTTTTTGTTTAGTGTTAAGTAATTAGGTTAAGCCATAATCAAGGATTAAACAGACTCATTACACCATCCTAATAGAAGGATAATAGATGAGAATGTTTAAGCTGAGGAAAGCTCCTCAACTTAATCCATGATTAGGGATTAAACTCATGACAAAACAAACCTTTATTAAGTGGATTTTATTTAATGGTATGATGATGAAGTGATTTTTATGATTTGTAAGACAACTTGAGGGGGACTTGTCCATTAACACTAGGGTTAGTCCTTCTTAACCAATTAAGGAAGAATTAGAACCCTAATGCAAGGCCCAAGTTACAAGTGTGAAGTCTTGATGATTATTATGTGAATTGATTAAAGGAGTTAAACACATTAAGGGTTTAACACTTAGGATTAAAGTTATACACTCCATCCTAAGAGAAGGATGCAGGCATAAGCTTAATCACAAAGCCTTAAAGCCTTTAGGGTTTAGTCCCTGATTATGAGGTGAGGAGAGAAGACTCAAAAGAGACACAAAGGTAAAACTAAGGGGGGAGACTAATCAAAACCCTAATCATTGTCATGCTTGGTTGTTCCTAAGGTTTGTGAGGCTTTCAAGAACAATCTTCAAAGAGAACCACCAGGAAGCAGATGAACAGGATCAAGAGAAGCAAAGTGACTTGCTTCATTCAAGAAGTCAAGTCACTTGAAGAAAGAAAGTGGGAGAAACAAGAATGAGCAAGCTCAATCTCAAACACATATATAAATGCAGCAATGGATGCAAGGGAGATGAAAAGAAAAGTTATGAGAAGTGAAGGCAAATTCACTTCTCAGAATCACTTACCACCTGAAATGTTAGAAAGAAATGCAATGCAATGCCAAAGGGAATGAAATGGCATGATGAAAAACAAAACCAGAAGCATGTTGATGATGATAATGATGCTATGGAGTGCTATGAACATGAGACAAGGCATGGAGATGTTCATACAAGATCATGGATGCAAATGATGCAAGCTAAGGAGCATGGATACACATGAAAAGTTATGAAACATACATGGCAAACAAGATGGCAAATATGGGATGCAATGATCAAACATACTTTCTACATGTCTTAAGATGTCAAATGAATCAAATGGAGGCATGGAATGGCATGGCAAGTCATGTTATGCAAGAGAATGCAAGAAAGATGCAAAAGAAAGCCCAAATTAGGGTTTATGGATCAACCAACAAACAAAAACCAAAAACAGAAGCAAACCCTAGGATAAAAAATGGAAAATGCCACACAAAGGATCCCTAACCCTATACTAAACCAAGGTCCAAAGGGGAGGTCTCAACTCTTAACCAATCTCAAGTTATGATTTTTCTAAGTTATTAGGGTTTTTAGGGTTCCTAAACAAAAGAAATGCCAAACAAATTGAAAATGAGGAATCAAATCATGGCCATTTAATCCTAGAAACTACATGCTAAACACAAAACAATGCAAGAAGAACCAATGTCCAACTCCTCTTAGATAGGCAGAAATGAATTTTTGAACTTATGATCAAAATAATGCACCAAAAATGATTTAATTCAATGAAAAATTCTTAAAATGCATCAAGATCAAAAAAGAAATTTGGTTTGAAGGTTGGACAATGTTTCTAAATGTCTTAGAACATTCCATGAATTTTTTGGTGATTTTTAAATACTTAAAAGTATTTTTAATAAATTAATTTCCATTAATCAATTAAAAATAATCTTTTAAATATTTAAAAATACTTTTTTAATGATAAAAAATAAAATGAAAATATTTTTGGGTCTTAAAAATTAATAAAACTTTTAAGAAAAAGTTTCATAATTTTTAAGGCATTTTTGCTATTTTTAATAAATTATGCAAATAAAATGAAAAGAAAATGAATTAAAATTAAATAAAAGGGAAAGTAATCAGAATGGAGGGATGAGATTCACTCTGGATTCAAAGGGGTTGACCGCGCGCGTTTTTGGAAGGCCAGGATTGCTTCTGATCAGATTAATTTAATTATGGATTAATTAAAATAAACACGTGGATTAGGGCTAATCAGGAAGATCCAGGCCACACACTCACGCGCGAAGTCAACGGGTCAAAGGGATCGTACGCTCCTGATTCAAACTTGAGTTAATGACATGATTAGGGCACAAATTACTTTCAGGTGGCCGGAGAAGACTTCCGGTCGTCTTCTCCGGCCAGCATCTCCCCTGAAAATCTCCAAAACCCCAAAAAGCTAACTAAAATGAAATCCACGAACTGGGAAATGATCCTTACACCCTCACGAACCAAAACCCTCACTCAAAACAAATTTATATTTCCTAACAAAGCTGAATCGAAGAAAATAAGAACTAGGGCACGCAAGTTTCAGAGATCAATTAAATGTTCATTTCATCACCATTTCAAAAACCAAAAGCACCAGGATACTCAGTGAAGCATAGTGAACAAGTCTATAACATGAAAAACGATTTCTGGAAAAATAATTTTCAATCTACCTGAGATTCGAAGCTTTCACTCTGATGACTTTCTGGCCACTTCCTTCAGTGCAATCCACTCCACTTGATCCCCAGATGATGTTTGAATGCCTTGAAACAATTTATGTTGGCTGGATGAGGAGTTTGACAAGCTTCTGCTCAAGCTCAGTC
Organism: Lathyrus aphaca; assembly: GCA_963966055.1. NCBI lineage: Eukaryota > Viridiplantae > Streptophyta > Magnoliopsida > Fabales > Fabaceae > Lathyrus > Lathyrus aphaca. The sequence goes on from OZ014519.1 coordinate 620,815,782, forward strand.
AGAAATGGCAATGGAGTTTCAGGCAGTTTCAGGTCATTGTGAATGGTTCTTTGTGATCCAGATGGTGAATGGAGAAGGTCTATGGTGTTTGTTTGTATGTTTGTGTGTTGTGGAAAGAGTTTCGAATGAAACTGCAAGTTGAGGTGAGAAATGGCAGTGGGGTGTTCTTGCTTGTTTTTGGCCTGGCTCTTGGTGGTTTGAGGTCTATGAATTATGGTGAGTTGAAGTGTGGAAATGGTTTGGATGTTTGATGGCTGGACAGAGATATTCGAAGCAATTTGCAGCTGGGGTGTGTTTTGTGAATGTGATGTTGTGAAGTGTTTCAGCATTGCTTGATGTATGAAATGGCTTGCCTTTGCTTTGCATAAAGGACTCCTATTGGTCAGATGATGTGACCTGCCCTTTATTGATTGGTATGGCCACTTTTGCAATTTGTCAACTCTTGTGTAAGAGAAAGTATGGGCAGCTTCTAGGCTGGTACATGGGCTGTGTGATGCGCAGCAAGATGAGGGGAGAGGGCTAGCTTGGTTCAAAGGCCAATGCAGCAAGTGGGTGAAGTGATCATGATGATTTTGCAAGTTGTGGCTTTTTGGTTCACATGTGACTATTTTGCTACACAAGCCATGAAACATGAGCAATGCCTAGTCCATTCTGAATTTTAGGACTTACATGATGTTTATGTGATGGTTTGATGCCAATTAGAAGTTGCAATTTGCCTTGGTACATGATTTTGCAATTTTCACACTTGGTGCATATCTTGAAAATAAGTGATTTTAGCCAACTTTGTCACACCATAACTTTTGATCCAAGAAGAGTTTGATCATGTTCTTGTACTTTTTTAAAAGGGAAAGATGAGATCTACAGCTTTCATGACCAAAGTTTTTCCATTTGAAGCATTTTTGGATCAAGAATCAAGGCTTGAAAAATGACCTAAAATGGGGCATTCTTGAAAAGTCAACCATGCCCAAAAAGTCAACATTTGCAAAACTTCCAAATTCTTGATTTTTGTGAACTTCAACCTTCTTCCATGATCAAATAAAGATCATATACACTCAAAATGATGAAGATCACCCATTGGTTGGGTCATTGGGGGCCTCAGATGCCCTGATTTTACACTGACTTGTCCAGAAAGTCAACTCTTGATCAGATGACTTCCCCATGGAATTTCTTCATGGAAATTGATATGCATACTCCCTATACCATATAGAGACCAATGGAAACAAGAATGACCAAAAAATTTTAGGTAATGGCCTCTGAAACCAAAACCCTAATTTTAGGTCAACTGTGCAGTCAAACTTGGCTCTGCATCCATCCAAACCCTAGTCCTTGTGATTCTCTTGAATTCTTGACCTTGAGAGGATGTAATATGATAGATGAACACACATGGATCCCTTTGAAGTGATTGGTTGCCTTTGGGGTGGCTCAAGAAGCTCTGGGATTGCTCAGATCACAAACCCTAGGTGCAGATGACTTAGAAACTATGCAGTGAAACAAAAGTGGGATATGAGGTGATATGATTGTGTTTATGCATATGAGAATGATCACAAGCCATGGTGAAATGGGTGAGGGCAAATTTGGGGTGTTTACAGCTGCCCCTATTCAAACATGAGTTAGCTGTGCAGGATGTAAGCAACGGCTTAACAGGCAAACAAGATAACTTGTGGTTGAATACCAAAGACAGTCCAAAATTTGCACTCACAGAATGAAGAAGAAAAGGGATATAGATTGTAAAAGAAAATAAAGTATATTGTAAAGTGTGGGCGACGGAGGACGACCGCCGAGCAGAGGACGACTGCTGGGTAAACAGCAATGACGGGGACGACCGACATGCTGGGAAAGTGCTAAAAATAAAGCAATGACGGGGACGGCCGACATGCTGGGGATAAAAGGTAAAGCTAAGACGGGGACGGCCGACTAGCTGGGAAAAATCAAATATTATGATGGGGACGGCCATCAAGATAAAGCTGTAAAATTTTCTGGGAGTTAATGAAACATGACGGGGACGACCATCAAGTTCATAAAGCAAGGTAACCAACGATGGGGACGGCCATCGGGCTAAAAGAAAAGGAAAAGGGACCACGACGGGGACGGCCATCGGGTTAAAGAATAAATGAAATAAACAGCTGATGGGGGACGGCCATCAAAGGTGAAGGACGATCACCTAGCAGGGGACGGCTGCTCTGTTGGGGAATAAAAGGATATGATGGGGACGGCCATCAAAGGTGGAGGACGACCACCTGGCAGGGTACGGCTGCCGAAAATATCAACGATGGGGACGACCATCGGATAAAAGGTCAACGATGGGGACGGCCATCGGACGAGCATGATGGAGGACGACCATCAAGAGGTGGAGGACGACCACCTAGCAGGGGACGGCTGCTCTCAGGGTTTATCATGACACAGGACGAATGTCAGATAACCAAAATCAACAATGGGGACGGCCATTGGATAAAAAAGATGAAGGACGATCATCGAAAGGTGGAGGACGACCACCTAGCAGGGGACGGCTGCTAAAAACGACGATGGGGACGGCCATCGGATGAGCATGATGGAGGACGACCATCAAGAAGTGGAGGACGACCACTTAGCAGGGGACGGCTGCTCTCAGGGTTTATCATAACATAGGACGAGTGTTAGATAAGAAGGAAAATTTGTTTTGTTATCTACTGGGGAATAGTAAACACGGACGAGCGTTCACATCCAAGAAACAAAGGGTATGAGTGTTTGGTATTGTGTATAGATTAAAGATGCAGACGAGCATCCTTAAGACTACGATACGGACGAGTATCGGGTAGAAACAAACTGACACATGTTCAGAGATGATGATACGGACGAGTATCAACTGGTTAACAAGGAACACGGACGAGTGTTGAATCTGATGATTCTTCTGGGGGAATAGTAGACACGGACGAGCATCTATATTTAAGAAGACACAAGTGTTTGACACGGTGTATGGATTAAAGATGCGGACGAGCATCCTTAAGACTATGATACGGACGAGTATCATGTAGAAACAAACACTAGACGCAATGTTCTGAGATGATGGTACGGACGAGTACCAACTGGTTAACAAAGAACAAGGACTACTGTTGAATCTGTGGGTATATAACTGGTATACGCAAGACACGGGCGAGTATCTGTATAAGAGCGAGTGGTGTATAAATGAGTGTTTAACTGCTGGGGAGAGTGACACGGACGAGTGTCAAAAGGAGAAAAGTATAATATAAACAAGTATCTGATATACAAAGTCTAGACGACTGCGCTGGGGAAATGACACGGACGGGTGTCAGGAAAGTGTATATATAGGTATATGTGAGTGCAAAAAGGACGTCTTTGGCTTTCTGCTGGGGTATAACACGGACGGGTGTCAGGAAGTATCTGTAATACGGGTGATTTTGTTTGCACAGAGTGTTCAGGCGACTTTACTGGGGAATGATGATACGGACGGGTATCACAAGGAAATATAAACTGGTGTTTGTGATTTGTAAGGCAACTGCTTTTGCTGGGGACTCTGGGGGATTTTGGGGGAAGTATCCTGTATTCTGATGAATGATTATTATTCACAAGTGTTAATTCAGAACATGGCTTATGATTATGCTATGCATTTGATTTTTGCCGTAATGCTCCGTGTTAGACGGAATGCTACGCTTTGAGGGGATAATATGATGCAAATGCCGTGATTATGCAAAGATATCAAATCGGGATTCGGATCCCGTTGCTGCGAAGATCTCTGGCTGATCTGTTTGAAATGGACCTCCCAGCTGGGGATGAGATCATTGGTAGACTTGGAGAGATGTATCCACTTGGGGATATAGGTCACTGATTGACATATCCTTGTAATATGGGACCCAGCTGGGGTTTGTAGAAGCCTTCTGGACTCTGTTGTGACTTCTTCGTGCGTTGCTCTTCTGGATAGAGGCTGAGGATCTTGTGGGGAGAGGATTCCCTGACTCCTGCATTCTGCTGAGGAGGAATGATTGGTATAGCAGCCGGGGAATGTGGTTGGTAACTCAGCTGGGGAGAGTAATGAGAGGCAACTCGGCTGGGGAAATGGAGCCTTTCAGATGCTGAGATTGAGTGTATATTGATTTGGCAACTTCGCTGGGGAAATGGGCACCTTCTGTGATGCCTGGAAACTCTGATGGGGAGGAGTAATAAGTGGCAAAACTCAGCTGGGAGGAGTCATGAAAGGCAACTCAGCCGGGGAGAGAGCACTTTGGGTGCTAAAATTGAGTGTTGGTTTGCCAACTTGCTGGGACGCAGCTTACATGCCCCAAGTTGCGTTCTGGATACCTGCAATCCTGAAAAAGATAGAGAAACGCACAAGATAATCCCAAGGTATCCCTCACTGGATTCCGTCATAGGAGTTAAGTACTTTCGAGAGTAAGTATATTCCCTGCAAGCATGTTTTTATTTGAAGATAAACATCTGTATGCTTAGGCAATCAATGTTCTTTCAAGATATCATACATTTTTTTGCAAAAATGAAAATGTACGAAACGAGACATGACTGAAAAATCTGATTTTATTAATTCATATGCCCTGAATTGGCGAGATACAGTCAAAGGAACATATCCCCTGAAATGAGGAGATTGTTACAAATTGAGAAACAAAGTACTGGCGATGCTGATGACGCTTTAAGGAGCTTCCTTTTCTGCTATGACTCGTATGACTTTTGACTTTCTTCTCGTCTTGCTTTCTGGAGAAAGTTGATTCTGATTGAAGCTTGATCCTTTTGAATCTTTCCAAGTTGCAAGTGATACAGACGAATTCAGAATGCAGTTGTTCGCTTATTCCCTTATTTTGCATGGATCGCCCTTTCGGGTTTTCAATCCATCGGGATACCCATTTTTGCCTGAGTTGTCCAATGCGGCTTTTCAACTCAGCGGGTGTACATTTTTTGTTTATTTTCCCTTACTTTTGCCCGAGTCCCTTATTCTGTTTTTGACTCGCCGGGATGCCCTGTTTTTGCCTGGACTTGCATTCTGTTTTTATGTCCAGCGGGTCATTTTTATGCGAAGTATTTTTTAACTGCATCTGAATTCACAGGGGACGGGAAGTCTTCACCCTCCATGGTGCTGAGCATCAGTGCTCCACCAGAGAAAACTTTCTTTACCACAAATGGTCCTTCATAATTTGGAGTCCATTTGCCCCCGTGGTCTGTATGAGGAGGGAGGATTCTCTTCAGCACAAGATCTCCTACTTGATACTCTCGGTGCCTGACTTTCTGATCGAAGGCTCTTTTCATCCTTTTCTGATACAACTGCCCATGACAGATTGCAACCAATCTTTCCTCTTCGATCAGACTCAGTTGCTCGTATCGGGCCCGAACCCATTCTGCTTCACTCAGTTTAACATCCATTAATACCCGTAAAGAGGGTAATTCAACTTCGACAGGTAGGACTGCTTCCATACCATATACAAGTTGATACGGTGTAGCCCCAGTGGATGTTCTGATTGACGTGCGGTACCCATGCAAGGCAAATGGTAGCATTTCATGCCAGTCTTTGTAGGTGACTACCATCTTCTGCACAATCTTCTTGATATTCTTATTTGCTGCCTCAACAGCGTCGTTCATCTTTGGCCTGTAAGGAGAAGAGTTGTGATGTTGGATCTTGAAGTCCCGGCACAACTCAGCCATCATCTTGTTGTTCAAGTTGGAACCATTGTCAGTAATGATTCGCTCAGGAACTCCATATCGGCAGATGATATCTCTCTTCAGAAATCGGGCTACCACTTGCCTTGTAACGTTGGCATAGGATGCTGCTTCAACCCACTTGGTGAAATAGTCAATGGCGACTAGGATGAATCTGTGGCCATTCGAAGCAGTTGGCTCGATCTTGCCAATCATATCAATGCCCCACATGGCAAAGGGCCATGGTGAAGACATGATGTTCAAAGGATTGGGAGGCACATGCACCTTATCTCCGTAGATCTGGCATTTGTGGCATTTTCTGGCGTAGGCACAACAGTCTGCATCCATTGTGATCCAATAATAGCCTGATCTTAACAACTTCTTAGCCATGGCATGTCCTCCAGCATGGGTACCAAAGGAGCCTTCGTGCACTTCATGCATCAATAAACCTTCTTCTGTCTTGTCAACACATCGGAGGAGTACCATATCAAAGTTCCTTTTGTATAAAGATCCATCAGTGTTCAGAAAGAAACTTCCAGCAAGCCTTCTCAAAGTCTTCTTATCATTGGAAGATGCCCCAGATGGGTACGTCTGATCCTCCAAGAAGCACTTAATGTCATGAAACCAAGGCTTGTCATCCTTGACAACATCTGCTGCAAATACATCTGCTGGTCTGTCAAGTCTGGACACTGAAATTTGAGGTACAAAGTTGGCAGCTTGAACTTTGATCATGGACGAAATGGTAGCCAGAGCATCTGCAAACTGATTCTCGTCCCGAGGGATATACTCAAGCTTGACTGTTGTGAAGAAAGTCAATAATCTTCTTGTATAATCCCTGTAAGGTATCAGATGATCCTGGTGGGTGTACCATTTCCCGTTGGTCTGATTGACTACCAAAGCTGAATCTCCGAATACGGTCAACGTCTTGATCCTGAGGTCAATGGCTTCCTCAAGACCCAAAATGCAAGCTTCGTATTCAGCTTCGTTGTTAGTGCAGTTGAAAGTGATTTTTTCCGAGAAAGGCATGTGAACTCCTTTGGGTGTAACGAGTACTGCACCAACACCACGACCATTCATATTAACAGCCCCATCAAACATCATAGTCCATTCTTCTTCTGGGTCAGGCCCTTCAGTGTGAATAGGCTCTTCATGATCTTTTGATTTTATGAACATGATGTCTTCATCAGGGAAGTCAAATCTCATAGGCTGGTAATCATCAATAGGTTGCTCAGCAAGATATTCAGACAATACACTGCCCTTGATGGCTTTCTGAGAAGTGTATTGGATGTCGTATTCTGTGAGAATCATCTGCCATCTTGAAACCCGCCCGGTAAGCGCTGGCTTCTCGAAAATGTACTTGACCGGGTCCATCTTTGAGATCAACAAAGTAGTGTGGGTCAACATATACTGCCTTAGTCGGCGAGCAGCCCACGCTAAAGCACAGCAAGTTTTCTCGAGCAGTGAATAACGTTGTTCACAGTCGGTAAACTTTTTGCTTAGGTAGTATATTGCATACTCTTTTCGACCAGACTCGTCATGCTGGCCCAGCACACACCCCATTGACTCTTCTAATACTGTCAAGTACATAATCAGAGGTCTTCCTTCAACTGGCGGCATAAGGATTGGAGGTTCTTGCAGATACTCCTTGATCCTGTCAAAAGCCTTCTGGCAATCTTCATTCCACCTGACCGTTTGTTCTTTTCTTAACAGCTTGAACAAGGGTTCACAGGTTGCTGTCAGGTGAGATATGAACCTTGAAATGTAGTTCAATCGACCTAAGAACCCTCGAACTTCTTTCTCTGTCTTCGGTGCAGGCATCTCTTGGATGGCTTTGACTTTATCAGGGTCAACTTCAATCCCTCTCTCACTTACAATAAAGCCCAGCAGCTTACCAGATCGCACCCCGAATGTGCATTTGTTGGGGTTCAACTTCAGTTGGTACTTCCTCAGACGCTTGAACAATTTGAGCAGATTTACCAAGTGGTCTTCCTCTGTAAGGGACTTGGCGATCATGTCATCCACATAACATTCTATTTCTTTATGGATCATATCGTGGAATAATGTCACCATAGCCCGTTGATATGTTGCACCAGCATTCTTCAGTCCGAATGACATTACTTTGTAGCACAACGTGCCCCAAGGTGTGATGAATGTTGTCTTCTCCATGTCTTCAGGTGACATCTTGATCTGATTATATCCTGAAAATCCGTCCATGAAGGAGAATACCGAGAACTGTGCCGTATTATCAACCAATACATCGATGTGAGGTAATGGGAAATCATCTTTCGGGCTAGCTCTGTTCAGATCCCGGTAGTCAACACACATTCTTACTTTGCCGTCTTTCTTAGGCACAAGTACTATGTTAGCAACCCACGGTGGATAGCTAGTCACAGCAAGGAACCCGGCGTCCCATTGCTTTTGTACCTCCTCCTTGATTTTCATGGCCATGTCTGGATGAGTACGGCGCAGTTTCTGTTTGACCGGTGGGCATTCTTCTCTCAAAGGCAGCTTGTGCACGACAATATCTGTATCCAACCCTGGCATGTCTTGGTACGACCAAGCAAACACATCTACATACTCTTGAAGCAGGTCTATCAGTTGTCTCTTCACTGAGTCTTGCAGGCAGGCCCCGATTCTAACTTCTTTCACGTCTTCATCTGTACCAAGATTGATCACTTCAACTTCCTCCTGGTGAGGGGTAATAACCTTTTCCTCTTGTCTTAACAACCTGGATAGCTCTTCAGGAAGCTCATATTCTTCATCAACCCCTTCATCAGCTTGATTGATTGGATTGTCAAAGTCATACGAAGTCATAGCCGTGCTGTTGTCGGTGCTGTCTGGAAGGCACTCTCTGCAAGGGTTAAGTTGTTCATTTTAGTGATCCGATTTTAGTCTTATTTTAGAAAAGTGAAATGAAGTTGTCATTTTGAAAACACCGCCATTTATTTTTTTGTACAAAAAGAAAAATGGAAAAACAGTGAACAAAAAGAAAAAGACTCGTTTGCAAAAAGATGTCTGATATTTCATTAATTGATCTTGTTTGCACAAAAAAGTACAGATGGCCCGATTACCAAATGAGTCTCGTCATCTTGGGCAAGATACAAGACTTTGATGCATGCTTATAAAAATACAGGAAATAATAATTACTCTGCATGAGTAACTCTTATAATTTCCTGGGAAGACCAGTTCGAGACACTGCTCCCCGGGATCTTTGGACGAATCCAATTCTCCAGATTGCGCTCCTCTTCCAGCTCGTCTTCCAGACAGTTGATAGCATCAGGGGTAAGCATCCCCCCACTGACAAAACCGGGCTTTCCAGCAGCCTTTGCTTGATGTTGAGTTGGTCTGTAACCCAACCCAAATTTGTCTTCTTTCTTCTCTACCGATAGCAATTTGCCCCAGCCTTGGGCAGTTCCTTCCTTAACAACCTTCCGGGCTTGTTGGTATGATGACATGGAGATCCCAGATACAGCAGATGCTTCATTCACATTCAAGGCTTCAAATCCTTGGCTCATTGTTTCATGGATCTCCCCATCCATTTCAATATACTTATAAGTAGCCAGATGGCTAACAAATATATCCTCCTCCCCACAGATTGTAACAACTTGGCCTTCCCACTCAAATTTTAACTTTTGGTGAAGGGTAGACGTTATTGCGCCGGCGGCGTGAATCCAGGGTCTACCCAACAAACAGCTGTAGGCGGGCTGAATGTCCATCACATAAAAGATAGTTTTAAAGGTCTGTGGGCCAATTGTCACAGGTAGCTCAATCTCTCCCAGAACCGATCTCTTAGAACCATCAAAGGCTCTTACTACCAGGTTGCTGGGTCTCAATGCCAATCCATCATATTCTAACTTCACCAGAGCCTTCTTTGGTAAGACATTAAGGGACGACCCCGTGTCTACCAGTACATGAGAAAGGACAGCACCTTTGCATTCCATGGTTATGTGCAAGGCTTTGTTGTGGTTGCGGCCATCCGCTGTCAAGTCAGTATTGGTGAACCCTAGCCCATTGCTAGCAGTAACATTTCCAACCACGGTTTCCAACTGGTTGACATTGATCTCTTCAGGCACGTAAGCTGCGTGCAAGACTTTGAGTAGTACATTCCGATGGGCTTCGGAGCACATAAGCAGTGAGAGGATGGAGATCTTGGATGGCGTCTGGTGAAGCTGATCCACAATTTTGTAATCACTCTTTTTGATGATCCTCATAAACTCATCAACTTCCTGATCGAATGGTGTTTTTAAAGCTTCTTTAACTGTTTGATCTTCCTGCACAGGGCTCTTCCCTTTTGCCTTAGCAGCAGCTTCTGCTTCGGCGGTAGGTCTTTGAATTGGTGGAGCAAAGAGACGTCCGCTTCGAGTGAAGCCTCCGCCTCCCCCCACATTATCTACTTGTGGTGCAGGTGTTGATGTTTCAAGAGTGATTCTTTTTCCTTCGCAGTACACGTCTGAGCCATAGTGCCAAGGGATGGCCCTATTGCTTTCATATGGTACTGGTCCAGGCACCGTGACAGTGACTGGACTGATTGCTGCTGCTGAAGGGACTGTAATTGTTTGTGGATCATAAAAGATTGTAACTGGTGCTCTGGTGGGAGCAGCACCTTCTGAATGGTAGGCAGAGTTGTTCTCAGGATCATAAAATATGGTGACAGTAGAGACATCTTCATGATTTGTTGCTGGAGTTGTAGGAGATATTGGCGGAAGAATGGATGTTGTCGTTGTAGGAGTCTCAAAATGGAGTGAAGCTGAAGTTGTAGCAGGAAAATTTGTTGAAAACTGATCAGTTGAGATGATAGATGAAGTACTTGTTGATGAAACCGAAGAATTGTCAGGAACAATAGTTGCTGCAGTTGTAGGAGGTTCTGAAACCGTTGCTGATGATATTGCTGGATTTGTTGGAAATGATGTGGTGATCTGAAGTTGGCCACTCTGAATGAGGCTGTCTATGCCATTCCTCAAATTATCGCACCCATTTACAGAGATATTGCAAAAAGCACAACCTAACTCACACCCTGGGAACATTTGACATTCCAAAAGCTGAGCTTTGATTTCCACCAATGGTGTCCTGATCTGTCCCACACTGGTTATTAAATAAGACGGTTTGTCTTCTTCAATAGCGTTAATCCTGGGACCACCATGGTTTGGCATTGGGTTTTTATTGACATTGGGTGGTGGTGCGAAATTCAGAGCTTTCGAGTCTACCAGGTCTTGTACCTTCATATGCAGGGCTCTGCACTTTTCTGTACTGTGGCCAGGTGCGTTTGAATGGAAAGCACACCTAGCATTGGAGTCATAGTTCCTTGGCAGACTGTTGGGATCCGGAGGTGCCAGCGTCCTTAGCTCAACTAGGTTGAGTTTCAGGAGTTGTGGCAGTAGGGTAGCATATGGCATAGGGATCGGATCGGTCACCCTATTAGCTTGAGATGGCCTCTGTTGGAATGGCCTTTGCTGACTGTTGTTGTTGGTGTTGCTGTTGTTGTAATTTCTTGGAGGATACTGATTTTGATGATGGTACTGAGGTTGCAGCTGATAGTTTTGCTGCGGAGGTTGATAGACAGGTTGAGGATGAGCTGGAGCAGGAATGGTGACTGCTGCTATTGACCTTTGAACATATTGGGGCCTGCCCCTGTTGGAGTGGATGGCATTGGTCTCGCCAGTTCTTCTTGGGCCTGCAAAAGGCTTTCTTGTACCACTGGACGAGCTTGCACCGTTGTTTGAGATCTTACCCATCTTCAATAGGCTTTCAATTCTCTCCCCGGCTATGACAACATCTGCAAAGCTGGTGGATGAGAAGGCAGCTAGCCTATCAATATAGGTTCCCTGAAGGGTGTTCATGAACATATCTGCCATTTCCCTTTCAGACATAGGTGGTTGAACAGCAGCAGCTAGGTTCCTCCATCTCTGGGCATATTCTCGGAAACTCTCCCTTGAAGACTGTGACATTCCCATTAGGAGGGTCCTGTTGGGTGCCATGTCTAAGTTATACTGATATTGTCTGATGAAGGCCTCTTCCAGGTCCTTCCAGCACCTAATAGTTGCCCTTGTCAAGTGAGAGTACCATTCTCTTGACGCTCCAGTCAGGCTGTCTTCGAAATAGAACATCCAGAGCTTCTCATCCATTGTATAGGCCTTCAGCCTTCCCAGAAATGACTGTAAATGAGTCCGGGGGCATGAAGTCCCGTTGTATTTTTCAAAGCAAGGAGGCTTGAACTTATGGGGGATCCTGACCCCGTCTACCAAGCCCATGTCCATGACATCGAAGCCCAAAGAGTTTTGAGATTCTAAGGACCTCAACTTCTCAGCTATCTCATCCAATCTCCTATCATAAGCTTCTTCCCCAGCACCCATTACTGTAAACTGGTCCTCTTGGGGGTCTTCTTGAAGTACCCTAGCTGCGGTGGCAGTCCCTTGAACATTCGCATGAATATTGACCTCAGGATGGAGGTGTGGCCCGAATACCGGAGGGTTGACGTGAGGTTGGACTCTTTCATTGTTACTGGTACCGGCAGTCCCTATATGTGGATCCTCTTGATTCTGCCTTTCCACCATGGCCCTCAATCTTTCCTGGCTCTGAGCCATGTTGTTCATAACTTCCATAAACTGAGTCATTTGATTCCTCATCTCTAGCCTTTCATTTGCCATTTGATTTCTGACCTCAGTGAGGTCCTGCTGCATCTGATTCATTTGAATGCCCAGAAGGTTGCTACGGGTTGGATAACGGTGCGGACGGTTGAGGGGAAATACCCGGCGCCTAGCAATAGTTCCTGAACATCACAACAGAGTTAGCGGCAATAAAATCAAAACCTACAAAACAAACAAAAGTGTTAGCATGCAATGCAGTATGCTTATTTGTTCTCAAGGTATCCGGCTTGGCATTCAGTTTTGACCCTTCCAGACCCTTGAAGATATTGTTGATGCTGCTTTCAAAGCGAACTCAGATGGAACAAACTAACACAAATATATTACAGAAGGTGAAATAATACAACTTGTTCATTTTACAGCACAAGCCCTCCAAGGGGTCAAAATACATTACAAGGAAATAAAAGTACATGGAAAGAAAGCAACAACAAACAAATGGTCAAACACCAAGACCAAACTCATCCTCACGAACTTCCTTGAGGAGTGCTTCGGTCATAGGATCAGCCGGACGCTCCGTGAGATTCCTGATGAGGAGATTCCGGGTCGCAACAGCTGCTGTTAGCTTCTTGTGCTGAGTTTGGTCCTTTGACCTCTTCACCCCTGCTTTGATCTTCAGCTCTGATATCTCCCTCTGGGCTGCTTCCAGGGCTTCTTGCTGCACTTTTGCACTAGCTTCCAGTTGCTCCATCTTGTCTTGAACTCTCTTGTCCTCCAGAGTACGAGCCTCGGTGATCCTGACCCACCGGGCCTGACTCTCCTTCAGATACAAGTCTGTCCTTGCTCTCTGGAACTGGGCTTCTTTGCAAGCATTCTTCAGAATTTGTTCTCCGGCCTTAGACTTTTTGATATAATCTCCAGACCTCTCAATCTTAACCAGATGCTTCACTCTCATCTTCTCCAACCTCTCAATCTCCCTCATACCCTCACTCCTCTCCCGGAGGGTCTTCTGCAAGGCCTGGGTTAGCTTCTCGTTTCTTTCTTTCAAGCCCTCAAACTCCTCCAAACTAATGGTGGCAGGGGGTGGTGCTGAAGATGACTCGGGCATGTCTTCTATGGTAAAGGGCATTCCAGAGAATTGAGCCCTAGCATAGGACCAATCATAGTATTGTGCTGATGCCACAATGTTGCATTTCCCCAGAATGGTGACTCCCTTGGTTTGAACATTATCCCAGGCCCAGGCAGCCTGCCTAACAATAGCCAGATTGATCTTGTTCTCACAATAAAGAGTTTCAACCAAGTCCTGTGCCTTAGGAGCGTGGACCAGGGCATAGCCCAGTTGTCTTCTAAACAGCAGAGGGTTGTAATTAATACTGCCCTTAACTCCTATTAGGGGCACATTGGGAAAATGCCCACAGCTGGTGATGATATCCCTGCCTTTGGTGCACTGAGTGCACCATCTGATGTCAGCTGAAGTTAGAACAGTGAGTCTCTTAGCCCAGTTGCTCTGCTGATGAGGGTTCAAAAATGCATCTGTCCTAGGTAGATGTCTGAGAAGCCAAGTGTGGAACAATGGAGCACAACACCTCACTAACCTTCCCCTCTGTTTTTCATTCCTCTGATGCACTGAATAGTAAAGATCCCCCAATAAAGTTGGCACTGGGTTCTTCAAGATGAACAGATGGATTGCATTCTTGCTAATGAATCGAGGCTCATCTGCAAACAATACAATTCCATATATACTCAAGGCCAGCAAAGCACAAACAGCTTCCCACTCTCCTAGAGAAGCTTTCAGGGTAGCTTGAGAGATCAAGAAATCCAGATGGAAGCCAGGGATTCCAGCTTTAGAGGTCATATGCTGCTCGATCAGGACAAGTTCCAGATGCAAAGCCTTTGCTACTTCCCCATTACCAGGAAAGACCATCTCAGGGTTGAAAGGGATTCCACCCCTGATGGGCAAACCAACCAATGCTGAGTATTCTTCTAAAAGAGGGCCCAATTGAAAGTCTTGAAAAGTAAAACATCTCAGTGGAGGATCATAAAACTGAATGCAGGTGTGGATCAGGCTTCTTTGTGATGGGTCCAGATCCATAACCATGTCAAGTATATCTCCATAACCCTCCCTGAACAATGGTATGTGATCTGGAGTGATCAGGGTTTGAATCCTCCTGATGTCTGACAACTCTGGCTGGAAGAAGTGATAGGTGATGTTGCTCTTCTTAGGAGCCATGATGCTGAAGACTGAGTAGAGACAGGTGCTGATGATAATACTGAAGAAGTGGGCCACTGACTGGCTGGTGCAGGTGATAACTGAAGCAGATAGCTGATGAAGATAAGTCAAAACTGAAGATGGGGTCAAAACCAAAACCAAATGAAGATGGATACCCTGAAACAAATAAGCAAATGTCAATATGATGCAATGATTATGTATGCAAATGATATGCAAGGGTTTGTGACTGAGCTGGATCTGATCAAAATTCTCTGATATAGGTCCAAGTGTGTTCAAGAATTCCAGTTGGAGGTCTATAAATCCAGTAACCAAGGTGGGGGACTCAAATAAAGAGCCACATGTCCAGGGTTTTAGAATCACAAGAACTGTCCAACATGGAGTACTCTTAACAAACAAAGTAACAGGGTATTCTGAGGTCAAGGTACCTGCAAACCTGCAAACAGCCCAACCCCCTCACAGGTGGTGTTCTAGAACAAGGATCCTCAGACTTGGATCAGTTATGAGAAGTGTAAACACTTCCAACCCGGAGGTACAGTGTTTACAATAACCATAACAATTCCTCCTCTAATTCACCTCAGTTTCTGAAGGTCAATACTAAAAGGTCATCCAGACTTAGCAGGCTTCCCAGATAGCCCTAGCATTGCAGGAAATCTGCAACACAGAGTTCTCAAGAAGAAACCCATATCTGAACCGTGTTTCATATTACCGCACCAGACCGAAATGGAATGGGAAAGAATATGATTCACTCTAGCCTAGGTGTCACTCAGGTCCCAGGTGTAGGACCTTAACTCTCAATAGAATCACCCACCCACCAAAGCAAACAACAGATCCAGCCAGCAACATGACAGTATGATATATACAAATGCAATAAAGAAAAGCAGTAAAGCAAACTGTACATAAATCAATAAACAAAAATAAATACAAGCACAAATAAGCACATAACACCCCAGTAAACACAAATCAATCAAGCGCTAGGAGGAACCCACAAAAAGAACTAGAAGCCCTGGTTGCAATATAAGGCTCCCCAGCAGAGTCGCCAAGCTGTCGCTCCCGACAAATGAAACTGGATCAGATGAAGGTACAGACGCGAACGGTCGGCGAGAGGGGCAATGAGAACACACAGCCGTGAACTCACTCGAGATGAATAGAGTCGCCAGCTAGGCATTTTTATCCCGGAGGAAAGGCAATGCTGCATAAGCCTAGAAAAAGATGGATAAGACGGTTTGCGAACCAGAGAGACTGAGAAAGGGGGTTGGTTACAACCTGGGAAGGTATTAGCACCCAGATTGTCCGCCGTACTCGACGGGATCCACGCTTGAAAGATTTGTGTTTTAAGGGGGTAGTGTCAGTGCAATTTGTGTGTAAAAGGGCTGGAAAACAATATGTACAGGTGTCAGTGTAAAAGAAGTGCAAAGTGTAATATATACAGTGTCAGTGTAAGGATGAGAGTATGCTCAAGATCATGAGGCTAAGAGAATAAAGCTGGAAAGAGGGGGAATATACAGAGACTTTTGTTCGATAACTGTTAAGTTATGCCTACGTATCCTCTCGTGCAATGAGGAAGTCAGAACACCGTAGTTCGACCCAAAGAGACTGAAAGGTGAATTGACTTGTGAACTGCTTACTTGTCTATGCTCAAGTGTATGACCTTTCTGGCTCAGGTGAAAACTGTCTTTCATTAGACGGAAGAAGCGAGCTCTCGTTTGTGAGTGAATGAGATGAGAAAAGAATCCCGTAGGAGACGATTATTGTTTGTTTTTGTGTTTTCAGTCTTTTATTGTTTTTGGATGTTTGTCATAAGTTAATGAGCTTAAGTCTAAACCAATGGATTTAGTAAACTCATCACATCTTCCCTCTGATTAGGGGTAATGAGAATTACCTTAAGTGTGAAGTCAGATTCTCACACTTAATAACCTTTGATGCAGGATCAAGATCATTAACCTACTTGTGATTATTTAGATGTTTTTGGTGTTTTTGTTTAGTGTTAAGTAATGAGGTTAAGCCATAATCAAGGATTAAACAGACTCATTACACCATCCTAATAGAAGGATAATAGATGAGAATGTTTAAGCTGAGGAAAGCTCCTCAACTTAATCCATGATTAGGGATTAAACTCATGACAAAACAAACCTTTATTAAGTGGGTTTTATTTAATGGTATGATGATGAAGTGATTTTTATGATTTGTAAGACAACTTGAGGGGGACTTGTCCATTAACACTAGGGTTAGTCCTTCTTAACCAATTAAGGAAGAATTAGAACCCTAATGCAAGGCCCAAGTTACAAGTGTGAAGTCTTGATGATTATTATGTGAATTGATTAAAGGAGTTAAACACATTAAGGGTTTAACACTTAGGATTAAAGTTATACACTCCATCCTAAGAGAAGGATGCAGGCATAAGCTTAATCACAAAGCCTTAAAGCCTTTAGGGTTTAGTCCCTGATTATGAGGTGAGGAGAGAAGACTCAAAAGAGACACAAAGGTAAAACTAAGGGGGGAGACTAATCAAAACCCTAATCATTGTCATGCTTGGTTGTTCCTAAGGTTTGTGAGGCTTTCAAGAACAATCTTCAAAGAGAACCACCAGGAAGCAGATGAACAGGATCAAGAGAAGCAAAGTGACTTGCTTCATTCAAGAAGTCAAGTCACTTGAAGAAAGAAAGTGGGAGAAACAAGAATGAGCAAGCTCAATCTCAAACACATATATAAATGCAGCAATGGATGCAAGGGAGATGAAAAGAAAAGTTATGAGAAGTGAAGGCAAATTCACTTCTCAGAATCACTTACCACCTGAAATGTTAGAAAGAAATGCAATGCAATGCCAAAGGGAATGAAATGGCATGATGAAAAACAAAACCAGAAGCATGTTGATGATGATAATGATGCTATGGAGTGCTATGAACATGAGACAAGGCATGGAGATGTTCATACAAGATCATGGATGCAAATGATGCAAGCTAAGGAGCATGGATACACATGAAAAGTTATGAAACATACATGGCAAACAAGATGGCAAATATGGGATGCAATGATCAAACATACTTTCTACATGTCTTAAGATGTCAAATGAATCAAATGGAGGCATGGAATGGCATGGCAAGTCATGTTATGCAAGAGAATGCAAGAAAGATGCAAAAGAAAGCCCAAATTAGGGTTTATGGATCAACCAACAAACAAAAACCAAAAACAGAAGCAAACCCTAGGATAAAAAATGGAAAATGCCACACAAAGGATCCCTAACCCTATACTAAACCAAGGTCCAAAGGGGAGGTCTCAACTCTTAACCAATCTCAAGTTATGATTTTTCTAAGTTATTAGGGTTTTTAGGGTTCCTAAACAAAAGAAATGCCAAACAAATTGAAAATGAGGAATCAAATCATGGCCATTTAATCCTAGAAACTACATGCTAAACACAAAACAATGCAAGAAGAACCAATGTCCAACTCCTCTTAGATAGGCAGAAATGAATTTTTGAACTTATGATCAAAATAATGCACCAAAAATGATTTAATTCAATGAAAAATTCTTAAAATGCATCAAGATCAAAAAAGAAATTTGGTTTGAAGGTTGGACAATGTTTCTAAATGTCTTAGAACATTCCATGAATTTTTTGGTGATTTTTAAATACTTAAAAGTATTTTTAATAAATTAATTTCCATTAATCAATTAAAAATAATCTTTTAAATATTTAAAAATACTTTTTTAATGATAAAAAATAAAATGAAAATATTTTTGGGTCTTAAAAATTAATAAAACTTTTAAGAAAAAGTTTCATAATTTTTAAGGCATTTTTGCTATTTTTAATAAATTATGCAAATAAAATGAAAAGAAAATGAATTAAAATTAAATAAAAGGGAAAGTAATCAGAATGGAGGGATGAGATTCACTCTGGATTCAAAGGGGTTGACCGTGCGCGTTTTTGGAAGGCCAGGATTGCTTCTGATCAGATTAATTTAATTATGGATTAATTAAAATAAACACGTGGATTAGGGCTAATCAGGAAGATCCAGGCCACACACTCACGCGCGAAGTCAACGGGTCAAAGGGATCGTACGCTCCAGATTCAAACTTGAGTTAATGACATGATTAGGGCACAAATTACTTTCAGGTGGCCGGAGAAGACTTCCGGTCGTCTTCTCCGGCCAGCATCTCCCCTGAAAATCTCCAAAACCCCAAAAAGCTAACTAAAATGAAATCCACGAACTGGGAAATGATCCTTACACCCTCACGAACCAAAACCCTCACTCAAAACAAATTTATATTTCCTAACAAAGCTGAATCGAAGAAAATAAGAACTAGGGCACGCAAGTTTCAGAGATCAATTAAATGTTCATTTCATCACCATTTCAAAAACCAAAAGCACCAGGATACTCAGTGAAGCATAGTGAACAAGTCTATAACATGAAAAACGATTTCTGGAAAAATAATTTTCAATCTACCTGAGATTCGAAGCTTTCACTCTGATGACTTTCTGGCCACTTCCTTCAGTGCAATCCACTCCACTTGATCCCCAGATGATGTTTGAATGCCTTGAAACAATTTATGTTGGCTGGATGAGGAGTTTGACAAGCTTCTGCTCAAGCTCAGTCAGAAATGGCAATGGAGTTTCAGGCAGTTTCAGGTCATTGTGAATGGTTCTTTGTGATCCAGATGGTGAATGGAGAAGGTCTATGGTGTTTGTTTGTATGTTTGTGTGTTGTGGAAAGAGTTTCGAATGAAACTGCAAGTTGAGGTGAGAAATGGCAGTGGGGTGTTCTTGCTTGTTTTTGGCCTGGCTCTTGGTGGTTTGAGGTCTATGAATTATGGTGAGTTGAAGTGTGGAAATGGTTTGGATGTTTGATGGCTGGACAGAGATATTCGAAGCAATTTGCAGCTGGGGTGTGTTTTGTGAATGTGATGTTGTGAAGTGTTTCAGCATTGCTTGATGTATGAAATGGCTTGCCTTTGCTTTGCATAAAGGACTCCTATTGGTCAGATGATGTGACCTGCCCTTTATTGATTGGTATGGCCACTTTTGCAATTTGTCAACTCTTGTGTAAGAGAAAGTATGGGCAGCTTCTAGGCTGGTACATGGGCTATGTGATGCGCAGCAAGATGAGGGGAGAGGGCTAGCTAGGTTCAAAGGCCAATGCAGCAAGTGGGTGAAGTGATCATGATGATTTTGCAAGTTGTGGCTTTTTGGTTCACATGTGACTATTTTGCTACACAAGCCATGAAACATGAGCAATGCCTAGTCCATTCTGAATTTTAGGACTTACATGATGTTTATGTGATGGTTTGATGCCAATTAGAAGTTGCAATTTGCCTTGGTACATGATTTTGCAATTTTCACACTTGGTGCATATCTTGAAAATAAGTGATTTTAGCCAACTTTGTCACACCATAACTTTTGATCCAAGAAGAGTTTGATCATGTTTTTGTACTTTTTGAAAAGGGAAAGATGAGATCTACAGCTTTCATGACCAAAGTTTTTCCATTTGAAGCATTTTTGGATCAAGAATCAAGGCTTGAAAAATGACCTAAAATGAGGCATTCTTGAAAAGTCAACCATGCCCAAAAAGTCAACATTTGCAAAACTTCCAAATTCTTGATTTTTGTGAACTTCAACCTTCTTCCATGATCAAATAAAGATCATATACACTCAAAATGATGAAGATCACCCATTGTTTGGGTCATTGGGGGCCTCAGATGCCCTGATTTTACACTGACTTGTCCAGAAAGTCAACTCTTGATCATATGACTTCCCCATGGAATTTCTTCATGGAAATTGATATGCATACTCCCTATACCATATAGAGACCAATGGAAACAAGAATGACCAAAAAATTTGAGGTTATGGCCTCTGAAACCAAAACCCTAATTTTAGGTCAACTGTGCAGTCAAACTTGGCTCTGCATCCATCCAAACCCTAGTCCTTGTGATTATCTTGAATTCTTGACCTTGAGAGGATGTAATATGATAGATGAACACACATGGATCCCTTTGAAGTGATTGGTTGCCTTTGGGGTGGCTCAAGAAGCTCTGGGATTGCTCAGATCACAAACCCTAGGTGCAGATGACTTAGAAACTATGCAGTGAAACAAAAGTGGGATATGAGGTGATATGATTGTGTTTATGCATATGAGAATGATCACAAGCCATGGTGAAATGGGTGAGGGCAAATTTGGGGTGTTTACAGATAGGTTGTAAATAATCAGGAGAACAGGCCAAGAAGAATGATTAGCACTTAGATTACCAAACAGATTCATTCCATCAGTAGAAAGTCCAAGTCTAAGGTTTCTCGACTCTTTGCCAAAATTTGGAAACAAAGAATCTATTTTCTTCCACTGCAAAGAATCAGCTACATGACGAATTTGTCCATCACATTTTCTTTCTTCGGCATGCCATCTAAGATTTCTTGCGTCATTTGCATTTGCGAAGAGTCTCTTGAACCTTGGAATTATTGGTAGGTACCATACCACTTTCGCGGGAGGACCCTTTTTGACAACCTCATCATCACTAGAATCACCACCTTTCTTTTTGTAGCGTTACGCCTTACACTTCGGACAATGATTATAGTTTACATACTCTTTTCTGTATAATATGCAATCATTAGGACATGCATGTATCTTTTCATACTCCAAACCCATTGGACACAATATCTTTTTTTCCTCATAATAACGATTTGGCAATACGTTACCTTCTGGAAGCATCTGTGTCAACAATTCAAGCAATTCGGTAAAACTTTTGTCAGTCCAGCCATTATTTGCCTTCAAATTAAACAATTTTAACACGGCTGACAAACGTGTAAAATTAGTGCATCCCGGGTACAAAGGTTGATCCTTGTCACTGCATAAAGTATCATACACATGTGCCTTTTTAAACGAATCTTGTCCAATATCACGCATCATATCTTCCAGACGATCATCATCCATTTCTACACCAATATCATCTTTTTGGGACACATTTGACTTTTCTACTACCTCACCGTGCCATATCCATTGTGTATAACTTTGACAAATCCCATGACAAACTAGATGATCCATGATTGCCTTCTTATTAAGTTTTGGTTCGCGATTTGCGCAACGAACACATGGACAGAGAAAAAGCACATCAACACTTTTTTCACCATTACTTTTAGGAGGAGGAAGATTTTTTTTAGCATTGCTTTCAGCAAACTGTAGAAATTCATTCACTCCATGTTCGTACTCAACACTTAATCGATTAGCTTTTATCCAACTACGATTCATACCTATGTTCCGGAATTAATGCATACAGATCAGATAAATTATTTAGACAAAGTAATGTATATAAAACTATATATATATATACACAAAACTATATATATATATACACAAAACTATATATATATATATATATATATATATATATATATATATATAACAATACCTAAATATATATAAAACTACAATTGCAAACAGTACCTATATATATATATATATATATATATATATATATATATTAAAGAAAACAGTACCTAGGCTGTGGAGGAGACGGTGGCGGCGTGAAGGTGCGGTGGCGGCGTGAGGAGACGGCTGTGCGAAGACGTACGGCGAAGACGAACAGCTGCGAACGGCGAAGGACGAACAGCTGCGAACGGCGGTGAAGGCGTGACGGCTGAGCGGAGACGTACGGCTGCGAACGAATGGCGAAGGCTGCGAACGGACGGCAAGGCTGCGAACGAACGACGAAGGCTGCGAACGGACGACAAGGCTGTGAGGAAAAGTTGTTGTGAGAGGAAAAGTTACTGTGAGGAAGAAAGAAGTTATGTTTTTAGGTTTTTAGGGTTTTAAATTTTTTATTGATTTTTTTAATTCGGGTTATATTAAAACAGATGTAACATGATATAAGTAATTTTTTAATTATTTTTTTAGGCTTGACTTATTACATCGGGTTACATAATAACCGATGTAATAGTATTACTAATTTTTTTTACCAAATTTTTTAATTCTTTATTTTACGAATTTTTAAATTAGGCTTGACTTATTACATCGGGTTAACTTTATAACCGATGTAATATCTTTTTGCGAATTATTTTTTTAAGCTTGACTTATTACATCGGGTTAACTTTTTAACCGATGTAATATCTTTTTTTAATGAATTTTTTAATTCTTTTTTTTAACGAAGTTTTTAATTATTTTTTTTAGAAACATATTACATCGGATTATCCAATAACCGATGTAATAGGGTGCTTTTTAGATGAATTTTTTAATTCTTTTTTTTAACGAAGTTTTTAATTATTTTTTTTTAGAAACATATTACATCGGATTATTCAATAACCGATGTAATAGGGTGCTTTGTATTTTGAATTGTTTTTTTATATAGTTTTTTAAATCGGTTATTCTAATAACCGATGTAATAGGTATTTTAATTGTCTTTTTAATTTTTTTTTAAATGGTTTTTTAAATCGGTTTTAGAAAAACCGATGTAAAAGGCTTTAGATGAATTTTTTGTTATTTACAAAACTGCCACCGCATTACTTTTTACATCGGTTTTTATCAATAACCGATGTAACATCCCTTATAACAATTTATGTTATTATTTACGAAACTGCCACCGCGTTATTTTTTACATCATTTTTAACAAATACCTGATGTAAAATCATTTAACCAAATGTCTTTTTTTTAGTAGTGTGACAGTTGACTGTGGTGCTCACACAGCAGACGAAATGAATTCCATGTCTCCTAGGAGTCAACCTAGAATCAGGATTGAAAGTCCTAAAAAAGCACAAAACAAATAACATCCTAATTCTTTACTGTGTGTAACAAGACTAAATTTTGATCACCAAACTTTCTTTATAGTGGCAGAGTGAAACTCCATTAACTAATTAGCTTTTGCTTGGAATAGAATTGCATAAATACATTTGGAAGGTCAAAATTGATGATGTGTGACACTCCTGTGACATCCAAGCCCCTTGATGCAACGTCAGTGGCAACCTGTGTGATACAGTGTCACTAATTAATATGATTAACAGATAAAAGTCCATAAATTTATTTACTGTAGTTCTGGAAAAATTGCGAAGAAACAACTAACACCCATTAGTTACATTTCAGGATACAATCTAACTAAACAAAGGTAAAAGATCAACGAAAAAGAAAGTATCTCAGGCTCAGGTATCAACTATTAATTATTTGACAGATTAACAATTTGGAAGAAAATTATAAACCCTAAGGGAGAGAGAAAGAGGGATACCAGAATTAGAGAGATCTCCAATTGAATAAGTAAAGGGATTTGAGAATGGAAGAGAGGGACAACATCTCTGAAGGCGGATGTAGGGTGTTTGAGGGAGTGGAGAACTAGAAGTGAAAAATTGTAGAAGAGAGGAAGAGTTTTATGTTTAACAAATTGAAAGAGAGAGGAACCGAAAGAATTGGAGAAATATGGATTTTAAGGACGTAGAAAAATATTTTAATTAGAATTTACGTGTCTGAAAAAAATAATACATATTTGGCATACCGCATCATCACACTATTAGTGGAACTAACGGGAGGGATTATATTTAGGGACGGAAAATTTTAAGAGGACTAATGTTTGAAGAAAAATATTTGTAGGGACCAAATATATATATTTAACCCAAAAATAAAATAAAATATATCCATAAACACACTCACTCACTAGGATTTATTCATTATATTTAAGTGAGGGGAGGACAATCGCGTTAATGCCTCGCCGCCTTCTCCTTAGGAGAGGTTGTCATCTTTGGCTTCTCAGTCCACCAGTCCCTGTAGGTCTATACATCTCATATACTATGATGAAAAAGGAAAATTCTAGATGGATCCAGAAGTCGTCGTTGCACTTCAACTTGTCAAGGAGTCCATCGGGGTTGTGTGCGTGTGTCCTCAAAATATATTACAATTATTGCTTAACTTATAATTTGATACCAATCTAGCCTCACAAGGGGAAATAGATTTTAAGAGAAAGCCTTTTAATTTGGACAAATATGTTGTTTTTTTGAACTAATTTTTTCATGTTGATGTATTATTATGCTAATTTTGGCATGACTTGTTCAAATTTCTTACTAATATATTCAACACCAAATGCTCTTTTCTAGAGAATTATTTATCTTGGATAATAGAATTTGATGGAGAATTTTCCACAAGTGTTGAGAGACCAAACAAAATGATCAACAATGTTTTGCTGAAAATGGAAATCCTGCAGCATCAGCAGCAGGCCATGTAATGATTATTTGTAATAATGACACCATGTTAGTGATTTTTTCACAAGGTAACCATAATTAATCTTTTTAAATTTTGGGGTAGTAGTGTCTTATTCATTGTTATATTTCTAATGTGGAATAGGTACAAGGCTTGTTTGGATTAGTTGGTCATTTTAAAGAAATTAGTAGGTGCAGATTCGGATGATAAGGGTCATTGTGTTTGCTTCCTAACAAGCTTTAAGTATAGAAATCATTTATTTTAGTTTTTGAATCTCTAAATAGGAATCTGAGTGAAGTTTTAAAGTAGTTTGGTCGCAATATTGGCCTTAGGCTAACTGCTGTGAGGGCATATCACGTGAGTCGCTTTTATTGTGTTCCTAAAATAAGTAAGTACCGTTCATTATAATTTTTTCATAGTATTACTCCCAACTACTTTTTCTTAGTCACTTATGGTTACTAGTCGGGCATTTGAATGTTTCTTTGCAGTTCTTGGATTATAGTATGATCATCCATTGGATATTTGGTCTATAGGTTGTTGTTTGTATGAACTGTATACATGGAAGGTTCTTTTTCCAGGGCTCGCAAACAACGGCATGCTACAATTTCATATGGTATTGAAGGGATTTTTTCCAAAAAAGATGTCCTGAAAG
The DNA here is from genome assembly GCA_963966055.1 of Lathyrus aphaca. Lineage (NCBI taxonomy): Eukaryota > Viridiplantae > Streptophyta > Magnoliopsida > Fabales > Fabaceae > Lathyrus > Lathyrus aphaca. The sequence goes on from OZ014519.1 coordinate 620,841,030, forward strand.
GTAAACTTACTGTTTAATAAATTGTTAATCATTACAGTTTGAGTCTTATGAATATTTTTAATACATGTTGTTTCTGACATTAATATTATTTATTTTTGTGAATAGGAAGGAGTTGGTTAAAAGACTTAGAGTAACTGATTTTTAAGTTTTGTGAGGATGAGTTGATGGGATGTAGAGGTGTTCGTAGTCTATACAAGCAACATGTTTTAGTTGAAAGAAGTGACATGATACTTATATAAATGTAATATGATGTATATGTTTAATGGAATGAAGAATATATTTGATTTTTTGTCCCATTTTGTTCGTATTTCTTCAAATAATTATTTTTTAAAATTTTTAAAATAATTACCAACGAATTTACCTGTGGAAAGTAAATTTCTTATGGATTTACCTACGTATGGAACATAAAATTGTGACGGTTAGAACTTTTGTAATCAACAATAAAAAAAAAATCAAAAGGAAAATTACGACGGTTGATAACCGTCGCAATATGCAAATTACGTAAGTTCCATACCCATTGTGAGAGATAACGATGATCGGTACGATAATTTTGACAAACAACGCGATACGTCCCCGCGAAGCACGTTTTTGCGATAGTGTTGTAATCGTTGTTACTTACAAATTACGACGGTTTTCACCGTCGTAACATGCCAAAATATATGTCGCAGTCTGCCAATTTTCTTGTAGTGACTGTGAATTTGCTTGATGTTGAGGCAACTGATCCATATGTGCTAATCATTCGGAGTTGCTTGCTGATAGAAGAGGCAAAGCTATTATTGAGGTGTGGGAGAATATGTGTTTGAAGGAGAGATTTCCAAGGGAGAAGTCTAGAGCTTTATGGTTGCGAGATGGTGATAGAAATTCTCGTTTCTTCCATATGGTTATTAATGCTAGATTCATAAATGTTTTTATATCGTAGGTAAATACAACAGATGAGAGGAAGAAGGGGGTGAGCGTTGTGAAGTTTGAGATTCATAAGTTCTTCCAAGAGAACTTCAAAGAATCTATTTTTGGTAGGCATGTCCTTAATAGGGTAGATCTTAAGTGTCTCTCTGAAACTGATAGTAACATCCTTGAGGAGATGTTTACAGAAGAGGAAATTGTTGGTGATTTTAGTGTCATCAATGCATTTTAGTATGAATGGGATTTACTACAGGCCAAAGCAATTATACGTTAAAGCTTGGAAACGAGTTAGGGTAGTGCGGAGTGCACGCTCGTCAAGCCAACATATAATTGAATGCGAATAACTTAAACGGGGTTCCAAGGGGCAGCGCCCCTGGCGGGGTGCGGGGCAGCGCCCCGAAGGCGGGGTACGGGGCAGCGCCCCGAGCGGAAAATTTCGTTTGAATTTTCGAACCTATCCCCAACGGACATATCCATTTCCGAAATGGTGTGTCTTTCCGTTTGAATTTTCGAACTCCTATATAAGGAGTCGTTTGGCTAGTTTTTCGACACACATAACAAAACCATAAAATCTTCTATTTACTGAATAATTTCTTGTGCCAAGAAACTATTTGTTCTTGTAGTATTATCCCCACAAAGATTTCGTGAACCCAGGCATAATAGGGTCGAAATACTTTGTTCGGAAAGTGAACAAACACGATTCTTCAAGAAATCCAAGATTATCAAACCTTTTCTCCGACAAAAATTAAATAGGCGGTTTGGAATTGTGACAATGCGAAGTTCCCAAGGCCCGATGGATTCTCTTTCCATTTTTTTTTTAGAAAATTGCTAGGATGTTATTAAGGAATACGTGTTCAGATTTATTCTTGATTTCTTTGCCAATCCTTCTTTATCCAAAGTGGCTACAACATCGTTCTTGACGCTTATTCCCAAGATTTCAAATCCTCATCTATTAGTTAATTATAGACCAATATGTTTGGTAAGCTATTTACAAAAAATTATGTCCAAAGTGCTTGCAAATCGGGTTAAGAAAGTAATTGGCAGCATTGTTTCGAAGGAGCAGTCAGATTTTGTCACAAGCAGAAGTATATTTGATGGGGTCGTAGTTACTAACGAGATCCTTGATTTTGTGAAGCGTAATAAGAAGGAGTGATTTCTGTTGAAGGAAGATTTTGAGAGGGCCTATGATTGTGTTAGCTGGGAATTCCTCAAATTCTTGTTGCATAAGTTGAAGTTTGGTCCTTGGTGGTTAATGTGGATGGAGGCCCTTGTGTTAAACAATATTATGTCAGTTCTCGTTAATAGAAGTGCCACTTTGCATTTCAATGTCATAAAAGGGCTTAGACAAGGAGACTCTTTGTCTCCCTTTTTGTTCATTCTTGTCATGGAAGGTTTGAATATTTGTATCTAGTTGTTCAACTAATTGCTGTCTGTGTCCACCTTTCTCTTTCTTTTCTTTTTTATCTCACAAGTTGCAAGTGCATAGACAAAATAACATGAGTGATTTACACACTGTGTGCGCTACTACTACATCATAATATGTTACAATCATATTTAGGATAAATAGTACATATAACTATAGGCAAATAGTCATAGATAATTAGATTGTAAATAAACAAATATTAAGGATAAAGAGTATTCACATAGTAACAGATTTAGTTTAAGCAACTTGGTAACAAAATTATAATAATACTACTTTAATTAAAGCAAGACACCATATATTATTTCTTTTCTTCGATGATGTACTAAGTTCCTTCTCAGGATTTGTACTCATACGTGTCTTTCTACTCATACGTGTCTGACTATTTATTTTGAATCTTTATGTGTCTGACTCGTGACTTTATTTTGGATGTTGCAGGATGAGGAGGAGGATTATGAGGACGATGATTAGGAGGAGGATTATTTTGGATGTAGATCGTTTAGGAGATTACCAGTTTTTTTGGAATTCATTAGTATTTTGATGTCGGTGTATTTTGGAACTCATTAGTATTTTGATGTTAGAATGACATGTTGGTGTATTTTAGAACTCATTAGAATGACATGTTGGTGTATTTTGGAACTTAGTAGTATTTTAGAACTCATTAGAATGACATGTTGGTGTATTTTGGATCACCTGAATTGTGGATTGATGAATCTTTTTTGGAATGCCAATATTGGTCTGGAGTTAAAATAATAAACAGGTTTGAATTAATAATAAATAGGTCTTGATCAGAACAGGTGGTTTGAGTGGCGATTGTATAAAGTGAAGGTGACAGTTTCAAATAAAACCAAACAAATCCAGGGACGGTTAAATCCACTAGTGTCGGCCACGAGGCCGACGCTACATTAATTTAAAATGCATTCTGAATCTACTAGCGACATCTACGAGGCCGATGCTACAACATGCTAGAATGGTCTAAACCAGTAGTGGCGGCCACGAGACTGACAATACAATTAAAGGATATGCTGTCTAAAATATTAGTGGCGGCCATGTGACCGACACTACGATCAAATACTATGCTGGCTAAAGTTGACAGTCAACCCAATCAAAAAATGACACCTGGTGCTCCTTAGTGTCGCTAAAAACCGACGCTAATTCAATAATTAGTTGTGTAATCTAGGTCAAATAATAACGAAGAACCATTGTCAGTTCAGGGCCGATGCTACCTAAGTGTCACACAAAAGGCCGATGCTAATATCTTAACTTCCAGCTTTGGAGAGTCCGCCCCGACACCCACGCTAAGCCGACTCTAAACCCCCTTTAGTGTCGGTTTTTATGTGTTATAGACGGCTTTTAGGCCGACGCTAAGACAGTGTTTTCTTGTAGTGTCAATGGTTTTCAATTTACAGAGGGGTGTCGCATAGTGCCGCGCGTACAATTTTTCGATGACACTGTATTGGTTGGTGAGGGGAGTTGGTATAACCTTTGGTGCGTAAATGTGATTTTGAGAGGTTTTGAGTTGATTTCAGATCTTAAGGTTAATTTCTTTAAGAGAAAAATCTATGGAGTTAATCTTAATAGTGGTTTTATCGAGGCTGTTGGGGAGTTTTTGTATTGTGAGGTGAGTTCGCTCCCTTTTAAATTCTTTGGCATAATGGTGGGTGATAGTCCTCAGAAGATTAACATGTGGAATCAGTTGATCGACGCCATTCGTAGCAGGTTATCGGATTAGAAAGGGAAAAATCTCTCTATAGGTGGAAGAGTAATGTTGATAAACTTGGTTTTGAATGCTATTCTGACCTTTATACTCTCATTTTATAAGGCTATGGTGTATATTATTAAGGATATTTCTAGAATACAAGCTGATTTCCTATGGGAGGATTGTCAAGTAAAAGGAATATTCACTGAATAAGTTGGAAGCATGTTTGTTGGTCGAAAAGTTGTGGTGCCCCCAGGGTAAAAGATTTAGAATCTTTCAATAAGGAACTTATGCTTAAATGGAAGTGGAGATTTGTTTCGGACGACAAAACTCTTTGGAGGAATATTCTTATACACAAATATTCACATCAGTCCAGGAATATGGGGTTAACTGTCCTTTACTATGATGCTTCCGTTGGTAGTAATCTAATTACATTTGGTAGCGCGATTTGTTGAAGATTGGTTACGACAATATGACATCTATAGACTTGTTTTCTAATGTTGTTTTGTGTGATGTGGGTCATGGAAGTTCAGTTCCATTTTGGTTTTGTAGGTGGCTTGGAAATATTCCTTTAAAATACGTCTTTCTGTCTCTATTTCTTGTCTTCCCGGTCAAATCATGCAGCGTCGCGAATAGCGGTTTCAAGAGTGTTTTTGGCTGGATATGGAAATGAAATTTTCCTTTCCTAAAGCCGGATTCAAGGGAGTGCATGTAGTTTTGTTTGCTGACTCAATTGCTGGACAAAGTGGAGCAAGACATTTTCTTAAAGGTCAGGATTCAATGGTCTTAAGAAGAGGTGGGAACTTATATTGTCAATTTCAGGTATGTAGTTTTGCAGCAGGCGGGGAATGTTCTGGCGATGAATCTTGACACACAACCAGGATTAAAGAGTCTGTGGAGGACACAACTTCCCTCTAAAATTCAGGTTTTCTTGTGGAGATTTTTTTGGGATAGGTTAGCTATGAAATACCAGTTTGCTAAAATAGGTATCAACCGTGGGAGTTTGAGTATGGAGTGTGTCGGATGCAGGGCTAATGTAGAATCTTCGTTCCACTTGGTTTTGGAGTATTCTTTCACGTCGAACGTGTGGAACGAAATGGAAAATTGGACAATTTTTGATGTTGTTTTGAATCAAACATGTTCTGATTCCTTCGTTGATTTTGGCAGCAGATTGCGTATAGCGAAAGGCAAGGATTTTGACTGTCATTTGTGCCTTTTCGTGCTGGTGTATGTGGAAGAGTAGAAACAACTTTATTTTCAGAGACAAACCACAATGTGCTTTAGATGTGGTTAATTGTATCAAGTTATTATCTCGTCGGTGGTTGGTTCTTTAGCCGTTGGAGGGAATTCCAGTTCTTATTACGAGTGGTTTGTGTCGCCACTTAATTGTTTTAACTGATTTTTCTATCTATTTCTTTATAAAGACTGGAGTACCTATTGTACTCTTGAGTTTAAATTCCATTTTTTTAAAGGAAAAACCTCCCCTAAACTTATCCCTATCACATAACGAAAGAAGAAAAAAAAGTCCTAACTCCTTAGGGATAGTGAACTGAATCCCTAACTACCAAAAAAAAATCCTAAACCAAACATTATAAACTATGTTATAAGTGACTAACAAAAGTCAGGTAGATTTAATTCAATCCCTACAAAAAGATACAAGAGACGTCCTTTGAATTGATAATGACCTTTGGCTTGAGCAGATTTTTCTTAGTAGGAATTCTATCTTCTAGAAATTGCCAAGAAAAAACAACAACTTTAAAGAGCCCAATTATTCCAAATAAAAGGAAGCAAATTTTACTAGTATTCATGGTTCATATTTATTTGCATTGATATTTTAATTTTACATGTTTATCTAGTAATTGTTAACCATGAATATAAGCAATCTATATTTAGATAAAATTTGGAAGTGTATATCATTGTTGCTATCTCAAAATTATTCCTATTCATTGAGATTTTGCTCTTTCCAAAAAAATAAAAAATTATTTCAATTAATATTATACATTAGTTTTAGTAAAATTAGACTAATTTATACTATATATAATCATATATTAATTTTATTTATTAAAGTAGATAACTTCTCAGAGAGAACAAATATACAATATATAATTGCATAATATAATAATAAACTTTGGAGTCGATCATTAAAGTTGGTATTATTATTTTTAAACATTATTGCTATTATTACCAACAAACACAAACCCTGTTTATGCACGTTGGACGTTTAGGTTTGAAACACAACATTTCTCTACGACAAACTTTATTAGATTCGCATAAAATAATTCCTGCGATGTTAAATAATAAAAAGATAGATATTAATTACAGAACTCGAAACATTGTTGTGTATAAGATAGAAAACTATTTTTGAAATCAAGTTGTTAAAATAAACTTACCGTCGGTTACAATGAACAATGAGAAAAGAAAAATAATTATAACATAAATAAATTTAAAATTTTCAGCTATATTTTTATTCATTTTGTTACTAGAAATATAGATTAGTATGATTAATTTATAGTGGGAAAACTTGCACTTTTCAAATTAAAATTATTGTTAAATATCTTTTGATGGTCATTAGAGTTTATTCTAGCATTTTTTATATTTCCATGTTATTATTATATTGTTTTCTTCGTATCCTTTCATGATACACAGAGGAAAAATCCAAAAACATAAATTATAGATCGAATGATGACAAGAAATTTTATAGGAATAATAATAATGCATCAATGATATATAATTAAAATATTTATTTATTAATTAGAATTTTCAAAGAATCATAGTCATGTATAAAAATATGAAAATTGTATGAGTTGAAGTGTTTAATTTCTTACACAAGGATAGAAAAGGAATTAGGTACATAAGTGCCTAGGTTTTGAACATAAGATAAATTTTGGGCTTGAATTTATGAAACTATTAAACTAAAACAATCTTCGGAAAGCTAAATGTAAGAATTCTAATAAGAAACATCTAATTAAATCAAATAGAGGAATAATTTTATTTTTTTAATGATCGATGAAAGATGGATATAAAAAAAGCCAGCAATGTACACTATGAATGAAATTAGAAAGTATAAAATGTGCCTAAGTGAACTCACTAAAATAAAGATGGAACAAAAGACAACAAAACCACCTTAGGCTCCCGTTTCTAATAGGAAAGAAATCGAGTATTCAGAGTAAGTATCTTTGGCGCGGTACGAAAGATAGAAAGTGTTCCGAACTGGGCCTCGAGGCTGTATTAGGCTACGACCCAATAGGTCGAGCAGAGGCCCATATACTCGAGCAGTGACGCCTGACAGACGGGTAGGGGCGCCTAATGGTCGGGCAAGCATCATGTACGTCGGACATGCACTCAAAGCTGGCAAGGAACATGTCTGTCAGTCTACTTGCCACATCACCCAATTGTTCCCCCTTTTATCTCCTGAAAGATAGGGACAGTTGAACCAAGGACCAGACCATTCAACTAGGTCTCCACGCTCCTCACACGTTCCTTGGCAGTTCTTCCTTGGGCCTAGCTAATCCAGCCCAAGGAAGGACCTTGGCCCAGCGCTGGGGACTCTCTATAAAAACCCTTTTTCACTAAAGGGTCAGATATTCTGATTCATTCTATTAACTTACCTATTTCATTGTACCTCTATTGACTTTGGCATCGGAGTGCCTTGTAGGTACACCCCCTTTCTCTCCATTCTTTGGCTGTTACACCAAATTGCTAAAAGGTCATCCTGATCAGGTAAGATCAGTGGCACCGTCTGTGGGAAGCTAGCTTCCCTTTCTTCCATAACAGAGGATCAAAGCTCAAATACTCCATCCTTTAAGCATGTCCGGAGAAAATTTCAACGATCGCAACCGTCCCCTCGTCGACTACACGATGGAGAACAATTTGAACTACCACGAATATGATGCCCGAGATGGACGCCCAGCCACCCCGTCTCCTGAACCCGAGAACAATGGAAACCAACCTCAGATTCAAGACCAGGTGACCATCGTATTCCAACCCATCCCCGTGCCCGTCGAAGGGGATGCCACCATGATTGCTATGGTAAACGCCCTTAACCAGGCTAGCTCCATGCTCTACTAGCAGCACGAAAGAATCATGGCCATAGAGGCTGACCGGCAGGAGTGTCGACCTCAGCAGGAAAGAAGGACGCAACAAAGTCTAGAAGCGACGAAGAAACGGGGACAACGCTCCCCAGAACCCAACAAGAGCAGGTCACGAGCCCGCCGGGATCCCGGCCGGTCATGGACCTCGCCAAGGCGCAACCGGAGCCCTGATAATAACGAGCTCTCCCCATCGAGGAGCGACGAGGAACACCCGCATTGCCCCCTCTCACGGGCGATAATGGATGCACCACTCCCACAAAGGCATGGAGAAACCCCCAAACTTGGCCATCTACGATGGTACCACCGACCCCGACGATCACGTCGACAACGTCAACGCGATGCTCGACTACCGCAACGACATCACCGGGCACCTCAAGTGCAGGCTATTCTCGACAACCCTGAGGAAATGAGCCATGGCCTGGTACAAAAGCTTAGCCCCGTAATCCATCACATCCTGGAGAATCATGAGATCCATGTTTACGAGGCATTTTACAGCCTCCCGACGCCATCCCAAGATCGAGGCGACCCTCGAAGCCATAGTGCAAAGGAAAATGAGACACTATGCTCATATATCGAGCGATTTAACCAAGAAGCTGTCGAGGTGGACACCACGGAACATATGAAGAAATACCTCCTCGAGAGGGGACTCTTGCCCGGAAGCGAACTTAGCAGGGCAGTCTGGATAGATCCTCCCCGCACTCTGAATGACCTCCTGCACAAAGCCCAGGCTTACATTAGATACGAGGAAAAAAAGGTCGCCCACTGTCGCTCCCCCGAAAAGACACCAGGTCCCACAAGGTACAGACGCGAACGGTCGGCGAAAAGAGAAATGAAAGTGAAGTGAATAGAGTCACCAGCTAGACATTTTTATCCCGAAGGAAAGGTAATGCTACATAAACCTAGAAAAAGATGGATAAGACGGTTGCGAACCAGAGAAACTGAGAAAGGGGGTTGGTTACAACCTGGGAAGGTATTAGCACCCAGATTGTCCGTCGTACTCGACGGGATCCACGCTTAAAAGATTGTGTTTAAAGGGGTAGGTGTATGTGCTATCTGTGTGCAAAAGCTAAGAAAAGAAATATACAGGTGTCAGTGCAAAAGGTGAATTGCTCAGGAACTGAGGCTTAGAAAAGAATGCTAAAAGAAGGGGAATACAAAGAGACTTTTGTTCGATAACCGTTAAGTTATGCCTACATATCCTTTCATGAAATGAGGAAGTTAGAACACCGTAGTTCGACTCAAAGATACTGGAAAGTAAATTGAATGTGAATTGCTTGCTTGTCTATGCTCAAGTGTATGACTCGTCTGACTCGAGTGCTAACTGTCTTGCATTAGATGGAAGAAGCAAGTTCTCGTTTGTGAATGAGTGTGATGAGAAAAGAATCCCGAAGGAGACGATTATTGTTTGTTTTTGTGTTTTCATTTTTGTTATTGTTTTTGGTGTTTTGCATAAGTTAATGTGCTTAAGCCTAAATCAAGGGCTTGTAAACTCATTATATCCTCCCTGATTAGGGATAATGAGCCTACTTAAGTATGAGATAAGCATCTCAACTTAATTACCATGATGATGTACGATTAAGATCATTAACCTACTTGTGATTATTTAGATGTTTTTAGGCTTTTGCTTAGTGTTAAGTAATGAGTTTAATCTCTAATCACAGATTAGTGGACTCATTACACCATCCTATAGATGAGAACACTTAAGCTGAGGAAGATACCTCAACTTAATCCATGGTTAGGGATTAAATTCATTATATAACAAATCCTTTTATTAAGTGGATTTTAATTAAGGGATGAGATTAATAAATGGATTTTATGGTTTGTAAGACAACTTGAGGGGGACTTGTCCATTAAACACCAGGGTTAGTCCTTCTTAACCATAAGGAAGAATTAGAACCCTAATGTAAGGCCCAAGTTACAAGATAAAGTCTTAGTGATTATTAGATGATTTGATTAAGAGGTTTAAATAAATTAAAGGTTTAACACTTAGGATTAAAGTTATACACTCCATCCTAAGAGAAGGATGCAGGCATAACCCTAATTCCAAAGTCCTAAAACTTTAAGAGTTTAGTCTCTGATTATTGAGATGAGAAGAGAGACTCAAGAAGACTCAAAGGTAAAAAACTAAGGGGACTAATTACAACCCTAATCATTATCATGCTTGGATGTCCTATGGTTTGTGAGGATTTAGAAAGATCTTCAAGGAAACCACCAATGGAAGAAGCAGATGAAAGGAGGATGAGAAAAGAAGAAAAAGTTACTTACTTCATTGAAGAAGATAAGTAACTTAAAAAAGAAAGTGAGATATGGAACATAAGTGAATCAAATTTACTTCAAATATAAGTTAGAATTCAAATGAAAGAGATAAGTAGAAATGAGAGGTGAAGGCAAATCCACCTCCCACAATAACTTACCAAACCTGAAAGTGTTAGTATGAATGCATAAAGTATAAAGCATGAAGAAATGAATTGAAATGAGATGAAATGAGATGAAGTGACCAAAGTCAGAAGTTTTTATGTTGTGCAAATTTCATGTGAGAAGATACAAAGGCATACAAAATGCATATGTGTGATCATACAAAGATGGGATGCAAAGGAAGCATGCTTTGAAGTTTGAAAACACATGAAAGTTTATGAAATGAATGCTAAACATGGAAAATGGATTAAGAGATGATCAAGCAAGGTTCTAACATGTCCTAAGATGTCTAAGATGACATATGAATTCATGAAATGTCATGGCAAGTTCATGTAATGATGCATATGCAATGTGAATGCAAATGAACATGAGAAATTAGGGTTACATGGACATGTGAGATTCAAATGGATAAAACAGAAGCAAATGACATGATAAATATTTGAAATTAAGTTTAAACAAACCCTAATCCCTTATTAGGTCACAACCCAAAGGAGAAGGTCAGAAGCCTAACCTATCAAAAGTTATGATTTTCCTAAGTTTTCTAGGGTTTTTGGGTGGTTCAAAGGGAAAAATGCAAATCAAATTGAAAATGTCATATAAATTCATGAGGAAAAATACCTATAAACTAAATGAAAAATGTAACTCAATGCAAAGAGAATCAAGTTCAAACACTTCTTTGTTAGGCATAAATGATTTTTTTAAAGTTAGGGTTCAAAAATGTGATTTTTATAACCCTTAATTCAAAGAAAATTGGCAAACTATGATCAAACCTAAAAAGAAATTTGTGTGAAGATCTTGAAAATGTTTCTAAATGCATTGGAATGATTCATGATTTTTTTGGTGATTTTTAGAAACCTAAATGTATTTTTAATTAATTAAAATACTTTAATTAATTAAAAATAACATTTAAATATTTTAAAAATACTTTTTTAATGCAAAAAATAAAATAAAAATTATTTTTGGAATGAGAAAAATATTTAAAGTCATAATGTGAAGTTTCATATTTTTTGAATGCTTTTTGATATTTAAAAATAATTATGCAAACGAAATGGAAATAAAATGAATTAAAATGAAATTAATGGATAATATGCTGATCTAAGGGCTCAAATTCAAATTCAGGGGGTAATGGTTGACTGCGTACGTGAATCAGTGGTCCAGATCACTCCTGACTAATTAATCTTAATTAATTTAATTAATTATACTTAGGGTTTAATGACCTAATCCTAGCCATCCACGCACGCGGGCAAAATGGATCCAAGGACCACCATTCAAACTGACAACTAAACCCTAATTAGAACCCTAATTACTCTCAGGTGACCGGAGCAAGCTCCAGTCATCTTCTTCGATCACCCAAAAACCTCAACTTCTTCTCTAAGCCACCCCAAGCCCTAAAAACTGCCCAGAATCAATCCCCAAACACCATGGAACATGAATCAGCAAGCAAACAACATTTATTTTAATTGAATCATGTGATACGAATCAAAATGGAAAACACGCAGAAATTTCAGAAGTCAAATACATCCTACACACTCAACCATTTTCAATGATTCAAAGCTCAAAATGATCAGAACATCACATAGAATCAATTTATAACTTAAAACGCAAGTTCTGGAAAAAATTTCTTGGATGATACCTAAAATGGAGCTTTGTGTTCTTGAGCTTTCCGACTCTTTCTTTGGTGCAAATCCAACCCCTTTGACCTCCTGAAGCTATTGGAAAGCTTGAATGAAGCTTAGAGTGGCTATTTTGAGTGTTTTGTTTCAGAAGTTGCAGAAATCGTGTTTGTGTTTGGAAGTGTTTCAGGCTATGGTGATGGGTGGGAAATGATCCTGGGGTGATGTTGAGTTGATTGGTGGAAGAAGATTGAAGTTTTGATGGTTGTGCTATGAATTTCGAAGAGAGGAAGGTTTCTTGAGGTTTTTGGCAATCTGAGTGTTAGAGAGCTTTCAGGCTATTGTGTTATGTGAAATGTGATCCATAATGTTTGTATAAACCAATGGGATTGCTCAGAAAGTGGGTGGTGGCACAGGCTGATTGGTATGAGAGTTTTTGCAAAAAGTCAAGATTATGTACTATGAGGTATGGGCACGGGTCAGAGGTGATTTCATGGGGTGTCTGGCCTCAGCTTGATTCAAGGGTGGCCATGGGATTGGTTTTGATGTGCTGGAAGGCTTGGATGAAGAGTTATCACATGTTTTGCAAATTTCCCTCTTTGAAGTTTCTTGGATCATAAGTCATGAAAACCCTAGGTTCCTAGCACAATTCTGATCTTTTGAAGTTCATTTGACATATTGTGAAGTGTTTGTGCACATTAGAGGTCATTAGAATGCTTGAACAAGCCAAAATGCAAAATCCCTCTTTGACATGAAACTTGAAATTATAGGATTTTTGCCAACTTTGAAAGGCTATATCTTGAGTTCTAAGATGAATCAAGACATGTTCTTGTACTTTTTTAAAAGGTAAAGACCTAATCTATAACTTTCATGACCAAGAATATTTCATTTGAAGCATTTTTGGTTATGAAAGAGGAGGTTGAAAAACTTTCCCAAAATGGAAAGTTTGCATTTCAAGTCATTTCCAAAAATGGTAAGTTTGCAATTGGCTCAAAATTCTTCAATCTTGTGAACTTCTTTCCACTTCTAAGATTAAATAAAGATCATTGAACTACAATTTGATGAAAATACCCCTTTGGTTCCATTGTTGGGGGCCTCAGATGCCCTGATTTTGACTTAACTTGCTCAGGAAGTTACCCAATGAACAGATGACTTCAACAATGAATTTCTCCATCAAACTTGGTACACATGATCCTTATAACATATTAAGAACATTAGAAACAAGAATGACCCAAAAATTTGGAGTTAAGGCCTCTGAAACCAAAACCCTAATTTTGGTCATCTGTGCAGTGAAACCCTAGCTCTGCTTCCATACCTTTGCCAGCTCTTGTAATCCCTTGACTTTCATGAACTTTGAGGAACATAATATGATGGTAGAACATACATGGACCCTCTTGGAAAGCTTTGAGACCTTTGGGAGGGCTCAGATGGATTCTTGGATTGCTCAGGTCACAAACCCTAGATGCAGATGAACTTGAACTTATGCAGTGAAGCAAATATGCAATATGAGGTGTAATGCTTATGTTAATGCAAACATGAAAGATCGCAAGCCATGGTGTGATATGAGTGAGGGAAAATTTGGGGTGTTTACAGCTGCCCCTATTCAAACATGAGATAGCTGTGCAGGATGTAAGCGCCTGACTTAACAGACAAACAAGATAACTTGTGGTTGAATACTAGAGACAATACGAAATTTTCACTCGCTGGATATAAGAAGAAAAGGGATATAAATTGTAAAAGGTAGTATAGCATGTTTATCGAATGAAAGAGATGGAGGACGACCGCTGGGGATAAAGTGGTAAGCAAAGCAATGACGGGGACGACCGATAAGCTGGGGAAATAAAGCGACCATGACGGGGACGACCATCAGGTAAAGAAATAAAACTCTCTGGAGATTAAAGTAATGAGAAAAGCAATGATGGGAACGACCATCAGGCTTGGAAAGTTAAATAAACAACGACGGGGACAACCATCGGTTTAAAGAATAAATGAAATAATGATGAGGGACGGTCATCAAAGGTGAAGGATGGTCACCTAGCAGGGGACGGCTGCTCTTTATCACGATATAGGAAGAATGTCGGATAGAAAAAGGTCAACGATGGGGACGGCCATCGGATAAAGTAATGAAGGACGATCATCAAGAGGTGAAGGATGATCACTTAGCAGGATACGACTACTCTCGGGGTTTATCACGACATAGGACGAATGTCGGATAACAAGATCAACGATGGGGACGGCCATCGGGTAGAAATGATGAGGGACAATCATCAAAAAGGTGAAGGACGATCACCTAGTAGGGGACGACTGCTCTTTATCACGACATAGGACGAATGTCGGATAGAAAGTTCCAATAATGGAGATTCCACTGGGGAAAGGATGAGGGACGGTCATCCAAAGGTGAAGGACGATCACCTAGCAGGGGACGGCTGCCGAAAATATCACGACATAGGACGAATGTCGGATAGGAGGAAGTTGTTTTGTTGGTGACTTACTGGGGAACGGTAAACACGGACGAGTGTTCACGCTTAAGAATAAAAGGTATAAATGTTTGACGTTGTGTATAAATTAAAGATGCGGACGAGCATCCTTAGAACCATGATATGGACGAGTATCGGTAGAAACAATCACTGACGCGTGTTCAGAGATGATGATACGAACGAGTACCAACTGGTTACTAAAGAACATGGACGAGTGTCGAATCTGTTGAGGAGTGATATAAACAAGATACGAACGAGTATCAAAGACTTCTGTATAAGTATGTACAAGTATTGATTTATTGGTGAAGTTGGTGCAAGACACGGACGAGTGCTTGATCTGCTAGGGAAGTATGGCACGGACGGGTGTCATACATGTACTATATAAACATGCATCTGTTTCGGGAGTGCAAAGGAGATGCTTTGGCTTTCTGTGGGGATAGGATGACATGGGCGGGTGTCGAAAAGGACATGCTATGAACAAGTATTTGTTTTTTGAGAGTGCAAAGGGAACGCTTTGGCTTTTATGTGCAGGGGATGCACTTTGTATATTTGCCTGATGAAATATTGATGATAATTGCAGGTGGCTGGCTCAAACCTGGCTTGTGATCATGCAAATGTTTGATTTTTTTCCGTAATGCTCCGTATTAGACGGAATGTTACGCTCTGTGTGGGGAAAATGATGCGAATGCCATGATTATGCAAAGGGGAGAAACTGATCCGAGACTCGGATCCTGCTGTGATGAAGATCTCTGGCTGATCTGCTTGGAGGGATGTCCCAGATGGGGAAGAGATCATTGGTAGATCTATCTGTAAGGAGAAACTCCGCTGGGGAGAAGGAAGCTTCAGCAACTCCGCTGGGAAAGTATTTCATGCTTTGCTCTTCTTAGGGAGAGAATGGAGACTCTGTGGGGAGACAGTTCCCATTAACTTTGCTAAGGATGAGAGAGATATGGCATTCTGGTGAGGAATAAGAGATTCCTTGCTCTCCCTGTTGTGAAACAGTTGTCAGGTACTGCTTCGGGAAGTCCTGCTTGAGGAAGTAGCATGCTGGGGATTCAATACTTGGTATGCCCCATGCTGTGAAAGATTGTCTGTCTTGAATACCTGCAACCTGTTAAGATAAAGGAAACGTACAAATATCCCGAGGTATCCCTAACCGGATTCTGTCATAGGAGTTAGACTTACCTGAAAGCAATATATTTCCTGCAAGCATTTATTAAAAATGGCTCATTTGTTTTATGCAAGTGTTGTATTATGAATATTGGACATTTTGCAAACGAAACAGAAATGTACAAAACAAGGTGTGACTGAAAACTCTGATTTTATTAATTTTGGGTGCCCTGAATTGGCAAGTACAGTCAAATAAACAAATCCCCTGAAATGAGGAGATGGCTATAAATTGAGAAAATTAAAGTGTTGGCAATGCTGATGACGACGCTCCATTGAACTTCCTTTGCTATGACCTGTATGACCTTGACGTTCTTCTCATCTTGCTTTCTGAAGAAGGTTGATTCTGACTGATGATTTATCCTTATGAAGCTTGCCATATTGTGAGTGATACAGACGAATTCAGAATGCAGTTGTTCGCTTATTCCCTGATTTTGCGTGGATCGCCCTTTCGGGTTTATAATCCAATGGGATACCCATTTTTGCCTGAGCTGTCCAATGCGGCTTTTTACACTTTTTATTTTTCCCTTATTTTTGCCCGAGTCTTTTATTCTGTTTTTCTGACTCGCCGGGATGCCCTATTTTTGCCTGGACGTACATTCTGTTTTTATGTCCAGCGGGTCATTTTATGCGAAGTATTTTTTAACTGCATCTGAATTCACAGGGGATAAGAAATCTTCGCCATCCATAGTAGTGAGCATCAGTGCTCCACCAGAGAAAACCTTCTTTACTATGAATGGACCATCGTAGTTTGGAGTCCATTTGCCCCTGTGGTATGTATGAGGAGGAAGGAGTCTTTTCAAAACAAGGTCTCCCACTTGGTATTCCCGAAGCCTGACTTTCTGATCGAAGGCTTTCTTCATCCTTTTCTGATACAACTTCCCATGACAAATGGCAACTAGCCTTTTCTCTTCGATCAAATTCAGTTGATTGTACCGAGACCGGACCCATTCTACTTCGTCCAGCTTTACATCCATCATTACCCATAACGAGGGTAACTCAACTTCAACAAGTAGGACTGCCTCCATGCCATACACAAGCTGATAAGGCGTTACCCCAGTAGACGTTCTGATTGAGGTTCGGTACCCATGCAAAGCAAATGGTAGCATTTCATGCCAGTCTTTATAAGTAACCACCATCTTCTGCATAATCTTCTTGATATTTTTGTTAGCTGCCTCAACAGTGCCATTCATCTTTTGCCTGTAAGGAGATGAGTTGTGATGTTGGATTTTAAAGTCCCGACACAGTTCTGCCATCATTTTGTTGTTCAATATGGAACCATTGCCGGTAATGATTCGCTCGGGAACTCCATATCGACAGATGATGTCTCTCTTCAGAAATCTGGCTACCACTTATCTGGTGACGTTTGCATATGAAGCTGCTTCAACCCATTTGGTGAAGTAATCAATGGCCACCAAGATGAATCTATGCCCATTTGAAGCAGTCGGTTCAATCTTTCCAATCATGTCAACGCCCCACATGGCAAAGGGCCAATGTGAAGACATCACGTTCAAAGGATTTGGAGGCACATGCACCTTGTCCGCATAGATCTGGCACTTGTGGCATTTTCTGGCATAGGCACAACAGTCTGCATCCATTGTGATCACGTAGTAACCTGATCTAAATAATTTATTAGCCATTGCATGTCCTCCAACATGGGTACCGAAAGATCCTTCATGCACCTCGTGCATCAGCAAGTTTTCTTCTTTCTTATCAACACATATGAGTAGCACCATGTCAAAGTTTTGCTTGTATAATAAACCATCAACATTGAGCAAGAAACTACCAGCCAACCTTCTTAATGTCTTCTTATCATTGGATGATGCCCCAGGTGGGTATGTCTGATCCTCTAAGAAGCATTTGATGTCATGGAACCAAGGCTTGTCATCTTTAGCAATGTCCACCGAGAAAACGTATGTTGGTCGGTCTAGTCTTGATACCAAAATCCGGGGTACATAATTGGCAGTTTGAACCTTGATCATGGAGGAAATGGTAGCTAAAGCATCTGCGAACTGATTTTCGTCTCGAGGGATGTACTCAAGTTTGACTGTTGTGAAGAAAGTCAATAATCTCCTTGTGTAGTCACGGGATGGAATCAAATGTTCTTGGTGAGTGTACCATTTGCCGTTGGTCTGATTGATTACCAAAGCTGAATCTCCGAATACATTCAATGTCTTGATCCTGAGGTCAATGGCTTCCTCAAGACCCATGATACATGCTTCGTATTCTGCTTTGTTGTTAGTGCAGGCAAAGGTGAGTTTTGCCGAGAAAGGCATATGAACTCCTTTAGGTGTAATGAGCACTG
Organism: Lathyrus aphaca; assembly: GCA_963966055.1. Taxonomy (NCBI): domain Eukaryota; kingdom Viridiplantae; phylum Streptophyta; class Magnoliopsida; order Fabales; family Fabaceae; genus Lathyrus; species Lathyrus aphaca. Next base: position 620,859,120 of record OZ014519.1, read on the forward strand.
CACCAACTCCACGACTATTCATATTAATAGCCCCGTCAAACATCATTGTCCATTCTTCTCCTGGATCAGGCCCTTCAGTGTGAACTGGCTCTCACAATCTTTTGCTTTTAAGTACATGATGTCTTCGTCAGGGAAGTCAAATCTCATTGGCTGGTAATCATCAATGGGTTGCTCAGCTAGATAGTCAGGCAATACACTGCCCTTGATGGCCTTTTGAGATGTGTACTGAATTTCATACTCTGTCGGAATCATTTGCCATCTTGCAACCCTTCCGGTAAGTGCTGGCTTCTCAAATATGTACTTGACGGGGTCCATTTTTGAGATCAATAAAGTAGTGTGAGTCAGCATATATTGTCTTAGTCGGCGAGCATCCCACGCTAAAGCACATCAAGGTTTCTCGAGTAGTGAATAACGTTGTTCACAGTCGGTAAACTTTTTGCTTAGGTAGTATATTGCATACTCTTTTTGACCAGACTCATCATGTTGGCCCAACACACACCCCATTGACCCTTCTAATACTGTTAGGTACATTATCAAAGGTCTTCCTTCAATTGGAGGCATGAGAATTTGAGGTTCTTGCAGGTACTCCTTGATCTTGTCAAAAGCTTTCAGACAATCGTCGTTCCACCTGACTGTTTGTTCCTTTCTTAACAGTTTGAACAGGGGCTCACATGTTGCAATAAGGTGAGATATGAACCTTGAGATGTAAATCTACCTAAGAACCCCCAAACTTCCTTTTCAGTCCTAGGTGTAGGCATCTCTTGAATGGCCTTGACTTTGTCAAGATCAACCTCAATTCCCTTTTCACTTATGATAAATCCCAGCAGTTTACCGGAACGTACCCCGAATGTGCATTTGTTGGGGTTTAACTTCAATTGATACTTTCTCAGACGCTTGAACAACTTCAGCAGATTTACCAGATGGTCTTCTTCAATAAGGGACTTGGCAATCATGTCATCTACGTATCATTCAATTTCTTTGTGGATCATATCGTGGAATAACGTTACCATAGCTCGTTGATAAGTCGCATTGGCATTCTTCAGTCCAAAAGGCATTACCTTGTAACAAAATGTGCCCCAAGGTGTGATGAAGGTTGTTTTCTCCATGTCCTCGGGTGACATCTTGATCTGATTATACCCATAAAATCCATCCATGAAAGAAAATACCGAGAACTGAGTTGTGTTGTCGACCAATACATTAATGTGAGGTAATGGGAAATCATCCTTCGGGCTAGCTCTGTTCAGGTCCCGGTAATCCACACACATACACACCTTGCCATCCTTCTTAGGCACAGGTACAATGTTAGCAACCCACGGCGGGTAACTAGTTACAGCAAGGAAGCCGGCGTCCCACTGTTTTTGTACTTCTTCCTTAATCTTCATGGCCATATCTGGGAGAGTACGACGTAGATTTTGCTTCACTGGAGGGCATTCTTCTTTCAATGGCAGCTTGTGCATGACAATATCCGTATCTAGACCTGGCATGTCTTGATAGGACCAAGCAAAGACGTCGACGTATTCTCGAAGCATGTTGATAAGCTGTTCTTTTACCGAGGCTTGCAGACTGGCCCCAATCTTCACTTCTCTCAAATCCTCCTTGGTACCAAGATTAACAGCCTTAACCTCCTCCTGATGAGGAGTAATCACTTTCTCTTCTTGCCTCAACAACCTGGCTAACTCTTCAGGCAACTCATAGTCTTCTTCAACCCCTTCATCGGCTTGATTAATTGGATTGTCGAAGTCATACAAGGTCATAGAAGTGTTGTTGTTGGTGCAATCTTGAGGATTATCTCTGCAAGGGTTGAGATTTGTTCATTTTAGTGATCAATTTTAATCTTGTTCAGAAAATGAAGTTATTTATTTTGAAAACATTGCCATTTTATTGTTTTGTACAAAAGTGAAAAATGAAAAGACAGTGAGCGAAAAAGAGAATTGTTTGCAAAAGATGTCCGATATTCATTGATATTCCATTTGCACAAAATTACAAATATGGCCCTATTACAAGATGAGTCCTGACACCTGGGGCAAGATGCAGGACTTGAATCATGCTGAAAAAAGCAAGAAATAATAATTACTCTGCAGGAGTAACCCTTATAATTTCCTGGGAAGACCAGTTAAGGACTTGGTGACCCGGGATCCTTGGACGAATCCATCTCTCCAGGTTAAGGTCGCTTTCCACCTCGTCTTCCATGTTATTGACATCATCTAGGGTGAACATCCCCCAATGGTGAACTTGGGCTCTTTAGCAGCCTCTGCTTGATCTTGTCGGAATGGTTTGTAACCCAAACCGAATCTGTCCTCCTTCTTCTCCACTGGTAGCAACTTGCCCCAACCTTGGGCATTTCCATCTTCAATAACCTTCCGGGCTTGCTGATAGGAGACAATTGAAGTACCCATCCTATCCTCCTGGAATGAAGCAAATACTTCAGTTGTCGCCTCATTGACGTTCAGTGCCTCGAACCCCTGGCTCATAGTTTCATGGATTTCACCATCCATTTCAATGTATTTGTATGTAGCCAAATGGCTAACAAAGATATCCTCTTCACCACAGATGGTGATAATCTGTCCTTCCCACTCATATTTCAATTTCTGGTGAAGGGTCGGCGTAACTGCGCCAGAGGCGTGAATCCATGGTCGACCCAACAAACAGCTGTAGGCAGGCTGAATGTCCATCACATAGAAAGTAGTCTGAAAGACCTGCACACCGATTATCACAGGAAGCTCCACCTCTCCAAGAACAGACCTCTTGGAGCCATCAAAAGCCCTAACCACCAGATTGCTTGGTCGGAGAGCTATTCCATCATATTCGAGCTTGACAAGAGCCTTCTTTGGCAAGACATTGAGTGAAAACTCAGTGTCAACAAGAACATGCGAAAGTACAACCCCTTTATACTCCAAGGTGATGTGTAAAACTTTGTTGTGGTGACGACCTTCCGTTGTCAAATCAGCGTTGGTGAAGCCTAGCCCATGGCTAGTATTAACATTAGACACCATAGGCTGCGTGCAAGACTTTAAGTAGTGCATCCCGATGAGCTTCGGAACACAACAACAGGGATAAGATGGAGATCTTGGAAGGAGTCTGGTGGAGCTGATCCACAACCTTATAGTCATTTTTTTTGATTATCCTCATAAATTCATCCACATCCTGATCAAAGGATGATTTATGGGCCTCTTTTGGTACAGGTTCTTCAAGTGACACACTTTTACCTTTGGCTTTGGCAGCAGCCTCTACCTCAGTATTAGTTCTTGGAACTTGTGACGCGAAGAGGCGTCCGCTTCGGGTGAAGCCTACGCCTCCCCCGACATTATCCACTTGTGGTGTATGAATTGAAGAATTAAGAAGGACTCTCTCTCCATTGCAGTAAAGGTTTGAACCGTAGTGCCATGGTAAAACATTATCTTTATCATATGGAATGGGCCCCGGCACCGTGATGGTGACTGGACTGACTGCAGCAGAGGTAGGAACCGTTATTATTTGTGGATCATAAAATATGGTAACGGGACTTCTGATCAATGGTGGTGGTGATTGACTGAAGCTTGGTTGTTGCTGGAATTGTTTTTGAGATTGTTGTTGATAATTGTTGGAAACAGGGACCGTTGCAGGGTCGTAATAGATGGTGATTATGGAGACGTCGTTGTTAGTGGTTGCTGTAGTTATAGAAGCGGATGTGATTGAACTGGTGTTTGTTGAAGTGATGGAAGAGGTGGTTGCTGATTTTGTAGACGAGTCTGTAGGAACAATTATCTTTGCAGTTGTAGGAGAAATACTTGTTGTTGAAAAAGGAGTTGCTGATGTTGTAGAAACAGTTGTTGTTATTTGCAGGATACCCTCTCTGATTAAGCCATTGATGCCATTCCTCAATCTTGCACACCCGTTGACGGAAACCTTGCAAGATTCACAGCAGGCCTCACAACCTGGGAACGCCTGGAATTTTAAAAGCCGAGCTTTAACCTCTGCCAGAGGTGTTTGAATACTTGCGGTATCTTCAATTAAATTCATGGGTGGGCCCTCTTCTATTGAATTTATCCTTGGCCCACCATGGTTGGGCATAGGATTCTTCGTGACATTAGGAGGTGGTGCAAAATTTAGGGTCTTTGAATCAACCAGGTCATGGACCTTCATGTGCAAAGCTCTACACTTTTTTGTGGTGTGACCGGGTGCATTAGAATGAAAAGCACACCTGGCGTTGATGTCGTAATTTCTCGGAAGGTTCTGAGGATCTGGTGGAGCCAAAGTCCTTAGCTCGACAAGATTAAGCTTCAGGAGTTGTGGCAATAAGGTGGCATATGACATTGGTATAAGGTCAATCGCCCTGTTAACCTGAGATGGTCGTTGCTGGAAAGGGCGTTGTTGTTGGTTGTTGTTCTTGTAGGATCTTTGTTGAGGAAACTATGGATGTTGAGGAAAATGCTGTGGTTGTTGAGTGTATTGAGGAGGTGGAGTAGGGATAGTGACAGCGGAGATTGATCTTGGCAGATACTGGGGTCTTCCTCTGCCCATATGTATAGAATTTGTTTCACCGGATCTGCGAGGCCCTACAAATGGTTTCCTTGCATTGCTTGAACTGGCGCCATTATCAGAAATCTTTCCCATTTTCAATAAGCTCTCAATTCTTTCCCTAGATATAACCACGTCTGCGAAGCTAGTGTAAGAAAAAGCAGCCAATCTATCAATATAAGTCCCCTGGAGGGTGTTCATGAACATATCTGCCATTTCCCTTTCTGACATCGGGGGTTGAACGGTAGCAGCTAATTGCCTCCATCTTTGGGTGTACTCTCTAAAGCTTTCCCGGGAAGATTGTGACATTCCCATCAGAAGGGTTCTGTTTGGAGCCATGTCCAGATTATATTGATATTGACGAATGAAAGCCTCGGCCAAATCTTTCTAATTCCTTACTGTGGCCCTGGTCAAGTGAGAGTACCACTCACAGGATGCCCCTGTCAAGCTATCCTCAAAATAAAACATCCACAGTTTTTCATCCATGGTGTAGGCTTTCAATCTCCCCAAGAAAGACTGAAGATGGGTACGAGGGCAGGATGTACCATTGTATCTTTCAAAACAAGGAGGTTTGAATTTGTGAGGAATTCTAACCCCCTCCACTAGTCCCATATCCATGACATCAAAACCCACAATAAATTGTTCTTCCTGAGGGTCCTCCTGTAAGGCCCTCCCTCCAGTGTTGCCCTGGGTGTTTCTTATAGCATTGATGTCTGGGTTAAGATGAGGTCCAAACTATGGGGGATCAGTACGAGGCTGTACATGATCGTTGTTGCTGGTACCCCCTGTACCTGGGAGGTTTTCCTCGGGAGTTTGCCGCTCGACCAACTCTCTCGGTCTTTCTTGGCTTTGAGCCAATCCAGTCATCACTGCCATAAACTGGTTCATTTGGGCCCTCATCTCAGTCCTTTCATTGGCCATTTGAGTTCTCACGTCAGTCAAATCTTGTTGAACCTGATCCATTTATAAGCCCAGAAGGTTTTTTCTTGTCGGATACCGGTGCACTCTATTGATGGGGAACACTCTTCTACGAGCAATGTTTCCTGAAATCACAACAAAGTGAGAAACAACAACAAAAACAAAAACTTACAAAACAAAGAAGAGAGGTTAGTATGCAATGCAGGATGCCTATTTTTCTTTTAAGGGTATCCGGTTTGGTTCTTTGGTTTTGACCTACCAGACCTCAAGGAATGATGATGTTGAAGAGAGATAAAGCCCATGAAATAATACAAACCATATATTACAAAATGCAGAGATACATAGTTTGATTACAACAAAGTCCCCATGGTGGGTCAAAAAACAACAACAATAAAAATACAATAAAAAATAAGTACAATTACAAAGAAATCAAACATCCAATCCATAATCATCCTCTCTGACTTCTTTCAGGAGAGCCTCAATCACTGGGCTAACTGGATGCTTTGTGATGGTCCTGATAAGAAGGTTCCTGGTGGCAATGGCACTAGTCAACTTCTTATTCTTATCTTGGTCCTTTGATCTCTTCAACCCCGCCCGGAGCTTCAACTCAGAGATCTCCTTCTGTGCTGCTAACAGGGCTTCCAGGTTCTTCTTCTCATTGGCTTCCAGCTATTCTATCCTAGCATGAGTCCTCTGATCTTCCTGTGAACGTGTCTCAGTGATCCTGATCAACCTAGACTGACTCTCTTCCAAGTAGTGCTCAACTCCGTCCTTCTGAATTTTGGCTTCCTTACAAGCATTCTTCAACACCAACTCCCCTGCTCTATCCCTTCTGATGTAATCATCTGTCTTTTCGATCTTGGTCATGTGCTCAATTCGAAGCTTCTCTAACATCTCATTGTCCAGAAGACTATCATTCCTCTCCCAGAGGGTCTTCTTCAAAGCTTCAGAGAGCTGAGTATTCGTTTCCTTCAATTTCTCAAACTCCTCTAAACTAACAGTAATTGCAGGCTCTACAGCTGATGGTCCGGGCACATCCTCTAGGGTGAATGGCATGCGGGTGATCTGTCCCCTAATACGAGACCAATCAAGATACTGAGCTGAAGCTATGTTGTTGCACTTGCCAAGAATAGCTGTCCTCTTAGTCTGAATATTGTCCCAAGCCCAGGTTGCTTGTCTGGAAATGGCAAGGTTGTGCTGAATGTCCCAATAGAGGGTTTCTGACAAGTCTTTCTCTCTTGGTGGATGTACCAAGGCATACCCTAATTTCCTTTTGAACAGCAAAGGATTGTAGTTTATGCAACCCTTCACTCCAATTAGAGGTACATTGGGATACTGCCCACAACTGGTGATGATATCTTTGCCCTTGGTGCTCTGAGTGCACCATCTGATGTCTTCTGATGTAAGGGCAATCATTATCTTAGCCCAGTTCCTTGGCTGATGAGGATTCAAGAAAGTGTATGACTTCGGCAAGTGCCTTAATAACCAATAGTAGAAGAGAGATGCACAACATCTGACTAATCTTCCCCTCTGCTTCTCATTCCTTTGATGCACTGAGTAGTAAAAGTCTCCAAGCAAGGTAGGGACTGGATTCTTCAACAGGAAGATGTGGATAGCACTCTTGCTTACAAACTTAGGCTCGTCTGCAAACAAGATGATACCATATATGTTGAGGGCCAAGAGTGCACAAACATTCTCCCACTTCCCTGCTGCAGCATGAATGGTGGCCTGAGTAACCAAGAAGTCCAAATGAAGGCCTGGATTCCAGCCTTGGTGGTCATATTCTGGACAATAAGGGCGGACTCCAAGTGCAAAGCCTTAGCTACATCTCCATTCTTTGGAGCAGCCATTTCAGGGTTGAAGGGAATCCCTCTCCTGATGGGGACACCCAACAACATGGAGAACTCTTCCATCAATGGTCCTAACTGAAAATATGGGAAAGTGAAACATCTGAGAGGAGGGTCATAGAACTGAAGACATTTGTGGATCATGCTCCTCTGTGATGCATCCAAATCCATGATCATGTTCATAATGCCACCATAATGTTCCTTGAATAAAGGGACATGATCAAGAGTGATAAGTGTCTGCATCTGCCTGATGCCTATCAGAGTGGGCTCAAAGAAATGATATGTGATGTTGCTCTTCCTGGATGGGTCCATGTTGACAATGGATGCTGGTGAAGAAGGCTGAGGAGAAATACTGGAGAGAAATGATGAAGACAACTGGAGAAGACACTGGAAAGGATCTCTGGTGAAGATAACTGATGAAGAAGGCTGATGCAGATAGCTGAAGGAATCTGAGCAGCAGAACAGTTCAAAACCAAACCAAAGATAAGATGTGGATACCCTGTAAAACAAATAGACAAATTTTAAATGATGCAAGATGATGTATGCAGAATGAAATGCAAAGGGTTTGTGATCAAGTGCCGAATCTGTTATCTGCCTTGATAGGGTCCATGTGTGTTCATAAGTCCGGATGGAGGCTTAGAAAACCAGTAACCAGGTGGGGGACTCAAATAAAGAGTTATAAGTCCAGAGTTTCACAAGAACAGTCCAAAAGGATGCAACCTTAACAATTTTAGTAACAAGGGTATGATGAGGCCAAGGGTTCCTGCAAACCTGTAAACATCCCAACCCCTTCACATGTATTGTTCTAGAACAAGGATCCTCAGACTTGGATCAGTTATGAAAAGTGTAAACACTTCTAACCCGTAGGTACAATGTTTACAATAATCATAAAGGTTCCTCCTCTAATTTACCTCAGATGCTGAAGGTCATAAAAAGGTCATCCAGACTTAGCAGGCTTCCCAGATTTCCCTAGTACTACATGAAATCCGTAGCACAGAGTTCTCAAGAAGAAACCCATGTCTGAACCGTGTTTCATATTCCTGCACCAGACCGAAATGGAATGGGAAAGAATATGAAGCCACTCTATCCTATGTGTCACTCAGGTCCCCGGTATGGAAACTTACTCACTCAATAACCCTCCCACCAAAACAGACAGAAGATCCAGCACACATGATATGATGATAACAATATGAAATGCATATAAACAGTAACTGAAAGCAATAAATAAAGTTGTACAGAAAGCAATAAATAAAGCAATAAAAAACAAGCACAAGTAGCACATAACACCCCCATAAACACAAGTCAAACAAGCGCTAGGAGAAACCCACAAAAAGAATTAGAAACCCTGGTTGCAAGATAAGATTTCCCCAGCAGAGTTGCCAAGCAGTCGCTCCCCTGAAAAGACACCAGGTCCCACAAGGTACAAACGCGAACGGTCGGCGAAAAGAGAAATGAAAGTGAAGTGAATAGAGTCTCCAGCTAGGCATTTTTATCTCGAAGGAAAGGTAATGCTGCATAAACCTAGAAAAAGATGGATAAGACGGTTGCGAACCAGAGAAACTGAGAAAGGGGGTTGGTTACAACCTGGGAAGGTATTAGCACCCAGATTGTCCGTCGTACTCGACGGGATCCACGCTTAAAATATTGTGTTTAAATGGGTAGGTGTCGCTCCCACCAAATGACACCCAAGGTCAGAAGGGGTACAGACGCGAACGGTCGGCGAAAAGGGAATGAGAACACACAGGGGTGAACTCAAGAGAAAAGAAAAGAGTCGCCAGCTAGGCATTTTTATCCCGGAGGAAAGGTAATGCTGCATAGACCTAGAAAGAGATATGGATAAGACGGTTGCGAACCAGAGAGACTGAGAAAGGGGGTTGGTTACAACCTGGGAAGGTATTAGCACCCAGATTGTCCGTCGTACTCGATGGGATCCACGCTTAAAAGATTTGTGTTTCAAAGGGGTAGTGGCAGTGCAATCTGTGTATAAAAGAGTTGGGAAAGGATGTACAGGTGTCAGTGTAAGAGAAGTGAAGTGTACCAGTGAGGTGTCAGTGTAAGAACAAGAATGAAATGCTTAAGATCATGAGGCTAAAAAGAATAAAGCTGAAAAGAGGGGGAATATACAGAGACTTTTGTTCGATAACAATCAAGTTATGCCTACGTATCCTCTCGTGCAATGAGGAAGTCAGAACACCGTAGTTCGACTCAAAGAGACTGAAAGATAAATTGACTTATGAACTGCTTACTTGTCTATGCTCAAGTGTATGACCTGTCTGGCTCAGGTGCAAACTGTCTTGCATTAGACGGAAGAAGCAAGTTCTCGTTTGTGAGTGAATGAGGTGAGAAAAGAATCCCGGAGGAGACGATTATTGTTTGTTTTTGTATTTTCAGTCTTTTATCGCTTTTTGAAGTTTGTCATAAGTTGATGAGCTTAAGCCTAAACCAATGGATTAGTAAACTCATCACATCTTCCCTCTGATTAGGGGTGATGAGAATACCTTAAGTGTGAAGTCAGCATCTCACACTTAATCACCCTGATGTAGGATTAGGATCATTAACCTACTTGTGATTATTTAGATGTTTTTGTTGTTTTTGTTTAGTGTTGAGTAATGAGATTAAGCCATAATCAAGGATCTAATGGACTCATTACACAATCCTAATAGAAGGATAATAGATGAGAACATTTAAGCTGAGAAAGACTCCTCAACTTGATCCATGATTAGGGATTAAACTCATGACAAAACAAAGCCTTTATTAAGTGGATTTTAGTTAATGATAAGATGAAGAAATGATTTTTATGGTTTGTAAGACAACTTGAGGGGGACTTGTCCATTAACACTAGGGTTAGTCCTTCTTAACCAATTAAGGAAGAATTAGAACCCTAATGCAAGGCCCAAGTTACAAGCTTGATGTCTTGATGATTATTAAGTGGATTGATTAAAGGATTTAAACACATTAAGGGTTTAACACTTAGGATTAAAGTTATACACTTCATCCTAATAGAAGGATGCAGGTACAAGCTTAATCACAAAGCCTTAAAGCCTTTAGGGTTTAGTCCATGATTATGAGATGAGAAGAGAAGACCCAAAGAGACACAAAGGTAAAAGCTAAATGGGGGATTAATCAAAACCTAATTATTTTCATGCTTGGTTGTTCCTAGGGTTTGTGAGGTTTGCAAGAAGATCTTCAAAGAACCACCAAGGAGAGAAGCAGATGAAAGGATCAGGAAGCAAAGAGAAGCAAAACAACTTGCTTCACTTAAGAAGACAAGTTGCTTGAAGAAAGAAAGTAAGATGAACAAGAATGAGCAAGCTCAATACAAAGCACAAGATAAAATGCAGTAATGATGCATAAGGGAGATGAAAGGGGATTATGAGAAGTGAAGGCAAATTCATTTCTCAATGCAACTTACCACCTGAAAAGTTAGTAAAGAGATGAAATGCAATGCAAAATGGGATGCAATGTCATGATGCAAACCAAAACCAGAAGCATGAGTATGATGTTAATGATGCTAAAAGATGATGCAAACATGAGGCAAGGCATTAGAATGATCATACAAACATATGGATGCAAGAGAAGCATGCTTTGAACCATGAATGTTCATGAAAAGTTATGAAATGAAAATGACATATAACATGGAAAATGAAAGATGCAATGATCACACATGATTCTAATATGTCCTAAGATGTCTTATGAATCAAATGAATGCACAAAATGTCATGGAAAGTTATGGTATGCAAGCAAATGGAAGATGGATGCAAAGGAAGGCATAAATTAGGGTTATATGCAACATACAAAGTAAAAATCCAAAACCAGAAGCAAATGACATGATAAAAATTTGAAAATGCAATCAAAGGAACCCTAAACCTATACAAACTCACTGCCCAAAGGAGGGGATCCAACTCTTAACCTAGTGAGAGTTATGAATTTCCTAAGGTTGCTAGGGTTTTAAGGTACCTTGTCAAAAAAAAATGCAAAAACAAATTGAAAATTCAATATCAATTCATGCCAATTTTATCCTACAAACTACATGCTATACAAGATGCAATGCAAAAAGAATCATCTTCCAACTCTCAATGGTTAGGCAGAAATGAATTTTTGAAGTTTGGAACAAAATATTGCCTTGAAATGAAATTAATTCCAATAAAAATGATCAAAAGGCATTAAGAACAAAAAAGAAATTTGGTTTGAGAGTTGGACAATGTTTCTAAATGTTTTTAAATGCAACATGAATTTTTTTGTGATTTTTAAATACTCAAAAGTATTTTTAATTAATTAATTTTCATTAATTAATTAAAAATAAACTTTTAAATGATTTAAAAATAATTTTTAATGCAAAAAATAAAAATAAAAATATTTTTGTGTTCTGAAAAATAATGAAAACCTTGACAAAAATTTTCATAATTTTTAAACATTTTTTGCTATTTTAAATAAAATGTGCAAAATAAATCAAAACAAATGAAAATAAAATGAATTTTAAATGAAAAATGAGAAAGTCAGCAGATCTAAGGGCCAGGATTCAAATTCCAGGGGGCGGGAGTTGACTTGGCGCGCGAATGGACGACCAGAATTCAAACTGGCCTAATTATGATTAAACCCTAATCCAGTGCCCTAATCACTTTCAGATGACCGGAACAGTGTTCCGGTCATCTTCTCCGGCAAGGTGTTCACTCAATCTCTCTTAAAACGCCATGAAACTTCACAAATCTCTCCAGAATCAATCATTAGACTACTCTAAACAAGAATCCAGCAATCAAAATCATTTATTTTCACTCAAACTCAAGAATCAAAACAAAAAGCATTTCACGGGCAAAGTTTCAGAACAAGCATACAACCTCAAAACTCAATCATTTTCAAAAATAAAAGGTTCAGTGAACTCAGGGAAGCATATAGATCATTTTAGAAACAAGAAATAAGAGTTCTGGAAAAATGAATTTCCATGGCTACCTGAATCGAAGCTTTCAACCCAAGAGCTTTCTGCTTGCCTCTTTGCCTCAAAATGATCCCAATGGTCCTCTTGATGAAGTTATGAAGCTTGGTTGGAGTTTATAATGGTTGGTTTGTGAGTTTGCAGAAGTTCTGTTCAGTGAGGGGTGAGGATCGTGTTTCTGATTGAGGAGGTTTCAGGGATGAATGAGGGTATGGAAATGATCAGGGGAGTGTGCTGAGTGATTCTATGGAGTTTGTTTCTATGTTTGATGCTTGTATGATGAGTTTCGAAGGAAGTTGCATAAGAGGTGAAAAATGAGAATGCTGGCTTAGAGAGAGTTTCAGGCTTGTGTGTGTGGTGTGTTGAGCTGCTTTTGGTCCATGTATCAAGTGGTGATAGGTCAGAGAGTTGTTGGTGCCCTATTGTGATTGGTATGGGTCTTTTGCAAAAAAGTCAAGCTTTGTGTAAGAGAGGTATGGGCTCATGGCTAGCCAAGGACAAGAGGGATTTCCTGCACAGCAAGAAGTTTGGAGAGCCCTAGGATCAGTTTTGAAGTCAGCCAGCACATGGATTAGGGTTTGAGTGAGGTTTTGCAACTTTGTTCATCTTTGGCCCTTTTGAAGTTTCTTGATCCACAAGTCATAAAAATGAGCAAACTCTTGATGAAATCTGACTTTTAGACATTGGTTCATGTTTGTGTGAAGTTTAGAAGTCACTTTGAGGTCTCAATTTGCCTTGGCAAGTGATTTTGCAACTTTGCCTCTTTGGTAGAAAACTTGAAATTATGTGATTTTTCCCAACTTTGACAAGCCATAACTTTTGATCCAAAATGAATTAGAACGAGTTCTTGTACTTTTTGAAAAGGGAATGATCCATTCTACAACTTTCATGACCAAAGTTTTCCCATTTGAAGCATTTTTGAATCAAAAAGCAAGGGTTGAAAAAAGTTTCCCAAAATGGCAATTTTCCATTACAAGTCATTTTCCCAAAAAGTCAACTTTGCAAATGGCTTGAAATTCTTCAATTTTGTGAACTTCTAACATCTTCTATGATCAAATAAAGATCATACATAATCAAAATGATGAAGAACACCCTTTGGTTGGGTCATTGAGGGCCTCAGATGCCCTGATTTTGCACTGACTTGCTCAAAAAGTCAACTCTTGATCAGATGCCTTCCCCATTGAATTTCTTCATGAAAATTGATATGAATGATCCCTATACCATATAGAGACCAATAGAAACAAGAATGACCAAAAAAATTGGAGTTATGGCCTTTGAAACCAAAACCCTAATTCTAGGTCATCTGTGCAGTTAAACCTGGCTCTGCTTCCATGCCAATCTCAGTTCTTGTGATTCTTTGATTTTCTTGATTTTGGAAGGATATAATATGATGCTTGAAAATACATGGACCCCTTTGAAGTACTTGATGACCTTTGGAGTGGCTCAAATGGCTCTTGGATTGTTCAGATCACAAACCCTAGATGCAGATGACTTTGAACTAATGCAGTGAAGCAAAAATGCAATATGAATGGATCACAAGCCATGGTGTGAATGAGTGAGGGAAAATTTGGGGTGTTTACAGTAGGTGTATGTGCTATATGTGTGCAAAATCTAAGAAAAGAAATATACAGGTGTCAGTGCAAAAGGTGAATTGCTCAGGAACTGAGGCTTAGAAAAGAATGCTGAAAGAGGGGGAATACAAAGAGACTTTTGTTCGATAACCGTTAAGTTATGCCTACGTATCCTCTTGTGCAATGAGGCAGTCAGAACACCGTAATTCGACTCAAAGAGACTGAAAGTAAATTGAATGTGAACTGCTTGCTTGCCTATGCTCAAATGTATGACTCGTTTGGCTCGAGTGCTAACTGTCTTGCATTAGACGAAAGAAACAAGTTCTCGTTTGTGAATGAGTGTGATGAGAAAAGAATCCCGAAGGAGACGATTATTGTTTGTTTTTGTGTTTTCATTTTTGTTATTGTTTTTGGTGTTTTGCATAAGTTAATGATCTTAAGCCTAAATCAAGGGCTTGTAAACTCATTATATCCTCCCTGATTAGGGATAATGAGCCTACTTAAGTATGAGATAGGCATCTCAACTTAATTACCATGATGATGTACGATTAAGATCATTAACCTACTTGTGATTATTTAGATGTTTTTGGGCTTTTGTTTAGTGTTAAGTAATGAGTTTAATCTCTAATCACAGATTAGTGGACTCATTACACCATCCTAATAGAAGGATAATAGATGAGAACACTTAAGCTGAGGAAGATACCTCAACTTAATCCATGGTTAGGGATTAAATTCATTATATAATAAAGCCTTTTATTAAGTGGATTTTAATTAAGGGATGAGATTAAGAAATGAATTTTATGGTTTGTAAGACAACTTTAGGGGGACTTGTCCATTAAAAACTAGGGTTAGTCCTTCTTAACCATAAGGAAGAATTATAACCCTAATGTAAGGCCCAATTTACAAGATAAAGTCTTAGTGATTATTAGATGATTTGATTAAGAGGTTTAAACAAATTTAAGGTTTAACACTTAGGATTAAAGTTATACAATCCATCCTAAGAGAAGGATGCAGGCATAACCCTAATTCCAAAGTCCTAAAACTTTAAGAGTTTAGTCTCTGATTATTGAAATGAGAAGAGAGACTCAAGGAGACTCAAAGGTAAAAAGCTAAGGGGGACTAATTAAAAACCTAATCATTATCATGCTTGGATGTCCTATGGTTTGTGAGGCTTGAGAAATATCTTCAAGGAAACCACCAATGGAAGAAGCAGATGAAAGGAGGATGAGAAAAGAAGAAAAAGTTACTTACTTCATTGAAGAAGATAAGTAACTTAAAGAAAAAAAGTGAGAGATGGAACATAAGTGAATCAAATTCACTTCAAAGACAAGTTAGAATTCAAATGAAAGAGATAAGAAGAAATGAGAGGTGAAGGAAAA
Source organism: Lathyrus aphaca (assembly GCA_963966055.1). Taxonomy (NCBI): domain Eukaryota; kingdom Viridiplantae; phylum Streptophyta; class Magnoliopsida; order Fabales; family Fabaceae; genus Lathyrus; species Lathyrus aphaca. Next base: position 620,874,262 of record OZ014519.1, read on the forward strand.
TCCACCTCCCACAATAACTTACCAAACCAGAAAGTGTTAGTATGAATGCATAAAGTATAAAGCATGAAGAAATGAATTGAAATGAGATGAAATGAGATGAAGTGACCAAAGTCAGAAGTGTTTATGTTGTGCAAATGTCATGTGAGATGATGCAACGACATACAGAATGCATATGTGTGATCATACAAAGATGGGATGGAAAGGAAGCATGCTTTGAAGTTTGAAAACACATGAAAGTTTATGAATGAAATGAATGCTAAATATGGCAAATGGATGAAGAGATGATCAAGCAACGTTCTAACATGTCCTAAGATGTCTAAGATGACATATGAATGCATGAAATGTCATGGAAATTTCATGTAATGATGCATATGCAATGTGAATGCAAATGAACATGAGAAATTAGGGTTACATGGACATGTGAGATGCAAATGGATAAAACAGAAGCAAATGACATGATAAAAATTGGAAATTAAGCTTAAACAAACCCTAATCCCATATTAGGTCAAAGAAAATTCGCAAACTATGATCAAACCTAAAAAGAAATTTGTGTGAAGAGCTTGAAAATGTTTCTAAATGCATTTGAAAATGTTTCCGGTCATCTTCTCCGGTCACCCCAAAACCTCAACTTCTTCTCTAAGCCACCCCAAGCCCTAAAAACTGCCCAGAATCAATTCCCAATCACCATGGAACATGAATTAGCAAGCAAACAACATTTATTTTTCATGAATCATGTGATACAAATCAAAACGAAAAACACACAGAAATTTCAGAAGTCAAATACATCCTACACACTTAACCATTTTCAATGATTCAAAGCTCAAAATGATCAGCACATCACATAGAATCAATTTATAACTTAAAACGCAAGTTCTGGAAAAAATGTTCTTGGATGATACCTGAAATGGAGCTTTGTGTTCTTGAGCTTTCTGACCTTTTCTTTGGTGCAAATCCAACCCATTTGACCTCCTGAAGCTATTGGCAATCTTGAATGAAGCTTAGAGTGGCTATTTTGAGTGTTTTGTTTCTGAAGTTGCAGAAATCGTGTTTGTGTTTGGAAGTGTTTCAGGCTATGGTGATGGGTGGGAAATGATCCTGGGGTGATGTTGAGTTGATTGGTGGAAGAAGATTGAAGTTTTGATGGTTGTGCTATGAATTTCGAAGAGGGAAGGTTTCTTGAGGTTTTTGGCAATCTGAGTGTTAGAGAGCTTTCAGGCTATTGTGTTATGTGAAATGTGATCCATGATGTTTGCATAAACCAATGGGATTTCTCAGAAAGTGGGTGGTGGCACAGGCTGATTGGTATGAGAGTTCTTACAAAAAGTCAAGATTGTGTACTATGAGGTATGGGCACGGGTCAGAGGTGATTTCATGGGGTGTCTGGCCTCATCTTGGTTCAAGGGTGGCCATGGGATTGGTATTGATGTGTTGGAAGGCTTGGATGAATAGTTATCACATGTTTTGCAAATTTCCCTCTTTGAAGTTTCTTGGATCATAAGTCATGAAAACCCTAGGTTCAAAGCACAATTCTGATATTTTGAAGTTCATTTGACATATTGTGAAGTGTTTGTGCACATTAGAGGTCATTAGAATGCTTGAACAAGCCAAAATGCAAAATCCCTCTTTGACATGAAACTTGAAATTATATGATTTTTGCCAACTTTGAAAGGCCATATCTTTAGTTCTAAGATGAATCAAGACATGTTCTTGTATGTTTTGATAAGGGAAAGACCTAATCTACAACTTTCATGACCAAGAATATTTCATTTGAAGCATATTTGGTTATGAAAGAGGAGGTTGAAAAACTTTCCCAAAATGGAAAGTTTGCATTTCAAGTCATTTCCAAAAATGGCAAGTTTGCAATTGGCTCAAAATTATTCAATCTTGTGAACTTCTAACCACTTCTAAGATCCAATAAAGATCATTGAACTTCAATTTGATGAAAATACCCCTTTGGTTCTATTATTGGGGGCCTCAGATGCCCTGCTTTTGACTTAACTTACTCAGGAAGTTACCCAATGAACATATGACTTCCAAAATGAATTTCTCCATCAAACTTGGTACACATGATCCTTATGACATATTAAGAACATTAGAAACAAGAATGACCCAAAAATTTGGAGTTAAGGCCTCTGAAACCAAAACTCTAATTTTGGTCATCTATGTAGTGAAACCCTACCTCTGCTTCCATACCTTTGCCAGCTCTTGTGATCCCCTGACTTTCATAAACTTTGAGGAACATAATATGATGGTAGAACATACATGGACCCTCTTGGAAAGCTTTGAGACCTTTGGGATGGCTCAGATGGATTCTTGGATTGCTCAGGTCACAAACCCTAGATGCAGATGAACTTGAACTTATGCAGTGAAGCAAATATGCAATATGAGGTGTAATGCTTATGTTAATGCAAATATGAAAGAATACAAGCCATGGTGTGATATGAGTGGCAGAAAATTTGGGGTGTTTACAACCACAACGCTCGCAGCGGTCGTAACACCGGGGAAACCGACCATCCCAAGCGCGAGGACCCGAACATTCCCCGTCGCAACGGGGATAGACGAAGGGAAGAGAAACCCCGCGAGCCTCGTGAAGGAAGAGGGCCCGCGGGCCGATACAACAAGTACACATTGCTGACAACTCCCCGCGAGCGCATCCTCGCCAAATGCATCAACTCCGATTTCAAGCAGGGCAGGGTGAGGTTCCCAAAACCTTCTGCACCCAAGCCCCACACTGACAAATCCAAAAACTGCAGGTTCCATAGAAGCCATGGACACGTGACTGAAGACTGTGTCCACTTGAAAGATGCAATAGAAATTTTGATCCAAGAGGGACACTTCAAACAATACACCAGGAAGAACGAAGCCTTCAAACACGAAGAGCAAGAAAAAAGAGACCCCGCGAGGATACTCCCCCCGACGACTCTTCTTATCAAGTGGCCCTATGCATATCACGACCAGAAGACTTCATCTTCCCTAATTCGCCACCAGAAGGGCGGATCACTGTTCTCAGCCCCTGGGAAGATTTTCCAACCACCCTTGTCATATCAGGTGGAGGGATGAACAGCGAAAGCGCTGCCCTTTCGGTAAAACGCAAGTTCGACGAACTCCTGCTGACTGCACCCGAGAAAAGGGCATCATTGACAAAATACCGAGGCAAGTCCAATCCAATATCCTTTTTTCTAGAGGAGCTTCCGGGCGGTTCCCCTAACTCGAGCATCCCGCTACTGATCAGAGCCAAGATGGCTCACTTCGACATCCGACGCATTCTGGTCGACCAAGGCAGTTCGGTGGACATCATGTACGTCCACCTTTTCAAAACCCTAAAGTTGGACAAAACCAACATATCTCCCTACGTCGGATCCGACCTCCAAGGGTTCAACGGGGCCATAACAAAGTCGTGGGGTTACGTCGAGCTCCTTGTCACCTTCAGAGAGCAAGATACGGCCAGAGAAATCAAGATCCAGTTCCTGGTCATAGAATACCCCTCTCTCTACAACTGCATCCTCGGTCGCCCGACTCTAGCTGAGCTGACAACGGTCCCATCCACCGTCCACCTGAAGATGAAATATTACACCAAACTAGGCCACGTGGTCACAATCCACGGCGACATCGAAGCCGCCCGAAGGTGTTACGATGCTACAGTAAAAGGACAAGCCACAATCAACACAAAGAATAACAAAAAGCCCAGGGTCGAGGAGCCTCCCCCCAAGGGAATCAACGCCATCGACCTCGATTGCTGCATTGGCAAGGACGAAGCTGAAGAACAGAGACTTGTCGAGGGACAGGCTCCCACTCACCCGTTCCGCCCAGTCCCAGACGGAGAGTTCGTACTCGTCCCACTAGGCGATGACCTCGACAGGGCGGTGAAGATAGGTATGGGGCTTCCTGAGGAAACGAGGAAGCAACTCGTGATATGCCTCAGGGAGAACGATGACCTTTTCGCATGGAACTCCGCAGAGATGCCCGGCCTGGACCCTGATGTCGCATGTCACCAATTAGCTTTAGACAGGTCGATCAAGCCTGTAGCACAACGTAGGCGCAAGCAGTCCCCTGAGAAAGCGGAGGCTGCCGAGCGAGCTGTAAAAGACCTCCTAGAGGTAAATTTTATTTCCGAAGTCCAATACACAACCTGGCTCTCTAATGTAGTCCTCGTTAAGAAAAATAATGGAAAATGGCGCATGTGTGTTGATTATACTGATCTTAATAGGGCTTGCCCCAAAGATGTTTTTCCTCTCCCTAACATAGATAAACTTGTCGACAATTCTGCAGGTTTCAAACTCTTATCCTTCATGGACGCATATAGCGGATACAATCAAATCCCTATGTTGGATATATACAAGAGACACACGACATTCATGACCCCGACCGGAAATTACTATTACAACGTAATGCCCTTCGGGCTAAAGAATGTCGGGGCCACATACCAGCGCATGATGAACAAAGTCTTCCGAGGAGAAATCGGGGATATGCTCGAGGTATACATGGACGACATGATCGTCAAATCACACAAGGAGACTGACCACGCACGAAACCTCCGCAAAGACTTCGAACAGGCGAGACAATGCAAAATGAGGTTTAACCCTAGGAAATGCACGTTTGGCGTCCGAGCAGGAAAATTCCTAGGTTTCTACCTCACCGAGAGGGTAATCGAGGCCAATCCCGACAAATGTCGAGCATTCTCAGTGTTCCCGACCCCGAAGTCTAAAAAATCCATTCAATCCCTCAACGGGGTGCTCGCCTCGCTCTCCCGTTTCATCTCCAAATCTGCTCAACACGCGTTACCTTTCTTTAAACTCCTTTGAAAAGAGGCCACCTTCGAATGGACCGACGAATGCGAATAGACACTGTTCCATCTAAATAAGGCACTCTCCGAACCCTCGGTCCTGTCATGACCATTGGAGAGAGAGACCATATACCTATATCTGTCCGTGGCAACCGAGGCCATCAGTGCCACTTTTACTAGAGAAACTGACGAGGGACAAAAGCCCATCTACTTCACGAGTAAAGCACTCCAAGGCCCCAAGCTCAGATACCAACAAATTGAAAAGGTCGCATTAGCCCTCATAAACGCCGCGAGAAGATTACGTCACTACTTCCTCGCTCACACGATCAAGGTAAGAACTGATCAACCAATAAAACAACTCCTTGGTCGACCAGACATGGCCAGCAGAATGTTGAAATGGTCGCTGGAACTTTCCAAATTCGACATACAATACGAGAACAGGAAAGCTTTAAAGGCTCAGGCCCTGACCGACATCGTCGCAGAAATGACGCATAACCCAAAACCAACGGACGACTCCCACAAATGGACGATCTTCGTCGACGGCGCCTCTAGCTCGACGGGAAGCGGGGCCGAAATCATCCTCGAAAACGAGGACAGAATCCTGATCGAGGTCTCACTGGAATTAGCCTTCCCAACCTCCATTAACCAAGCCGAATAAGAAGCTTTCATCGCCGGTCTAAGATTGGCCGAAGACCTGGGAGCAAAGGAAGTAAAAATATCGACAGACTCCCAACTCGTGGCATCACAAGTACGGGAAGAGTACCAAACCAAGAACGACAACCTCATCGAATATTTAGCATTGGTAAAAGAAAGACTAAAAATATTCGAGAAGTGAGAGGTCCAACACGTGCCCCGCGAACATAACACGCGAGCGGACATCCTATCAAAACTCGCTAGCACGAGGAAGAAAGGCGGAAAGAAATCAGTAATCCAGGAAATCCTTCCTCGACCTAGCACCGAAAAGCCACCACCTCCGCTCGAGGTTAACGTGATTGGAGACACTCATTGCTGGATGACACCCATCTATAACTACCTGACAAAGGGAGAACTCCCCGCAGACCCTAAAGAGGCGGCCACTACCAAGCGGAGGGTATGCTCATACGTCCTCCTCGAAGGGAAACTCTACCGTAGAAGATTCTCCGTCCCGTTGCTCAAATGCGTCGAGGAGGAGAAAGTCCCCAACATACTAGGGGAAATGCACCGAGGAATCAACGCCCAATATCTCGGTGGACGGTCGCTGGCGCGCAAGGCTCTTCGAGCGGGCTACTATTGGCCGACTATGCAACACGACTCCAAGGAGCACGTCAAAAAATGCGACAAATGCCAACGACACACCGACATGTGCCTCGCACCCCCAAACGAGCTAATAACGCTCTCCTCCCCTTGGCCCTTCGCATGGTGGGGCATGGACATCCTCGGCCCATTCGTAACTGGATCATACCAAAACAAATCCCTCATTGTAGGGGTAGAATATTTCACCAAATGGATCGAAGCAGAAGCACTGGCCAAAATAACGGCACAGAACATTCTTCGATTTTTCAAATGAAATATCCTCACTCGATTCGGCATCCCCAGGTCCTCATCACGGACAACGGAACACAATTCACGGACGGAGGATTTCAGGACTTCGTGGCCAACTTAGGCACTAAACAACACTTCACGTCCTTCGAGCATCCTCAAACCAATGACAAGCGGAGGCAGCCAACAGGGTAATCCTGCGCGGACTGAAGCACAAACTCGGTGAGGCGAAGAGGGCATGGGTCGAGGAACTACACATCGTCCTATGGGCATACCACACGACGCCACATTCCACGACCGGGGAAATCCCGTTCAGACTAACATACGACACCGAAGCAGTCATCCCAATGGAAATATGAGAGCCGACGAGTCGCATAGAGGAGCCCCTCGACGAGGAGATGAACGACGAGGCACTTTGAGCCGAGCTGGATCTCGTTGACGAGATCCGCTCCGAAACAGCCCTTAGGGAAATATCCCTCAAACAAAAAATAGCCTTACGCCACGACGCAAAGGTCATAAAAAGAGAATTCCAGGTGGGCAGCCTGGTCCTCAGAAGAAACCAAAAAAACCCAAGAGAGGGTAAATTGGCCGCCAACTGGGAAGGCCCCTATCGCGTTCGCGACAAGACGAGCAACGTGGCCTACTATCTGGAAAACCTACAAGGTGAAGAACTCGCTCGACCATGGAACGCAGAAAAACTTAGACAATATTACAACTAAATATAACCCGGGGAGACATGGGAGGTACGACCACGCTCTTCACCACCAAAACCACAGGGAGGATCTACGCTACCACGGGGCGAACACAACCCTCCCCGACACTAGGCACCTCAAACGAGCCCCAATGTCGCAGTACCATGATTGGAAGGGCACCCAACTCGCGATGGGAAAGCCCAAGCCCCGAGGTTGGAGTTCTCTAATCGCAAACCCTACCTCGATTTCAGGCGAACACAACGCCCTCTACCTCGTCGGTTCCCTAAACCGACGAGACCTGAATTGTCGAGCACAAACAATTCAAAAATATAACAAAACCAACGAGACCGACGTTAGACACGAACAAAAATAAACAAATAAGGCGAATTAACAACATTCATTAAACGCGACCGCAGCTAAAGAAAATACAAAATGAGCCCGAAGGCCAATATTCATACAGGCACATAGGCTGTCATATACAGGCACGCATGCCATACAAAAGTAAAAAAAACAAATTCAAAGACTCCGCCCAGAGTTACTCTTCATCTTCTAGCTCCTCATCAGCTTCGAAGGGGCACACAATCTCCCCGTCAGCAACACAGTAATTGTGAGCCGACCCCTCCGTCACCAACCCGGGGTTCAATACCTTCAACTGCTCGATGGCATTGTCGAATCCTTCCTTGAACATCCCCACCAAGTCGTTGTTGAGAGCATGGATGTGTCCGACCAACTCACCCCGGATACGGAGGGCAAGCTCATCTTCAATCTCATCCTCTCGGGGGTGGATTGTAGCCTCGAGCAGAGCCATCCGGGCACGGAGCTGCGCATTTTCCTCGGCCACCTTTTTGTGCCCGACAACTTGATCCTCCACGCTCTATTTTTCTGCCTTCAGCGTATCCCGTTCAAGCTTCACTTCCTCCAGCTCCTTCTTCAGCCCCTCCTGCAACTGATGCTCCTCCTTGTAGTCAGATAGATCCTTAGACAACCTATCCTTCTCAGTGCGGGCCTTCATCAGTGCATCCTCCAAAGAATTCGTGGAGATAGCAGTATCGGAAAGGACCATTGCAGTCTCTATCACCCGGATAACAGCGGTCAGGTCCCCAGCAAGCTCCATTGCTGGACATCCGCATCCTGGCTCAAGATGGCCTTTGCCTCGGGCGCTGCCACCACGACAGCACCTTCAGCCTTAAAAAACTCCTGCTCCAGATAGCAGGGAGGCAGCAGATAACTCCCAGGGACACCCAGATTACTGCCCCCCACTGCAGCAGACCGGGCAAGAGTCCCGTCCAGACGCTTCCGTTTGAGCAGATGAGAGGTGGAAGGAGTAGGGTTGTCCTGTATCTGGATCAGGGAGGTTCGTTGAGCAGGCGGATGAGAAGTAGACACCGGGCTAGCAGTATTAGAGGTACCACCTCCTGAAATCGGGGTGCCGCTTTCTTCTTTTTCTTAGAGACCCTGTCCGGGGCTCCGGCCTGATTTGCCAGCTTCAACACTCGTTCATGGGGGGAAGGCATAACTCCTGCAAAACAAAAACAACAAAAACACAAGTTATTTGGAAAGACGCGACCGAGGAAAATATGCAAGCAAAAGAACACCTACGCAATAGCTCCATGGCCTCCTCATCTGTATCACACTCGAGCAGAGCCCTCGTGTTTATAAGACGGGGTTCGCAGATTAGCATCCCAGCCTCATCGACATAGGGAGCACCTTTCCGATCGACCCAAACCGCCAGGTTGAAACTCTGCACATACTCTACCAGCCTCTTATAAGCCAGCCTGTCCTCGACCCCAGGCTCGAGAACTTCACCCGGTAGTGACTGGTCGAGAGATTGAAGTGGTCGGGCTGCCACCTCAAGGGTATCCTCAACATAAGTTTCTCCTCCCCAACAACATTTCGCTTGTAATAATAAAGGGAGTGTAAGGCGGAACGGGTGATCGGCTTCACCGTATACCACCGCCCTTTAAAGTGTCGAGCCGAATCCACGTAAGTCTTGAATAACCTCACCGGCTGCTTGAAGGACACCCAGATATGACTCCCTCGGACACCAGACCTTTGCAGGTGGAAGATGTGGAAAAAGAGGGGCAGAGTGCACCCAACGCCGAGGAAACGACAAATTAACTCGAACGCCCGTATAAAAGAAATGGCGTTTGGGTGCAGTTGTGACGACGCCAGTCAGAGCCACTTGAAATCCCCCATCTGAAAGGAGTTGAAGGGCAACCTGACCCTCGCTTCTCGGAAGGCGAACTCGTACATGGCGAACTGCTTCCCCGGGAAGCAGTGACATATCCGGCCCGCCTCTTGAGGAGCAAGACACTGCCAATTCACAGACTCCCTGGGAATAAGTTCTTCCCTCACGGCGTATGCATGGGTCGTTTCGTCACAAAAATATGATTCTTCTTCCAAGGGCTCGTCCGCAACCAAGGATAGGTCATTATGCCCGGACAAGGAAACATGCTCATTATCCTCCCCGGCATTTCCCTCCTCGACATTTCGATGCGCGACCTCCTCTTCATCAATTGGTCGCAGTTCGACATCCCCTCCCCAACCTGCAGATGCTTGGTCGTACCTGAAACGCAGACAGAAAAAGTGAATTCGACATGGCATCAAATCCACCCTTCCACCGCAATTCAAGTGAAACGACGAAAAGCTAAAACGCAACGCCCCAAAGTCTGACTACTAGCCTAAGCCGACGAAGGGGAAACCCTCGCAAGCGTACGGGCACGTAAAGTTCCGATCCACAAATTCATACTGACATAAACTCTACGCCCGGGGCATGCTAGCCTTGCCTAGAAATATTCACACGCGTATGAATTTCACGCCCGAAGCATGCTAAACTTGCCTGGGATATTCATGCGCATATGAATTTTACGTCCGAAGCATACGAAAATTTCCCAGGAGATTCATACGCATATGAATTTTTCGCCCGTGACATGCTAAACATGCCCGGCTTATTCAAGCGCGTATGAATTTTTTGCCTGGGGCATTCTAATCCTACAGGATTTTTTCATGCAAATTTCAGGAAAAAGCATGCAAAACAGGGAATTTGAAGTGGTACCTGACATATTTTAAGTGAAGAGTAAACGGTGGCGCGCGGGCAGAGACGGCGGTGCAGATGGCGGAGACGGGCGGAGAAAGACTTTTCTTCAGAGCTTCCGGTCAAACGTCAGAGCGAAAAAGTCCAAATGAAGTGGATCATTCCCTTTATATAGCCATAAGCGCATGGAAGGACGCGCCGAATCATCATTGCCTAGTGCCTATACCGCCGTTTGCACATGAAACGAAGCGATGCACCATTAATGCTGAGACACGTCAATCCACAAGAATCCTGAACGACGTCGGGCGATTGTACACCTGCCCGACTATAAGAAACATCCTCGACTCTGTTAAACGCCATATGCTTAACAATAAATACAGCACACACATCGGTCTGACTCTGTTAACACCATTCTCGACACAGCTATACGCCCGACGCCTTATCCAACGCGCCTACGCCCGGCTATATTACAATTCGTTGCTCTGACTGAGAGACTCAACTTGGGGGGCTCCTGTTCCGGACTAGGCCTAAGGCTGTATTAGGCTACGGCCCAATAGGTCGAGCAGAGGCCCATATACTCGAGCAGTGACGCCTGGCAGACGGGTAGGGGCACCTAACGGTCGGGCAAACATCCTGTACGTCGGGCATGCACTCAGAGCTGGCAAGGAACATGTCTATCAGTCTACTTGCCACGTCACCCAACTGTTCCCCCTTTTATCTCCTGAAATATAGGGGCAGTTGAACAAAGGACCAGACCATTCAACTAGGTCTCCACGCTCCTCACACGTTCTTTGGCAGTTCTTCCTTGGGCCTAACTAATCCAGCCCAAGGAAGGACCTTGGCCCAGCGCTGGGGGCTCTCTATAAAAACCCTTTTTCACTAAAGGGTCAACTATTCTGATTCATTCTATTAACTTACCTATTTCATTGTACCTCTATTGACTTTGGCATCAGAGTGCCTTGCAGGTACACCCCCTTTCTCTCCATTCTTTGGCTATTACACCAAATTGCTGGAAGGTCCTCCTGATCTGGAAGGTCCGCCTAGGTTTTGAACATAAGATAAATTTTAGGCTTGAATTTATGAAAATATTAAACTAAAACAATCTTCGGATAGCTAAATGTAAGAATTCAAATAAGAAACATCTAATTAAATCAAATAAAGGATAAATTTTTTTTTTTAATGACCGATGAAAGATGGATATAAAAAAAGCCAGCAATGTACAATATGAATGAAATTAGAAAGTATAAGACGTGCCTAAGTGAAATCACTAAAATAAAGATGGAACAAAAGACAACAAAACCACCCGAGGCCCCCGTTTCTAATAGGAAAGAAATCGAGTATTCGGAGTAAGTATCTTTGGCGCGGTACGAAAGATAGAAAGAAAATTCACTGGGTTTCTTGGGAGGATGTTTGCAATCCGCTTCATTTAGGTGCATTAGGGGTAAAGAAGATACAAGAGTTTAATCTTGCGCTTATGTCGAAGTGGAAATGGAGGATTTTAACTGAGAAATACTCTTTATGGATGAAGGTACTCAAGACGAAGTACAACGACATCATTTATAGAGTTAAAAAGGGGAAAAAAGGTTGGACTAGAATCGAACTCGACTTGGTGGAAGGATTTGGTGGCATTAAATAAGTTCACTTTTCACAAGCCTTTCGTGTTCTCGCGTCAGCTTAATTTCTGCATAGATGACAGTTCGAAGGTGAAATTCTATCTGTCATGGTTGAAAGCTAGTATTTTAAAGGATTGTTTTCCTGTTTTATTTTCTTGCAGCAACAACAAATTTTCCTGTATTGGTGAAATGAGTGGTTGGGTCGATAGCAGGTAGGAGTGGGGCAACTTTGGTGTTATAGTTCCAACATGGGAGGTTTGGGAGGGTGGGGGTTGCATTGAGGATCTTATGCAGGTTTTGGAAGTCTCTCAGTTAACTCAAGGAATGGAGTAAAAGGTCCTTTGGATACCGGATCACATAATTGGTTTTTCGATTTCATCTTTGTAACACGGTGGGAGAACTGACTTGGGTGTTTTTGTTTGACAAAAACATGTGCGAATAGCAAGAGTCGCCACCGACTTTTATTTTATCCAATAGGAAAGGGTATAAAAGAACAGGAAAGACCTTTAATTTTGTTTTGAGTTCGGGGGGTAGGTTATATAAAGGGAAGGTGTTAGCACCCTTCATATACATGGTTATCCATGGGCTCTTAGTTACTTAGCTCACTTGTTTGTTTGAAAAAGTAATGTGAAGTGTGTGTTTAGAAATTTTCATAAGTCTTTGTAATGATCCTCGTATGGATGTATACAAAGCTTTAAGTTTTTGAAAATTATCTGAAAGTGAGGTGTGAAAATGAGTTTTGAAATATGAGCAAGTAACTAAGAACTACCTACCCTAGACTGGTCTTTCATGTTTCTTTATTTCCTTTCAAGGGTAAGACCGTCCTTACTATTAAGGAGTAAGTAGTCATTTACCTTGGATTTATTAAGGGACAGGCGTAGGGTCATCGTATGGTCAATGAAGGCAACTTATAGAGGTGTCTTTAGCAATTCATAGGGACTATCATCATTTTTATCGTAGGGACAAGATCATGATTTCGTAGGCAACTTCGAAGGGACTTATGATCTTTTGAATCTGAAGGGACTTGATGATTTTTCTGTTAAAGGGACTTTTCTTTTAAGACACCCCCATTTTCGAGGGACTTGACCATATAAAAGGCAACCAAGAGGGGAAATCCTAGGAGGTGCAAATGGCGATCATAGAACGATCGACTTACGTGTGTGAGTGTTATTTTCCAATATTTATCTTGAATTTAATTTTCTTAGTCCAATTTAATTCAGTTATGTCTTTCCACGCCCTAAGTTACTAACCACACAATTATTATAGAATAAATGGCAGAAATTTAAAAGGCAGAAGGTAAATGTCCTACACTATTATAAAGCTTTGGGGTAGTTACATAATCATAAGGCGGAAAAATAAAACCTAAAATATTAAAAATGTGAAACGATTACATAATAATATAAGCAGTAAATGAATAACATAAAATTGCGTTAGAGGAAGAAAGTTAAAGGTTTTAAGGTAAAAAAAATTAGGTTTGATGAAAAATAGTAGGGTTTAAGGTTTAAAAAAATTATTTTTAGGTTTAGAAAATGTTTTTAGGGTTTAGTGAAAAAATAGGTTTAGATTTTATAAATGAAAAAGTAAAAAAAAAGGTTTCAAATTGATTAAAAAAAACATTAAGGTTTTAATTAACAGAAAATATATAATCAACTTTTAAAGAAAAGGGAAAGAGATAACCAATTTGGCAAAAAAACGCCATAGGGAAGAATTGAACCCTTGCCCTTTGCCTTACCAACTCTCCTGTCTTGCCACTAGGCTGCGCGCCTCTGCCCCTGTGAATTATCCTGCGAAATTCACTATGAGTTTTCCTGCGAATTTGTTTGCATAGGAAAACCTGCAAATTTCTAAATATCATGTAATACGCAAAATTTCTTGAAATTGATCATCACAACTCATACAATTCAATCATGTCAACAAAAATCATTTAATTAGCTTATATTAGGAACCCCTAATTTGGAGGTTCAAACCCTAATAATGGTGTTTTACGGATTGGTCCATCAATATTTGATCTAGTTGCCCAGAATCCATCTATGAGTCCTCACAAACAACAAAACAAGATCAAAATTCATTAAAAACTCATGAATAATTGAAATTGAAAAATTAAAATTCAAGAGAAAAGAAGATTTGGTTTAGGCATATGGATGTGATTTTGATGATGCAAATGATTGGGATATGTTCAATGAGCTTCAAAGAACAATTTGCAACGTTCAAATTGCTTGGAAAAGATCCAAATTCCAGAAACCGAATTTCAAATTTTATTGGATTTTTGAAACTTGGATGTGCTCTTTTGGTTCAATCCTGCATCCCCCATCCTTATGTCCTTGTTATGTTTATGTAGTGGAATGATTCTAGGTCAAAATTTGGACCATAGATGCATGGATTTGAATTACTTGAGTGTGAAGAAACCATCTAGCCAATTTTGCCAAAAAGTTCAAATATACACATACTATTTTGGTCTTGCATGATTTTGAGTGATTTTCAATCAACTTGAATGCAAAATCATTGATCCAAAAATAAGTATGAGATCAAATATTTGATTTTCATATTTGATTTCTATTAAAATTGAATTTTAATAATTAAAATCCAAAATAATATAGAATAAATGATAAAAATCAGAATAATTGACCATTGGGTCGTGTATGACCTTATCTTTAAGTTTGGGTTGCAATGTTAAGGGCCCATTTGACAAAATCTTGAATTTAGACCCTTTTTGCTTCATATATCTCTTAAAAACTTCCTAACTTTGTCAATACATAAATTCCTCAATTTTAATTTCATGAAGGTGTTCTAGGATTTTTTAGAAAGCTTAGAGGGTCCTCTAATCAACCCTTTTGGTCCCATGTCCATATCATTTACCATTTTTAAATTATGAGCCTTGGAAAAAGTTACTTTTTGTTGAGTTTCAAAAAGATCTGTAATGTTTTGGCTCATACCTTCCAAATGAAGCATTTTTGGACTTGGCTTGTGAGACACAAAGTTGTAAAGAATTGAATTTCCTTTAAAATGAGCTTTGGATAAGAATTTTTTGATGAAGTATGTGAAAGTTATGGATGGTCAAAGTTTAGTTGAATTTTCCTATGAAAACCCTAATTTAGCAACTTCTAATTCTTGATGATTATGAGGTTTTATTGATTAATCATGATCAAATCTTGATCAAATGATGAATTTCACCTCATAATCTTGATGTTAACAAAAAACTTGAATTTTGACTCAGTAATTCTGATCCATCTAGCTTGACTCTCTTCCAAGTAGTGTTCAGCTCTGGCCTTCTGAATCTTGGCTTCCTTGCAAGCATTCTTCAATACCAACTCCCCTGCTCGGGCTCTTCTGATGTAATCATCTGTCTTCTCAATCTTGGTCATGTGCTCGATCCGGTGCTTCTCTAACCTCTCATTTTCCAGACGACTATCATTCCTCTCCCAGAGGGTCTTCTTTAGGGCTTTAGGAAGCTGAGTATTCCTTTCCTTCAACTTCTCAAACTCTTCTAAACTGACTGTAGCTACAGGCTCTACTGCTGATGGTCCAGGCACCTCCTCTAGGGTGAATGGCATGTGGGTGATCTATCCTCTGATACGTGACCAATCAACATACTGAGTTGAAGCTATGTTGTTGCACTTGCCAAGAATGGCAGTCCCTTTTGTCTGAATGTTGTCCCAAGCCCAAGCTGCTTGTCGGGAAATGACATTGTTATGCTGAAGGTCACAATAAAGGGTTTCTGATAAGTCTTTCCCTCTTGGTAGATGTACCAAGGCATACCCTAATTGCCTTTTGAAAAGCAAAGGGTTGTAGTTGATGCAACCCTTCACTCCAATAAGAGGTACATTGGGATACTGCCCACAGCTGGTGATTATGTCTCTGCCCTTGGTGCTTTGAGTGCATCATCTGATGTCTTCTGATGTAGGGGCAATCATTCTCTTAGCCCAGTTTCTTGACTGATGAGGATTCAATAAAGCTTCTAACTTTGGAAAGTGTCCCAGCAACCAGAAGTAGAAGAGAGGTGCACAACATCTGACTAATCTTCCCCTCTAGGTCTCATTCCTTTGATGCACTGAGTAATAAAAATCCCTTAGCAAGGTGGGAACTGGATTCTTCAGCAAGAAGAGATGGATAACATTCTTGCTTACAAACTTAGGCTCGTCTGTAAAGAAGATGATACCATATATGCTAAGGGCCAAGAGGGCACAAACAGTGTCCCACTTCCCTGCTGCAGCATGACTAGTGGCCTGATTAATCAAGAAGTCCAAATGGAGGTCTGGGATTCCATACTTAGTGGTCATATTCTGATCATTGATGGTGGATTCCAAGCACAGAGCCTTTGCTACATCTTCATTCCTGGGAGCAGTCATCTCAGGGTTGAAAGGAATCCCTCTCCTGATGGGGACACCCAACAACATGGAAAACTCCTCTAACAAAGGGCCCAACTGAAAGTATGGAAATGTAAAACATCTGAGTGGAGGGTCATAGAACTGAAGGAAAGTGTGGATCATACTCCTCTGTGATGCATCCAAGTCTATGATCATGTCCAAAATGCCCCCATAATGTTCCCTGAATAAAGGGACATGATCAAGAGTGATGTGTGTCTGAATCTGTCTGATGCTTGCCAGAGTGGGCTCAAAGAAATGGTAAGTAATGTTGCTCTTCCTGGATGGGTCCATGTTGACAATGGATGCTGAAGGAAACAACTGAGGAGAACTGTTGATGAAGACAACTGAAGAGGATGTTGAAGAGAATCTCTGATGAACAGTCAAAACCAAACCAAAGATAAGATGTGGATACCCTGTAAGACAAACAGACAAATGTTAAAATGATGCAAAATGATGTATGCAGAATGATATGCAAGGGTTTGTGATCAAGTGCTGGATCTGTTATCTGCCTTGATAAGGTCCATGTGTGTTCATAAGTCCAGATGAAGGCTTAGAGAACTAGCAACCAGGTGGGGGACTCAAATAAAGAGTCACAAGTCCGGGGTTTCATAAGAATAGTCCAAAATGATGTAACCTTAACAATATCAGTAACAGGGTATGATGAGGCCAAGGGTTCCTGCAAACCTGTAAACATCCCAACCCCCTTACATGTATTGTTCTAGAACAAGGATCCTCAGACTTGGATAAGTTATGAGAAGTGTAAACACTTCTAACCCAGAGGTACAAGGTTTAAAATAATCATAAAGGATCCTCCTCTAATTCACCTCAGATGCTGAAGGTCATAAAAAGGTCATCCAGACTTAGCAGGCTTCCCAGATAGCCCTAGTACTACAGGAAATCCGTAGCACAGAGTTCTCAAGAAGAAACCCATTTCTGAACCGTGTTTCATATTCCCGCACCAGACCGAAATGGAATGGGAAAGAATATGAAGCCACTCCATCCTATGTGTCACTCAGGTTCCCGGTATGGAACCTGACTCACTGAATATCCCTCCCAATCAAGGAAAAAAAATATCCAGCACATGATATGATGATAATAGTATGAAATGCATAAAAACAGTAAATGAAAGCAAATAAATAAAGAAAGTTGTACAGAAAGCAATAAATAAAGCAATAAACAACAAGCACAAGTAGCACATAACACCCCCATAAATACAAATCAAACAAGCACTAGGAGAAACCCACAAAAAGAAACCAGAAGCCCTGGTTACAAGATATGGGTCCCCAAGAGAGTCGCCAAGCTTTCTCTCCCGAAGATTTGCATCCCGGTGCAGACACGAACGATCGGCGAAATGAGAAAATGAAAATGAAGTGAATAGAGTCGCCAGCTAGGCATTTTTATCCCGAAGGAAAGGTAATGCTGCATAAACCTAGAAAACGATGGACAAGACGGTTGCGAACTAGAGAAACTGAGAAAAGGGGTTGGTTACAACATGGGAAATTATTAGCACCCAGATTGTCCGCCGTACTCGACGGGATCAACACTTATAAGACTTTGTTTAAAGGGGTAGTGTATGTGTTTGTAAACACCCCAAATTTGCCCTCACCCATTCACACCATGGCTTGTTATCATTTCATATGCATAAACTCAATCATAGCATCTCATATCACATTTTTGATTCACTGCATTGGTTCAAAGTCATCTGCATCTAGGGTTTGTGATCTGAGCAATCCAAGAGCTTCTTGAGCCACTCCAAAGATCATCAATCACTTCAAAGGGGTTCATATGTGTTCAAGTATCATATTATATCCTCTCAAAGTCAAGAATGTCAAAGGATCACAAGAACTGAGAATGGCATGGAAGCAGAGCCAGGCTTGACTGCACAGATGACCTAAAATTAGGGTTTTGGTTTCAGAGGCCATAACTCCAATTTTTTTGGTCATTATTATTTCTATTGGTCTCTATATGGTATAGGGAGTATGCATATCAATTTTCATGAAGAAATTCCATGGGGAAGTCATCTGATCAAGAGTTGACTTTTCAAGCAAGTCAGTGCAAAATCAGGGCATCTGAGGCCCCCAATGACCCAACCAAGGGGTGTTCTTCATCATTTTGATTGTATATGATCTTTATTTGATCATGGAAGAAGTTGGAAGTTCACAAAATTGAAGAATTTCAAGTCTTTTGCAAAGTTGACTTTTTGGGCAAGTTTGACTTTTAATGGAAATGTCATTTTAGGCAACTTTTTCAACCCTTACTTTTTGATCCAAAAATGCTTCAAATAAAAAAAATTTGGTAATGAAAGTTGTAGAATAGATCTTTCCCTTTTCAAAAAGTACAAGAACATGACCTAATTCATTTTGGACCAAAAGTAATGGTTTGTCAAAGTTGGCAAAAATCACTAAATTTCAAGTCATGCATCAAAGAGGCAAAGTTGCAAATTCATTTCTCAAGGCCAATTAAGTCATCAAATGGGCTCCTAGTCCACACAACATGATCACACAACATCTAAAGTTCAGAATGCACCCAAGGAATCACATGTTTCATGGCCCATGGATCAAGTTTCTTTCATAAGAACCAAAGTGAACCAAGTTGCAAAAGTCATGATAGCTTCTCCTCCACTTGCTGGCTAGTATGCTGAACCCTCCTAGGCCTTTTCCCTCATCATGCTGCGCAGCACACCCTCCTTGTACTAGGCTAGTAAGTTGCCCATGCTTCTCTTACACAAACTTGACCTTTTAGCAAAAGCACCCATACCAATCAATAAAGCACATGTCATGTCATCTGACCAATGGGAATTGTTTATGTTAATCAAATGCAAGCTAAACATAAGAACAAGCAAGCCTGAAACCAGCCACAACACAACATTCTCATTTTCATCCTCTTGAGCAAAAGCATTCGAAACTCATCATACAGGCCATAAACTCATAAACAAACTTCACAAACCTTCTCACCATGCTTCACTGAACACAAACCAACCTTCAAAACAGCCTGAAAGCCATAGAATCACAAACACGATCCTCACCTGACCTTGAACAGAACTTGTTCAAACTTCCAAACCAGCCATCACAAACTCTTTCTAAGCATCAAGACTTCATCAGGGGCCTAAAAGGAGTGGATTGCACAAAGAGAAGAGGTCAGAAAGCTGCAAATTGAAAAGCTTCAAACTCAGGTAGCTTCATGAAATTTTTTTCCAGAAGCATGATTTTAAGTTCTAAATAGCTTCTATACATTCCCCTGGTCATGAATATGTGCTTACTTTTGAAAATGGTTGAGAAACCAGGATGTATGCAGTGTCTGAAATTTTTGCCCTAAAAAATTGTTTGATTCGATTCTCTCTGTTTATGAATGATAAATGATGTTTGAATGAGGGGTTTGATTTGTTTTTGAATGGGGATGAGTTCTGGATAGTTAGTTTTCATTTTCATTGCGTGTAGAGTGATTTAGCATTTTGGACTCGCCGGAGAAGATGACCGGAACCACTGTTCCGGTCATCTGAAAGTCATTAGGGCTGGATTAGGCTTAATCATTAATTAGTGGAATTTGAATTTGGGCCGTAGGATATGGCGCCAGGTCAAACGCGCGCGTGTTCCATTTGAATCTAGACCATTAGATTTGATTACTTTTCTTTTTTTCAGCTTTATTTCATTTTATTTTTCATATTATTTCATTTAATTTGTACATTTTATTAAAAATAGCAAAATCATTTTAAAAATTCTGAGATTTTTTGTACAAACTTTTATTTAATTTCAGAAACCAAAAACATTTTTATTTTTATTTTTTGCACTCAAAAAATATTTTTAAATATTTAAAAGTTTATTTTTAATTAATTAATGAGAATTAATTAATTAAAAATACTTTTAGGTATTTAAAAATCACCAAAAAAATTCAGGAAGCATTTAGAACCATTTAGAAACATTGTCCAACCCTCAAACCAAATTTCTTTTTTGATCTTGATGCATTTTGAGAATTTTCCATGGAATTAATTCATTTTCAAAGCATTATTTTGATCCAGACTTCCAAAAATCATTTCTGCCTAACCATTGAGAGTTGGACCTTGATTCTTTTTGCATTGCATTGTGTTTAGCATTCAGTTTGTGAGATTAAATTGGCATGATTTGATCTTTCATTTCCCATTTGTTTGGCATTTTTCTTGTTAAGGAACCCTAAAACCCTAGAAATTTTAGGAAATTCATAACTTTTATTAGGTTAGGAGTTGGAACTTCTCCTTTGGGAAGTGAGTTAGTATAGGTTTAGGGATCCTTTGAATGCATTTTAATTTTTTTATGTTGATGTTTGCTTCTGATCATGGTTTTAAACTTGCTCCATTTGCATTCATTTGTTCATATGATCATCCCCATGTCTTGTTACATGTTTGTAGCATCTCATAGCATCTTTAACACCATGTATATGCTTCTGGTTATGATTTACATCATGCCATTGCATTTCATTTTGCATTGCATTGCATTTCTTTCACTAACTTTTCAGGTGGTAAGTAACCTTGAGAAGTGAATTTGCCTTCACTTCTCATAACTTCTCTTCATCTCTTTTATGCATCCTTGCTGCATTTTTGTATGTGTTTCAGATTGAGCTTGCTTATTCTTCTTCATCCTACTTTCTTTCCTCAAGTGACTTGCCTTCTTAAATGAAGCAAGTTACTTTGCTTCTCCTGATCCTTTTTATCTGCTTCCTGGTGGTTCCATTGGAGATTTCTCTTGTTAACCTCACAAACCTTAGGAACAACCAAGCATGACAATGATTAGGGTTTTGATTAGTTCCCCACTTAGTTTCACCTTTGTGTCTCTTTTGAGTCTTCTCTTCTCATCTCATAATCAGGGACTAAACCCTAAAGGCTTTAAAGCTTTGTGATTAAGCTTATTCCTGTATCCTTCTATTAGGATGGAGTGTATAACTTTAATCCTAAGTGTTAAACCCTTAATGTGTTTAACTCCTTTAATCAATTCACTTAATAATCATCAAGACATCACACTTGTAACTTGGGCCTTGCATTAGGGTTCTAATTCTTCCTTAATTGGTTAAGAAGGACTAACCCTAGTGTTAATGGACAAGTCCCCCTCAAGTTGTCTTACAAACCCTAAAAATCACTTCATCATCATATCATTAAATAAAATCCACCGAATCAAAGGCTTGTTTTGTCATGAGTTTAATCCCTAATCATAGATTAAGTTGAGGAGCTTTCCTCAGCTTAAACATCCTCATCTATTATCCTTCTATTAGGATGGTGTAATGAATCTGTTTAATCCCTGATTATGGCTTAATCTCATTACTCAACACTAAACAAAAACAACAAAAACATCTTAATAATCACAAGTAGGTTAATGATCTTAATCCCACACCATGGTAATTAAGTGTGAGAAGCTGACTTCACACTTAAGGTATTCTCATTACCCCTAATCAGAGGGAAGATGTGATGAGTTTACTAAATCCATTGGTTTAGGCTTAATCTCATTTTCCTATGACAAACTCCAAATGCAATAAAAGACTGAAAACTCAAAAACAAACAATAATCGTCTCCTACGGGATTCTTTTCTCATCTCATTCACTCACAAACGAGAATTCGCTTCTTCCGTCTAATGCAAGACAGTTTGCACCTGAGCCAGACAGGTCTTACACTTGAGCATAGACAGTAAGCAGTTCACAAGTCAATTTACCTTTCAGTCTCTTTGAGTCGAACTACGGTGTTCTGACTTCCTCATTGCACGAGAGGATACGTAGGCATAACTTAACAGTTATCGAACAAAGGTCTCTGTACATTCCCCCCTCCTTCTAGCATCATTCTTTAGCCTCATGATCTTGAGCATTATACTCTTGGTTTTACACTGACACTTTCATATTACACTTCACACTTCTGTTACACTGACACCTGAACATCTTTTCCAGCTATTTTATACACAGATTGCACTGACACTACCCCTTTAAAACACAAATCTCTTAAGCGTGGATCCCGTCGAGTACGATGGACAATCTGGGTGCTAATACCTTCCCAGGTTGTAACCAACCCCCTTTCTCAGTCTCTCTGGTTCGCAACCGTCTTATCCATATCTTTCTAGGTCTATGCAACATTGCCTTTCCTCCGGGATAAAAATGCCTAGCTGGCGACTCTTTTCATTCCCTGTGAGTTCACTCCTGTGTGTTCTCGCACCTCCTCTCGCCGACTGTTCGCGTCTGTACCTTTATTTGGGCCATTCCCATTTATCGGGAGCGACAGCTTGGTGACTCTGCTGGGGATCTTATACTGTAACCAGGGCTTCTGGTTATTTTTGTGGGTTCCTCCTAGCGCTTGTTTGATTTGTGTTTACTGGGGTGCTATGTGCTATTTGTGCTTGCTTTTGTATTTATTTTTGCTTTATGTACAGTTTGTTTACTGCTTTCTTTACAGCTTTACATATATCATACTGTCATACTGTGCTGGCTGGATCTGCTTTGTTGTTTTGGTGGGTGGGTATTCTATTGAGAGTTAAGGTCCTATACCTGGGACCTGAGTGACACCTAGGCTAGAGTGGTTCATGTTCTTTCCCATTCCATTTCGGTCTGGTGCGGGAATATGAAACACGGTTCAGATATGGGTTTCTTCTTGAGAACTCTGTGCTGCAGATTTCCTGTAGTACTAGGGCTATCTTGGAAGCCTGCTAAGTCTGGATGACCTTTAGTATTGACCTTCAGAAACTGAGGTGAATTAGAGGAGGAACTTTTATGGTTATTGTAAACACTGTACCTCCGGGTTAGAAGTGTTTACACTTCTCATAACTGATCCAAGTCTGAGGATCCTTGTTTTAGAACACCACCTGTGAGGGGGTTGGGCTATTTACAGGTTTGCAGGTACCCTTGACCTCAGCATACCCTGTTACTTTGTTTTGATTAAGAGTACTCCATCTTGGAACAGTTCTTGTGATTCTAAACCCTGGGACATGTGACTCTTTATTTGAGTCCCCCACCTTGGTTACCGGACTTATGAACCTCCATCTGGATTTCTTGAACATACATGGACTTACATCAGAGCACTTGATCAGATCCAGCTCAGTCACAAACCCTTGCATATCATTTGCATACATCATCATTGCATCATTTTGACATTTGCTTATTTGTTTTTCAGGGTATCCATACTTTATTTTTGGCTTGGTTTTGACCTCATCATCAGCATAGAATTATCTTCATCAGTATCTACTCCAGTTATCAGCTACCTGCATCATCGGTCTCAGTCTGTCAGTGGCCCATCATCAGTGTTTTTCTCCATCATCAGCACCTGTCTCAACTCTTCTTCAACAACATGGCACCTAAGAAGAGTAACATCTCCTATCATTTCTTTCAGCCTGAGCTAGCTGACATCAGGAGGATTCAGACCCTGATTACTCCAGACCATATACCACTATTCAGAGAACACTATGGAGGCATACTTGATTTGGTTATGGATTTGGACCCTTCACAGAGGAGCTTGATTCATACTTGCCTGCAGTTCTATGATCCCCCGCTGAGGTGTTTCACTTTTCAAGACTTTCAGTTGGGACCTTTGTTAGAGGAGTATTCATCATTGGTTGGTATACCTATCAGGGGTGGAGTCCCCTTCAACCCTGAGATGGCTTTTCCCAGTAATGAAGAGGTGGCAAAGGCCTTGTATCTGGAGCCAGTTCTGATTGGGCAGAATATGACCACCAAGGCTGGAATCTCTGGCCTGCATCTGGATTTCTTGATATCTCAGGCTACTCTGAAGGCCTCTTCAGGAGAATGGAAGGAAGTCTGTGCTTTACTGGCCCTTAGCATATATGGGGTCATTTTATTTGCAGATGAGCCTAAGTTTATTAGCAAGAATGCAATCCATCTTTTCATTCTGAGGAACCCAGTACCCACTTTGCTGGGAGATTTCTACTACTCTATCCACCAGAGGAATGAAAAGCAAAGGGGAAGATTGGTGAGGTGTTGTGCTCCCCTATTCCATACTTGGCTGCTCAAACATTTGCCAAAGACTGATGCATTTCTGAATCCTCATCAGCAAAGGAACTGGGCTAGAAGACTTACTGCTTTGACCTCAGTTGATATCAGGTGGTGCACTCAAAGCACAAAAGGCAGGGACATCATTACCAGTTGTGGGCAGTTTCCCAATGTACCCCTGATAGGAGTAAAGGGTTGCATCAACTACAACCCTCTGCTATTCAAAAGACAACTGGGCTATGCATTGGTCCAAACTCCTAAAGCACAAGACTTGGCTGAGACTCTTTACTGTGAGAATAAGCCTAATCTGGCTATTGTCAGGCAAGCAGCCTGGGCCTGGGATAATGTTCAGACTAAAGGAGTAACCATTCTGGGGAAGTGCAACAATGTGGCCTCAGCACAGTACTATGAGTGGTCCCATGCCAGGGCTCAATTTTACTGGGATGCCCTTCACCATGGAAGATATACCTGGGCCATCCTCAGCACCACCTCCTGTCACTGTCAGTTTGGAGGAGTTTGAGAAATTGAAAGAGAGAAATGAGAAGCTGACTCAGGCTCTACAGAAGACCCTCTGGGAGAGGAGTGATGGTAGGTTGGACATTGAAAGGCTGGAAAAGCTAAAGGTGGAGCATCTGGCTAAAATTGAGAAGTCAGAAGATTATATCAAGAAGTCTAGGGCTGGAGAGAAGATCTTGAAGAATGCCTGCAAGGAAGCCCAGTTCCAGAAGGCCAGGACTGATTTGTATCTGAAGGAGAGTCAAGCTAGGTGGGTCAGGATCACCGAAGCTCGTACTCTGGAAGATAAGAGGACTCAGGACAAGATTGAGCAGTTGGAGGCTAGTGCAAAAGAGCAACAGGAAGCCCTGGCAGCAACCCAGAGAGAGATCTCAGAGTTGAAGATTAGAGCTGGTGTGAAGAGGTCAAAGGACCAGAGTCAACACAAAAAGCTAACTGCAGCTGTTACTACCAGGAATCTCCTTATCAGGAATCTTACAGAGCGTCCAGCTGACCCTGTGACTGAAGCACTTCTCAAGGAAGTTCAGGAGGATGAGTTTGGTCTTGGTGTCTTACTTTTGCTTGTTGTTGCTTTCATTTCATGTACTTCTATTTTCTTATGTTGTATTTTGACCCCTCAGAGGGCTTGTATTGTAAAAAAACAAACTATGTATCATTTGCTTTTTGTAATATGTGTATTAGTCTGTTTTATCTGATTTCTTCAAAGCAACATCAACAGCATCTTCTTCAAGGGTCTGGAAAGGTCAAACCAAGTGCCAAGCCGGATACCTTGGAAGCAAATGAGCATAACTACATTGCATACTAACCTTTTACCTTGTTTTGTAGGTTTTTGATTATTTGTTACTAACTCTGTTGTGATGTCAGGAACTATTGCTCGACGTCGGGTGTTTCCACTCAACCGTCCACACAGATATCCAACCCGCAACAATCGTCCGGGCATACAAATGGACCAAGTACAGCAGGACCTTACAGAGGTCAGGAATCAAATGGCCAACGAAAGATTGGAAATGAGGAATCAGATGACACAATTTATGGAGGTGATGAATAATATGGCTCAAAGTCAAGAGAGGTTAAGAGCACTGGTAGAGGGGAGGAATCAGGAAGACCATCATCCAGGGACTGTTGGGACAAGCAACAATGAGAGAGTCCAACCTCATGTTAATCCCCCAGTTTATGGACCCCACCTGCATCCAGAGATCAACATCCCTGTTAATGTGCATGGGACTGCCACTGTAGGTAGAGTACTGCAAGAAGACCCCCAGGAAGATCAGTTCATAGTGATGGGAGCTGGGGAGGAAGCCTATGACAGAAGGCTAGATGAGATTGCTGAGAAACTGAGATCCCTGGAGTCTCAAAACTCCTTGGGTTTTGATGTTATGGACATGGGCTTAGTGGACGGAGTCAGGATTCCCCACAAATTTAAACCACCATGCTTTGAAAAGTACAACGGAACTTCCTGCCCCCGGACCCACTTGCAATCCTTTCTAGGGAGGCTGAAGGCATACACCATGGACGAAAAACTATGGATGTTTTATTTTGAGGATAGCTTAACGGGAGCTTCAAGGGAATGGTACTCTCATCTGACTAGAGCAACCATCAGATGTTGGAAGGACTTGGCAGAGGCCTTCGTTAGACAATACCAGTACAATTTGGATATGGCTCCCAACAGAACCCTTCTGATGGGAATGTCACAGTCATCCAGGGAAAGCTTCCGAGAGTACGCCCAGAGGTGGAGACAGCTTGCTGCTGCCGTCCAGCCACCCATGTCAGAGAGGGAGATGGCTGATATGTTTATGAACACCCTCCAGGGGACGTACATTGATAGGCTAGCCGCCTTTTCTTCCACTAGCTTTGCTGATGTAGTCATAGCCGGGGAAAGAATTGAGAGCCTATTAAAGATGGGTAAAATCTCTGACAACGGTGCTAGCTCATCCAGCAACCCAAGAAAGCCTTTTGTGGGCCCAAGAAGAACTGGTGAAACCAATGCTATCCATGCCAGCAGGGGCAGACCCCAATATGTTCATAGGTCTGTGGCAGCGGTCACCATTCCCCCTCCAGTTCATCCTCAACCAGCTTATCAACCACAGCAGCAAAGTTATCAGCAACAAACTCCGTATCCTCCTCAGAGAAACTACAACAACACCAGCAACAACAATCAGCAAAGACCATTTCAACAGAGACCTTCTCAAGCCAATAGGGTGATCGATCCGATCCCTATGCCCTATGCCACATTATTGCCACAACTCCTAAAACTCAACCTGGTTGAACTAAGGACGTTGGCACCTCCAGATCCTGCCAGTCTACCCAGAAATTATGACGCCAACGCCAGATGTGCTTTTCACTCAAATGCACCTGGCCATAGTACAGAGAAGTGCAGAGCTTTGCACATGAAAGTACAGGACTTGGTAGATTCCAAAGCTCTAAACTTTGCACCACCACCAAATGTTAACAAGAACCCTATGCCACACCATGGTGGTCCCCGATTCAATGCTATTGAAGAAGACAAGCCGTATTACTTGATAACCAGTGTGGGTCAGATTCGGACACCCTTGGTGGAGATTAAAGCTCAACTCCTTGAATGTCAAATATTCCCGGGATGTGAGCTAGGATGTGCTTATTGCAACATTTCAGTGAATGGTTGTGATAGCTTGAGGGACGGCATAGATGGTCTCATCCAGAGTGGCCTGCTTCAAATCACAACATCAATACCTACCAATCCAGCAATCTCCTTAACAACAGTCCCCGAGTCTCCTACAACTGCAACAACCATTGCTCCAAACAACTTTTCAATCTCATTAACAAATGCTTCATGTGTTACTTCAACGGACCAGATATCAGTAAACATCCCTTCTACAACTTCAGCACCCCTTCATTCAGAATCTCCTACAACAACAACACCCATCCTTCCAACAATGTCTCCTACAACTTCAACAGCAAGTGTCTCAACAGTTACAATTTATTATGATCCTGCCAATGATTCTGCCTACAACTCACAAAATGCCACTCCTATCAGAGCACCAGTCACAATATACTATGATCCACAGACTATCATGGTCCCTTCTGCAGCTGCCATCAGTTCAGTCACTATCACAGTGCCTGGGCCAGTACCTTATGAAAGCAGTAATGCCATCCCTTGGCATTACGGCTCTGATCTATACTGCGAAGGACAGAAAATCACTCTTGAATCA
The DNA here is from genome assembly GCA_963966055.1 of Lathyrus aphaca. Lineage (NCBI taxonomy): Eukaryota > Viridiplantae > Streptophyta > Magnoliopsida > Fabales > Fabaceae > Lathyrus > Lathyrus aphaca. The sequence goes on from OZ014519.1 coordinate 620,901,917, forward strand.
TCAACTTCTTCACCACAAATAGACAATGTGGGGGGGAGGCGGAGGCTTCACTCGAAGCGGACGTCTCTTTGCCCCGCAAATTCAAAGACCCACTGCTGAAGCAGAAGTTGCTGCCAAGGCAAAAGGGAAGAGCATGGTGCAGGAAGAACAAGTTGTTAAAGAAGCTTTGAAAACACCTTTTGATCAAGAAGTTGATGAATTCATGAGAATCATCAAGAAGAGTGATTACAAGATAGTGGACCAGCTTCACCAGACGCCTTCCAAGATCTCCATTATATCATTGCTTATGTGCTCCGAGGCTCATCGGAACGCACTACTAAAAGTTTTGCACGCAGCTTATGTGCCAGAAGAGATCACGGTCAATCAGTTGGAAGCTGTGGTTGGAAATGTTAATGCTAGTAATGGACTAGGATTTACCAACACTGATTTGACTTCGGAAGGCCGCAATCATAACAAGGCTTTGCACATTACCATGGAATGTAAGGGTGCAGTTCTTTCCCATGTGCTGGTAGACACAGGATCATCCCTCAATGTCTTACCTAAAAAGGCCCTTGTAAAGCTGGAATATGAAGGATTGGCGTTACGTCCCAGTAATTTAGTAGTGAGAGCCTTTGACGGCTCCAAGAGATCAGTTCTGGGAGAAATTGAGTTGCCTATAACGATTGGCCCACAAACTTTCAAAACGACCTTCTACGTGATGGACATTCAGCCTGCCTACAGCTGTTTGTTGGGTAGACCATGGATTCATGCCGCTGGCGCAGTTACGTCTACCCTTCACCAGAAGTTAAAATTCGAGTGGGAGGGCCAAGTCGTTACTATCTGTGGAGAGGAGGATATTTTTGTTAGCCATCTGGCTACATACAAATACATTGAGATGGATGGGGAGATCCACGAAACAATGAGTCAGGGGTTTGAGGCCCTGAATATTAATGAAACATCTGCTGTGCTTGGGACTTCCATGACATCCTACCAGCAAGCCCGGAAGGTTGTGGAAGAAGGAAACGCTCAAGGCTGGGGAAAACTGTTGCCTGTGGAGAGGAAAGAAGATAAATTTGGGTTGGGTTACAAACCAACTCAATGAGATCAAGCAGAGGCTGCTAAAAAGCCCAACTTTGTTAGTGGGGGGATGCTCACCCCCGATGCTGTCAACAACTTGGAAGATGAGTCGGAAGATGAACGCAACCTGGAAAGCTGGATTCGTCCAAGGATCCCGGGGAGCCGTATCTCAAACTGGTCTTCCCAGGAAATCATAAGGGTTACTCCTGCAGAGTAATTATTATTTCCTGTATATTTTAAGCATGCATCAAGTCTTGCATCTTGCCCATGATGACAAGACTTATTTTGTAATCGGGCCATCTGTAATTTTTATGCAACAAGATTAATCAATGAAATATCAGACATCTTTTGCAAACGGGTCTTTTTCTTTTCCGCTCACTGTTTTTCCATTTTTTCTTTTTGTACAAAAAAATAAATGGCAATGTTTTCAAAATGACAACTTCATTTCACTTTTCTAAACAAGATTAAAATCAATCACTAAAATGAACAAACTGAACCCTTGCAGAGAGTGCCTTCCAGACCGCACCGACAACAGCACGGCTATGACTTCGTATGACTTTAACAATCCGATCAATCAAGCTGATGAAGAGGTTGAAGAAGATTACGAGCTTCCTGAAGAGCTAGCCAGATTGTTGAGACAAGAGGAAAAGGTTATCACTCCTCATCAGGAGGAGGTAGAAACGATTAATCTTGGTACAGATGAAGATGTGAAAGAAGTTAAAATCGGGGCCTGCTTACAAGACTCAGTGAAGAGACAACTGATTGACCTGCTTCAGGAATATGTGGATGTGTTTGCTTGGTCTTACCAAGACATGCCAGGGTTGGACACCGATATTGTTATGCATAAGCTGCCTTTGAGGGAAGAATGCCCACCGGTCAAACAGAAACTGCGCCGTACTCGCCCGGACATGGCAATGAAGATCAAAGAAGAGGTACAAAAGCAGTGGGACGCCAGATTCCTTGCTGTAACTAGCTATCCGCCGTGGGTTGCTAACATTGTGCCTGTTCCAAAGAAAGATGGCAAGGTAAGGATGTGTGTTGATTACCGGGATCTGAACAGAGCCAGCCCAAAAGATGATTTCCCATTACCTCACATTGATGTATTGGTTGATAATACGGCTCAGTTCTCGGTATTCTCCTTCATGGACGGATTTTCAGGATACAACCAGATCAAGATGTCACCTGAAGACATGGAGAAGACAACCTTCATCACACCCTGGGGCACGTTCTGTTACAAGGTGATGCCATTCGGATTGAAGAATGCTGGTGCAACGTATCAACGGGCTATGGTAACATTATTCCACGATATGATCCATAAGGAAATCGAATGTTATGTGGATGACATGATTGCCAAGTCCCTCACTGAAGAAGACCACCTGGTAAATCTGCTGAAGCTATTCAAACGGTTGAGGAAGTACCAACTGAAGTTGAACCCCAACAAATGCACATTCGGGGTGCGATCTGGTAAGCTGCTGGGTTTTATTGTAAGCGAGAAAGGGATTGAGGTTGACCCTGATAAAGTCAAAGCCATTCAAGAAATGCCTGCGCCAAAGTCAGAAAAAGAAGTTTGAGGGTTCCTAGGCCGATTGAACTACATTTCACGGTTCATATCTCATCTTACGGCAACTTGTGAACCCTTGTTCAAGCTGTTAAGAAAAGAACAGACGGTCAGATGGAACGAAGACTGCCAGAGGGCTTTTGACAAGATCAAGGAATACTTGCAAGAACCTCCAATCCTTATGCCTCCAGTTGAAGGAAGACCTCTAATCATGTACTTGACAGTATTAGAAGAGTCGATGGGGTGTGTTCTGGGCCAGCATGACGAGTCTGGTCGAAAAGAGTATGCAATATACTACCTGAGCAAAAAGTTTACCGACTGTGACCAACGTTATTCACTGCTCGAGAAAACTTGCTGTGCTTTAGCGTGGGCTGCTCGCCGACTGAGACAGTATATGTTGACCCACACCACTTTGTTGATATCCAAAATGGACCCAGTTAAGTACATTTTCGAGAAACCAGCTCTTACCGGACGGGTTGCCAGATGGAAAATGATCCTCACAGAGTATGACATTCAGTACACATCTCAGAAAGCCATCAAGGGTAGTGTGCTGTCTGAATATCTTGCGGAGCAACCCATTGATGACTACCAGCCTATGAGATTTGACTTCCCTGATGAAGACATCATGTTCATAAAAGCAAAAGATCATGAAGAGCCTGTTCACACTGAAGGGCCTGACCCAGAAGAAGAATGGACTATGATGTTTGATGGGGCTGTTAACATGAATGGTCGTGGTGTTGGTGCAGTACTCATTACACCTAAAGGAGTTCACATGCCTTTCTCGGCAAAGCTCACCTTCAACTGCACTAACAACGAAGCTGAATACAAAGCTTGCATTATGGGTCTTGAGGAAGCCATTGACCCCAGGATCAAAACATTGACTGTATTCGGAGATTCAACTCTGGTAGTTAATCAAACCAACGGCAAATGGTACACACACCAGGATCATATGATACCTTACAGAGATTATACAAGGAGGTTATTGACTTTCTTTACAACAGTCAAGCTCGAGTATATCCCTCGGGACGAGAATCAGTTTGCAGATGCTCTTGCTACTATTTCATCTATGATCAAAGTTCAAACTGCCAACTTTGTACCTTAGATTTCAGTGTCCAGACTTGACAGACCAGCATATGTATTTGCAGCAGATGTTGTCAAAGATGATAAGCCTTGGTTCCATGACATTAAGTGCTTCTTGGAAGATCAAACATACCCACTTGGGGCATCTCCCAATGATAAGAAGACATTAAGAAGGCTAGCAGGTAGTTTCTTCCTGAATACTGATGGTTCCCTATACAAGAGAAACTTTGATATGGTACTCCTCAGATGCGTTGATAGAACAGAAGAAGACTTGTTAATGCATGAAGTGCACGAAGGATCCTTTGGTACCCACGCTGGAGGACATGCAATGGCTAAGAAGTTGCTAAGATCAGGTTATTACTGGATCACAATGGATGCCGACTGTTGTGCCTATGCCAGAAAATGCCATAAATGCCAGATTTATGCGGATAAGGTGCATGTGCCTCCCAATCCTTTGAATGTGATGTCTTCACCTTGGCCCTTTTCTATGTGGGGAATTGATATGATTGGCAAGATTGAACCAACTGCTTCAAATGGCCACAGATTCATCCTGGTTGCCATTGACTATTTCACCAAGTGGGTTGAAGCAGCTTCATATGCAAACGTCACAAGGCAAGTGGTAGCCCGATTTCTGAAGAGAGATATCATTTTCGATACGGAGTTCCCGAGCGAATCATTACTGACAATGGTTCCAACTTGAACAACAAAATGATGGCAGAGCTGTGCCGGGACTTCAAGATCCAACACCATAATTCTTCTCCTTACAGACCGAAGATGAATGGTGCTGTTGAGGCCGCTAACAAGAATATCAAGAAGATTGTGCAGAAGATGGTAGTCGCTTATAAGGACTGGCACGAAATGCTACCGTTTGCCTTGCATGGGTATCGCACGTCAATCAGAACATCCACTGGGGCAACACCGTATCAGCTTGTGTATGGAATGGAGGCAGTCCTACTAGTTGAAGTTGAATTACCCTCTCTACGGGTACTAATGGATGTTAAGCTGAACGAAGCAGAATGGGTCCGGTCCCGATACGAGCAACTGAGTCTGATTGAAGAGAAGAGATTGGCAGCAATCTGTAATGGGCAGTTATATCAGAAAAGAATGAAGAGAGCCTTCGATCAGAAACTCAGGCACCGAGAGTACCAAGTAGGAGATCTTGTGCTGAAAAGAATCCTCACTCCTCATACAGACCACAAGGGCAAATGGACTCCGAACTATGAAGGACCATTCGTGGTAAAGAAAGTTTTCTCTGGTGGAGCACTGATGCTCAGCACCATGGATGGTGAAGACTTCCCGTCCCCTGTGAATTCAGATGCAGTTAAAAAATACTTCGCATAAAAAATGACCCGCTGGACATAAAAACAGAATGTAAGTCCAGGCAAAAATAGGGCATCCCGGCGAGTCAAAAACAGAATAAAAGACTCGGGCAAAAATAAGGGAAAATAAAAAAAAATGTACACCCGCTGAGTTGAAAATCCGCATTGGACAACTCAGGCAAAAATGGGTATCCCGATGGATTGAAAACCCGAAAGGGCGATCCATGCAAAATAAGGGAATAAGCGAACAACTGCACTCTGAATTCGTCTGTATCACTTACGACTTGGTAAGCTTCGAAAGGATCAAGCCTCTTTCAGAATCAGCCTTCTTCAGAAAGCAAGACGAGAAGAACGTCAAAAGTCATACGAGTCATAGCAAAAGAGGAAGCTCCTTAAAGCGTCGTCAACATTGCCAGCATTTTGTTTCTCAATTTTGTAACAATCTCCTCATTTCAGGGGATATGTTTCTTTGACTGTATCTTGCCAATTCAGGGCACATGAATTAATAAAAACAGATTTTTCAGTCACACAATGTCTCGTACGTTTCTGTTTGCAAAGGATGTCGGATGTCTTTAAAATATTGATTGCATGAATACAGATGCTTATCTTTAAAAATAAAATATGTGCTTGCAGGAAATATACTTACTCCCGGGGGTGTCTAAACTCCTATGATGGAATCCGGTAAGGGATACCTCGGGATTACTTGTGCGTTTCCTTATCTTTGCAGGATTGCAGGTACCAAAAACGCAACTCGGGGCATGAAAGCTTCATCACAGCAAGCGGGCAAATCAACACTCATTCTTAGCACTCAAAGTGCTCTCTCCCCAGCTGAGTTGCCACTTACTGCTTCCCCCAGCCGAGTTGCCAATAACTCCTCCACATCCAAATACAAAAAGCCAGGGAATCGCTTCCCCACAGAGTCTCAGCCTCTATCCAAAAGAGCAACGCACAAAGGAATCACAAAAGAGTGAAGAAAGCTCCTACAAACCCCAGATGGGTCCCTCATTTACAGGGATAGGTCTATCATTGACCCATTTCCCCAAGCAGAATCATTTCATCAGAACTACCAACAATCTCATCCCCAGCTGGGATGTTTTCTTCAAACAGATCGGCCAGAGATTTTCACAGCAATAGGATCCGAATCCCGGATCGGTATCTTTCGTATAGTCATGGCATTCGCATCATATTCACCCACAAAGCGTAGCATTCCGTCTAATACGGAGCATTACGGCAAAAATCTAACATATTGCATAATCATAAGTCATGGTCTGAATCAAACACTTGTGAATAGTGACAACCCTTCAAACAATATACGAAATACCCCCCAGTTTCCCCAGCAAAAGCAGTTGCCTCACATTCACCAATACGAATACACACCCCTTGCGGCACCCGTCTGTGTCATCATTCCCCAATAAAGTTGCCCGAGCTTTTCTCTACAAACAAACACTTGTAAATACAGATACTTCCTGACACCCGTCCGTGTCATCTCCCCAGCAAAAAGCTAAGGCTTTTGCCTTACACCCATGAACACTCTTTTTGGCACCCGCCCGTGTCATAATCCCCCTAAAAAAAAAAATGGGGGGGGGGGGTGGGGATGGGGGCAGCATCCACGGAAGGAAATAGTGATGGAGATATGAAAGGCCGTCGTTCTCATGGATTGAGAATCCCAAGGCTTGTGTGAAGGAAGAAAACAACAGATGTTGCTCAGAAAGAACATGTTACTATTCATGAACAACTACACTCTAGGGTTTCCACCGACCGAAAAAGTAAAGGAAGTAGTTTTACCATGGTTCCCATTCGTCCTGATGGAGATAAAACAACTGTTATGATTAAGAACATTCCTATCAAATACAATCAAGATATGATAGTGGAGTACTTGGAGAACTATTGCATGGTTGAAAATGCAAAAGATCAAGAGAATGGAGAAGAAAATACTTTCTGTCTTGATTTTATCTGCTTACAGTAACAAGGTACTTTTCGACACCCGTCCGTGTCATATCCCCGGCAGAAGGCCAAAGACATCCTCCTTGCACTCACATGTACTTATATATACATTTCCTTGACATCCGTCCATGTCAGTTTCCCAGCACAGTAATGCAAACACTTTGTATACCAGATACTTGTTTATACTATACTCTCCTCTTTTCGACACTCGTCCGTGTCACTTCCCCGGCAGATCGAACACTTAAATATACACCAATCATACTTATACAGATACTCGTCCGTATCTTGTATACACCATTTATATCCCCACAGATTCAACACTCGTCCATGTTCTTTGTTAACCCGTTGATACTCGTCCGTACCATCATCTCAGAACATGCGTCAAGCGTTTGTTTCTACTTGATACTCGTCCGTATCATAGTCTTAAGGATGCTCGTCCGCATCTTTAATCCATACACTGTGTCAGACACTCATGTCTTCTTGAATATAGATACTCGTCTGTATCTACTATTACCCAGAAGAGTCCCCTCAGATTCAACACTCGTCTGTGTTCCCTGTCAACTAGTTGATACTCGTCCGTATCATCATCTCTGAACACGTGTCGGTATTTGTTTCTACCTGATACTCGTCCGTATCATAGTCTTAAGGATGCTCGTCCGCATCTTTAATCTATACACATCTAAACATTTATACCTTTTGTTTCTTGAATATAAACACTCGTCCGTGTTTACTATTCCCCAGTAGATCGCCAACAAAGCAAATTTTCTTTTCTATCTGACATTCGTCCTATGTCATGATAAATCCTGAGAGCAGCCGTACCCTGCTAGGTGGTCGTCCTCCACCTCTTGATGATCGTCCTTCATCATGCTCATCTGATGGCCGTCCCCATCGTTGATTTTCTATCCGACATTCGTCCTATGTCGTGATATTTAGCAGCCGTCCCCTGCTAGGTGATCGTCCTTCACCTTTTTGATGATTGTCCTTCATCATTTTATCCAATGGCCGTCCCCATTGTTGATTTTGGTTATCTGACCTTCGTCTTATGTCATGATAAACCTTGAGAGCAGCCGTCCCTTGCTAGGTGGTCGTCCTCCACCTCTTGATGGTCGTCCTCCATCATGATCATCCGATGGCCGTCCCCATCGTTGACCTTTTTATCCGGCATTCGTCCTATGTCGCGATATTTTCGGCAGCCGTACCCTGCCAGGTGGTCGTCCTCCACCTTAGATGACCGTCCCTCATCTTAACCCTTACAGAGCAGCCGTCCCCTGCTAGGTGATCGTCCTTCACCTTTGATGACCGTACCTCATCATCTGTTTATTTCATTTATTCTTTAACCCGATGGCCGTCCCCGTCGTGGTCCCTTTTCTTTTTAGCCCGATGGCCGTCCCCATCGTTGGTCGCTTCGCTTTATGAACTTGATGGCCGTCCCCATCATGTTTCCTTAATCCCCATAGAATCTTACAGTTTTATCTTGATGGCCGTCCCCATCGTGATTCCTTTTATCCCCAGCATGTCAGCCGTCCCCGTCATTGCGTTATTTTTTCGCACTTTTCCCAGCATGTCGGTCGTCCCCGTCATTGCTCTTTACCCAGCAGTCGTCCGCTGCTCGACGGTCGTCCTCCGTCGCCCATACTTTACAATATACTTTATTTTCTTTTACAATCTATATCCCTTTTCTTCTTCATTCTGTGAGTGCAAATTTTGGACTGTCTTTGGTATTCAACCACAAGTTATCTTGTTCGCCTGTTAAGCCGTCGCTTACATCCTACACAGCTAACTCATGTTTGAATAGGGGCAGCTGTAAACACCCCAAATTTGCCCTCACCCATTCACACCATGGCTTGTGATCATTTCATATGCATAAACTCAATCATAGCATCTCATATCACATTTTTGATTCACTGCATTGGTTCAAAGCCATCTGCATCTAGGGTTTGTGATCTGAGCAATCCAAGAGCTTCTTGAGCCACTCCAAAGATCATCAATCACTTCAAAGGGGTTCATATGTGTTCAAGTATCATATTATATCCTCTCAAAGTCAAGAATGTCAAAGGATCACAAGAACTGAGAATGGCATGGAAGCAGAGTCAGGCTTGACTGCACAGATGACCTAAAATTAGGGTTTTGGTTTCAAAGGCCATAACTCCAAATTTTTTGGTCATTCTTGTTTCTATTGGTCTCTATATGGTATAGGGAGTATTCATATCAATTTTCATGAAGAAATTCCATGGGGAAGTCATCTGATCAAGAGTTGACTTTTCAAGCAAGTCAGTGCAAAATCAGGGCATCTGAGGCCCCAATGACCCAACCAAGGGGTGTTCTTCATCATTTTGATTGTATATGATCTTTATTTGATCATGGAAGAAGTTGGAAGTTCAAAAAATTGAAGAATTTCAAGTCTTTTGCAAAGTTGACTTTTTGGGTAAGTTTGACTTTTAATGGAAATGTCATTTTAGGCAACTTTTTCAACCCTTACTTTTTGATCCAAAAATGCTTCAAATAAAAAACTTTGGTCATGAAAGTTGTAGAATAGATCTTTCCCTTTTCAAAAAGTACAATAACATGACCTAATTCATTTTGGACCAAAAGTTATGGTTTGTCAAAGTTGGCAAAAATCACTAAATTTCAAGTCATGCATCAAAGAGGCAAAGTTGCAAATTCATTTCTCAAGGCCAATTAAGTCATCAAATGGGCTCCTAGTCCACACAACATGATCACACAACATCTAAAGTTCAGAATGCACCCAAGGAATCACATGTTTCATGGCCCATGGATCAAGTTTCTTTCATAAGAACCAAAGTGAACCAAGTTGCAAAAGTCATGATAGCTTCTCCTCCACTTGCTGGCTAGTATGCTGAACCCTCCTAGGCCTTTTCCCTCATCATGCTGCGCAGCACACCCTCCTTGTACTAGGCTATTAAGTTGCCCATGCTTCTCTTACACAAACTTGACCTTTTAGCAAAAGCACACATACCAATCAATAAAGCACATGTCATGTCATCTGACCAATGGGAATTGTTTATGTTAATCAAATGCAAGCTAAACATAAGAACAAGCAAGCCTGAAACCAGCCACAACACAACATTCTCATTTTCATCCTCTTGAGCAAAAGCATTCGAAACTCATCATACAGGCCATAAACTCATAAACAAACTTCACATACCTTCTCACCATGCTTCACTGAACACAAACCAACCTTCAAAACAGCCTGAAAGCCATAGAATCACAAACACGATCCTCACCTGACCTTGAAGAGAACTTGTTCAAACTTCCAAACCAGCCATCACAAACTCTTTCTAAGCATCAAGACTTCATCAGGGGCCTAAAAGGAGTGAATTGCACAAAGAGAAGAGGTCAGAAAGCTGCAAACTGAAAAGCTTCAAACTCAGGTAGCTTCATGAATTTTTTTTCCAGAAGCATGATTTTAAGTTCTAAATAGCTTCTATACATTCCCTTGGTCATGAATATGTGCTTACTTTTGAAAATGGTTGAGAAACCAGGATGTATGCAGTGTCTGAAATTTTTGCCCTAAAAAATTGTTTGATTCGATTCTCTCTGTTTATGAATGATAAATGATGTTTGAATGAGGGGTTTGATTCGTTTTTGAATGGGGATGAGTTCTGGATAGTTAGTTTTCATTTTCATTGCGTGTAGAGTGATTTAGCATTTTGGACTCGCCGGAGAAGATGACCGGAACCACTGTTCCGGTCATCTGAAAGTCATTAGGGCTGGATTAGGGCTTAATCATTAATTAGTGAAATTTGAATTTGGTCCGTAGGATATGGCGCCAGGTCAAACGCACGCGTGTTCCATTTGAATCTGGACCATTAGATTTGATTACTTTTCTTTTTTTCAGCTTTATTTCATTTTATTTTTCATATTATTTCATTTAATTTGTACATTTTATTAAAAATAGCAAAATCATTTTAAAAATTCTGAGATTTTTTGTACAAACTTTTATTTAATTTCAGAAACCAAAAACATTTTTATTTTTATTTTTTGCACTCAAAAAATATTTTTAAATATTTAAAAGTTTATTTTTAATTAATTAATGAGAATTAATTAATTAAAAATACTTTTAGGTATTTAAAAATCACCAAAAAAATTCAGGAAGCATTTAGAACCATTTAGAAACATTGTCCAACCCTCAAACCAAATTTCTTTTTTGATCTTGATGCATTTTGAGAATTTTCCATGGAATTAATTCATTTTCAAAGCATTATTTTGATCCAGACTTCCAAAAATCATTTCTGCCTAACCATTGAGAGTTGGACCTTGATTCTTTTTGCATTGCATTGTGTTTAGCATTCAGTTTGTGAGATTAAATTGGCATGATTTGATCTTTCATTTCCCATTTGTTTGGCATTTTTCTTGTTAAGGAACCCTAAAACCCTAGAAATTTTAGGAAATTCATAACTTTTATTAGGTTAGGAGTTGGAACTTCTCCTTTGGGCAGTGAGTTAGTATAGGTTTAGGGATCCTTTGAATGCATTTTAATTTTTTTATGTTGATGTTTGCTTCTGATTTTGGGTTGTGTTTGATGCTTTGATCATAAACCCTAATTTGGGCTTCCATATGCATTCATCTTGCATTTGCATTCATACCTTGACTTGCCATAGCATTTTGTGCACCCACTTGATTCATGTGACATCTTAAGACATATTGAAAGCATGTTTGACCATTGCATCTTGCATTTGCCATGTTGTATGCCATATGCATTTCATAACTTTTCATGTATGATCATGGTTCTAAACTTGCTCCATTTGCATTCATTTGTTCATATGATCATCCCCATGTCTTGTTACATGTTTGTAGCATCTCATAGCATCTTTAACATCACGTATATGCTTCTGGTTTTGATTTACATCATGCCATTGCATTTCATTTTGCATTGCATTGCATTTCTTTCACTAACTTTTCAGGTGGTAAGTAACCTTGAGAAGTGAATTTGCCTTCACTTCTCATAACTTCTCTTCATCTCTTTTATGCATCCTTGCTGAATTTTTGTATGTGTTTGAGATTGAGCTTTCTTATTCTTCTTCATCCTACTTTCTTTCCTCAAGTGACTTGCCTTCTTAAATGAAGCAAGTTACTTTGCTTCTCCTGATCCTTTTTATCTGCTTCCTGGTGGTTCCATTGAAGATTTCTCTTGTTAACCTCACAAACCTTAGGAACAACCAAGCATGACAATGATTAGGGTTTTGATTAGTTCCCCACTTAGTTTCACCTTTGTGTCTCTTTTGAGTCTTCTCTTCTCATCTCATAATCAGGGACTAAACCCTAAAGGCTTTAAAGCTTTGTGATTAAGCTTATGCATGTATCCTTCTATTAGGATGGAGTGTATAACTTTAATCCTAAGTGTTAAACCCTTAATGTGTTTAACTCCTTTAATCAATTCACTTAATAATCATCAAGACATCACACTTGTAACTTGGGCCTTACATTAGGGTTCTAATTCTTCCTAAATTGGTTAAGAAGGACTAACCCTAGTGTTAATGGACAAGTCCCCCTCAAGTTGTCTTACAAACCCTAAAAATCACTTCATCATCATATCATTAAATAAAATCCACCTAATCAAAGGCTTGTTTTGTCATGAGTTTAATCCCTAATCATGGATTAAGTTGAGGAGCTTTCCTCAGCTTAAACATCCTCATTTATTATCCTTCTATTAGGATGGTGTAATGAGTCTGTTTAATCCTTGATTATGGCTTAATCTCATTACTCAACACTAAACAAAAACAACAAAAACATCTTAATAATCACAAGTAGGTTAATGATCTTAATCCCACACCATGGTAATTAAGTGTGAGAAGCTGACTTCACACTTAAGGTATTCTCATTACCCCTAATCAGAGGGAAGATGTGATGAGTTTACTAAATCCATTGGTTTAGGCTTAAGCTCATTTTCCTATGACAAACTCCAAATGCAATAAAAGACTGAAAACTCAAAAACAAACAATAATCGTCTCCTACGGGATTCTTTTCTCATCTCATTCACTCACAAACGAGAATTCGCTTCTTCCGTCTAATGCAAGACAGTTTTCACCTGAGCCAGACGGGTCATACACTTGAGCATAGACAGTAAGCAGTTCACAAGTCAATTTACCTTTCAGTCTCTTTGAGTCGAACTACGGTGTTCTGACTTCCTCATTGCACGAGAGGATACGTAGGCATAACTTAACAGTTATCGAACAAAGGTCTTTGTACATTCCCCCCTCCTTCTAGCATCATTCTTTAGCCTCATGATCTTGAGCATTATACTCTTGGTTTTACACTGACACTTTCATATTACACTTCACACTTCTGTTACACTGACACCTGAACATCTTTTCCAGCTATTTTATACACAGATTGCACTGACACTACCCCTTTAAAACACAAATCTCTTAAGCGTGGATCCCGTCGAGTACGACGGACAATCTGGGTGCTAATACCTTCCCAGGTTGTAACCAACCCCCTTTCTCAGTCTCTCTGGTTCGCAACCGTCTTATCCATATCTTTCTAGGTCTATGCAGCATTGCCTTTCCTCCGGGATAAAAATGCCTAGCTGGCGACTCTTTTCATTCCCTGTGAGTTCACTCCTGTGTGTTCTCGCACCTCCTCTCGCCGACCGTTCGCGTCTGTACCTTTATTTGGGCCATTCCCATTTATCGGGAGCGACAGTGTTATCTGTGTGCAAAAGCTGAAGAATGAGTGTACAGGTGTTACTGCAAAAAGGTGAATCCTCAAGAACTGAGGCTTAGAAAAGAATGCTGAAAGAGGGGGATGACAATGAGACTTTTGTTCGATAAATATTAAGTTATGCCTACGTATACTCTCATGCAATAAGGAAGTCAGAACACCGTAGTTCGACTCAAAGAGACTGGGATGTTTTTGTTGTGAACTGCTTACTTGTCTATGCTCACGTGTATGACTCGTCTGGCTCGAGTGCTAATTGTCTTGCATTAGACAGAAGAAGCCAATTCTCGCTTATAGAATGAGTGTGATGAGGAAATAATCCCGAAGGAGACGATTATTGTTTGTTTTTGTGTTTTTAGTTTTGTTATTGTTTTTGGTGTTTTGCATAAGTTAATGAGCTTAAGCCTAAATCAAGGGCTTGTAAACTCATTATATCCTCCCTGATTAGGGATAATGAGCCCACTTAACTATGAGATAAGCATCTCAACTTAATTACCATGATGATGTAGGAATAAGATCATTAACCTACTTGTGATTATTTAGATGTTTTTGGGTTTTTGTTTAGTGTTAAGTAATGATTTTAATCTCTAATCATAGATTAGTGAACTCATTTCACCATCCTAATAGAAGGATAATAGATGAGAACACTTAAGCTGAGGAAGATACCTCAACTTAATCCATGGTTAGGGACTAAATTCATTATATAACAAGCCTTTATTAAGTAGATTTTAATTAAGGGATGAGATTAAGAAGTGGGTTTTAAGTTTGTAAGACAACTTGAGGGGGACTTGTCCATTAAACACTAGGGTTAGTCCCTAATGTAAGGCCCAAGTTACAAGATAAAGTCTTGGTGGTTATTAGTGTGTTTTGATTAAGAGGTTTAAACAAATTAAAGGTTTAACACTTAGGATTAAAGTTTTACACTCCATCCTAAGAGAAGGATGCAGGCATAACCCTAATTCCAAAGTCCTAAAACTTTAAGAGTTTAGTCTCTGATTATTCAGATGAGAAGAGAGACTCAAGGAGACTCAAAGGTAAAAGAGCTAAGGGGGAATAAAAACAACCCTAAATATTATCATTCTTGGATATCATATGGTTTGTGGGGCTTAAGAGAAAATATCTTCAAGGAAGCCACCAATGGAAGTAGCAGATGGAAGGAGGAAGAAGCAGAAGAATAAATTACTTACTTCCTAAGAAGATAAGTAACTTAAAGGAAGAAAGTAAGAAAGATGGAACATAAGTGAATTTGATTCACTTCAAAGACATGTTGAAATGCATATGAATGGGATAAGAGGAAGTGGGAAGTGAAGGCAAATCCACCTCCCAAAATAACTTACCAAAAGTTCCTGAAACGTTAGTATGGATGCATAAGACATAAAGCATGAAGAAATGAATTGAAATGAGATGAAATGAGATGCAAAGACCAATGTCAGAAGTGTATATGCAATGAAAATGGCATATGAGATGAGGCAATGTCATACAATGTGCATATGAATGATCATACAAAGATGGGATGTCATGAAAGCATGTTTGGAAGCTTGAAAACCCATGGATGTTTATGAAATGTAATGAATGCAACATATGGAAAATGAATGAAGAAATGATCAAGCAAGGTTCCAACATGTCCTAAGATGTCTAAGATGACATATGAATGCTTGAGATGTCATGGCAAGTTCATGTGATGATAAATATGCAAGGTGAATGCAAATGAACATGAGAAATTAGGGTTTTATGGACATGTGAGATGATAATGAACAAGACAGAAGCATACAACATGATAAAAAATTGAAACCAATTTCAAACAAACCCTAACCCCATATTAGGTCACACCCCAAAGGAGACAGTCAGAAGCCTAACCTATTGAAAGTTATGATTTTTCTAAGTTTGCTAGGGTTTTTGGATGATTAAAAATAAAAATGCAAATCAAATTGAAAATGCAAGATAAATTCATGAGGAAAATAATCTAGAAACTACATGCAATATCTGAAACAATGCAAAAAGAATCAAGTTCAAACTCTTCTTGGTTAGGCAGAAATGATTTTTCAAAGTTAGGGTTAGAAAATGTGATTTTAATGAACCCTAATTCAAAGAAAATTGGGAAATTATGATCAAACCTAAAAAGAAATTTGTATGAAGATTTTGAAAATGTTTCTAAATGCATTGGAATGGTTCATGATTTTTTTGGTTATTTTTAGAAACCTAAATGCATTTTTA
Source organism: Lathyrus aphaca (assembly GCA_963966055.1). Lineage (NCBI taxonomy): Eukaryota > Viridiplantae > Streptophyta > Magnoliopsida > Fabales > Fabaceae > Lathyrus > Lathyrus aphaca. The sequence goes on from OZ014519.1 coordinate 620,917,769, forward strand.
ATTAATTAAAATAATTTAATTAATTAAAAATAACATTTAAATATTTTAAAAATACTTTTAAAATGCAAAAAATAAAATAAAAATCATTTTTGGGTCGAGAAAAATATTTAAAATCAGAATGCAAAGTTTCATATTTTTGTGATGAGTTTTGGTATTTTAAAATAAATATGCAAAAGAAATGAAAATAAAATAAAATAAAATGAAATAAAAGGAAAAGTATGCGCATCCAAAGGCCCAAATTCAAACAAAATTGGAGGGCGTTTACTGGCACGTGTTTGGAGGGTCAGGATTCAATCTGGCATTTTTAAAATTAATCCTAATTAATTAAATTAATTAATCTGATTAGGGTTTTAATGGACTCATCTTGGCCCTTCATTCATGCGTTAATCCTAATCCTACGGCCCACATTCAAACTGGCCCTTAAACCCTAATTAAGAACCCTAACCACTTTCAGGTGACCGGAGCTAGCTCTGGTCATCTTCTCAGTCAGACCACTCACCCTAACTTCTTCCCTAAATCAAATTAAACCCTCTAACTCTCCAGAAATGATCTTCTAACAACCATAAGCAAGAATCCAACATCAAACAACATTTATCACTCACGAAAATCATGATTCGAAGCAAAACGGAAAAACATTCAAAACTTTCAGAAGTTCAATACATGCTTGATTCTTAACCATTTTCAAAAATAAACATATCAGGATGATCAGATAAACATGTAGAAGCATTTAAGAACTTAAAATAAGAGTTCTGTAAAAATTGTTCTTCATGGTTACCTGAGATGAAGCTTTTGATTCCTGAGCTTTCTGGCCTCTTTCTTGATTCAAAACATCTCCACTGAACCTCCTGACTATGTTGCAATGCTTAGAACAAGTTTGTGTGGCCTGGTTTGTGAGTTTCAGTTCCTCTGCACCAAGAATCGTGTTTTGGTTTGGCTATGTTTTAGGGCTTTTCAGGGAGTGGTTTATGTTCTATGAGTGATTTGAAGATGATTTGTGAAGTTTGTTTTGAAGTTTGATGGCTGGTTTTTGAGATTCGAAGAGAGGAAGGTTTTGATTGATTTTGTGAATTCTGAGTTGTGAGATGATTCAGACTTGAATGTTATGTCTTTTGTGTTCCTTAGGGTTTGTATAAACCAATAGGAGTGATCAGAAGAGTTGGTGTGACCTAGTGTGATTGGTATGAGCAAGTTTCAAAAAGTCAAAAGTTCTTGTACCTTAGGCATGGGCCATGGCAGAGCTGGCTTTTTGGGGTGTCTGGCCTCAGCAAGATTCATGGAGAGCCATATAATTGGTTTGATGCAGCTGGCACAAGTGGATGGAAGGATCCAAGGCATTTTGCAAAGTTGATGCATTTTGGCCCTTTTGAGATTTCTTGAGAATCAAGCCATTAAAACCCCAGGTTCAAAGGCCAAATCTGATCTTTTAAGGTTGCTTTAATATGTTATGATGCATAGAAGTTGATTAGAGGTCATACAAAGGCTTGGCAAGTGAAATTGCAAAATTCCCTCTTTGGCACGAACTTGAAAATTATAGGATTTTTGCCAACTTTGGAAGGCCATATCTTGAGTTCTAGGATGAATCAAGACATGTTATTGTAATTTTTGAAAAGTTAAAGACCTAATCTACAACTTTCATGTCCATGAAGTTTTCATTTGAAGCATTTTTGGTCATGAAAGAGGAGGTTGAAAATCTTTCCCAAAATGGAAAGTTTGCATTTCAAGTCATTTCCAAATATGGCAAGTTTGCAATTGGCCCAAAATTCTTCAATCTTGTGAACTTACAACCACTTCTAAGATGAAATAAAGATCATAGAACTCTAATTTGATGAAAATGACCCTTTGTTTCCATTGTTGGGGGCCTCAGATGCCCTGATTTTGACTTAACTTGCTCAAGAAGTTACCCAATGATCAGATGACTTTCACAATGAATTTCTTCATCAAACTTGGTACACATGATCCTTATAACATATTAAGAGCATTAGAAACAATAATGACCAAAAAATTTGGAGTTAAGGCTTCTGAAACCAAAACCCTAATTTTGGTCATCTATGAAGTGAAAACCCTAGCTCTGCTTCCATGCCTTTGCCAATTCTTGTGATCCCTTGACTTTCATGAACTTTGGGGAGCATAATATGATCATAAAACACACATGGACCCTATTGGAAAGCTTTAAGACCTTTAGGATGGCTCATATTGATCCTTGGATTGCTCAGATCACAAACCCTATATGCAGATGAAATGGAACTATGCAGATGAAACAAATATGAAATATGAGATGTAATGCTTATGTTAAAACAAAAATGAAATATCACAAGGCATGGTGTGAGATAAAGTGAGGGAAAATTTGGTGTGTTTACAATAGGTTCTATTTTTGTATGTATAGGCCTTGATCCTCTTGTATAAACCCTTGATGATGAATATATGATGAAAGCTTTGATTTTTATGACAACCCTTTTGTGTTGATTCATGATTGAGAGATATGGCCAACATTTGACCAAGGTTTTCATCACCCAAATACCATAAGCTAGATATAGTTATGGGCTTTGGTGTTCACTTGTATTGAACTTAAATGTTACCATTTTGATAGATTGAGTGAGAAATCATTAATGGATCAAAATGGTAAAGCTCACATTTTGTGTTAGAAATAAACTTTATGAGAGGATATTGTTAATGTGTTCATTGTTTAAGTGAGTTTATCATTTGATCAAAACTATATATGCAAAATAAATCTTTCAAACCCTAACTTTGATATGCTTTTAAGAATCTTTTACAAATCAATACTTTTACTTCTTAGCATTTATTTGAATGAAAAAGTCAAATTTAGACACAAACACTAAAACCTTTTTGTTACCATCAAGTCTAAACTCTAGCAATTGTAGAACGGCATAAATATCATAAAACAATCTCTGTGGATCGACAAACAAAACCCTTACTCATTTGTGCTTACAATAAATTGGCGTCGTTTCCAGGGATTGTTATTTGATATTTAAAGCATATCAATAGTTGCTAGTTTTGACTTGTTTTATTTGTTACTTTGTTACTATCACTCTTGTGTTTCACTTGGTTTGTTAGTTTGTAGATTCTAGTGTATGTGTGACAAGGCTACCGAGGTGTAATTTCAATTCGACCCCGAAATTGAAAGAACACTTCGGAGGCTCAATAGCAAAACACGAAGAAGGAAGAAACTAGTCGAAGAGAGGAACCAGAGAGAAGAAGAAGCTACTTCTTCACTTATTCACATTTAAGAAGTGAGGGTAGAAACTTTTGAAGGAAACATGATGGACGGAGCCCGTACGGAGATGTCCACTAATAGTCCTAGACAAACCGCTCAATTTGCTCGTGGAGGAAGAAACACGGAAATGAAGACCGGAATCCTCCAACTCCTTTATGCTAATCCATTCACCGAAATGGACCATGAAGATCCGTATACCCATCTCACCAAATTCTATGAGATTGCAGGATCTACAGGAATAATGGAAGCGGATGAAGAAGGTTTATTCAAAAGGATGTTCCCACACTCTTTAATGGGAAAAGCAAAAGGGTGGTACCTAGACCAAGCTCCGAGGGTGATGACGGATTGGAACTTATTGGAAGAGAAATTTCTTGAAAGGTATTTTCCTCAATCTCAATTCATGGGAGCAAGGACGGCATTTGTGGTCTTCAATCAAGGAAGCAACAAGTCCTTAAACGAGGCTTGGGAGAGGTACAAATCAATGTTGAAAAAATGCAAAGGCCATGGGTTTGATGATCTTACTTAAATCCACATTTTTCTCAATGGGCTTCAATCTCAACACAAGACACTTTTGGATGCTACCGCAGGTGGTTCTCTCATGTCAAAGACCGCGGATGAGGCTATAGTCATTATTTACCGTATGGCTCTCAATGATCTTCAAAGTCAACATGATCGTAGTCATTCACAAAGGAAGCCAGGAGTTATTGAATTAAATACAAATGATGCTCTCCTTGCCCAAAAAAAGATGCTTTCTCAACAAGTGGAGTTGTTAACTCAACAAATGGCCAAGCTTCCACAACAAATGAAAGAGATGCAAGGCTCTCAATCAAGACATCAAGTGGCAAAGTGTGAATTGTGCCAAGGAGATCATCCTACCGATTATTGTCCTCCTTTTGAAGAAGTAAGTTATGTGAACAACAACAATCAAGGTTATCAAAGGCCACCTCAACAATACAACAATTCTTATCCAAGGAACAACCAAGGGTACCAACAACAACAATCAAGATTCAACAACAACAACTTCCAACATCAAAATCCATATCAAAACCCCAATCCTCAAGTCCAACAACCACAAGGCGGAAGTTCAAAGTTAGAAGACACCTTAACTCAATTCATGCAAGCTTCCATGGCTAATCAAAAAAGTAATGAGGCCGCCATCAAAAACCTCAAAAACCAAGTTGGGCAACTTGCTAAGCAATTAGCCAAAAATCAAGCGGGACCATCTTTTTCAGCAAACACTCATGTTAATCCGAAGGAGCATGGCAAGGCCGTTGTTGTTAGAAGCGAGAAGGAGATGAGTTCACCAAAAGAGAAGAAAGATGGTGTTGTGGAGGAATGTAGTGATGAAGAGGAGGGTGCGACGAAGAAAAAAATTGTGGAAGTAGTTGAAAAGGAGATTGATGATTGGGAAGTAGTCGAAAATACACAAGTGGGTGATGAGAAAAGAAAAGAGGGGAGTAAAAGAGTGAAGAAGGGAAAGGAAGTGATGACACAAATTCCTACCAACATGCCTTATCCTCATGTGCCATCAAAGAGGGAGAATGAGAGGCAATATGCTCGGTTTATGGACATCTTCAAACAACCTCAAATCAACTTTCCATTTTCTGAAGCATTTGAGAAAATGCCAAAATATACCATGTTTTTGAAGGACATTCTCTCAAAGAGACGGAAGTACATGGAACCGGAAACAGTTATTCTAGCGGAAAATTATAGTGCGATTATCAAACGTACTCTTCCAAAGAAAGAGGCCGATCCAGGACGTGTAACTTTGCCGGTCACCATTGGTAATATGTTTGTCGGGAATGGTCTAATTGATTTGGGTTCAATCATTAACCTCATTCCTCTCTCTATTGTTAAAAGGCTTGGCAACATTGAAATCAAGGGAATAAGAATGACTCTTCAACTAGCCGAAAAATCTACTACTCACCCAATTGGGGTAGCTAGAGATGTCTTGGTTAAAGTGGACAAAATTTTCTTTTTGGTTGACTTTATTGTGATTGATATGGAAGAGGATGACGATGCTCCTTTAATACTTGACCGACCATTCATGAAAACGGCCCGTATGATGATTGACTTTGATGATGGTCTAATGAAGGTGAGGGTGTTGAATGAAGAAGTTACTTTCAACTTGTTTGAAGCGATGAAGCACTCTAAAGATAAACATGATAGCTTCCGAATTGATGCTTCCGATATGGCTATTTTGGAGGTCGCAACACATATTCATGTGGACACTCCATTAGAGCTAGCCTTAAGTGAAGGATTTAACACACTTACTAGTGAAGAGGAAAATGAGCTTGAAGAGTGTGTGAAGGAATTGGAAGTTCTAAAGGAGTTACAACCTTGGGAGGTATCCATTGAAGAATTAACAAGGGAGAAGAATGATGATAAAGTTGAAGTTGAATTGAAGGTGCTACCTTCAAACCTAAAATATGCTTTCTTAGATGAGAATGGAAGAAAACAGATAATCGTTAGCAATGAATTGTCTTCCGATGAAGAATCTCGTTTGGTAGAGGTGCTAAAGAAAAATCAAGAAGCTTTGGGGTGGGCTCTTTCCGATTTGAAGGGAATAAACTCGTCTTATTGTATGCAAGATATTCTTATGGAAGATGACTTCAAAGCGGTGGCACAACCTCAATGCCGGTTAAACCCAACAATAAAAGAAGTGGTCAGGAAGGAGGTAGTGAAACTACTTGATGCGGGGATGATTTACTCGATTTTGGATAGCCCTTGGGTTAGTCCCGTTCATGTAGTACCTAAGAAAGGAGGCATAACCGTTGTTAGAAACGAAAAGAATGAGCTCATACCGACTAAAGTGGTGACGGGATGGCGTATGTGTATAGAATATAGGCGTTTAAACACGTCTACTAGTTGTCGCTCCCACCAAATGACACCTAGGTCAAGAGGGGTACAGACGCGAACGGTCGGCGAAAGAGGAGAGAACACACAGGGGTGAACTCAGAGGACAAAGAGTCGCCAGCTAGGCATTTTTATCCTGGAGGAAAGGTAATGCTGCATAAACCTGAGAAAAGATATGGATAAGACGGTTGCGAACCAGAGAGACTGAGAAAGGGGGTTGGTTACAACCTGGGAAGGTATTAGCACCCAGATTGTCCGCCGTACTCGACGAGATCCAGGCTTAGAAGATTTGTGTTTTAAAGGGATAATGTCAGTGCTATTTGTGTATTAAAGCTGGAAAGAATGCAAGTGTCAGTGTAAAAGAAATGTGAAGTGTATAAGTGAAGTGTCAGTGTAAGAACAAGAGTATGAAGCTCAAGATTATAAGGCTTAAAGAATAAAGCTGGAAAGAGGGGGAATATACAGAGACTTTTGTTCGATAACTGTTAAGTTATGCCTACGTATCCTCTCGTGCAATGAGGAAGTCAGAACACCGTAGTTCGACCCAAAGAGACTGAAAGATAAATTGACTTGTGAACTGCTTACTTGTCTATGCTCAAGTGTATGACCTGTCTGGCTCAGGTGCAAACTGTCTTGCATTGGACGGAAGAAGCGAGTTCTCGTTTATGAGTGAATGAGATGAGAAAAGAATCCCGGAGGAGACGATTATTGTTTGTTTTTGTGTTTTCAGTCTTTTATTGCTTTTTGAAGTTTGTCATAAGAAAATGAGCTTAAGTCTAAACCAGGGGTTAGTAAACTCATCACATCCTCCCTCTGATTAGGGGTAATGAGAATACCTTAAGTGTGAAGTCAGCATCTCACACTTAATTACCATGGTGTAGGATTAAGATCATTAACCTACTTGTGATTATTTAGATGTTTTTGTTGTTTTTGTTTAGTGTTAAGTAATGAGTTTAAGCCATAATCAAGGATTTAATGGACTCATTACACCATCCTAATAGAAGGATAACATTTAAGCTGAGGAAAGACTCCTCAACTTAATCCATGATTAGGGATTAACCTCATGACAAAACAAAGCTTTTATTAGATGGATTTTAGTTAATGGTAAGATTAAGAAGTGAATTTTTATGGTTTGTAAGACAACTTGAGGGGGACTTGTCCATTAACACTAGGGTTAGTCCTTCTTAACCAGTTAAGGAAGAATTAGAACCCTAAGGCAAGGCCCAAGTTACAAGCTTGATGTCTTTGTGATTATTAGGTGAATTTATTAAAGGATTTAAACAACATTAAGGGTTTAACACTTAGGATTAAAGTTATACACTCCATCCTAATAGAAGGATGCAGGCATAAGCTTAACCACAAAGCCTTAAAACCTTTAGGGTTTAGTCCTTGATTATGAGATGAGAAGAGAAGACTCAAAGATGACACAAAGGTAAGATCTAAATGGGGGACTAATCAAAACCTAATTATTATCATGCTTGGAGGTCCTAGGGTTTATGAGGCTCAAGGGAGAAAGATCTTCAAGGAACCACCAAGGAGAGAAGCAGATGAAAGGAGGAAGGAGCATAGAGAAGCAAGACAACTTGCTTCATTTAAGAAGACAAGTTGCTTGAAGAAAGAAAGTAAGAGATGAACATGAATGAGCAAGCCCACTCTAATACACATACAAAATTCAGCAAAGAAAGTGTGAAGGAGGTGAAAAGAAATTGTGAGAAGTGAAGGCAAATTCACTTCTCAATCAACTTACCACCTGAAATGTTAACATAAGAAAATGAAATGCAATGAGAATGAGATGCAATGCCATGATGCAAACCAAAACCAGAAGCAAAAACATGAAGTTAATGATGCTAAGGGATGATACAAACATGAGGCAAGGCATGAGAATGATCAAACTAGCATAAGGATGCAAATGAGGCATGCATTGAACCATGAATGTACATGAAAAGTTATGACATGTAATAGACATGTAACATGGCAAATGAAAGATGCAATGATCAAACATAATTCTAATATGACCTAAGATGTCTTATGCATCAAATGAGTGCACAAAATGTCATGGCAAGTCAATAGATGCAAGCAAATGAGAAATGGATGCAAAGGAAGGCATAAATTAGGGTTACATGCATCATGCAAAGCAAAAATCCAAAACCAAAAGCAAATGACATGATAAAAATTTGAAAATACAATCAAAGATACCCTAAACCTACACAAACTCACTGCCCAAAGGAGAGGATCCAACTCTTAACCTAATGAAAGTTGTGAATTTCCTAAGATTGCTAGGGTTTTAAGGTACCTTGTCAAGAAAAATGCCAAACAAATTGAAAATGCAAGATCAATTCAAATCAAATTTATCCTATAAACTACATGCTATGAAGAGTGCAATGCAAGAAGAATCATCATCCAACTCTCAATGGTTAGGCAGTAATGAATTTTTGAAGATTGAACCAAAATATTGCCTTGAAATGAAATTTATTCCAATGAAAATGATCAAAAGGCATCAAGAACAAAAAAGAAATTTGGTTTGAGAGTTGGACAATGTTTCTAAATGCTATGTGAATTTTTTTGTGATTTTTAAATACCTAAATGTATTTTTAATTAATTAATTTCCATTAACTAATTAAAAATAAACATTTAAATGATTTAAAAATAATTTTCAATGCAAAAAATAAAAATAAAAATATTTTTGTATTCTGAAAATTCATGAAACCCTTGACAAAAATTTTCATAATTTTCAAATGATTTTAGCTATTTTTAAAAATTCGTGCAAAATAAATATGAAACAAATAAAAATAAAATGAATTTAAATGAAAAAAGAGATAGTCAGCAGATCTAAGGGCTGAGATTCAAATTCACAGGGGCGGGAATTGACCTGGCGCGCAAACGAACGACCCACATTCAAACTGGCCTAATTAAGTCATTAGCCCTAATCACTTTCAGATGACCGGAACAGTGTTCCGGTCATCTTCTCCGGCCAGCCAAAATCTCAATCTCTCTCAAAACGCATAAAAACCTCACCAAAATCTCCAGAATCAAACTATGAACATCACTAAACATAAACCCTAAAACAAACAACATTTATTTTTCGTGAATCAAAGGAAACAGACAAAAACATTTTCATGGCCAAACTTTCAGTCAGTCAATACATGCTTGTTTTTGGCTCATTTTCAAAAATAATTAGATCCCCATGATCAGGGCAACATATAGAACAACATTCTAACAAGAAATCAAAGTTCTGGAAAATTCGTTCATCATGTTACCTGAGATTGAGCTTTCACTCCAGGAGCTTTCTGCTTGCGTCTTTGCCTCAAAATGGTCCCAATGATCCTCTTGATGAAGTTATGAAGCTTGGTTGGAGTTTAAAATGGTTGGTTTGTGAGTTTAAAGAAGTTCTGTTCAGAGGGGGGAAGGAATCGTGTTTCAGTTTGAGGAGGTTTCAGGGATGAATGAGGGTAAGGAAATGATCAGGGGAGCATGCTGAGATGTTCTATGGAGTTTGTTCTTATGTTTGATGCTTGTGTGATGTATTTCGAATGAAAATGCATAAGAGGGCAAAGCTTGGAGCTATGGCTTGGAGAGTGTTTCAGGCTTGTGTATGTGGTGTGTTGTGTTGCATTTGGTCCACTTATCACAACTAGAGAGGTCAGAGAAGTTGGTGTGGCACAGGCTGATTGGTATGGGGTTTTTGCAAAAAAGTCAAGTCTAGGTGTAAGAGAGGTATGGGTCAATGGTAGGCCAAGGACAAAGGGGTGTCCTGCGTAGTAAGGAATGAGGAGAGCCATGGGATCAGTCTTGAAGCCAATTAACAAGTGGATTAGGGTTTGTATGATGTTTTGCAACTTTGTTCATCTTTGGCCCTTTTGAAGTTTCTTGATCCATAAGTCATGAAAATGGGCAAACTCTTGGTGCATTCTGAATTTTAGGCAATGGTTTATGTTTGTACAAAGATTAGAAGTCACTTTGAGGTCTCATTTTTCCTTGGCAAGGGATTTTGCAACTTTGCCTCTTTGGTACATAACTTGAAATTATGTGATTTTTCCCAACTTTGACAAGCCATAACTTTTGATCCAAAATGAATTAGAATGAGTTCTTGTACTTTTTGAAAAGGGAATGATCCATTCTACAACTTTCATAACCAAAGTTTTCCCATTTGAGGAATTTTTGAATCAAAAAGCAAGGGTTGAAAAAGTTTCCCAAAATGGCAAGTTTCCATTACAAGTCATTTTCCCAAAAAGGCAACTTTGCAAATGGCTTGAAATTCTTCAATTTTGTGGACTTCTAACATCTTCTATGATCAAATAAAGATCATACACATCCAAAATGATGAATAACACCCCTTGGTTGGGTCATTGGGGGCCTCATATGCCCTGATTTTACACTGACTTGCTCAAGAAGTCAACTCTTGGTCAGATGCCTTCCCCATGGAATTTCTTCATGAAAATTGATATGCAAAACCCTAATTCTAGGTCATCTGTGCAGTTAAACCTGGCTCTGCTTCCATGCCATTCTCAGTTCTTGTGATTTTTTGACTTTCTTGACTTTGTGAGGATACAATATGATGCTTGAACATACATGGACCCCTTTGAAGTGATTGATGACCTTTGGAGTGGCTCAAATGGCTCTGGGATGGCTCAGATCACAAACCCTAGATGCAGATGAATTGGGAGCAATGTAGTGAATCAAAAATGCAATATGAGATGCTATGATTGAACTTATGCATATGAAGAGATCACAAGCCATGGTGTGAATGGGTGAGGGCAAATTTGGGGTGTTTACAGCTGCCCCTATTCAAACATGAGTTAGCTGTGCAGGATGTAAGCAACGGCTTAGCAGGCAAACAAGATAACTTGTGGTTGAATACCAAAGACAGTCCAAAATTTGCACTCACAAAATGAAGAAGAAAAGGGATATAGATTGTAAAAGAAAATAAAGTATGTTTATAAAGTGCGGGCGACGGAGGACGACCGCTGAGCAGAGGACGACTGTTGGGGAAGAAGCGATGACGGGGACGACCGACATGCTGGGGAAGATGCGAAAAATAAAGCAGTGACGGAGACGGCCGACGAGCTGGGGATATGAGAGATTGTGATGGGTACGGCCATCAGGTGAAGATATAAGACTCTCTGGGGATTAAAGGTAAACGAAAATAAGAATGATGAGGTACAGTCATCAAAGGTGAAGGACGATCACCTAGCAGGGGACGGCTGCTCTGTTGGGGATAAGATGAGGGACGGTCATCTAAGGTGAAGGACGATCACCTGGCAAGGGACGGTTGCCAAAAGGTATCACAACATAGGACGAATGCCGGATAGAAAAAAGGTCGATGATGGGGACGGCCATCGGATAAGCATGATGAAGGACGATCATCAAGAGGTGAAGGACGATCACCTAGCAGGGTACGACTGCTCTCAGGGTTTATCATGACATAGGACGAATGTCAGATAACAAGATCAACGATGGGGACGGCCATCGGATAAAATGATGAAGGACGATCATCAAGAGGTGAAGGACGATCACCTGGCAGGGGACGACTGCTAAATATCACGACATAGGACGAATGCCGGATAGAAAAGGGTTCCAATAATGGAGACCCCGCTGGGGAAAGGATGAGGGACGGTCATCCAGAGGTGAAGGACGATCACCTGGCAGGGTACGGCTGCCGAAAAGGTATCATGACATAGGATGAATGTCAGATAGAAAGGAAATAGCTTAACAAGTTTTGTCGGGGACTTTGCTGGGGAAAAGTAAACACGGACGAGTGTCTACATCCAAGAAATGAGAGGTATAAGTGTTTTTGTACTGTGTATAGATTAAAGATGCGGACGAGCATCCTTAAGACTATGATACCGACGAGTATCAGGTAGAAACAAACGCTGACACGTGTTCAGAGATGATGATACGGACGAGTACCAACTGGTTAACAAAGAACACGGACGAGTATTGATTCTGCGGGGATTCTTCTGGGGAATAATAGACACAGACGAGTGTCTAAATTCAAGAAGACATAAGTGTTTGACACGGTGTATAGATTAAAGATGCGGACGAGCATCCTTAAGACTACTATACGGACGAGTATCGGGTAGAAACAAACGCTTGACGCATGTTCTGAGATGATGATACGGATGAGTATCAACTGGCTAACAAAGAACACGGACGAGTATCTGTATGAGTAAAACAGGAGTAACAAGTATGAGTGGTGTACAGATGAGTGTTTAGCTTGTTGGGGAGAGTGACACGGACGAGTGTCAAAAGGAGAAACGTGTAATATAGACAAGTATACGGTTTTCCAAGGAAGTTGTGTATAAGTATCTGTGAGTGCAAATGGGGCGCTTTGGCTTTCTACTAGGGATATGTCACGGAAGGGTGTCAGGAAGTATCTGTATCTTTAGGGACAGTGCCTTGGCTCTCTGCCGGGGAATCCGAGGGATTCTCTGCATATCGCTGACGGATTGCCAGTATTCACAAGTGTCTAATTCAGAACATGGCTTATGATCATGCAATATGTTTGATTTTTGCCGTAATGCTCCGTATTAGACGGAATGCTACGCTCTGCGGGGAGAATATGATGTGAATGCTATGATTTATGCAAAGATAACGACCCGGGATTCGGATCCCAATGCTTCGAAGATCTCTGGTTGATCCGCTTGAAGTGGATTTCCCCAGCTGGGGGTGAGATCATTGGTAGATCTGTCATGTATGACTCTGCGTGGGGAGGTAGGTCACTGATAGACCTGTCTTGGTGATGAGGGACCCAGCTGGGGGTTTGTGGAAGCTTCCTTCACTCTGTTGTGATTTCTCCAGGCGTTGCTCTTCTGGATGGAGGCTGAAACTCTGTGGGGAGATGGTTCCCTGGCTTTTGCACTTGGCTAAAGAGGAAATAATAAATGGCAGCTCAGCTGGGGAGAAAAGCACCTCCGGTGCTAAGGCTGAGTAGATAACGATTTGCCAGCTTGCTGGGATGAAACTTTCATGCCCCATGTTGTGCTTTGAATACCTGCAATCCTGAAAAGTCAGAGAAACGCACAAGCAATCCCGAGGTATCCTTTACCAGATTCAATCATAAGCGTTTAGGCACTCCTGGGAGTGAGTATATTTCCTGCAAGCACGTATTTTAGAAGAGAAGCATATGTATTTATGCAATCAGTATCTTAAAGACATCGGACATTCTTGCAAATGAAAATAAAATGTACGAAACACAACATGACCGAAAATCTGATTTTATTAATTCATGTGCCCTGAACCGGCGAGATACAGTCAAAGAAACAAATCCCCTAAAATGAGGAGATTGTTACAAATTGAGAAATAAAAGGTATTGGCAATGTTGATGACGCTTTAAGGAGCTTCCCTATGACTCACATGACATTTGACGTTCTTCTCGTCTTGCTTTCTGAAGAAGGCTGATTCTGACCGGCGCTTGAACCTTTCGAAGCTTACCAAGTTGTGAGTGATACAGACGAATTCAGAGTACAGTTGTTCGCTTATTACCTTATTTTGCGTGGATCGCCCTTTCAGGTTTTCAATCCACCGGGATACCCATTTTTGCCTGAGTTGTCCAATGCGGCTTTTCAACTCAGCGGGTGTACATTTTTGTTTATTTTCCCTTATTTTTGCCCGAGTCCTTTATTTTGTTTTCGACTCGCCGAGATGCCCTATTTTTGCCTGGACTTACATTCTGTTTTTATGTCCAGCGGGTCATTTTTATGCGAAGTATTTTTTAACTGCATCTGACTTCACAGGGGACGGGAAGTCTTCACCATCCATAGTACTGAGCATGAGTGCTCCACCAGAGAAAACTTTCTTTACTACGAATGGCCCTTCATAATTCGGAGTCCACTTGCCCCTGTGGTCTGTATAAGGAGGGAGGAGTCTTTTCAGCACAAGATCCCCTACTTGGTATTCTCGGAGCCTGACTTTCTGATCGAAAGCTTTCTTCATCCTTTTCTGATATAGTTGCCCATGACAGATTGCAGCCAATCTCTTCTCTTCAATCAGACTCAGTTGTTCGTATCAGGACCGGACCCATTCTGCTTCGTTTAGTTTAACATCCATCAGTACCCACAGGGAGGGTAATTCAACTTCGACAGGTAGGACCGCTTCCATACCATACACAAGCTGATACGGCGTTGCCCCAGTAGACGTTCTGATTGACGTACGGTACCCATGCAAGGCAAACGGCAGCATTTCATGCCTGTCTTTATAGGTAACCACCATCTTCTGCACAATCTTCTTGATATTCTTATTAGCTGCCTCGACAGCGCCATTCATCTTTGGCCTGTAAGGAGAAGAATTGTGGTGTTGGATCTTGAAGTCCCGGCACAGTTCTGCCATCATTTTGTTGTTCAAGTTAGAACCATTATCAGTAATGATTCGCTCGGGAACTCCATACCGACAGATGATGTCCCTCTTCAGAAATCGGGCTACCACTTGCCTTGTAACATTTGCATAGGAAGCTGCTTCGACCCACTTGGTGAAATAGTCAATGGCAACCAGGATGAACCTGTGGCCGTTTGAAGCAGTCGGTTCGATCTTGCCAATCATATCAATGCCCCACATGGCAAAGGGCCAGGGTGAAGACATCACATTCAGAGGATTGGGAGGCACATGTACCTTATCCGCATAAATCTGGCATTTATGACATTTTCTGGCATAAGCACAACAGTCTGCATCCATCGTGATCCAGTAATAGCCTGATCTTAACAACTTTTTAGCCATTGCATGCCCTCCAGCATGGGTATCAAAGGATCCTTCGTGCACCTCGTGCATCAACAAGTCCGCTTCTGTTCTATCAACGCATCTGAGGAGTACCATATCAAAGTTTCTCTTGTACAGGGAACCGTCAGTATTCAGGAAGAAACTACCAGCTAGCCTTCTTAATGTCTTCTTATCATTGGAAGATGCCCCAGGTGGGTACGTTTGATCCTCCAAGAAGCACTTAATGTCATGGAACCAAGGCTTATCATCTTTAACAACATCTGCTGAGAACATATATGCTGGTCTATCAAGTCTGGATACTGAGATTCGAGGCACAAAGTTGGCAGCTTGAACTTTGATCATGGATGAAATGGTGGCAAGAGCATCTGCAAATTGATTCTCGTCCCGAGGGATATATTCAAGCTTGACCGTTGTAAAGAAAGTCAATAACCTCCTTGTATAATCCCTGTAAGGTATCAGATGATCCTTGTGTGTGTACCATTTGTCGTTGGTCTGATTAACTACCAGAGCCGAATCTCCGAACACAGTTAAAGTCTTGATCCTGAGGTCAATGGCTTCCTCAAGACCCATAATGCAAGCTTCGTATTCAGCTTCGTTGTTAGTGCAGTTGAAAGTGAGTTTTTCCGAGAAAGGCATGTGAACCCCCTTAGGTGTAATGAGTACTGCACCAACGCCACGACCATTCATGTTAACAGCCCCGTCAAACATCATAGTCCATTCTTCTTCTGGGTCGGGACCTTCAGTGTGAATAGGCTCTTCATGATCTTTTGCTTTTATGAACATGATGTCTTCATCAGGGAAGTCAAATCTCATAGGCTGGTAATCATCAATGGGTTGCTCAGCAAGATATTCAGACAATACACTGCCTTTGATGGCTTTCTGAGATGTGTACTGAATGTCATATTCTGTGAGAATCATTTGCCATCTTGCAACCCGTCCGGTAAGTGCTGGCTTCTCAAAAATGTACTTAACTGGGTCCATTTTTGAAATCAATAAGGTAGTGTGGGTCAACATATACTGCCTCAGTCGGCGAGCAGCCCACGCTAAAGCACAACAAGTTTTCTCGAGCAGTGAATAACGTTGTTCACAGTCGGTAAACTTTTTGCTTAGATAGTATATTGCATACTCTTTTCGAACAGACTCGTCATGCTGGCCCAACACACACCCCATTGACTCTTCTAATACTGTCAAGTACATTATCAGAGGTCTTCCTTTAACTGGAGGCATAAGGATTGGAGGCTCTTGTAAGTATTCCTTGATCTTGCCAAAAGCCCTCTGGCAGTCTTCGTTCCACCTGACCGTTTGTTCTTTTCTTAACAGCTTGAAAAAAAGCTCACAAGTTGTTGTAAGGTGAGATATGAACCTTGAAATGTAATTCAATCTACCTAGAAACCCTCGAACTTCTTTTTCAGACTTCGGTGCAGGCATTTCTTGAATGGCTTTAACTTTATCAGGGTCAACTTCAATCCCTTTTTCACTTACAATAAATCCCATCAGCTTACCAGATTGCACCCCGAATGTGCATTTGTTGGGGTTTAACTTCAATTGGTACTTCCTCAGACGCTTGAATAACTTCAACAGATTTACCAGGTGGTCTTCTCATGTGAGGGACTTGGCAATCATGTCATCCACATAACATTCAATTTCTTTATGGATCATGTCGTGGAATAATGTTACCATAGCCCGCTGATAAGTTGCACCAGCATTCTTCAGTCCGAATGGCTTCACCTTGTAACAGAATGTGCCCTAGGGTGTGATGAAAGTTGTCTTCTCCATGTCTTCAGGTGACATCTTGATCTGATTGTATCCTGAAAATCCATCCATGAAGGAGAACACCGAGAACTGAGCCGTATTATCAACCAATACATCAATGTGAGGTAAAGGGAAATCATCTTTCGGGCTGGCTCTGTTCAGATCTCGGTAATCCACACACATCCTCACCTTGCCATCTTTCTTAGGCACATGTACAATATTAACAACCCACGGCGGGTAATTATTCACAGCAAGGAACCCGGCGTCCCACTGCTTTTGTACCACTTCTTTAATCTTCATTTCCATATTTGGGCGAGTACGGCGCAGTTTCTGTTTTACAGGTGGGAATCTTCCTTCAAAGGCAGCTTGTGCATGACAATGTCGGTGTCCAACCCTGGCATATCCTGATAAGACCAAGCAAAGACATCTACATATTCCCGAAGCATATCAATCAGTTGTTCCTTTACTGAATCTTGTAGGCAGGCCCCGATCTTAACCTCTTTCACGTCTTCTTTAGTACCAAGATTCACCGTTTCAATCTCCTCCTGGTGAGGAGTGATAACCTTCTCCTCTTGCCTTAACAACCTGGCTAGCTCTTCAGGTAGCTCATAATCTTCTTCAACCCCTTCATCAGCTTGATTGATTGGATTGTCAAAGTCATACGAAGTCATAGCAGTGTTGTTGTCGGTGCAGTCTGAAAGGCACTCTCTGCAAGGGTTTAGATTGTTCGTTTTAGTGATCAATTTTAATCTTGTTTAGAAAAAAGTGAAATGAAGTTATCATTTTGGAAAACATTGCCATTTTATTTTTGTACAAAAAGAAAAAATGAAAAACAGTGAGCGGAAAAGAAAAAGACTCATTTGCAAAAGATGTCCGATATTCATTGATTGATCTGTTTGCACAAAATTACAAGATGGCCCGATTACAAAATGAGTCTTGTCATCTTGGGCAAGATGCAAGACTTGATGCATGCTTAAAAATACAGGAAGTAAGAATTACTCTGCAGGAGTAACCCTTATAATTTCCTGGGAAGACCAGATAAGGACTTGGCTCCCCGGGATCCTTGGACGTATCCAGCTCTCCAGGTTGCGGTTGCTTTCCTCCTCGTCTTCCAAGTTGTTCACTGCATCCGGGGTGAGCATTCCCCCGCTGACGAAACTGGGCTTCTTGGCAGCCTCTGATTGATCTTGTTGAATTGGTTTGTAACCCAACCCAAATCTGTCCTCCTTCTTCTCCACGGGCAGCAGCTTGCCCCAGCCTTGGGCAGTACCCTCTTCAACAACCTTCCTGGCTTGTTGATAAGATGTCATGGAGGTTCCCAGTACATCAGATGCTTCATTAATGTTTAGGGCCTCAAATCCTTGGCTCATAGTTTCATGGATCTCTCCATCCATCTCAATATACTTATACGTAGCCAGATGGCTAACAAAGATGTCCTCTTCACCACAGATGGTGATGATCTGGCCTTCCCACTCGAATTTCAGCTTCTGGTGAAGGGTAGACGTAACAGCGCCAGCGGCATGGATTCAAGGTCTACCCAACAAACAGCTGTAGGCCGGCTGAATGTCCATCACATAGAAGGTAATTTTGAAGGTTTGCGGGCCAATCATCACAGGCAGATCAATCTCCCCTAGCACTGATCTTTTAGAGCCATCAAATGCTCTTACCACCAAATTACTCGGACGCAATGCTAAGCCATCATACTCCAGCTTCACTAAGGCTTTATTTGGTAGAACATTGAGTGAAGACCCAGTGTCCACCAGTACATGAGATAGAACATCACCTTTGCATTCCAAGGTGATATGTAAAGCCTTGTTGTGGTTACGTCCCTCAGTTGTTAAGTCAGCATTGGTGAAGCCCAGTCCATGACTGGTGTTGACATTTGCCACCACAGTTTCTAGCTGATTAACAGTGATCTCTTCTGGCACGTATGCTGTGTGCAAGACCTTCAATAATGCATTCCTGTGAGCTTCAGAACACATTAACAGGGATAATATGGAGATCTTTGAGGGAGTTTGGTGAAGCTGATCCACCACCTTGTAATCACTTCTCTTTATAATTCTCATAAACTCGTCTACATCCTGTTCAAAAGATGTCTTCTGAGTTTCTTTGATGATTGGTTCTTCAGGTATCTCACTCTTCCCCTTTGCCTTTGCAGCAGCTTCTGCTTCGGCATTAGGTCTTTGCAATTGTGATGCAAAAAGGCGTCCGCTTCTGGTGAAGCCTCCGCCTCCCCCAACATTATCAATTTGTGGAGAAGAGGTTGAAGAATCCAAAGTGATTTTCTCCCCGTTGCAGTAAAGATCAGAGCCATAATGCCAAGGTATGGCATTACTGCTTTCATAAGGAACTGGTCCAGGCACCGTGATGGTAACTGGACTGACTGCTGCAGAGGAGGGTACTGTAATGGTGTGCGGATCGTAGTAAATGGTGACTGGTGACCTGGCAGGAGGTGCCACTGCTTGTTGCTGAAAGTTGTTATTTGGAGGAACATTTGACGGATCATAGTAGATGGTGACTGCTGAGATATCTTCATTAATTTCTGTTGATGTTGTAGAAGATCCGGCTGAATAAATGGGTGCTGATGTTGTAGAAGAATTGGTTGTTGACATTTGATTTGTCGAAGTGATGGATGAAGCCATTGTTGATGATATTGATGAATTGGTTGGAATGATTGTTGTTGCAGTTGTAGAAGAATCAGGAATTGTTGTCAAAGGGATTGCTGGATTTGTAGGCGCCGTTGTTGTGATCTGAAGTATACCACTTTTGATAAGACCATCTATGCCGCTTCTCAAGTTATCACACCCGTTGACCGAAATGTTGCAGTACCCACAATCGAGCTCACACCCGGGGAACATCTGGCACTCTAGAAGCTGAGCTTTAATTTCGACCAGAGGTGTTCGAATCTGTCCAACACTGGTGATTAAGAAAGATGGCTTGTCTTTCTCAATGGCATTAATTCTTGGACCTCCATGATTGGGCATGGGATTCTTGGTGACACTTGGAGGGGGTGCAAAGTTGAGGGCTTTGGAATCCACCAGATCTTGCACCTTCATTTGCAAGGCCCTGCATTTTTCCGTATTGTGGCCAGGTGCATTGGAGTGGAAAGCACATCTGGCGTTGACATCATAATTTCTTGGAAGATTGGAGGGATCTGGTGGTGCCAACGTCCTTAACTCAACCAAGTTGAGCTTCAGGAGTTGTGGCAATAAGGCAGCATAAGGCGTAGGGATATGGTCAATCACCCTGTTTGCCTGTGATGGTCTTTGCTGAAAGGGTCTTTGTTGTTGATTGTTGTTGTTGTTGTTGTAGGTTCTCGGTGGCGGATACTGAACTTGTTGCTGGTAATGTGGTTGTTGTAGTTGTTGATATGCTGATTGTTGAGGAATCGGAGCTGGAATAGTGACAACTGCTACTGATCTGTGGACATGCTGAGGTCTGCCCCTGTTGGCATGAATGGCATTTGTCTCACTGGTCCTTCGAGGTCCCACAAAAGGCTTCCTGGGATTACTTGACGCACTTGCACCATTATCTGAAATCTTACCCATCTTCAAAAGGCTTTCAATTCTTTCTCCAGCTATAACTACGTCAGCGAAACTGGTGGAAGAAAAGGCAGCTAGCTTATCAATATATGTTCCTTGCAGAGTGTTCATGAACATGTCGTCCATTTCTCTTTCCGACATGGGTGGTTGGACAGCAGCAGCAAGCTGTCTCCACCTCTGGGTATATTCCCTGAAGCTTTCTCTGGAGGACTGAGACATTCCCATCAAAAGGGTCCGGTTAGGAGCCATGTCCAGATTGTATTGGTACTGCCTGATGAAGGCTTCAGCTAGGTCCTTCCAACATCTGATAGTAGCTCTGGTCAAGTGAGAGTACCACTCTCTTGAAGCCCCAGTCAAACTATCTTCAAAGTAAAACATCCACAGTTTTTCATCCATGGTGTATGCCTTAAGTCTCCCCAGAAAAGACTGTAGGTGAGTTCGTGGACAGGAAGTTCCATTGTACTTCTCGAAGCACGGGGGTTTTAACTTGTGGGGAATCCTTACTCCATCCACTAACCCCATATCCATGACATCAAAACCCAGGGAATTTTGAGACTCCAGAGATCTAAACTTCTCGGCAATTTCATCAAACCTCCTATCATAAACTTCATCCCCAGCTCCCATCACAGTAAACTGCTCTTCTTGGGGGTCTTCCTGTAAGATCCTTCCTCCAGTAGCATTTCCTTGCACATTACCCGGGATGTTGACTTCCGGATGTAGATGAGGCCCATATACTGGTGGATTAACATGAGGCTGACCCCTTTCATTGTTACTTGTTCCTCCAGTTCCCAGAGGAGGTTCTTCCGGGGTTTGTCTTTCTACCAATGCCCTCAACCTTTCTTGACTTTGGGCCAAGCCATTCATTACTTCCGTGAATTGGGTCATTTGGTTTCTCATCTCCAGCCTTTCATTAGCCATCTGAGTTCTGACCTCTGTCAAATCTTGTTGTACTTGATCCATTTGGATACCAGGAAGATTGTTGCGAGTAGAGTACCGGTGCGGACGGTTGAGAGGGAACACCCGATGGCGAGCAATAATTCCTGAACCACAACAGAGTTAGTAACAAACAAAACAAAAACCTACAAAACAAAACAAAAGTTAGCATGCAATGCAGTATGCTTATTTATTTTCCAAGGTATCCGGCTTGGCTCTTGGTTTTGACCTTTCCAGACCCTGAGGAAGATACTCTGAAAAGATGTTCTCATGTTGCTTGAGAAAATAAACTTCAATGAAACAAACTAACGAATATATTACACATGGTGGATCATACATAGTTTGTTTTTACAACATACGCCCTTGAAGGGTCAAAATACAACATAAAAAGAAAAGTACATGAAATGGAAATAACAACAAGCAAAGAGGTCAAACATCTAATCCAAACTCATCTTCCTTAACCTCCTTCAAAAGTTCCTCAGTTACAGGACCAGCCAGATGATCTGTGATGTTTCTGATAAGAAGGTTTCTGGTGGCAATAGCAGTGGTCAGCTTCTTGTGCTTGTCCTGGTCCTTTGACCTCTTCAAACCAGCCCTAAGTTTCAATTCTGAAATCTCCTTCTGTGCTGCCAGCAAAGCCTCCTGTTGCTTCTTCTCATTGGCCTCTAACTGCTCAATCCTGGCTTGGGTTCTCTTATCTTCCTGAGTGCGAGCTTCAGTGATCCTGACCCACCTAGCTTGACTTTCCTCTAGATAGAGATCAATCCTAGCCTTCTGAAACTGGGCCTCTTTACAGGCATTCTTCAATATTTGCTCTCCAGCTCTTGATTTCTTGATGTAGTCCCCTGCTTTCTCAATCTTGGCCAGATGCTCCACTTTAAGCTTCTCTAACTTCTCGATGTCTAGACGACCATCACTCCTCTCCCAGAGGGTCTTCTTCAGAGCTTGAGACAGATTCTCATTCCTTTCCTTCAGCTTCTCAAATTCTTCTAGGCTGACAGTGGCTGGAGGTGGTACTGTGGATGGTCCAGGTGCATCCTCAATGGTGAAGGGCATCCCAGAAATTTGAGCCCTAGCATGAGACCATTCATAATACTGAGCTGAAGCCACATTATTGCATCTCCCAAGAATAGCCATCCCTTTGGTCTGGATGTTGTCCCAAGCCCAGGATGCTTGTCTGACAACAGCTAGATTAGGCTTTATCTCACAATACAGGGTTTCAGCTAAATCTTGCACTCTAGGGTGGTGGACCAAAGCATAGCCCAATTGTCTCTTAAACAACAAAGGATTGTAGTTGATGCAACCCTTCACTCCTACTAGAGGTACATTGGGGTACTGCCCACAGCTAGTGATTATGTCTCTGCCCTTGGTGCTCTGGGTGCACCATCTGATGTCATCTGAAGTCAGAGCAATAAGTCTCTTAGCCCAATTCTTCTGTTGGTGAGGATTCAAGAAGGCATCAGTCCTGGGTAAGTGTTTAAGCAGCCAAGTGTGAAATAGAGGAGCACAACATCTCACCAACTTCCCTCTTTGCTTCTCATTCCTCTGATGGATGGAATAATAGAAATCTCCCCGCAAGGTGGGTACTGGGTTCCTCAGAAGGAAAAGATAAATGGCATTCTTGCTGATAAACTTGGGCTCATCTGCAAATAGTATAACCCCATTATACTGAGGGCTAACAATGCACAAACTGCCCTCCATTCTCCCAAGGAGGCCTTCAGGATGGCCTGAGAAGTCAGAAAGTCTAAGTGCAAACCAGGGATCCCAGCCTTTGTTGTCATGTTTTGCTCAATCAGAATAGGCTCCAAATACAGTGCCTTTGCCACTTCTCCATTGCTGGGGGAAGTCATCTCAGGGTTGAAGGGACACCACTCCTGACAGGTACTCCAATCAATGATGAGAACTCCTCCAGCAGAGGTCCTAACTGAAAGTTCTGGAAAGTAAAACATCTCAAAGGAGGGTCATAAAACTGTAGGCAGGTGTGGATCAAACTCCTCTGAGAAGGGTCTAGGTCCATAACCATATCAAGGATGCCTCCATAATGCTCTCTGAATAATGGGATGTGGTCTGAAGTGATAAGTGCCTGGACCTGTCTGATACCAGTCAGCACAAGCTCAAAGAAATGGTATGAAATGTTGCTCTTCTTGGGTTCCATGACTGCTGATGAAGAGCTGAAAACAAAGGCTGATGATGAAGACTGATACTGGAGATGAGCCACTGATAGGCTGAGGCTGGTGATAAAAGTAGCTGAAGCAGGCAACTGATGAACAGGGGTCTATGCAGATGAAGGGGTCAAAACCAAGCCAGATGTAATGTGGATTCCCTGAAAAACAAATAAACAAATGTTAAAATGATGCAATGACGAGTATGAAAATGATATGCAAGGGTTTGTGATCAAGCTGGATCTGATTACTGTCTTGATATAAAGGCCCATGTATGTTTAAGAAGTCCAGATGGAGGTTCAGAAATCCAGTAACCAAGGTGGGGGACTCAAATAAAGAGTCACATGTCCAGGGTTAAATCACAAGAATTGTCCAAAGTGAAGCATTCTTAAACAAAACAAGTATCAGGGTATGATGTGGCCAATGGTGCCTGCAAACCTGTAAACAGCCCAACCCCCTCACAGGTAGTGTTCTAAAACAAGGATCCTCTGACTTGGATCATTTATGAGAAGTGTAAACACTTCTAACCCGGAGGTACAGTTTTTACAATAACCATAAAATATCCTCCTCTAATTCATCTCAGTTTCTGAAGGTCATAATAAAGCTCATCCAAAATTAGCAGGCTTCCCAGATAGCCCTAGCACTACAGGAAATCTGTAGCAAAGAGTTCTCAAGAAGAAACCCACATCTGAACCGTGTTTCATATTCCCGCACCAGACCGAAATGGAATGGGAAAGAACTTGAACCAATCTAGCCTAGGTATCACTCAGGTCCCAGGTATAGGACCTAAAACTCTCAATGAAACCCCACCCACCAAAACAATAAACCAGATCGAGCCAGATGACAATATGACAGTATGATATATATAAAGCTGTAAAGAAAGCAATAAATAAATGTACATAAAGCAGTAAATAAAGCAAATATACAAACACAATTAGCACATAACACTCCAGTAAACACAAATAAAACAAGCGCTAGGAGGAACCCACAAAAAGAACCAGAAGCCCTGGTTACAGTATAAGGGTCCCCAGCAGAGTTGCCAAGCTGTCGCTCCCACCAAATGACACCTAGGTCAAGAGGGGTACAGACGCGAACGGTCGGAAAAAGAGGAGAGAACACACAGGGGTGAACTCAGAGGACAAAGAGTCGCCAGCTAGGCATTTTTATCCCGGAGGAAAGGTAATGCTGCATAAACCTGAGAAAAGATATGGATAAGACGGTTGCGAACCAGAGAGACTGAGAAAGGGGGTTGGTTACAACCTGGGAAGGTATTAGCACCCAAATTGTCCGCCGTACTCGACGGGATCCACGCTTAGAAGATTTGTGTTTTAAAGGGATAGTGTCAGTGCTATTTGTGTATTAAAGCTGGAAAGAATGCAAGTGTCAGTGTAAAATAAATGTGAAGTGTATAAGTGAAGTGTCAGTGTAAGAACAAGAGTATGAAGCTCAAGATTATGAGGCTTAAAGAATAAAGCTGGAAAGAGGGGGAATATACAGAGAATTTTGTTTGATAACTGTTAAGTTATGCCTACGTATCCTCTCGTGCAATGAGGAAGTCAGAACACCGTAGTTCGACCCAAAGAGACTGAAAGATAAATTGACTTGTGAACTGCTTACTTGTCTATGCTCAGGTGCAAACTGTCTTGCATTAGACGGAAGAAGCGAGTTCTCGTTTATGAGTGAATGAGATGAGAAAAGAATCCCGGAGGAGACGATTATTGTTTGTTTTTGTGTTTTCAATCTTTTATTGCTTTTTGAAGTTTGTCATAAGAAAATGAGCTTAAGTCTAAACCAGGGGTTAGTAAACTCATCACATCCTCCCTCTGATTAGGGGTAATGAGAATACCTTAAGTGTGAAGTCAGCATCTCACACTTAATTACCATGGTGTAGGATTAAGATCATTAACCTACTTGTGATTATTTAGATGTTTTTGTTGTTTTTGTTTAGTGTTAAGTAATGAGTTTAAGCCATAATTAAGGATTTAATGGACTCATTACACCATCCTAATAGCAGGATAACATTTAAGCTGAGGAAAGACTCCTCAACTTAATCCATGATTAGGGATTAACCTCATGACAAAACAAAGCTTTTATTAGATGGATTTTAGTTAATGGTAAGATTAAGAAGTGAATTTTTATGGTTAGTAAGACAACTTGAGGGGGACTTGTCCATTAACACTAGGGTTAGTCCTTCTTAACCAGTTAAGGAAGAATTAGAACCCTAATGCAAGGCCCAAGTTACAAGCTTGATGTCTTAGTGATTATTAGGTGAATTGATTAAAGGATTTAAACAACATTAAGGGTTTAACACTTAGGATTAAAGTTATACACTCCATCCTAATAGAAGGATGCAGGCATAAGCTTAACCACAAAGCCTTAAAACCTTTAGGGTTTAGTCCTTGATTATGAGATGAGAAGAGAAGACTCAAAGATGACACAAAGGTAAGATATAAATGGGGGACTAATCAAAACCTAATTATTATCATGCTTGGAGGTCCTAGGGTTTATGAGGCTAAAGGGAGAAAGATCTTCAAGGAACCACCAAGGAGAGAAGCAGATGAAAGGAGGAAGGAGCATAGAGAAGCAAGACAACTTGCTTCATTTAAGAAGACAAGTTGCTTGAAGAAAGAAAGTAAGAGATGAACATGAATGAGCAAGCCCACTCTAATACACATACAAAATGCAGCAAATAAAGTGTGAAGGAGGTGAAAAGAAATTGTGAGAAGTGAAGGCAAATTCACTTCTCAAACAACTTACCACCTGAAATGTTAGCATAAGAAAATGAAATGCAATGAGAATGAGATGCAATGCCATGATGCAAACCAAAACAAGAAGCAAAAACATGAAGTTAATGATTCTAAGGGATGATACAAACATGAGACAAGGCATGAGAATGATCAAACAAGCATAAGGATGCAAATGAGGCATGCATTGAACCATGAATGTACATGAAAAGTTATGACATGTAATGGACATGTAACATGGAAAATGAAAGATGCAATGATCAAACATAATTCTAATATGACCTAAGATGTCTTATGCATCAAATGAGTGCACAAAATGTCATGGCAAGTCAATGGATGCAAGCAAATGAGAAATGGATGCAAAGGAAGGCATAAATTAGGGTTACATGCATCATGCAAAGCAAAAATCCAAAACCAAAAGCAAATGACATGATAAAAATTTGAAAATACAATCAAAGATACCCTAAACCTACACAAACTCACTGCCCAAAGGAGAGGATCCAACTCTTAACCTAATGAAAGTTGTGAATTTCCTAAGATTGCTAGGGTTTTAAGGTACCTTGTCAAGAAAAATTCCAAACAAATTGAAAATGCAAGATCAATTCAAATCAAATTTATTCTATAAACTACATGCTATGAAGAGTTCAATTCAAGAAGAATCATCATCCAACTCTCAATGGTTAGGCAGTAATGAATTTTTGAAGATTGAACCAAAATATTGCCTTGAAATGAAATTTATTCCAATGAAAATGATCAAAAGGCATCAAGAACAAAAAAGAAATTTGTTTTGAGAGTTGGACAATGTTTCTAAATGTTTCTAAATGCTATGTGAATTTTTTTGTGATTTTTAAATACCTAAATGTATTTTTAATTAATTAATTTCTATTAACTAATTAAAAATAAACATTTAAATGATTTAAAAATAATTTTCAATGCAAAAAATAAAAATAAAATATTTTTGTATTCTGAAAATTCATGAAACCCTTGACAAAAATTTTCATAATTTTTAAATGATTTTAGCTATTTTTAAAAATTCGTGCAAAATAAATATGAAACAAATAAAAATAAAATGAATTTAAATGAAAAAAGAGAAAGTCAGCAGATCTAAGGGCTGAGATTCAAATTCACAGGGGCGGGAATTGACCTGGCGCGCAAACGAACGGCCCACATTCAAACTGGCCTAATTAAGTCATTAGCCCTAATCCTAGCCCTAATCACTTTCAGATGACCGGAACAGTGTTCTGGTCATCTTCTCCGGCCAGCCAAAATATCAATCTCTCTCAAAACGCATCAAAACCTCACAAAACTCTCCAGAATCAAACTATGAACATCACTAAACATAAACCCTAAAACAAATAACATTTATTTTTCGTGAATCAAAGGAAACAGACAAAAACATTTTCACGGGCAAACTTTCAGTCAGTCAATACATGCTTGTTTTTGGCTCATTTTCAAAAACAATTAGATCCCCATGATCAGGGCAACATATAGAACAACATTCTAACAAGAAATCAAAGTTCAGGAAAATTTGTTCATCATTTTACCTGAGAGTGAGCTTTCAGTCCAGGAGCTTTCTGCTTGCCTCTTTGCCTCAATATGGTCCCAATGATCCTCTTGATGAAGTTATGAAGCTTGGTTGGAGTTTAAAATGGTTGGTTTGTGATTTTGAAGAAGTTCTGTTCAGAGGGGGGAAGGAATCGTGTTTCAGTTTGAGGAGGTTTCAGGGATGAATGAGGGTAGGGAAATGATCAGGGGAGCATGCTGAGATGTTTTATGGAGTTTGTTCTTATGTTTGATGCTTGTGTGATGTATTTCGAATGAAAATGCATAAGAGGGCAAAGCTTGGAGCTATGGCTTGGAGAGTGTTTCAGGCTTGTGTATGTGGTGTGTTGTGTTGCATTTGGTCCACTTATCACAACTAGAGAGGTCAGAGAAGTTGGTGTGGCACAGGCTGATTGGTATGGGGTTTTTGCAAAAAAGTCAAGTCTAGGTGTAAGAGAGGTATGGGTCAATGGTAGGCCAAGGACAAAGGGGTGTCCTGCGCAGCAAGGAATGAGGAGAGCCATGGGATCAGTCTTGAAGCCAATTAACAAGTGGATTAGGGTTTGTATGATGTTTTGCAACTTTGTTCATCTTTGGCCCTTTTGAAGTTTCTTGATCCATAATTCATGAAAATGGGAAAACTCTTGGTGCATTCTGAATTTTAGGCAATGGTTTATGTTTGTACAAAGATTAGAAGTCACTTTGAGGTCTCATTTTGCCTTGGCAAGGGATTTTGCAACTTTGCATCTTTGGTACATAACTTGAAATTATGTGATTTTTCCCAACTTTGACAAGCCATAACTTTTGATCCAAAATGAATTAGAATGAGTTCTTGTACTTTTTGAAAAGGGAATGATCCATTCTACAACTTTCATGACCAAATTTTTCCCATTTGAGGGATTTTTGAATCAAAAAGCAAGGGTTGAAAAAGTTTCCCAAAATGGCAAGTTTCCATTACAAGTCATTTTCCCAAAAAGGAAACTTTGCAAATGGCTTGAAATTCTTCAATTTTGTGGACTTCTAACATCTTCTATGATCAAATAAAGATCATACACA
Source organism: Lathyrus aphaca (assembly GCA_963966055.1). Lineage (NCBI taxonomy): Eukaryota > Viridiplantae > Streptophyta > Magnoliopsida > Fabales > Fabaceae > Lathyrus > Lathyrus aphaca. Next base: position 620,946,297 of record OZ014519.1, read on the forward strand.
TCCAAAATGATGAAGAACACCCCTTGGTTGGGTCATTGGGGGCCTCAGATGCCCTGATTTTACATTGACTTGCTCAAGAAGTCAACTCTTGGTCAGATGCCTTCCCCATGGAATTTCTTCATGAAAATTGATATGCATGATCCTCCTAAAATATAGAGACCAATATAAACAATAATGACCAAACAACTTGGAGTTATGGCCTTTGAAACCAAAACCCTAATTCTAGGTCATCTGTGCAGTTAAACCTGGCTCTGCTTCCATGCCATTCTCAGTTCTTGTGATTTTTTGACTTTCTTGACTTTGTGAGGATACAATATGATGCTTGAACATACATGTACCCCTTTGAATTGATTGATGACCTTTGGAGTGGCTCAAATGGCTCTGGGATGGCTCAGATCACAAACCCTAGATGCAGATGAATTGGGAGCAATGTAGTGAATCAAAAATGCAATATGAGATGCTATGATTGAACTTATGCATATTAAGAGATCACAAGCCATGGTGTGAATGGGTGAGGGAAAATTTGGGGTATTTACACTAGAAAATATCATTTCCCACTACCGTACATGGATCAAATGCTTGAGAGGTTATCCGGACAAGAGTTCTAATGATTTTTGGATGGGTATTCGGGATACAACCAAATTGCGGTTGACCCGACGGACCACGAGAAGACAACATTCACATGCCCGTTTTGAATATTTGCATATAGGAAAATGCCCTTTGGGTTGTGTAATGCACCGACAACTTTTCAACGGTGTGTCCAAGCTATCTTCTCCTATTTGATTGAAAAGACAATTGAGGTGTTTATGGATGATTTCTCGGTGTTTGGAGCATTATTCAATTTGTGCTTGAGGAATTTGGAAGAAGTTTTTGAAAGGTGTGTGAAGACAAACTTGGTCCTAAATTGGGAGAAATGCAATTTTATGGTGAAATAAGGGATTGTGCTTGGACACAAGGTGTCTTCGAGAGGATTAGAGGTAGATAAAGTGAAGTTGGAAGTTATCTTAAAGTTGCCGCCTCCAACAAATGTTAAAGGGATACAAAGCTTTTTGGGTCATGCGGGGTTCTATAGGAGATTTATCAAAGATTTTGCTAGAGTGGCCAAGCCACTTAGCAACTTGTTGAACAAAGACCAGGTATTTCTCTTTGATGAACCTTGCCTTTTATCTTTCCAAACATTGAAAGAGAACCTAGTTACCGCTCCAATAATCATATCACCTAATTGGACTTGTGATTTTGAACTTATGTGCGATGCTAGTGATTATGCTATTGGATATGTTCTAGTACAAAGAAAAGAAAAAGTTTTCCATGCTATACACTACGCGAGCAAAGTGCTTAATGAAGCACAAGTGAATTATACCACAACTGAAAAAGAATTTCCCGCGATAGTGTACGCGCTTGAAAAATTTTGTTCTTATTTGATCGATTCTAAGGTTGTTGTCTACACCGACCATGCCGCAATAAAGTTTCTGCTCACCAAACCGGATTCTAAGAAAAGGCTTATCCGTTGGATCCTCCTTATTCAAGAGTTTGACTTAGAAATTGACGATAAAAAGAGATCGGAAAATTTGGTGGCGGATCATTTGTCGCGGCTAGTCAATGTGGACATCACCAAGAAAGAAAATGAAATCCGAGAAGAATTTCTGGATGAAAAATTTTATATGGTGAAAGTTAGTCCTTGGTTTGCCGATTTTGCAAATCATAAGGCAACGGGTTGGATACTCGAAGACCTAACTTGGAACCAAAAGAGGAAATTCTTAGCGGATGCCCAATACTATGTATGGGATGAATCGTATTTGTTCAATGTTTGTAGGGACAATTTGTTAAGGAGGTGTGTGACAAGTGATGAAGCTAAGAGTATACATATGGAGGGCACTTTAATGGACAAAGAATGGCCACCAAAATCCTCCAATCGAGATTTTATTGGCCGAAAATTTTCAAAGATGCCAACCTCCATGCGAGGAATTGCGATGAGTGCCAAAGGTCCAGTGGAATAAGCAAAAGAGATGAAATGCCCCTCCAAAATATGCAAGAGGTAGAGGTTTTCGATTGTTGGGGCATTGATTTCGTTGGCCCATTTCCACCATCCTTTACTAATGAGTACATTTTAGTTTGTGTGGACTATGTTTCAAAGTGGGTGGAAGCCATTGCTTCACCGAAGGCCGATGGCAAAACGGTGATCAAAGTTTTTAAAGAAAAATATTTTCTCCCGTTTTGGCACGCCTCGTGTTTTGATTAGCGATGGAGGATCACACTTTTGTAATGCACCGTTAGAAAACGTTTTAAAACATTACGGTGTATTGCACAAAGTAGAAACTCCCTACCACCCACAATCTAACGGTCAAGCCGAAGTGTTAAACCGTGAAGTGAAAAGTATTCTTAAAAAAACTGTTTCGGGATCACGTAAGGATTGGTCTCAAAAATTGGATGAAGCTTTGTGAGCGTATCGCATCGCATACAAAGCTCTGATTGGCTTAACTCTGTTCCAAATGGTTTATGGCAAAAAATTCCATTTACCGGTTGAAATGGAGCACAAAGCTCTTTTGGCTTTGAAGTTTTTTTAATTTTGATCCTATGGATGCCGAAACAAAAAGAAAAGTTGAATTGAGTGCCTTGGAAGAAATGAGGGAAGCGGCCTACCACTCAAGTTGGCTCTATAAAGAAAAGACAAATAAATACCATGATAAAAAGATCAAGTTTAAAGAGTTTGAAGAGGGTCAACTTGTATTGCTTTTCAATTCCCGGTTGAAACTCTCCCAGAAAATTTAAAAGTAAGTGGTCGGGACCGTTTCGTGTGAAGTAGGTAAAAGAATACGGTGCAATAGTGATCGAGGATCTAGAAAAGAAGGATAGTTGGACCGTTAATGGCCAACGCCTTAATCTACCTTGGAGGTAGTTTCGATCGGGAAAGTAAATCAGTCGCCTTCAATGATCGTTGATTGTCGTGGACTGTCAAGCTTATCCGACGTTAAACAAGCGCTCGTTGGGAGGAACCCCAATTTTGTAAGTTTTTACTGCTTTTTATGTTAAAAATGTGTTGTAGTCGTGTTTTATAAGTTTTCTGTGATGTGATATTGCTTCTGGAAGTGTGCTTAGTTTCCTGCTCTCGCCGAGCGAGGGAATGCTTGTTGAGCGACTCTGTGCAGGTAAAAGCTTGCTGAGTGAAGGGTGCATTTTTTTTTATAAAAATGGGACTGAACTGGGCCCATTAAGGGGACCCGGTCCAGTCAAGATTAAGTAAGAGTGGGAGTGATTAGGGTTGCCTCTTTGCTCCTTTTTCACAAATTTTTTTCATAGAATTTTCAAAGAGGATTCTCCTTTGTCTTCCTCCAAACTCTTGTTATTCTCCATTTTTGTGCTTCAAAGTTCATTTTTTTGCACTCTCCAACACTAAGTTAACAATGTTCTTCACTTTTATCTTTTAAATTTTTGTAGTTTTGAGTTGGGTAATTTCAATTACTCTTAGAAATCTTTTGCCATAGGAATTTCTTGCTCCAATATCACTTTTGTGGATAAGTTCTTAAGAATCTTTGTGGATTAAATTGAAATTGGGGGTTTTGGTTCAAGAAATTTTGTTTTGGGCAAAGATTTTGAATTTTTGAGTAATTGTTGTGAAATTAGTGGATTAAGTTAGGTTTTAATGATTGTGAAACTTCTGTTGTGTCGTAATTGGCTGCTAGTTTGATTTTTGTTAGAAGGAATGGACCCTGTTAATGAGGGAGAATTTCTGCATTTTCAAAGAGCTCGCTGAGCGAGAGTTGCAGGAAGTTTTTCTCTCAACAAGATCCCAGCTCGCTGAGCGACCACTTCTGCCCAGAATTTTTCCAAAGTTGGGGGGTCTGTCCCTTATAAATTATCATTAATTTTGGTGAATTTTGTTTTTGTTTTTATCGGCTGATTTGATCGGAATACTTGTGTTTCGATCTTTTGGTTTTGTTTTGTGCAGATGTTGAACCGTTCACAGTATGGACGTACCAGAAGCTCAACTGCTAGGCCACCCCCTGCTTAGACCTTTGATCGCAATAGATTTTTGACACCCGCTCATCATGAGCGCTATCTAGTTCTAGAAAGAAGAAATGTGTGGCCGGATAGGCTTGTGAAGTTGAACCCGGAGGGGGAGTACAAGTTTGTTCAGAGCAAAATGGATGAGGGGAACTATGTGAAGCTTTGTTAGCCACATCCTGAGTACCATTTAGAGATCGTTAGGGAGATTTTTGCAAACGCCCTCCCGACAGGACTTGAGGGCACTACGTTTGAGTACAAAACCTGGGTTCGTGGCAAGCAGATTGATTTCTCTCAGGCTAATAATGATTATTTGGGCAACAACCTTTGGCTACCACCGGGCGCTCTTTGTGATTTTGAGAAGATGAAGAAGAGGAGAACTTGGGATGTCAAGCTAATGAGGGAACACATTTGTACTAGTGATCAAACCTATGAGGTGAGTTCTTCTGGAGTCGCTTTGCGTTTCAAGAGGAGTTTTTGAACAGCAGGGCTAGGGTGATTATGTTGATAGTGCTGCACAACCTTATCCTTAGGAGCCATGTTTCTGATGTTACACTTGAGGTGGCGGTTCTGATTTTCTACATTTTGAAACGCAAGGTGGTGAACATTGCCTTGATTATTGCGAAGGAGCTTATGCGAGTAGCTACCAGTGGGACGGTGCATGGTTCCCGTGCTTCCTGTGCCATCTCTCATCCCGGTTTGGTCATGGCCTTGTGTAGAAGAGCTAGTGTGGTTCTTCCGTCTCATGGAAACGTGAGGTTGAAGAAAATAGACGATGAGTATTTCTGCACTTTCTGTGAACCTCCACTTCATCCACCTCCGGTTGCTTCCGCTCTACCGCGTAGCTTGGGTTATGATGCTGCCGCCAACATGGCGATGCACACTTCTCATCATATTTCCTTGGACTTCATATATGACAGTATGCTGCAGCTTCAGCTGATGATTAGGGAGCCTCAGGTGGGGAATTCTTTTAGGATCACAAATGACTACAAAGCCTATTCTGCATGGCCTGGGGACATGCCATCGTCCTCGGGGGGTGCAGGTGGTGCAGGTGCAAATATGGATATGGGAGCAAGTGTTGATATAGATGTTGATGCTGATGTTGATGTTGATGGTGACAATGATGATAGTTCGAGTTTGTTTTAGTGACATCTTCTGGACGGTTTGATGGGCCCGTTTTATGTTGTTTTTAGTGTTTTTTCTTTGTTTATGTTAATTTCCCTTTTTGTTGAGATATTTGGATTCTAACCATTCGGGCGAATGTGTCTTTACTTTTTAGTTTGAATATTTGATAATCCGGGCGGATGTGTCTTGTTTTACTACTGTTTTGAATTGTTTCCCATCTGGGCGGATTGTGCACTTTATTATTTTGAATTAATGAACATTCGGGCAGATGTATTTTGGTTTTAAAATTTTTGCTTTAGTTAACATCCGGGCGGATGCTTTATTTTTTTTATTACTTGGTGTACAAATTTTTGTGTTTGTCTTATCTTTAAGGTGGAATTTTGATGGAAGCGAGTGCAATTTTTGTGATTTAAGCATGTAGCTTCACCTTCTTGGATGGTGATGATAAAATTCCATAAGTTGCGCAATAAAGGTACTCCGTTCCGCACCTTTTAGAAAATAACATGTTTATGAACTAGTTGCTTTTCACAAATTTATAGTTTACTTCACTTTGCATAAATGTTCATTTGAGAATCAATTAGGACAAAACCACATAGTGAGCGACTTCCATTGTTCACAAATTTTAGTGTGATTGTAATTTTTTGCGAACTCGTTCGATTCATGCTCGTATCGTTATTCTTTGGTTAAATTTTGGAAACTTAGAAATGATTTAGGCATTGCTTTAATTTGAGAAAAAACATCCATTCCTTTAGGCTTTAGTCACTGGTGAGTAGTGCGAGAATTTGTTAGCCGACTTTGAGCCTTCACACAACTAGAATGAATCATTATTGTCGGTAAAATTGCCGAATTATCATCTTTTGGTAATCAATGGTGTGATATTGAAAAGAGAAAAGAAAATTCATTGTGATTCATTCTAGCATGTTTATTTTTTTGCTTACACTTTGACACCCTTACTTTAACACTTTTTGAGAAGAACATTGTACAATTCTATAGTGTCTTTTAAAGTTTGGGAGAATAAAAGGATGGATGATTTTGGTGCCTCTTCTGAAAATCAAAAAAAAATTTGATGACTGAATGGATTGAGAATTGAATTGCACTCATTGTTTGAGTTGTGTGAAAAAGAAAGAGGTATTCATTAGTTTAAGAGGAAAACTCTTGAATAGGGGCACCACAAAAAAAATTGAGGAAAAAGAAAAAGAGAAAGAAAAAAAAATATGAAAAAGAATGTGGATATTTGGGGGGAACCAAAAATTGTTGGTTGACATGATTTTGGCGTGTTCTTCGTTTTTCAAAAACCTTTGAACCCATTTTTGAATCATTGGCCTTAGAAAATTTTCCGATTCTTTGATACCCTTGCCTCATTATAACATTGAAAAACCCTTTTGATCTTGGTTTCCTTTATGTTGCCTTTTGAATTTGAAGATACTTGCATGAATTGTTCCGGATGTTAGCATTATTACAAATGAGAGTGAATTGTCCCTTTTTGATATTGATGCTTGACTTAGTTAAGTATTTAGGTGATTCTCTTACGAACATTCCATTGCATTTGTTGGTAGCTTGTCATTTGTGTTTAGAAATTAGTTCATGATTATGTTGTCGCTCTTTGAAAAGCCGGTTGTACTCGTAAGCAACATCTTCGGTTTGAACCATTTTGTTTGGTATGTTTCACTTATTTAGTTTGTGCTCGCTTATTTAAAAAAGAATTCACCTTTGTTTGAGGACAAACAAAGAAACAAGTTGGGGAGAGTTGATAAATGCATATTAGTGTTATTATTTAGTTGATTTTTGGCACTTTTCAAGGGTTATTTTGATCTCTTATGCTTTTTCCCCTTTGCTTCTTATACTTATTCTTAGTTTAATTTTAGTCTTTTTAAGCATCATTTATTTAACTTTAGTTGGTGTAATTTTAGGTTACGATGAAGAAATATGAAGCAAATTCCATATTGGCCTTCTTTGAAAAGTTTTGGAAGATTTTGAAGAAATCTTGCTCGCTGCAAGCTCGCTCAGCGAGCTCCAAGCGAGCATTCCAGGGATATTTTCGCTCAGCGAGCCCTTTGGTCGCTCATCGAGCTGGTGCTTTTAATGAACAGTCGCTCAGCGAGGCCTGCGGATTTCAGCCCCTTTATAAACATTTGTTTCACTATTTTTTGGGATGTAACTTTTGAGACTTGACCTAATATTCCTTAAAACAGTTTTTCTCTTTGTTTAAGAAGACTGGGTGCATTTAAAGTCAAGACATTGTTCTTAATTCTCCATCTTCTTCATTTTCATCTTTTGTTGGAAGCTTCTATGGAAATGGAAAGCTAAACTCATAGTATGTTAAGGTTAGAAAGTAGATAGGTTCTATTTTTGTATGTATAGGCCTTGATCCTCTTGAATAAACACTTGATGATGAATATATGATGAAAGCTTTGATTTTTATGACAAACCCTTTTGTGTTGATTCATGATTGAGAGATATGGCCAACATTTGACCTAGGTTTTCATCACCCAAATACCATAAGCTAGAGATAGTTATGGGCTTTGGTGTTCACTTGTATTGAACCTAAATGTTACCATTTTGATAGATTGAGTGAGAAATCATTAATAGATCAAAATGGTAGAGCTCACATTTTGTGTTAGAAATAAACATTATGAGAGGATATTGTGAATGTGTTCATTATTGAAATGAGATTATCATTTGATCAAAACTATATATGCAAAATAAATCTATCAAACCCTAACTTTGACATATGCTTTTAAGAATCTTTTACAAGTCAATACTTTTACTTCTTAGCATTTATTTGAATGAAAAAGTCAATTTTAGATACAAACACTAAAACCTTTTTGTTACCATCAAGTCTAAACTTTAGCAATTGTAGAACGACATAAATATCATAAAACAATCTCTGTGGATCGACAAACAAAACCCTTACTCATTTGTTCCTTGCCATGTTTGATATAAGTTTCATGTTTACCATTTTTTCATTTGATCAATACTTCATGGACTTTTGAGGGGTCAAAGTAGGGAATTTCAAACTGAATGTCCATAGGCCATTTGCTCAAGGCATGCCTATATATCCAAGCCCAAGTATGCATCTATGAAGTGATTAATTCATTGACATTTTTGAGGTACCAAATGGCATTGACTCATCTTGGTATGAACTTCAAAGATGTTGTATGATGATTGATCTTTGATTTGAGCCCAAGAAGTGCATGGATTAGTTGCTTAAGCTTGAAGAAACAACCCCTGAAAAAGCATTACTTGCCACCTATTTTCTTGCAATCCAAGGTAGTGTGTTTCAGATGTGATGCAATTCAGCATAGGCATATCTCCTTTGAATCACCAAACTCATCACAAGTAGAAGGAAATTATGTGCTTGCTTGATCACACCAACTATAATGTACACTATTTTGAAAACAAGCTAAATGGAAAGCATCAAGTAAGCTGAAATATTCAAATGAGTATATCCCATTGCATCACCATAAGCCTCACCAAACTTAGAATGAGCATTCTTGCATAGGATCCAGCTCGAGCAAAACAAATCCAGCTACAAACTAGCTTCAATTCACTCCATTGCACCATAAAAAACTTGACTCACTCATAACAAACTTAACTCAGTTAACCAGGGTTAGAACCCTGGTTCTAACTGTTAACTATGAGGGTTAAGCTCTCTATAAAGGGATGAGATCCAACTGAATAGTGGCTTGGCTTCATTTTTCTCGAATCACATCACAAATTCACCAACTTTGCTCTAATTTTTCTCTGCAAATTTAATGCAGTTTGAGAGAAACAAGCCTCATCTCTCATCAACATCCTTCACCTTCTTCATAGAGAATCATCATCCTCACTTCTGAACTCCATTTCCATGGCTGAATTTGACTGAATTTCTCAAATTGCACCACTGCAAATCTATGCATTTTCCCCCAATCCTCATTGCTCTCAATCTCCAGCATTTCAATCATCATAAGATCAACTTCATCTTCATCACAAGAATGAGTTCCATGGCTACATTGGCTTGAGGCATCAAGAACCAACTCTGCAACATCACTGCACCAGATCCTTTTTCTTCCATATTTAACACCTACTGAGTGTTTATTTCACTCTGAATCATTCAAGATCAAGCATAGAAGACACTGGAACCTCCTCTCTGGTCTTCCCTAATCACTTTTAATCACTGCACTTCAAGTTCTTCTTCAAATTCCACTTGCATATTTGGATTCTGTTTTAATGGATTTGTGTGCTTTGGAGCTTATTAGAAGCATTGATACCACTGACTAGTTGATAGGCTTATTAGAAGCATAATTTCAGTTTTAGGTTGGATTTTTGTGACCTTCTATCTTTCTTATTCTTGCATGATAAATGAAATCTAAAGCCATATTAATGATGTACGAAGTATGAGAGATAAAATGATGGTCTTGATTTTCGCTTTCATGGTGTTTTGAGTAAACCCTAGCTGGAGTGTGATCGAAGAAGATGACCGAAGACTAGCTTCGGTCACCTGAACAGGAACCCTAGATTTAAGTTTATTTTATGTCATGGCCATTAGATCAGTCTCATCCAACGCTTCTCAATCTGCCAGTGTATTAATGAAGACCCTCGTTCTCACATGCCCTCAGTGGACCTGAGTGATCAAGTGTTTTCCTCCCAAGGTCCTTGCCATGTGTCCATTTTATTATTGGTTGGTCCATTTTCGTGAGGATAAATAGGAAGCGTGTGATCAATTTGAGTGTCCAGAAATAGTCAACTTGTTGACCTAAAGTCCACCATAAATCAATGGTCTTCAGCGCTTTGGACCTGTGCCTATATGGCTATTCGCACCCCTCAGTTTAGAGCCCATGCGTATTTGAACTGAATTTCTTTCCTAAAGGCACCCCTGCTCAATTCTTCTAATTTTATTTTCTATTTTTATTCCATTTCAATTTTAATTTCACAAAAATACCAAATCAACTCCAAAAATCCCAAATAAATTCCCACATAATTTTCATCATTTTTAGAAATTTTCTATATTTATTTATTCCATTTTCCTTTTATTTTTGGTCCAGAATTAATTTCTCAATTAATTTCTTTTCATTTTTCTTCTTTCCAAACACATTGTTTTGTTAATTTGTTTTCTCCCAAACCATAATTGATCTTGATACCATTCTTCTTGCCTTATTTAGAGGACACATTGAATACCCCAAAATATTTTGTTACATTTTTTAGGTCATTGTTTGTACCTATTTGAGTCTATTCTTTTGCCTTCATCCCCTAAAACCCTAATCCACTTCAAGCCTTCATTTGAATAGGTAAAAATAATAATTTTTAAGAGATTTTTTGGAGGTAGGTCACCTTCTGGGTTTCATATTTGATTGTCATTTTTCATATTCTTTCAAGGTCATTTGCTAATTTTTCAAGTATTTGGCACCATAGGTCATATTTTGGTCCTTCTTCCTTCTCCTTTTGTTCAAAATTGGTAAGGCATTTATGCCATTCATTTAAGATCTTAATTTGAGTCTTCTAGGATCCCTTAGAGGTTAGTGAATGTTGAGCATCCATTTTAGGTCATTATATTTTGGTTTGTGTTGGTTACTTGAGCCATAAGTCACATATGATTTCCTTTGCCCTAATTCTTCTTCTTCTTCTTCTTCCATCTTAATCCTTAAATTCCAATTTTGTGACCATGTAACTTTGTCACCTCATTGTTATATATCTCATAAGTTTATTATACTCATTTTTAGGTATTAACTCCAAGTCTAGAGTCCTTGGGCTTCATTTAGTGTCATATACCTTCCTAAGACTTCATACTTAACATTTAGGTTCCTTAACCCTAATGCTTCCATACTACCTTACTTGTGAGTCATTTGTGAGTTCTAATCCCATTCTAACACTTCATCAAGTCCCTGGTTATTGTATGGGATTCAAATCCTTTTGATCATGTTTGATTTTATTCTAAGTTTTTTTCTTCCTTTGAAGTTCAATGTGCATTTCTAATTCTCACACCACTCCACATAATGTTTGGACCTCTTTTACTTGAATCTCTTTGTTCCTATTTTGATTTACCTCTTAGTATACTTTCCTTAAGTGTTAGCTCCTGGATTTTTTATTATTCACTTTTGATTTCATACAAGTTTAGTATACTTAACCACATAAGTTCATCATTTAACTCCACCTTACCTCCTATTTGGGTTTAGCTTCATTTTAGGGCATAGTTTGAAGTTGTTCATTCTTATAACCTCAGAACACATAATTGTAAGTTAGCTACTGACTTTAGAAGCTTACAACCTTGTAGGGTACCCTAGGCTTAGGCCATAGCCTTATAAATTCACTAACACTTTTCCTTAGCTAGTTTGAGCTTTTCCTTGAATTATGCCATGCTTTATATGTTCAAATTGCTTCATCATGCTAATGTTTGTATTGTAGGGGGGAAGATTGAGGTAAGAATCACTTCATTACTATCTCTTATGCATTTTAAATGTGTTTGCCTTAGCATCTTGTGCTTGGCTCTTAGGTTCCCCTTTTGTTCTTTAGAACCAACTTAACTTCCTTAGGAAGTAAGTTGAGTTCTAACTTTCTTTTCTTTTCAGGATTAGAAAGCCTCACAAACCTTTAGGGCATCCTTCTATATATAATGACTTAGGGTTGTGTCTTAGTCCCCCCTTAGTTTTTCCTTTCTCCATTTGAGTCTTTTTTCTCATCTTCAAACAAAAATCCAAAAGATACTTAATAAATGCTTGAAGTAGTCTCTTGTGTATAACCTTATTCCATGGGGAACTCATATTCATTCCATCTTGGAATAGTATGGGCTTGTCTAGCATGATGTACAAGTCTGATCATGAGACTATCTTCACAGAGAAAACATAAAAGACATTTCTTCAAAAGCTACAAAAACATGTAATAAGTTCAACAAGCTAGTGAACTTAGACCCTAATCCTTGGAAACAAGTCTTGGATAAACTCCTTACTTGGTGTGCTTGTTCTACTATCCCATCTTGGAATATAGTAGCAAGTACACATTCCATGGAAAAAAGTTTGAATTCACTTCCTTGTGAAAAATTCATAAAAAACTCTTAAAAAGAAAACAACAAACAATAAGCGACCTTCCTGTGGGAATTCTCATCTCATCTCACTCACTTTAAACGCAAACTTGCGATGACTTGTCTCGCATGCAAGACGGTAAACGCACTCATATCAGACGAGCCTGCAACACCTGAGCATAGACATACATAGTTCCAGCGCATAAAAAACACAAATAAATAGTTCCCGCCTTAGTTAGGCGAACTACGTCGACTCTGATCCTCATTTTCCCGATGAAGTACGTAGGCAGCGGGGTAGGGCCCGTTCAAGCACAATCTTTATTTTCCCTACATTTTCCCTTTTCGTTCTCTTTTCTATTTCCCACATTTATTCCAATCCAGTTAGCGGTCTTTATTCAGTAGTATCTTATTTCCTCACCCTTTGAAACAAACTTACAAGCGTGGATCCCGTCGGGTACGACAGACGGTCTGGGGTGCTAATACCTTCCTAGATCGTAACCGACTCTCGAACCCCGATATTTGGTTCGCAAGGCCTTGTCCTTTCCTTCTCTCTTAGGTTTGTGCAGCATTACCATTCCCATTCATTCGGGATAAAAATCCCGGGAGCGGCAAATATCAAGGGGAAAAAAGGTACATAATGTTTTATATTAGCATATGGTATCCAATATTTAATACTCAATTTCAACCACTTATCAAAATAGTTACTATAGTTTATGTTCCCCTTATAGATCCTGGTCCATTGATATTCTAGGTCTGAGTTAGTGGCCATTATTCATAACTATTCTCCTGTGTTGTATCTTTCTTATTGTCTAGTAAAATCACATTATAGCGACTATAATTCGAATTCAAGCTCACAAACTTTAAGCCATAGAATTCCACATTTAGGACCATACCCTATAATAAAGTATATGCTTATAAGATAATACATCAGATTTCATGTTGGGTGTGTGAAGAAAACAATTGAGATTCCTTGTTCTAGACTTTGTCCTCATTTATATGGACTGCATAGAGGTAGGTGGTTACAACAGATTATAGTGCCCATTTTTGTGTGTCTTTTTTAAATACTTTATGGACCAACCACCATAAGAATATGTTCATTTATTTTATACTAATTTCTTATAGGTTTACATATACCAATGAAACTTTTTAGTAATGGAACTTTTTATAAAACACTATAAAATTCTACATAAATTTATACTAATTTATACTAATTTTAAAATTTATACTAATTTCATATAGGTTTGAAAATATCTTATGGATTTGTTTAAGAACTATTTTGTCTATATGTTTATATGTTTTTGGCTATTGTTCTCAGTTTTCTTAAATACTTGTGTACGGGAAACATTCTGCAGTAGCTTGACACAAGTTGGTGATGAAGTGGAAGGATCAACACGAATACAAATTTGGAAAGAAGTTGCAGGGGGTAAAACACGGGGGTGGTGTTATGGCACTGGACAATTGGCACGTAACATAAGATGTGGAGTAAACTTCTTGACTCAGGTGTCAATTACAAACCCACATAGAGAAGCAGATAACCAGGCCATTGAGGCTGCCAAAGCTGAAGCTGCTGCTGCACGTGAAGAGGCTGCCCGGGCGAATATGCAGACAGGTGAATTGGCAAAGAAATTTGAATAATTGTCAAAGAAATTTGATATGTTGCATTCTCTTCAGGCGGGTCCTTCTAGTGCTCATACGAGTGGTCATCCTGATTATAATGATTCGGTACGTTCTATTTTCGGTACTTACATTGGTAAAGGATATTTTTTGAAAACATTTAATGCTACATGGTTATTGATTTATATTAGGTTAAGCTATATTGTTTTATATAGATAATTTTCTTATTGCTTCTGATTTTTAAAGTTGTCCCTGTTTGAAAACTATGCCATTATATAATTATATATTGTGTCTGACTATTATTATTGTGTATGACTATTATTATGTGTCTCACTATTTATTTTGAATCTTTATGTGTCTGACTCGTGACTATTAATTTTGGATGTTGCAAGAGGAGGATGATGATGATGAGGAAGATAATGTTGGTTATCATGATTAGTGTGTAGATTGTTTAGGACCTGTTTTATGCGTTAATATTTTGACGTTGGTGTATTTTGAAACTGATTAGTATTTTGATGTTGGTGTATTTTGGAACTGATTAGTATTTTGATGTTGGTGTATTTTAGAAATCATTATAATGACATGTTGGTGTATATTAGAACTCATTAGAATGACATGTTGGTGTATCTTAGAACTCATTAGAATGACATGGTGTATTTTGGATCACTTGAATTGTTGATTGATGAATCTTTTTTGCAATGCCATTGGTCTGTTAGAGTTAAAATAATAAACAAGTTTGAATTAATAATAAACAGGCCTTGAGTGGCAATTGTATAAAGGGAAGGAGATGATTTCAAATAAAACCTTGACAATTAAATAAATTAGTGTAGGCCAAGAGGCCCATGCTACATTAATTTTAAAATGGTTTCTAATACCACTAGTGGCGGCCTTAAGACCGACGCTAACATACAATAATTGGCTGACTAATAATCATAGTGGCGGCCACGAGGCTGCCGCTACCATTAAATAATTGGCTGACTAATAATTCTAGTGGAGGTCACGTGGCCGACGCTACAATCAAATAATTGGCTGACTAATAAATATAGTGGCGGCCAGCTGGCCGACGCTAGTATAAAATTATTGGCTGACTAATAATTCTAATGACTGCCATAAGGCCGACGCTAGAGTAAAATAATATGTTGACTAAACCTGATAGTCAATCCAATAAAAAAATGACAGCTGGCATTCGTTAGCGTCGTCCCATAAGCGACGCTAATGCAACAATTAGTTGCGTAATTGAGGTCAAGAAATAGTGACGTTCTAGTGACCACTTGAAGCCGACTATATTGGAGTGTCACACAAATAGTCGAAGCTAATACAATTAACTTGCAGCTTTGGAAAGGCGGCCCCGACCCGCACGCTAAGCCAATGTTAACCCTCTATAGTGTCGGTTTTTTGTGTTAGCAAGGGCTTTTTGGCCGATGCTAACTCTTCTTTTTTGAATGATACATTTTGTGTACCTTCTTTTAGGAGGAATTTAATTTAGTATCTTGTTTGGATAGACTTGGAATTCAGTTTACCTTTTATGATGGAAAAATATAATAGATGTTTGAGAACTAGTGGAGTTACCAAGAAGTTGTAAGGCGATTGATTGGAAGTGGATATTCAAAATAAATAAGGACTCATAAGGTATACTTAAGAGGTTTAAAGTAAGACTTATGGATAAGGGCTTTACACAAAAATAAGGGCTTAATTTTAATGAAATTATTTTCTCTTGTTTCCACTAAAGACTCTTTTAGAATCATTATGGCCCTTTAGCATAATTTGACTTGGAATTGCGTCAGATGTATGTTAAGACTACTTTTATGAATGGTGACTTCATTGGTTTTTTAAGAAAATAAAGTTTATTGGTGAATTTACCTTAAGGTCAATGGGAGAAAATTCATCTTCTTGTGTAATATGTTGATGATATTTTACTTGCCAATAGTGATCTTGGTATTCTTCACGAGACTAAACTTATGATAACCAAGTTCTTTAATAATAAAGATCTCGGTGAAACATCTTTTGAGTTGGGAACTGAAATACACAAAGATAGATAACATGGTGTACTTGGCTTGTCACATAGGGCTTATATTAATAAAGTCATAAAGAGGTTCAATATGCAGAATTGTAAGCCATAGGAAGTTCCAATTACTAAAGGAGATAAATTCAGTAAAGATCAGTGTCTTAAAAATGAGATTGAGCGGGCAGAGATGAAGGGAAAACCCTTTGACAATGCATTGTTGTTGAGTGCTAAATTGTTGTTATTTTGAGTGTGAATAATTAGCACTCAACTACTTGACTCGTTTGTTTTCTATTAATAAATCCCTGTTTTTGTATACATTTTGTATACTTTACATATTGTTGTATATTTTCGTACCTCGAAAAATACGATCCTCGCGATGGGACGCGAAAAAAAACAACAGAGTCGCCACAATTCTATCTATTCTACAGGAGAAAAGGAAGATATAGATACAACCTAATAAGGATAAGAAATGGTCAATGAAACCAAATTCTAAGTTCGGGAGTTGGTTACGCAAGGGGAAGGTACTAGTGTAATACCTCAAAATTTTCCCTCTCATTTCCTCAACACTTGGCATAGCATTTAGCATACATAAGTTCACAAAATAACCAAAAACATTGCATCATGTGTAGCATAGCTGAGGTATAGGTATACGATCAATGATTGAAGCAACTAAAGGCTATACAAAGGCAATCAAAGGGGCACAAAGCTTCTCAACATTGTGAAAAGGGTTCACAACATCCCACAAATTCTCATTTGAAGCCACAAGTCATGGAAAGATTTGGTTTGATCAAAGAAGGCAAGCAGTGCAACATCTCCTGATAAAAAGGCCAGATTATGGTTTCATTTCTATTGGGCTTCTGCATGAAGTTATGATCCAAAGAGGATTCCAATGTTCTTATATATGATGACAAGTGAATAGGGTTCAAATTTCATCCACAAATTCATTTTGGAAGAGGTTTAATTGGCCAGATGACTGAAAATCAGGGATTTGGGAAAAGTCAACCATGGTGAAGAAAAAGTCAACTATCGACTTTTTGAGATCAAAATCATGAAATTATCATTATAAGGATCCTATAGTTCAAATTTGATCAAGAAATGATGGAGGAATCAATAGAAATCAAGAAAACCAAAACTTACCAATTTTGGAAAATTGAGGTTTCCAAACATGGCAAGTTTTGGCCATTTTTGCAGCATCTTTGAGAGAGGCCTTCTCCCAAGATATGAGGGCTATAAAAATTCTACTTTGAGCCAATTAAAGAGGGCATCTTGAGCTTCAAATCCATAGGTGGAACTCCTCCATAGTATCAAAAATGAGGGAGATATGATCTTGGCAAGTTTGAACAATTCAAGGCCCAAGGCAAGTCATGGGCGAGGTAAATGCAGGCCAGCGCGCGCCCTGCCTGGCATATCATCAAGCAGGTGGAGGTCCAAATGTCAAGTAATTTTTCTTGGTCAAGAAGGTTTCAAATCAATTTTTTGTAAACTACAAAGTTGTTCCCCTACATGATCCCTACAATGTTGATGTTCAACATTTTTTCATTTGATCAAAGGATTGAGAGCTATGAATGGCTAAAGGGAGAGGGTTGCAACTGGTCATACATGGGCACCATGGGCTCAAGGCAAGGCAATCTAGAAGGCCAATTGTGCATCTTGGTGACATGCTATTCAATGATAATTTTGAGATGATTAGAGGTCATCATTCATCATGGCATCAACTTCAAACTTGTTCCATACATCACCATCTTCAATTTGAGTCCAAGGTTTACTTGCATTGATTGCTTGAGATGGAAGAAATCTTCCATTGAAAGTCATGGCTCTCAACTGGTTTTCTTGGGTGAGAAGGCATTGTACCAAGCTGCATTTCAGTTCATTTCCATTGATATCATTCATTATGTGTGATCAAAATGCACTGCTCCAAAAGAGACATAATCCCATGGTTGCCTCTCTACTCCACTGCCATGTAGTTCACATCAGTTAAGCTAATTGGATCAAACATGGTTGCATCTAAATCATATTACATTCCACCATAAGATCAGGGATGCCAATGTATGGGATTCATATGTTCAAGCACAAGCAGGCTGCATTTGAATACTTGCAGGACCATGCTTCTTGCTATAAACCTCATGAAAATTATGCTAAATCACAATGCATTGCAAGTTATAGTCAGAATATCATGCTACTAATTGCCATGCTTTGATCCACATCATAAACTTCATAAAGCTTGTAACATATGATCATGCTCGTGTGTGGAAGCTTATGGATGTTACAGCTGGCATAACTGCCATAACTGCCTCACTCATTTAACCTCACTCACTCAGTTAACCCAAGGCATGATTAACTAGGGTTAAGGTCTCTATAAAGCAAGATCATCACTTCAATGTAAGTTTCAACTTCATTCTTCATCACAAATCACCAAAAATTGCAAAGTGTTCACTCTGAATTTTCACATTAAAAAAGGGATTCGAGCAAGCATTATCATCATTGATCTGGATCCATTCTTCCTCCATTGATCATCCATATCATCTCAAGATAAATCATCAAGCATTGCATAGCCTGAAAGCTTCAAGATCCAGCATTGCACATTGTTGATCTTTATTGCAGTTTGGATTCAAACTCTTCAAATTGCCACAACCTTGCTTCAATCTACCTCAATTCATCATCTGCATTGTGTTTAGCTTCATCTCCATAGCTTGATCATCTCAAATCATCAAGGATTCAACACTGCATATCATTGATCCTCACTGCATCTTCATTAATTTCTCAAGATACACGCACCATAGAGTGTTTATTTAACTCTTATTTCCCAAAAGCAAGCTCAAGCATTCTAAGGAGTCTCATCCCTGGCCTTGTAGCAACAATTTGACATCTCTGCAACTCAGGTATGTCTTGAATTTCCACTTGCTCGAATTGTATATTTCTAGTTGATTTTGTGTTGATTGAGGCCTGATAGAGGTTATGGATTAGCTGGCTAGTTGATAGGCATCATAGATGCTCAGATTTAATTTTCAGGCTTAGATTCTTGCTTTCGATTCAGGAAATTTAGGAACCTTAAATGATTTTTTAAGCCATATTTATGATCAGTGAAGAGAGGCGAATCCAATGATGATCATAATTTTCATTCTACTGAGGTTTAGGGTTTGCCCTACCAAAGCATGAACGGAGAAGGTGACTAGAATTCATCTTCGGTCATCAGAATAGTGTAGCCCTAATTTCTTCAACTTTATAACACAACCATTGATTTCATCCGATCTAAAGGCCATTAACATGCCACCACATTAAAATAAACGTGACCCTCACGTGCTTCAACTTGTGAAGAAATTCTCAGAATACTACTCACACCCCCAGCGCATTTTATTGGAGCCCAGTTATGTTGTTTTTGTTACTTTTGGAACCCCCCAGGCCCAAACCAATCATTCCATTTTATTTCTTTTTTCTCATAAAATTACTATTTCGTTTCACATTTTAAAAAATAGAAAAATGCATCAAAATATTCCAATTTAATTCATGTAGGATCTTCATAATTCTCTTTGATTTTACATATTTTTAGATTTTATTTTTAGTCATTTTTGAGATCAGAATTAATTTTCACTTTAATTGTTTCTCAATTTTCACCCTTGCTTGAGTATTAAGTTGCCTTTGCCTCGTTTTGACCTAATTCTTCTTCATCTTCCATCTTAACCTTTCAAAACTAATTTTGTGATGATCATTGCATGTTTAAACCACTTCTTAACATTTCATCAAGTCCCTGATCTTTGTATGGGGAATTCAAATTCTCTTGGTCATGTTTGGGTTTTACTTTATGTTTTTCTTCCTTTGAAGATTTATATGCATGTTCTTCTCATTCTCACACCATTACACATAGAGTTTGCATCTCTTTCCCTTGGATCTCTTCACCCCCTTTTAGTTTAACATATTAGGAGACTTTAGTTAGGTGTTAGCCCCTGAATTTTCTATTCACCTTAGGGTTTATACAATTTTAGCCTACTTAACCATTTAGGTTTCTTCATTGTAACTTTACATTAGCTCTTATTAGGGTTTAGCTTCTTTTTAGGACATAGTTTGAAGTTGTCCACTCTTATAACTTTAGAATACTTAAGTTAAGTTTAGCTACTGACTTTTTAATTTTACCATCTTATAAGGTGCTTTAGGCTTAAGTATTGGTCTTAGGGGTTCACTAATCTCTTACTTAGATAATGTGGATTGTTTTGAATGATTTACCATGTAATAATTGTTCACTTTTATTTATCATATTAATATTTGTTTGTAGGGGGGGGGAAGATGAGGTAATCACTTTATTCTTATTCCTTTATGCATTTATTTGTTTTGCCTTAGCACCTTGGTGCTTTGCTCATAGGGTTTCCCTCTTTCTTTAGATTTCAACTTAACTTCCTTAGGAAGTAAGATGAATTCTAGTTTTCTCTTTCTTTTCCTTAGGTTAGGATACCTCATAAACCATAGTACCACACTTTTGTACATAATAAGATAATTTAGGTTTGTGTCTTAGTCCCCCAATAGCTTTGACCTTTGCCTTTGGAGTCTTTCTCTTCTCATCCCCAAACAAAATCCAAAAATACTTAACAAATGTATGAAAGGATCCCTTGTGTATAGCCTTATTCCATGAGGCACTTGCATTCATTCCATCTTGGAATAGTGTAAGCTTGTCTAGCATGATGTACAAGTCTCATCAAGGGGTTGTTTCACAAAGAAAATCTAAAAGACACTACTTCACAAAAGTTACAAAAACACTTATTAAAGTTCAACAAGCTAGTGAACTTAAACCCTAATTCATGGAAACCAGTCTTGGATAAATTATCCTTATTGGGTGTGCTTGTTCTATTATTCAATCTTGGAATATAGTAGCAAGTACACATTCCATGGAAAAGAGTTTGAATTCACTTCCTTGTGCCAAATTCATATAAACTTTTAAAAAGCAAACAACAAACAATAAGCGACTATCCTGCAGGAACTTCATTTCTCACCTCATTCATTCTCAACGCGAACTTGCGTCGACTTGTATCACATGCAAGACGGTAAACGCACTCGTACCAGACGAGCCTGCAACACCTGAGCATAGACATACGCAATTCCAACTATAAGAAACACAAACAAATAGTTCCCGCCTTAGTTAGGCGAACTACATCGACTCTGATCCTCATTTTCTCGATGAGGTACGTAGGCAGCAGGGTAGGGCCCGTTCGAGAAAATTCTTTATTTTCCCTACATTTCCCTCTTTCTTTCCATTCCAGTTCCATTTCTCATTTCAGCTCCATTCCAGTAGCATTTCTATTCAGCAGCAACTTTATTCTTTCACCCTTTGAAACAAACAAACAAGCATGGATCCTGTCAGGTACGGTGGACGGTCTAGGGTGCTAATACCTTCCCAGGTCGTAACCGACTCCCGAACCCAGATCTTTGGTTCGTACGACCTTGTCATTTCCTTCTTCCTCAGGTTTGTGCAGCATTACCTTTTCCATTCATTCGGGATAAAAATGCATGGCTGGCGACTCTACCTTTTCTGCGCCACTTTCGCGTTTGTACTAGGATGAAAATCTCTGGAGCGACAGCTGGCGACTCTGCTGGGCACCAAACCCAGAATCTCTGGTTTCCCTTGTAGAGTCAATCCTAGCGCCTATTTTTTTTTTCTTTGGGTGTTTATATGTGTGTGTTGTTGTGTTTATTTACTGTTTTCGTTTACTGTTTATTTTACAGCTATTTTTACTGCTTTTTGTATCTATTTTCACATGCATCATATGCTGGACTGTGTTGGTTTCATTTTTTTTGTGGGTTGGGTTTGTTACTGTGAGATGAGCTCGTAACCGGGGCTCGAGTGCACCCTAGAACTTAGAGTGGTTGCACTTTGGCTTCATGGCATATTTCTATGTTGGTAATAGTGAGTTCCACACCCACACTACAACAAAAATGACATTTAACAGCGCACCTTAGACATCGCTTTCTTAAGGAAGCGCTGTCTAAGGTTAAAATTAATAGCAAACACAGAAACTATTCAAAAAAATAAAAAAAAAGCGTTGTTAAAATTCCTACCTTAGACAACGCTTTTGACAAAGCTCTTTCTAAGGTAGGCCTTAGACAACGCTTTTAGAAAGCGCTTTTGAAGGTAGGCCTTAGACAGCGCTTTTTCAAAAGCATTGTCTAAAGTCTTTCAATTTAAAAAAAAATAAAACTAAAAGCGTTGTCTAAGGGGGGGCTTAGACATCGTTTTTCAAAAGCGTTGTCTAAGACCTACCTTAGAAAGCGCTTTAATCAAAACCGCTGTCTAAGGTCTAATTATATTAAAAATATACAGTTCTATTTTCATTTCTTTGTTTCCCCCTCTTCTGCGAACGACGAACAAAAATTGCCATTTTCGCTCTAACGAACTTCAACAGTCTTACCTCCACCGTCGTCCCCCACATTCTACCTCCGTGAAGTCCACCATCGTCCTCCGTCGTACAACCGTCATCTTCCGTTCAAAAAGGTATGTTCTTGATCATGGTATTGTTCTTGCTTGTTTTTTTGCTGAAAAGTTGCATTTTCTTGACATTTTATTGCTTTTAGTTACTATGTATATACAGTATGAATCATAAGATTCATTGATGGATAGTGTTCTTGTTCTTCTTCTTTTTAGTTACTATGTATATACACTGAGTTTATATAAACATTAACACTGAGTTGTTGGCTTCATTGCCTGAGAAGTTTTTTTGTTGAATCTGTAGACTGAGTTCGAAAAGCAACCGAGTTCGTCCATTTTCTTGACTGAGTTCGTCCAAGTTCGTCCATTGTTATTATTATGTTCGATAAGTCATAATATTTTTGTTATTTTCTTGACTGAGTTTTTGGTTATAATCTATGAAGCATGGATAAAACATTTAGGATATAGAGATATGTTACTCATTGAAAAATTTAGGATACGATACGATTAAAATACGTATATAAAAAATTAAAATTAAACATTAGTGTTATGTTCGATAAGTCTAATATTTGATCATGCATGGTTTCTGATCGTACCTGGAGATCAGGATCCGATGTGGCCGCGTCGGGCGTGGACGAGTGCTGTTGATGATTGAAAATAGATGGGGGTGTACCTGCAAAGGCACTCCGATGCTAAATTCAGAGAGAAAGCAACGAGTGAACAAGTACAATATAGTTGGGTCTAGATTTTCAATACCTGACCCTCTCCAATGAGAAGGTTTATATAATGATCCAAGTGGATGGTTATTGGCCCAAATTGTTGGACGCGGATCATGGATCCCGTAAAAACCGTTGGAGGTTAGGAACTAGCCGTTAGGGCAAAAAGGCACCTGCTTGACTTGTCTTGGGTCAGACGGTCTTAGCACCGAGCAATGGACCCGTCGAGCAGTCAATCCTCAGGATTCTAAGCATCGTGGGGTCATTGGGTCGCGAGATACTTAGGGCCCATTTCTGAAACATGGCCATTCCGGAACAGGAGCCCCGTAAGTCGTTGCTTCTGGTCGAAGATGCGATGACTTAATGGTGGTTTCTTGCTCGGGAATATATGTGACCAGCTGGTGGGTTTATTATTCGAGCGTTTTCCATGGGGAGGTAATGGAGCTCGGCGGAAGAGTAACCCATCTGTTGGTCGGTGCGGTGGAAGAGAAAACAAAAAGGTGACGTGTCTCGATATCTGTGCCAATTTAATGTTCTGACGGCTAGCCTAGGGGCTATTTCATAGGCTATCATTGCCTAGGGATAGGCGCACGCTTCGGTGCACGTGCCCCTTCTCCCTATAAATAGTACTGCTTCCCCACAGTTGGAACTTTTTGCTTCGTCTTCTTCTCTCTTTTTCTACTCGTTCACTTGTGTACCGTTCACCGCAGCCGACCACCGCAAGCTTTCGTCGACCACCACACTTCTCAACATACTTCTCAGTCATGGAATCTCAAGGTCAAGGTTAGACTTTTGTTATGCTTTTTTAGACTTAGTTTTTAAGATGTAGGGATGCATGCAGTTTAGGATTTGATTTTACTAGTAGATTAAGGCAATGCATGGATTTTAGGTCTAGTAGTAGCTGCGTTCCGCCTTCCTGGACCCTGTTTCACGGTGGGCGGTGGTCTCGATCGAAGCTCGATCGAGGCTAGGATTTTGCGTCCTTCTGGGCATTGATCGCCTAGGGCTTTTTCCCGGAACCCTGTTCCCAGGCCGCTGCACGCCCTTTCACTTGAGAGGTAGTGGAAGGGTGGATTTGATGCTCTGATCAAATTCACTAACGCCTTTCCTCTACTTTTGAGGTGAAAACATGCTCGTCGATCCCTTCGACATATCCTCAGAGGAGAGCTCATCGGAGGACTCGGGCTCCTCTGAGACTGTTCCGTCTAATTCAGGAAGCTCCTCGGGGGATTCGGAGTCGACCGAGGTGATTGATGCTGGAAAAGCCTCTAGGGAAGAGGTTGGTGCTCCTGAGGTTGCGCAAGAAGAAACTAGAGTGTTGGCTCCCAAGGAGTGGGTCGTAGAAGATCTACTGGACAAAGTTTCTTCGTACGCTAGACCGCGAGCGGATCCTTTGCCAGTGGTGGGGGATCCTGATCATTGGAGGGTGACTTGCCCGGGTGACGATGATCGTATCTTCTCGGAGTTCGGTGGAAGAAAGTTTGCTATGTACGAATACGCCATCACGACTTTGGGAATTAGGACGCCCTTTAGCGATCTGGTGTGCTCGGTACTTGGTTACATGGGAGTAGCCCCGTCGCAGCTGCACCGTAACTATTATGCTTTCATGATGGCATTTGAGATGAGGTGCGAGCATCTGGGAGCGGGGGCTAACCTTCCTCTCTTTTTCCGGCTATTCTCTCTGCAACGCCAGGTGGGGTGTGGGACCGATCGAAAAGGATTCATCTCTTTCAAGCAGCGAGCAAAAATTTTCAAAGCACACTCGGAGTCGATTAGGTCGTTCAAAGGTGACGATGTTTTGATCGAGCCTTTGACCAAAGGAGATACTAGGACGATCAGCTTTATGGGCAATGAAACTGATGAGAACGACGTGCCTCGGTTGGATGCTGAAGATCGACCGATTCGTAGGAGGATCTAGAGGTTCCCCTTCTCTTGGGAGCACATTCATTACGGGAGGCCGGTGTGTGACTTTATGCAGGTAGGGGATAACCTGGGTGAGGATGGTGCGACCAGTTTTGAAGAATTCTGCAAGCTGGTATTATCTTTTACCCCGATCCCTTTGGTTGATGGGGAGGGGAAACTGATGCTGGCTTCTGATGGAGGGGAGGCTGTGGAACGTCCGTTGATCAAAGTCATAACTCTCCTGGCCTGTAAGAACGGGCAAGAAGTGTCTGACTTTTTTGGTATTTCTCGTTTTTTATTTTGTTGTTTGCATGTCGTGCTTCTGTGCTCGTGATTGGCCCGACCTTTGTCTCTTTTTTTCGCAGGTTTGATGAAGTCGCTGGACAAGATCCAGGAGAGGTTGTTAAAGGGAAACAAGCGGAAAGCCAGACTATTCAGACCAGATTGGTCGGGAACGACACGAGTGGCTCTGGTTCGGGCCCTATCGCTCGAGGATCATCAGGCGTGTTTTCGGGTTCCACACTAAAAAAACATAAGGTTGGAGCGGTTGTTACTAATCTGACGACGAATGCCCCCGCAAAGCCAAAGCATCCCTTACCTTCGTGCTTCGTGAAACATAATTTCTTTGAATGCAAAACTATGGAGGTCGACCGGGCAGATTCGTTGTACCTCCAGCAGATGGATCGTCCTTCCCTGAGGCTGTCATTGGCGCAGGATGCCAGTACGGTGATGCGGATGTTGTCGATGGCATCCATGTTTGCTGAAGGGATTTCTGGGCAGGAGCTCGAAATTAAGCGACTGAAGAATCTCTCGGCCGCCTCTGAAGAGAAAGCGAAGAAAGCTGTCGAGGATGCCGAGGTTGCGACTGCGGAGCTGGTGGTGCGAGTGGACGTTATCGCCAAGCTGGAGGGGGACAAAAAGAAGGTAGTCGATCAAAATAGGAAGCTGAGAGAGACCTTCTTCCCTAAGGATGACGAGGATGAGGACACCAAGGGGTTGATGAGTCTGGCGCATTTTCTAGCGCGACTGGATCGGGACCTCGAGTATCTAAGGGACTCGACTAAGTTGAGTTTCCAGAACGCTGTGGACCAGATAAAGGCCCTCCATCCCGAGGTGAACCTCGATACTGACCAAATCAGCTACCTGTATAAGGTTGAAGATGGTCGGATTGTGGTCCCTGATTATATGGTCATGGACAATTCTCAACCTGGGGAATGTGAGCAGCCGATCCAGCCAGCCGTCCAGCAACTTCCGAATAAAGACCAACCTGGGGTGCAAGAGGGTGAGGGTAATTAGGTCGGCCTGCGAGCCTAAATTACTTGTAATTTTAAAATTTTTGTCTGGGGACTTGGTCCCTTTTTCATGTAATCTTGAACAAATCGGCCTTTAGGGGTCGCGACCTTTTGAATTAATGTTTTCGACCTTGGTGGTCGTTTTTTTACAATTTATGTAGCCTTTTGACTTTGGGTATGATTGCCCGTCCGTCGGAGGACTTTGTTTTTAAACGTTTATTTTTTCGTTAAGTGTTTCGCGCTCGTTTGGAACGTGACGTAATGGTCGATGACAAAGGGGGACGAATACTCGTAAGGGATGTGATCCATCGGTTTGGGGGACCGATCGGACGTGTGGAAGTTGATCCTGGGTCGGTATCCAGGTCAAGTTTATGGCTCGGACGTCTGTGGCTTGAACGTCCCATCATGAGCTTGGGTTCTTCCTGGTCGTGGTACTTAGGCGATGTCGGGCACGTTTGAGTACCCGTACGTGCGACAGTTACTTTCCTCGTCATAATGAGGAGGTGTTGTTAGTAAAACGTTTTGGACTGCGATGCTTGTACCTAGGCATGCAAGTTTGGTAGGATCTTTCGCCCTTCGTAGGGGGTTAAGGCGACCTTCATACTAGCTGTAGTATTGTTTAAGTTTCTCGGTGTTCCACGGCCGTGCGAGCTCTTCCCCCTGGATATTTTCTAAGTAGTAGGCTCAATTTTCGGTTTTTGCTCCAACGCGGTATGGGCCTTCCCAGTTTGGTGCTAGTTTCCCTTCTCAGGAGTCTTTGTGGTTTTTCCTTAATACGAGGCTCCCGACCTCGAACGCTCGTTTAATAACTTTCGCGTTGTGTCGTGCTGCGATTTTTTGTTTGAGCGTGGCTTCACGGAGAGATGCTCCTGATCGGATTTCTTCGACCAAATCGAGCTCCTCTCTTAGCATTTCTGAGTTAGTGTCTTGGTCCATGGATGATTATGTGCGCATGGATAGTATGTGCATTTCTATGGGGATGACAACTTTGGTTCCGTATGCTAGTCGGAACGGGGATTCTCCGGTCGTTGAATGAGGCATTATTCTGTATGCCCAAAGGACGCTATGCAGCTCTTCGACCCAGCGTTTCTTGTGTTCGTCCAGTCTTTGATTGAGGCCCCTCAATATCACTCTGTTAGCAGCTTCAGCCTGCCCGTTAGTCTGAGGATGTTCGACATAAGGGAAGTGTTGTTTGGTTTCGACCGAGGATACAAATTCTTGGAAGTGTTTGTCGGTGAACTGTGTTCCATTGTCTGTCACGATGGCAAGCGGTACCCCTAATCGAGCGAGGATGTTTCGCTTGAAGAAGCGTAGGTTGTTCAGTGCGGTGATATTGGCCAGGGCCTCTCCTTCGATCCATTTGGTGAAATAGTCGACGCCTACGATGATATATTTGTTTTGGTCGGTGCCAATGACGAAGGGCCCAAGGATGTCTAGTCCCTACCAAGCGAATGGCCATGGGGACGACAGTGATTTTAACTCAGTAGGGGGCTTTATTTGTATGTCATCGTGCCGTTGGCACTTGTCACATTTTTAAACGTGTTCCTTCGTGTCGTCCTGCATCGTTGGCCAGTAATATCCTGCCCGTAGGATCTTACGAGCGAGTGACCTTCTGCCGGGGTGTTGTGAGTTGATTCCCTCGTGGACTTCTCTCAACACGTGTGGGAAGTTTTCTTCCTCGACACATCTGAGGAGTGGTGTGGAAAATCCTCAGTGATACATTTTTCCTCCGACCATAGTGAACGAGCACGACCTACGTCGCGCGGTGCTGGCCGTTTTTGGGTATGCTGGTAACTTGTCTTTGGTCAGGTAATTAAATACCGGGGACATCCAATAGTTAGCGTCGCCTATGATGTTGATGTCTATTGGTGTTGACATTTTTCCTCTGACCATCGTGTACGAGAACGACCTACGTTGCATGGTGATGGTCATTTTCGGGTCTGCTGGTAACTCGTCTTTGGTCAGGTAATTAAATACCGGGGTCACCCAACAGTTAGCGTTGCCTATGATGTTGATGTCTATTGGCGTTGGCGTTTTTCTAATGCTGGATTGGAGGAGTATCTCCTGTATGACGGATTTGTTGCCCCCTTTTCTCTTGGTGCTTGCCAGTTTGGACAATATATCCGCTCGGATATTGTTTTCGCGTGGGACGTGCCTGACATCTACGTTAGTGAATCGTTTTAGCTTTTCCTTGACCAAGGCTAAGTATTCGGCCATGTTGTCGTTTTTAGCTTGAAAATATCCTCGTACTTGGTTAGCGGCCAACTGTGAGTCTGTGCATATTATTATCTATTCTGCTCCCAGGTCGTCAGCAAGGCGTAACCCGGCCAAGAAGGCCTCGTATTCTGCCTGATTATTGGATGTGGGGAAAGACAGGGCAAGGATTCTTCGATGAGTGTTCCCTCCTCGCTTTCTAACAATGACCCCGACCCCGCTGCCTGTCGAGCTAGATGCTCCATCGACGAAAATGGTCCATTTAGATGAAGATGTTGCTGCTTGCTCGTTGAAGATAAGCTCTGCTACGAAATCGGCTAATGCTTGAGCTTTGACGGCCTGCCGTCCTTCATATTTGATGTCGAACTCGACCAATTCTAATGACCATTTAAGCATTCGACCGGCCATGTCGGGTCTTTCGAGCATCTGTCTGATGGGTTGGTCCTCTCTGACGACGATAGTATGGGCCAAGAAGTAGTGTCGTAACCTCCTTAATGCGAAGAATAGGGATAGAGCTACCTTTTCGTGAAGTATTTGGGTTTTTGCCCCTCGGGGAGTTCTCGAATAAGGGTTGCACTAACGGCTTCATTCGCCACTGCGAGGTAAAGGTATAGCGTTTCACCTGCATTGGGCCTGGAAAGTACCAGTGGTTCAGAAAGTGCTTTATTTAGGTGAGCTAGGGCTTGCTCACATTCGCCGGTCCACTCGAAAGCTGATTCTTTGCGGAGGAGTTTGTAGAATGGGAGCGTGTGATGGGCGGATTTAGCCACAAATCGAGCGAGGGAAGCGAGCACTCTGTTTAGTGATTGTATGGATTTTTTAGAGTTTGGGGTAGGTATTTCTGTGAATGCTCGACATTTATCTGGGTTGGCTTCGATCCCTCGCTCAGTTAAGTAGAACCCGAGGAATTTACCTGCCTGAACTCCGAAGGTACATTTTTATTTGTTGAAACGCATCTTGCTTTTTAAAGCTTGGTCGAACAACTTTCGTAGGTGGGAAGCATGATCTGTTTCTTCCTGGGACTTGACTATCATGTCGTCCATGTATACTTCGAGCATGTCCCCTATTTCAGCTCGGAAAACTTTGTTCATCATGCACTGATAAGTGGCACCTGCATTTTTTTAGACCGAAAGGCATAATGTTGTAGTAGTAATTGCCCGGTTCGGTCATGAAGGCCGTGTGTTTTTTGTCGGCCACGGCCATGGGAATTTGATTATATCCTGAATAAGCATCCATAAATGAGATTAGTTTGAAACTGGCCGAGTTGTCGACCAATTTTTCGATATTTTGCAGAGGGTAAGCATCTTTCGGGCAATCCCGGTTAAGATCAGTATAATCAATGCACATTCGCCATTTTCCATTAGATTTTTTGACAAGTACAACATTGGAAAGCCAGGTGGTGTACCTGGCCTCCGTTACAAAGTTCGCCTCTAGGAGGCCTTCTATAGCTTTTTCAGCCGCTTTAGCTTTTTCGGTCGACTATTTTCTCCTCCGTTGGGCAATGGCCTTGTGATTCAGATCGATGGAAAGATGGTGACATGCTATGTCTGGATCGAGCCCAGGCATTTCCGCTGCGCTTCATGCGAACAGGTCGGCATTCCCCCTCAGACATGCTTGTAGTTGTCTTCTTGCTAATTCTGGGAGGTGTGCTCTGATCTTCACGCATCTGATCGGGTCCTCTCCTAACGGGATCAATACGAACTCACCGTCGGGGATAGGTAGGGTTAAAGAAGAAGAGGGATGCTGATAATTTTCGGTCTCATCTGGAAACCTGCAATTGTGGTCGATGGAATCGACCCGGGGGAGAGGTGCGGGTGCATCAGTGTTCGGGGAGCAAGCTGAGGGGGAGGTTTTTGGCTGGTACGATATCGAGCTAAGGCCTTTAGAGGCTTCTTCGAAACAATGTCGGGCAGCTTCCACGTCACCATGTAAGATGGAGACCCTGCCTTAAGTGGTGTAGTACTTCATCTTTAGATGAACGGTGGATGGTGTCGCTCCCCGGTTTTCTATCCTGGTACAAACACGAAAGTGGTGCGGAAAGAGGTAGAGTCACCAGCTAGGCATTTTTATCCCGAAGGAACGGGAATGGTAATGCTGCACAAACCAAAGAAAAGAAAGGAAGGACACGGGTCCTGCGAACCAAAGAGACTGAGTTCGGGAGCCGGTTATGACCTGGGAAGGTATTAGCACCCTAGATCGTCTGCCGTACCCGACGGGATCCACACTTGCAAAGAAATTGTTTCAAAGGGTGAAAGAATGAAAGTTGCTGCAAAGAAAAGGAACTAAACTTGAGAAAAAAAAAGAAAGGGGAAAATCTAGGGAAAATAAAAGAGTGTGCTCGAACGGGCCCTACCCCGCTGCCTACGTACCTCATCTGGACATGAGGATTAGAGACGCCGTAGTTCCCCTGACTAGGGGAAGAAACGATTGCTTGTGTCTTAAGGCTTGAACTGCCTATGTCAATGCTTAGGTGTTGCAGGCTCGGACGATGAGTGTGTAACCATCTTGCATAATGACAAGAAGAAGCAAGTTCACTGAGGGTGCGAGGGAGATGAGAAAAGAATTCCCGAAGGAAAGACGATTATCATTTGTTTGTGTTTTTTAGAGCTTTTTATTGGTGTGGCACAAGAGAGTGAACTCAAGCTCTTTTCCATGGAATGTGTACTTGTTACTACATTCCAAGATGGAATAATAGAACAAGCACATCAAGCAAGGAGAACGTATCCAAGACTTGTTTCCAAAGGCAATGGCCTAAATTCATTGACTTGTTGAATTTATTAGGTGTTTTAGTGATTAACAATGAAGAAGTGTTTTTTAGGGTTTTTCTTGATGAAGATGACTTCATGATCCGACTTGTGCATCATGCTAGACAAATGCACTATTCCAAGATGGAATGAATACATATGCCCCATGGAATAAGGCTATTACACAAGAAGTCACTTCTTTTTATTAATGTTTTTTAGGTTTTGTTTCGATATGAGAAGGGAAAGAAACCAAAGGAGCAAAAAGGTAAAAGTATAAAATGGGGAAAAGACTAATCCTAAAGTTGTCATGCAAAAGAGGTCCTAAGGTTAGTGAGGTTTCAACTATCCTAAGAGAAAAGAAGAAACAAAGAAAGAGCAAGAAGAGGGAGAAAGCTAGCAAGCAACTTACTCCTCTAAAGAATGCTGAAAGAGGGGGATGAGAACGAGACTTTTGTTCGATAACTATTAAGTTATGCCTACGTATCCTCTCGTGCAATGAGGAAGTCAGAACATCGTAGTTCGACTCAAAGAGGCTGGGATGTTTTTGTTGTGAACTGCTTACTTGTCTATGCTCAAGTGTATGACTCGTCTGGCTCGAGTGCTAACTGTCTTGCATTAGATGGAAGAAGCCAATTCTCGCTTATAGAATGAGTGTGGTGAGGAAAGAATCCCGAAGGAGACGATTATTGTTTGTTTTTGTGTTTTCAGTTTTGTTATTGTTTTTGGTGTTTTGCATAAGTTAATGAGCTTAAGCCTAAATCAAGGGTTTGTAAACTCATTATATCCCCCCTGATTAGGGATAATGAGCCCACTTAAGTATGAGATAAGCATCTCAACTTAATTACCATGATGATGTAGGATTAAGATCATTAACCTAATTGTGATTATTTAGATGTTTTTGGGTTTTTGTTTAGTGTTAAGTAATGATTTTAATCTCTAATCACAGATTAGTGAACTCATTTCACCATCCTAATAGAAGGATAATAGATGAGAACACTCAAGCTGAGGAAGATACCTGAACTTAATCCATGGTTAAAGACTAAATTCATTATATAACAAGCCTTTATTAAGTGTATTTTAATTAAGGGATGAGATTAATAAGTGGGTTTTAAGTTTGTAAGACAACTTGAGGGGGACTTGTCCATTAAACACTAGGGTTAGTCCCTCTTAACCATAAGGAAGAGATAGAACCCTAATGTAAGGCCCAAGTTACAAGATAAAGTCTTGGTGGTTATTAGTGTGTTTTGATTAAGAGGTTTAAACAAATTAAAGGTTTAACACTTAGGATTAAAGTTGTACACTCCATCCTAAGAGAAGGATGCAAGCATAATCCTAATTCCAAAGTCCTAAAACTTTAAGAGTTTAGTCTCTGATTATTGAGATGAGAAGAGAGACTCAAGGAGACTCAAAGGTAAAAGAGCTAAGGGGGACTAAACACAACCCTAAATATTATCATGCTTGGATATCCTATGGTTTGTGAGGCTTAAGAGAAAAGATCTTCAAGGAAGCCAATAATGGAAGAAGCAGATGGAAGGAGGAAGAAGCAGAAGAATAAATTACTTACTTCCTAAGAAGATAAGTAACTTAAAGGAAGAATACTCTTAATAGTTTTGATTATTTGAGAAAATAATACTCTTAATATAATGTGTTGGATTGATGTTTTATGAAGAAATGTGACACCTTCTATGAATTACGCTGATAACATTTTACTTAAATTGTTTGTGGGGTAGAAGGGTGTTACATTAGTAGTATCAGAGCAGGTCGGTCCGTCCGGCCAATATCGTTTAATGTTGTTAATATCTTAGTACGTGGCATGTGTGTGAAACACTGTCGGTACTTGTTGTTAGTTCTAGTCATTGTCTGCAGGTGTTGGTTTATAATTAAGTGAGGGAAAGACTTGCCCCAGAATGTTATTGGTATGAAGAAGTTGGTTCGAGTTGATGTTGGTTACGAGAGTGCAAGGTTGTGAAGAGGATGTTGTTGTGGACCAACAGGCGTTTGTGTAATACCTCAAAATTTGCCCTCATATTTATTCCCTCTACTGGCATATCATTTTGCATTCATCAGCATTTCTTCTCAATTCATTAACATCATAGTAGTTCATTTCATTATTTCATAAGGCATGTGATCAGGGCTCATGGAAATTAGGGTTTCTTACTTTATCTGTATCTATCAAGGATTGAACTGGTGGAGAATATTTGCTAATAGATCTGACCCATTCTTGAGGTGTTCGATCAAGTTCGCTTTGAATAAGGGTGTTGGCTCTCTGTAACGCCTCAAGTTGTGTTCTTCTTCATTGAATATCTCAAGGAGAAATTGGAATTATGGTTCATGATTTGATCTCAAAGGCATTTCACCAATGGAGTTTGAGGATATTAGAATATTGGTTTGAATTCATATGTTTGTGGAATAACTATTCGGGATCGTGAGGAGTTTACTATGGCATCAAATTGCTTAAGAGTGGAGCAGGTCAAAGGGTTTGTTTCAAGCTAAGGGAGAATACACAGTTATGATTCATCTGGAAGACGTCACCATCAGTGCAAATATTGTCACTGTTTTCAACACCTGAATTCGTCAAAATCCATTAAATCTAGGTCATTGTCCAAAATTCGTTTTGTTATCCGTTCACATGACAAAGACTCGCTTTCCTTTCAATTCCATATTTTATCAATTCCATGACCGATTTCTAAGCACACTTTAAAAGTTCGCAATTTTGTGGGCCCATTTAAAGCCCATTAGCCATACAAGCCTAGTTAACATTCCTAACCAAGTTATGAATCCACCTTCATTCATTTTTGGTGTATTAAGTGGATCCATTCTTAAATCATCCAAACACATATTTAATTGAGGGTTGACCTTGTTTTCTTTTCTAAATTCAAAAGCTATTTCATTATGAAGATTCCATTCAAAATATTTGCATAAAAAAACTTCCAACCAATTTTTTTTATTATTTCTATTCCATATGTTCTTTTAAGCCACATTCAAACTAATGGTCCATGCCTAATGTTACAAGGGGTTGGTTTTGAGTGACTTTAATCCGTCAACTGCACCGTAACTTTACCTCACAGTCTCTAACAACACACCCTTTCTCATCTTAATTATTGTTTTTTTTCTTTTATTTTATATTCCAAAAATGTTACAATTTGCCTGAAGTCACCAAGGTCACACCTCCTCAAAGTTATTGAATCCTTTTCCTTTCCTGTTACAAGTTATAGGAGGTGTTAACAGAATTGATTTTCTGTTTGGCGCTCCCCAACAAACATTCATTGGATTGAATTCACAACAAAAATAATAGGGATAAAAGGCAATTACACCAGAAAAGTTCAGGAAAATTAGTTACAAATGTAACTGATATATAAGAAGCAGAAAGTATGCAACAGAAACAAAAGAAATTCTCCAAAATCTTTATCTTCAACCAGGATTCTTTCACCCCTTCATCAACAATTCATTCCCAAAAAAAACCACAGCACGTCCTCATCAAGAACCTACGTCACCAAGATTCAATGTCGACACGAAGGACTTCATTCAATTCCACAACCTGCATTCATTAGCATCCCACATAATCACGACAATAACATAAGTTTTACCTTCAGTAATCAACAATAACTCAGGCACAATTAAAAGAACACAGAAGTGGAAGAAGCTAAGACACAAGAATATGACAAGGGCTCAAATTCAAAGAGGACTCGCAGAATGGAAACGGCATTGTGCAGGAAGAAGAACAATAGAACTGAACTTACCAAGATAATCGCGTCTTCGTCAACAATATGCAGCTTCAAGAACCTTCTCAAGCATTCAATCATCATGGCCGCGGCTCTTCCACGAGTCCTTGTAGGCTCTCATCATCTTTTGGATTCTTATTCGAAAGATTATACATCGTCGATGCAACATCAGAGCCCCTTCATATTTAAGCAGGACCTGCACGCAAAAGCAATTTTTCTGTAGCAAGAAAAAGAAGAAATCCAAAATGGGATCAGTTAGTACTCTATCTATCCAAACCATTAACAAAATCAGGAAATCATTTACCAACCATTCAAACTAATCCTAACTGGAATTCTAACAACTGAGTAACAGAATTGAAGCTGATTTTACCTGAAGCTTCCAGAAGGTTTCCCTGAGAATCTTCCAGAAAGATCTGGATAATCAGCTCCTTTAAATCAGGAGCATTACTCCTCTGAAGTTTTTTTCACGATTCCAATTTCTTTTCCACAGTTTTCTCTCCTTCAACCTTCTCTTCCAATCTCTTTCATCTCAAAGCTCTTCCATCATCAAGAACCTCGCTGCTTCTTCTCCCTCAATCAGCCATTCATGATCCTCATTTCATAGGCTTCAGCTTGATGAGTTGCAGTTTGAACCAATCCTCCATCACCAATGTTTATGACTTCTTTTTCAACCGTTAATCTGCAAGAACAATAGTTAATATTGGTTCAGATTCGCGCGGAAGAATAAACACAAGCATATACCATAATGAGCTCATGATATGCTCCATGAACTGAGAAATGGGATTATGGCTGAGAAGAGGAAAGGGATTTGAGATATTCATACCTGAAGGACGAATTCGATTCTTATCGAGGAATTCACCATCGTCATCAAGAGTTCGGGTTCTCGGCATCTTCATCTTTTTCGTCAAAACAATTGAGCCCTCAATCAGTTTCTTTGAAGTGTGGATTTGAGCGTTTTGTTGGCACACGATCGTCTCAGGTTGCGCTTTCATCCATCTGAATATTCGGTGTCGTCGTCTCCGCAAGTGAAGCTCCTAACCATTCGCAACTATCGTCAAAGTTCTTTGATCCAGGTACGAATCTGGAGTGTCTTTAGGCGTAAGATTGTTGATTGTCGTTGATGCATTGATCTCATAGTAGAGCTGTTTTGTTTTCGCTCATTTTTGCTTCGGATTCGGTAAGATTGGATTTGGTCAGGTTAGGGTTTCTGTGTCAGTAGGGAAGATGAAGCTTAGAGGTTTAAGTTCACGGTGAGGTGGTGGTGAACGGCGGCGGAGGCTAGGAATAAGAAGGCTTAGGGTTTCGTGAGGGTGATGAAGAAGATGAAGACGAAGCAGGGGGTTACGGCGCTAGGGAGGAAGAAGAAAGAGGAATTAGGGTTGTTAGATATTTAGGTTTTGATTCAATTTATATTTTAATTAACTTTGTAATCATATTATAGTTTAATTCAGATTTAATTAAATGTTGTGATAAGATTATAATTTAATTAAGATTGTTAGAAATATTATCATAAGGATTAGTTTAATTCTGATTTTAGAAAAATATTATTATAAGTTAATGGTTTAATTGATTTCTAAATTAGGAATTTATAAAAAGAAATATCATAATAAAAAACTATATTTTAATTTAAGATTTTAGAAGATATTAATTCACAAGATTATTAGAAAATTTTTTTTTTTTCTTTTTTTTAAGACTTTAGGAAATTTTAATCATAAGTTAGGTTAATACATTTTTTTAAATTAAAACATTAAATTCATATAAAACTATTAGTTAATTCTTTTTTTTATTATTTAAGGTAATTCTTTTTTTTGAGACTATGGTTGAATTTCAGATTTTAGGAAAATATTATGTTAAGATTATTAGAAATTTATTTCATTTTTTTTCCTAAGTTAAGGTTTTAGATTAAGTTTCATAATAAGATT
The DNA here is from genome assembly GCA_963966055.1 of Lathyrus aphaca. NCBI lineage: Eukaryota > Viridiplantae > Streptophyta > Magnoliopsida > Fabales > Fabaceae > Lathyrus > Lathyrus aphaca. The sequence continues at coordinate 620,982,958 of OZ014519.1, forward strand.
AGTTAATTCATTTTCTTAAATTCAGATTTTAAATTAAATATTATAATAAGTTTAGCTTAGTTCATCTCTTTTAATTAAGATTTTAATTTGAACATTATTATAAGATTAGTTAATTCATTAGTTTAAATTAAGACTTTAGGAAATTTTAATCATAAGTTAGGTTAATTCTTTTTCTTAAGTTAAAATATTAGCTTAATTGATATAATTATAAGTTTAGAATTAAATTCATTTTCTAAGATTAAGAGTTTAATTCATATTTTAGATTAAAGGTTTAATTCATTTTTAATAAGACTATAGTTTAATTAAGATTTTTTTAGAAAATATATTAGTAAGTATTTTCTCTCATTTTCTTTAATTAAGTTTTTTTAGAAAATATATTAGTAAGTATTTTCTCTCATTTTCCTTAATTAAGATTTTTAGAAAATATTTTAGTAAGTATAGTTTTACTCATTTTCTTTAAATTAAGATTGTTAGAAAATATTAAGTTTAGTTTAATTCTTTTTCTTTAATTAAGATTTTGGAAAAAATATTATAATAGGATTAGTTTACTTCATTTTTGCTTAAATCAAGACTATTAGAACTTAAATTAAGATTTTAATTTGAACATTATCATAAGACTATTATTTAGAAGCATTTATCATAAGATTATTATTTAGAAGCATTTATCATAAGATTATTATTTAGAAGCATTTATCATAAGAGTATTATTTAGTTTATAATCATAAGTTTAGAATTTAATTCATTTTCTAAGATTAAAAATTTATAAAAAAAATATTATTATTAGATTAAGGTTTAATTCACAAGATTATTAGAAATAATTCAATAAAAAGTAATCTTAAGCTAAGGTTTTAGGAAAAATATTATCTTAAGATTAGTCCATTTCAATTTTTAAGTTAATTAAAAAAATATGTTTAATTCCTAAAATATGTTTAAAAAATATGGTTAATTAATAAATATTGTTATCAACACCCCTGCTTCCAGGCCCATTAGAAAAACAACCATAAAGAACTACTTCCAGCACCTCCCTGGTTCTAACGAAAATGGGCTCAAGTCCATTGCTCTTCACACTCCCTCTGTTAGGCCCATGGAAAATAATAACCAGAAAAATAACTAAATATCCCCTGCATAATTTCCTTAGATTGTTATTTTGTTTTAATCCTAGTTTAAAATTTATCCAATAAAAAATAATAAAAATCATTAGAAAATTCCCCAAAAAATTAAGAAGCTTAATAAGTCATTTTAGAAAGTTGGGATATTTTTATTTTCTGAAATTTGATTATTTTTGAATAAATTCTGAATTATTCTTTTAATTAGCCTCATTTGTATTTCTTTTAATTATGCTGGATTTTGTTCATTTTATTTAAGTAACTTCCAGCAACTTTTTTGAGCCATTCTTTTTTCTGTAATTAAAAGACTCATAATAGTTCTTAGGATATTTTTTATGGAATTTTTAGGAGCTTTTATCTTATGTTTTAGTGATATAATCCTTAGGAAATAGTAATTAATTCATAGCTGGAAATAATTAATTGCTAGGCATAGAAAAATGAGTTTTTTTTAGGATTCCTCTTAATACCATATTTTATATAGTGTTAGGACCCTATAGTTTAAGTTTCACAATTTTTCTAGAAGTTTTAGTATTTATTTAGAATATTAGTTTAGGCTTAGTTAGGCATAATTCCCATTAGTTTAGGCAATTGGAAGAAAATAAAGTTCAATATAAAAATAATAGTGTAGCTTAAGTTTAGTCATAGAATTTAATATTAGGCTTAGGTTTAGTTTAATTTGATTTTTTAGAATGAGTATTAGGATTAGCTTAGATTTAGAACTTAGGCTTAAAATTCATTTCCATGTAGAAGTGGAATAAATAAATAGACTATTTATTTTTTAATTCATGTCATTGAATCCCTTTTAGAATGTTACTTCTTATGTTTAATTTCTTTGTTTTGCTTTATCTTGATCTTACAACTTGTATAGGCTTCCCCCATTTATTCTTAGAATCAACTTAATTTCATTAAGAAGTAAGTTGAATTCTAGTAGTTTTTAAGTTTCCATTAGGAATAGAAAACCTCATTAACCATTAGGATCACTTGTAAATAAATAAACAAACATTAGGATTGAGTCTTAGTCCCTTAGATTTTTCCCTTTTCCAACTTGAGTCATTCTTTATCCCTTCAAAAGAAAAGCAACCAAACACTTAATAAAAACCGAACAATCTTGTACGACACGAGACTTTGTTGCGGAGTGTTTATACGCGTCCTGTTTCGGGGCGAGGTGTAAATACTTCCCGCGATGGATAGGTCTTAGTACAAGACAGTTCACAAACAAATTCAAAACACTTCTTTTAAAAGATAAAAACAAATAATAAGCGACTATCCTGCGGGAACTTCTCTTCTCATCTCATTCACTCACAACGCGAACTCGCGAGACTTGTCTCGCATGCAAGACGGTAAACGCACTCGTACCAGACGAGCCTGCAACACCTGAGCATAGACATACGCAGTTCCAGCTGTAAAAAAAAACACAAACAAATAGTTCCCGCCTAGGTTAGGCGAACTACGTCGACTCTGATCCTCATTATCCCGATGAGGTACGTAGGCAGCGGGGTAGGGCCCGTTCGAGCACATTCTTTATTTTCCCTACATTTCCCCTTTTCTTTCCATTTTCTTATTTCAGTTCGTTTCTCATTTCCAATTTCCAATTTCCAGTTAGCGGTTTTATTCAGCAGCAGTTATTCTTCTCACCCTTTGAAACAAAGCAAGCAAGCGTGGATCCCGTCGGGTACGACAGACGGATTGGGGTGCTAATACCTTCTCAATTCGTAACCGACTCCCGAACTCAGATCTTTGGTTCGCAGGACCTTGTCCTTTCCTTCTTCCTCAGGTTTGTGCAACATTACCTTTCCCATTCATTCGGGATAAAAATGTCTGGCTGGCGACTCTAACCTTTCCGCGCCACTTTCGCGTTTGTACTAGGATGAAAATCCCGGGAGCGACAGCTGGCGACTCTGCTGGGGAATTTAACCTGATTCTTCCGGTTTCCCTTGTAGAGTCAATCCTAGCGCCTGTTTGGCTTTGCTTCTTTGGGTGTTTATTTGTTTATTGCTGAGTGCTTTAGTTTAGTTTTACTGTTTTTATTTACAGTTTTATTTACAGCTTTACTTTATCACATTTATTTACCGCTTTCAGTATTTTATTTTCCATGCATCATATTATACTGGACTGTCTGGCTGTGCTGGTTTTCATTTTTTCTGTGGGTTGGGAGTTACTGTGAGATAAGCCAACTACCCGGCTTGAGTGCACTATAGGATTAGCGTGGACACGTTGTGCTCGCATGGTTACATGATGAGTGGTGATGTGTTCCACACCCAGGTTGCGACTGTCTTGGGACTATTCTGTGTGGGGGTTCTTCCCCACTTCAGGGTACAACCTTGATGGTTATGTGCAGCTGGGGACCGATCATTGAGAACCTTTGTGGAAACATCCCTCTCCAGTGATGACAGTGGCAGACCACATTTGTTGGCAAACCCACTCGCATCCGAGGGTCCATTGGGAACTCGCATAGGATGGCCTGGTTCTCTCACAGGAATTCAGTTAAAGCAAAACTGTTCGTATGACGATAGTATTGTACCCTTCGGGATGAATGTACTATTGTTTCTCGATTCAGTGCTTGAAGCTGAGGACTTATGAGGGATGCTTGTTTCCTTGGACTCAGCTGAGGCCTCCCTGAGTAGTACATAATGCCAAACCGATTCCCTGATTTGGTCATGAGCCATTTCTCGGAAATGGTGAACGTATTATTGCTATTCGGCTTTGAGAGTCTGTGATGTTGACCCGAGTAGCACACCCGTGAGATTGGGAGGGGTTTACAGGTTTGCAGGAACCCTAAACTTCAACATACCCGCTTTGCCAGTTTTGTTTTATGATATTATCTGGTGCTATATGGTTCTTTGATTCTGAGATCCGGGATTTCTATTCAGAGAGATTGTTACTGTGATTACCATGGTGACCCTGATATTGTGACTGCTATTATGACTCTCCACAGACACTTGGCTCGTTGTTCAGCTTCAACACCATCAGTGATTATACTATTATGTGATCCAGTTTTACAGTTATTGGGTTCTTAGTTATGGGGTTCTATACAGAGATGGTGCTACTATTATGGTTCTATTCGGACACTTGACTCATTGCTCAACACCGGCACCAACATCAGACCATTGATCACATGCCTGTTGCATACATGACATCATAGCATTTCTGCATACATGTTCGGTTATTTTCGAGGATTACATATCTGAATCATGTTATTGGATTTTTTCTGTATCAAAACTTGAATCAAAGCAGATAGATTCCTCAGAAATAATTGAACATGGAATTTGCATACATCCTTGCATTCTTGACAGGTGTTCAGAGATAAATTCTTTTCCTGACTTGATTTCTCATCAGAATGGACAACTTGAATCACAATCATCAAGGTATATATTTGAAGCAACTCCGGACGGAGGTAATCGAAGGAAGACCCAGCTGAGGCCATTCAGGGCAGAGATATAAGCTTTATTTCAAAACCAGAAACTGTTGAAACAGGAAGTCAACCAGATGAAGACTCATATGAACTTGGTTATGGAAATTCTGAATGAAGCTATTTTTATCCCTATTGAGGGGAACTACGCTGCTCTGATTCTCTATTGGTCAATGGAGATACGTAGGCAGGAGATCGTGCAGGATCTTTCCGAGCAAACTTATTTATCAACTTCATTTATCAACCTCTTCTCTCCAGATGTCATTTGTCAGCATCCAACCTGAGCTTCCCAAGAGTGTCCTAGGGGCAGAGCATGCGGGTAAAGGCCAAAACAACTTGAGAAGAAGTTTGATCATATGACGTACGTGCAACAAGTTTCATCATTTACGCAAATTCGGAGTGGTTGAGCTAATTGCATCAGGATCATCTCCGACAAAGTTTCCTTTGGGGTTTCAATGCCAAGTATGACTATCATTATGGGGCACCTGGCCTTGTAATTGAAGATTGCAAGTCTTTCAGAGGCAGAGGTGAAGACAAGGTCCAGAATTTGATCGACTCAAAGGTTATCATGCCAGAAAGTCTGCTCACATATTGAAGTCTCCTCATCAAATGGGTCTCCCAATTTGCAAAGGCGTCTTCAGAAGCAATAAGTCCAGACGGAGTCAAGTCTCCTCAATGATGGCAATGTTCAGCTTCTTTACTGCATTTCCACTTGTAGTTTATATTGTTTGCTTAAACATTTGTATGCATGCATGAAACTTATTTGTTTTTGAATGTTAACCATAATAAATGCACATGTTTTTCTTGAAGTAATCCATTCGTATTCACTCATGATTTTGTGTATGTGCATTGCAATACCAACTGTCGTGCTTAAAACTCTATCAGGGAGAATGACAGAATAAAAACGCAAAAACTTTAATTGTATGCCTTTGAGAAAGACCCTGTTGACGATGTACAGGCATTGTTCCAAATCCTAAACACCGGAGATATAAGGGAGATAGACCCTCGCCAACCCATTTGAGCCTTGAACTAGGAGTTTCTTTTTGCATGAAAAAAACCTCGTACTTAATCCAGGGGCAGGGTAGGCGTCAGTTAGTTTGACCGAGCATTCAAATTTCAAAAAGGAGTGCAAATCTGAGGATCCATTACCTTTCGTTTTACCAAATCAAGAGGTCTAATGACTAGAAACTACAATGGTTATCCCAAGAAAGTGGTCCAAAGACCGGAAACCACATTGGTTATTACTCATTAACCAAGAAGTGAGACAGTCACGACCCTCGCAAAGCAATCAAGACAAACAGTGTCACACGATTTGTTCAAAAAAATTAAAAAAAATGAAAAAGCCCGCTAAGTCGAAACTTGGAAACAGGTGACTTAGGCAAAAATTAGGGTATCCCGCTGGACTCTACAATCAAAGATTCACAAGAATCAGTCCAGGCAAAAGTTAGGGATAAGAAAAATAATGCAAAAGCAAAAGACAAAAAGGATTACACAAGAAAGATCCTTGAACAAGAACAAAGTTGTGTGGCACAGACACCAATGATAAGAGGGGTGACTGACTCCCAAACAACAACCTGAGTGGTGCTTAAACCGTAAGTGTAATTGGTTCCTCAACCATCACAAAACCCTTTTTGAAAAGTGAGCGCTTGTGAAAGCTAGCAGAACATAGGAATGGAGAACATCACGAAGATGGGTGGGCACAAATAAATTTTGAGCCTATATCTTTTGTTTCTATAACTGCTAACCAGGCCACGATACAACCCTCAAAAGTCCTAACTGAAACAGGGTTATTTTGAGAGCGTACTACCACGAGACCGCGTTCCTGACTCCTATGAGTGGTGTTGAAAGATTTTTGTTGGTGTTGCATGTGCATGCTTTCTATTATTCAAAAATTAATGTCGTATCTTAACCAGTGATTCGCTCACAAAGGTTTGCGACATCTTTTTTTAGTAAAACTTCAAGATTAATATGTGTGTTGCATTAGAATTTTCATTCTTAAAATAAACATTTTCTGCTTGCATACATTTGTTTGGCATCATAAAAGTGCATGTATGGAATCTCAGTCCAGGAGCTTAATCTTGCCAAGTTGAGAAGTCTGAAACTTCCGAAGGACAATCTGTCGAGGTGCACTTTTCAAGAAAACTCCATTGAGTAGGGATTTTCCCAACACTCGTAGCAAGAGCCAATTAATCTGGGGCAATCATGTCGAGCAATCTCTTCAAAATTCAGCCAAGCTGGGGCAATTAATTCGAGATCCAATCTCTCAAAGAACAATTGATCTGTGTGTTTTCTTCAAAGCACAGTCATTCAGAGGTGATCACTTCAAGGCTCGTACTGGGGCAGGCCACCCCAAGAGCACTAGAAGTTATTCTCTCCCGAAGACGGTTTATCAAAAGCACCTATCCGAAGTTCAATATACTGGGGCAGAATATCTCACAGTGATATGAGGTTCTTCATGAATCCTTGCGAGGCAAATTCTTGCACAAACCATGCAGTCTGGGCCAGTTATTTCGAGATCCGACGAATCTCTCCAAGAGTTTGAAGACACTGAGGCATCTCGTATGCCAGTTTTCTGTAAAATCCTCTTGAGACATTATCTTTTGATAGATCCTAATAGAAGGCGAGTTGAAGATTGTAAAGAACCATTGTTTACTCATGATTAGTTGACAACCTATCAACCCGGGGCTAGGGGCAAAGCCATTGTCAGCATAGTACTTCAAGAGTTATTTCATCAGCAAGCTTCATTGATCAAAATGTCTTAGCTAGTCTCATTAGACAATCCTTTCTCCAGCTGTGTGGAAAAGCGAAAGTTACTTCTTGATCAGAAGGGTATCATCGTCTCTCATCACCAGCATGAGACGCCTTACATCTCTCATTCCCAACATGAGAGGATTTATCTCTTATCCCCAGCAAGTGGCAGCTTGAGCTTTTATCTTCAGCAGGAAGCTTTATCATTGATATCACCCGTCATCCCCAATAATGTGGAAGTCGAAATTTCTCCCAGCAAGGTAGCAGAAGGTGGGTGTTATCCCCAAGTAGGAGTTTCCCTTCAAACAGGGGCAATTTTCAGCAGTATAAGGAGTGTCTTGCCTCCCCAGCAATTGCTTCCTCAGCAGTATCATACCTTGGGTTCTCAGCCAAGTCAAGAAGGTCCTCACTTCCCCGTCAGAGTTCAAGAAGAGTCCATCTCCAGCAGGGTCTTGGCTCTCCAATCTCAAAGTCCAATTTATTTTTGGCAATGGCGGCAGTTCAGATCCGGTGTATCATTGACAGCTTTCCCCGCAGAGTTGTCTTCTTCTCACAAAGATCAATCAGATCAATGCAGTGATCATCAGTTCCTCCCAGTCAAGCCATCAGGGATATCTATTATCTCCTCATCGGGAGACCCCTTTGCATTTGCATTTGCATCCAATAATCATCATTACATTTGCATCCTCCAAAGCGTAGCATTTCCATCATTATGAAGCATTGCGCCATAAATCCAAACATATGCATACCAGCATGGGCCAGTTTTGAGGTATATTACATAAGACCTGTTACATCTCCAATCAAATTGAAGTATTCCCTACAGAATGCAACTTCGTTTCCCAGGGTGGTTACTTCTACCACGTCTTGTTGTTATCCCCAATTGAGTTTTGTTTCAGTACAACAGTCTCATTTCTTCACGTCTCCGTTTCAGTACAATGGTCGCGTCTTGGGCTCTCGTTTAAGTACAACGATCCCATTCCTTTCGAGTCTCCATTTAAGTACAATGGTCTCGTCTTTGAGTCTTGTTTCAGTACAACAGTCTCATTTCTTCGCGTCTCCGTTTCAGTACAATGGTCGCGTCTTGGGCTCTCGTTTAAGTACAACGATCCCGAGTCTCCATTTAAGTACAATGGTCTCGTTTTTTAGTCTTGTTTCAGTACAACAGTCTCATTTTTTCGCGTCTCCGTTTAAGTACAACAGTCGCGTCTCGGGTTATCATTTAAGTACAATGATCCCGTTTTTCTTGGTTATGGATCAGTTGATACCATCTCCATGTTAGACCGGTTGATCTTATGTGAGTTATGAATCGGTTGATATCATTTCTCTTCGAGTTGTAAATCGGATGATATTACATTCTCGTTTTTCTTGGTTATGGATCGGTTGATACCATCTCCATGTTAGATCGGTTGATCTTATTTGAGTCATGAATCGGTTGATATCATTTCTCTTCGAGTTGTAAATCGGATGATATTACATTCTCGTTTTTTCTTGGTTATGGATCGGTTGATACCATCTCCATGTTAGATCGGTTGATCTTATTTGAGTCATGAATCGGTTGATATCATTTCTCATCGAGTTGTAAATCGGATGATATTACATTCTCGCTTTCCGGGGTGGATCGGTTGATACCATCTCCGTGTTAGATCGGTTGATCTTATTTGAGTCGCAAATCGGTTGATGTTGCGTTAAGTCCTGTTTCGCCAACAGGCACCCTCCTTGTGGTTTCGGTTCGTTCAGCAGTCGCAGTGATTGCATTGATTCTATTCCACCTGGTTCTATCCCCGTTACCTATTCAGAGGTCAAAATCAGAAAATACATAAATAAATAAATGGGCAGTTGGCATTTCCATTACCCTCAGGGTGCAAATTTTCAGGTTTTATTCGAGTATTCAATCACTCCACACCTCGAACGTATAAAAGCCATTGCAATTATCCGTTTAGGTTAGCAGATGATTGAATAGGGGCAGCTGTAATACCTCAAAATTTGCCCTCATATTTATTCCCTCTACTGGCATATCATTTTGCATTCATCGGCATTTCTTCTCAATTCATTAACATCATAGTAGTTCATTTCATCATTTCATAAGGCATGTGATCAGGGCTCAAGGAAATTAGGGTTTCTTACTTTATCTGTATCTATCAAGGATTGAACTGGTGGAGAATATTTGCTAATAGATCTGACCCATTCTTGAGGTGTTCGATCAAGTTCGCTTTGAATAAGGGTGTTGGCTCTCTGTAACGCCTCAAGTTGTGTTCTTCTTCATTGAATATCTCAAGGAGAAATTGGAATTATGGTTCATGATTTGATCTCAAAGGCATTTCACCAATGGAGTTTGAGGATATTAGAATATTGGTTTGAATTCATATGTTTGTGGAATAACTATTCGGGATCGTGAGGAGTTTACTATGGAATCAAATTGCTTAAGAGTGGAGCAGGTCAAAGGGTTTGTTTCAAGCTAAGGGAGAATACACAGTTATGATTCATCTGGAAGACGTCACCATCAGTGCAAATATTGTCACTGTTTTCAACACCTGAATTCGTCAAAATCCATTAAATCTAGGTCATTGTCCAAAATTTGTTTTGTTATCCGTTCACATGACAAAGACTCGCTTTCCTTTCAATTCCATATTTTATCAATTCCATGACCGATTTCTAAGCACACTTTAAAAGTTTGCAATTTTGTGGGCCCATTTAAAGCCCATTAGCCATACAAGCCTAGTTAACATTCCTAACCAAGTTATGAATCCACCTTCATTCATTTTTGGTGTATTAAGTGGATCCATTCTTAAATCATCCAAACACATATTTAATTGAGGGTTGACCTTGTTTTCTTTTCTAAATTCAAAAGCTATTTCATTATGAAGATTCCATTCAAAATATTTGCATAAAAAAACTTCCAACCAATTTTTTTTATTATTTCTATTCCATATGTTCTTTTAAGCCACATTCAAACTAATGGTCCATGCCTAATGTTACAAGGGGTTGGTTTTGAGTGACTTTAATCCGTCAACTGCACCGTAACTTTACCTCACAGTCTCTAACAACACACCCTTTCTCATCTTAATTATTGTTTTTTTTCTTTTATTTTATATTCCAAAAATGTTACAATTTGCCTGAAGTCACCAAGGTCACACCTCCTCAAAGTTATTGAATCCTTTTCCTTTCCTGTTACAAGTTATAGGAGGTGTTAACAGAATTGATTTTCTGTTTGGCGCTCCCCAACAAACATTCATTGGATTGAATTCACAACAAAAATAACAGGGATAAAAGGCAATTACACCAGAAAAGTTCAGGAAAATTAGTTACAAATGTAACTGATATATAAGAAGCAGAAAGTATGCAACAGAAACAAAAGAAATTCTCCAAAATCTTTATCTTCAACCAGGATTCTTTCACCCCTTCATCAACAATTCATTCCCAAAAAAAACCGCAGCACGTCCTCATCAAGAACCTACGTCACCAAGATTCAATGTCGACACGAAGGACTTCATTCAATTCCACAACCTGCATTCATTAGCATCCCACATAATCACGACAATAACATAAGTTTTACCTTCAGTAATCAACAATAACTCAGGCACAATTAAAAGAACACAGAAGTGGAAGAAGCTAAGACACAAGAATATGACAAGGGCTCAAATTCAAAGAGGACTCGCAGAATGGAAACGGCATTGTGCAGGAAGAAGAACAATAAAACTGAACTTACCAAGATAATCGCGTCTTCGTCAACAATATGCAGCTTCAAGAACCTTCTCAAGCATTCAATCATCATGGCCGCGGCTCTTCCACGAGTCCTTGTAGGCTCTCATCATCTTTTGGATTCTTATTCGAAAGATTATACATCGTCGATGCAACATCAGAGCCCCTTCATATTTAAGCAGGACCTGCACGCAAAAGCAATTTTTCTGTAGCAAGAAAAAGAAGAAATCCAAAATGGGATCAGTTAGTACTCTATCTATCCAAACCATTAACAAAATCAGGAAATCATTTACCAACCATTCAAACTAATCCTAACTGGAATTCTAACAACTGAGTAACAGAATTGAAGCTGATTTTACCTGAAGCTTCCAGAAGGTTTCCCTGAGAATCTTCCAGAAAGATCTGGATAATCAGCTCCTTTAAATCAGGAGCATTACTCCTCTGAAGTTTTTTTCACGATTCCAATTTCTTTTCCACAGTTTTCTCTCCTTCAACCTTCTCTTCCAATCTCTTTCATCTCAAAGCTCTTCCATCATCAAGAACCTCGCTGCTTCTTCTCCCTCAATCAGCCATTCATGATCCTCATTTCATAGGCTTCAGCTTGATGAGTTGCAGTTTGAACCAATCCTCCATCACCAATGTTTATGACTTCTTTTTCAAGCGTTAATCTGCAAGAACAATAGTTAATATTGGTTCAGATTCGCGCGGAAGAATAAACACAAGCATATACCATAATGAGCTCATGATATGCTCCATGAACTAAGAAATGGGATTATGGCTGAGAAGAGGAAAGGGATTTGAGATATTCATACCTGAAGGACGAATTCGATTCTTATCGAGGAATTCACCATCGTCATCAAGAGTTCGGGTTCTCGGCATCTTCATCTTTTTCGTCAAAACAATTGAGCCCTCAATCAGTTTCTTTGAAGTGTGGATTTGAGCGTTTTGTTGGCACACGATCGTCTCAGGTTGCGCTTTCATCCATCTGAATATTCGGTGTCGTCGTCTCCGCAAGTGAAGCTCCTAACCATTCGCAACTATCGTCAAAGTTCTTTGATCCAGGTACGAATCTGGAGTGTCTTTAGGCGTAAGATTGTTGATTGTCGTTGATGCATTGATCTCATAGTAGAGCTGTTTTGTTTTCGCTCATTTTTGCTTCGGATTCGGTAAGATTGGATTTGGTCAGGTTAGGCTTTCTGTGTCAGTAGGGAAGATGAAGCTTAGAGGTTTAAGTTCACGGTGAGGTGGTGGTGAACGGCGGCGGAGGCTAGGAATAAGAAGGCTTAGGGTTTCGTGAGGGTGATGAAGAAGATGAAGACGAAGCAGGGGGTTACGGCGCTAGGGAGGAAGAAGAAAGAGGAATTAGGGTTGTTAGATATTTAGGTTTTGATTCAATTTATATTTTAATTAACTTTGTAATCATATTATAGTTTAATTCAGATTTAATTAAATGTTGTGATAAGATTATAATTTAATTAAGATTGTTAGAAATATTATCATAAGGATTAGTTTAATTCTGATTTTAGAAAAATATTATTATAAGTTAATGGTTTAATTGATTTCTAAATTAGGAATTTATAAAAAGAAATATCATAATAAAAAACTATATTTTAATTTAAGATTTTAGAAGATATTAATTCACAAGATTATTAGAATTTTTTTTTTCTTTTTTTTAAGACTTTAGGAAATTTTAATCATAAGTTAGGTTAATACATTTTTTAAAATTAAAACATTAAATTCATATAAAACTATTAGTTAATTCTTTTTTTTATTATTTAAGGTAATTCTTTTTTTTGAAACTATGGTTTAATTTCAGATTTTAGGAAAATATTATGTTAAGATTATTAGAAATTTATTTCATTTTTTTTCCTAAGTTAAGGTTTTAGATTAAGTTTCATAATAAGATTAGTTAATTCATTTTCTTAAATTCAGATTTTAAATTAAATATTATAATAAGTTTAGCTTAGTTCATCTCTTTTAATTAAGATTTTAATTTGAACATTATTATAAGATTAGTTAATTCATTAGTTTAAATTAAGACTTTAGGAAATTTTAATCATAAGTTAGGTTAATTCTTTTTCTTAAGTTAAAATATTAGCTTAATTGATATAATTATAAGTTTAGAATTAAATTCATTTTCTAAGATTAAGAGTTTAATTCATATTTTAGATTAAAGGTTTAATTCATTTTTAATAAGACTATAGTTTAATTAAGATTTTTTTAGAAAATATATTAGTAAGTATTTTCTCTCATTTTCTATAATTAAGTTTTTTTAGAAAATATATTAGTAAGTATTTTCTCTCATTTTCTTTAATTAAGATTTTTAGAAAATATTTTAGTAAGTATAGTTTTACTCATTTTCTTTAAATTAAGATTGTTAGAAAATATTAAGTTTAGTTTAATTCTTTTTCTTTAATTAAGATTTTGGAAAAAATATTATAATAGGATTAGTTTACTTCATTTTTGCTTAAATCAAGACTATTAGAACTTAAATTAAGATTTTAATTTGAACATTATCATAAGACTATTATTTAGAAGCATTTATCATAAGATTATTATTTAGAAGCATTTATCATAAGATTATTATTTAGAAGCATTTATCATAAGAGTATTATTTAGTTTATAATCATAAGTTTAGAATTTAATTCATTTTCTAAGATTAAAAATTTATAAAAAAAATATTATTATTAGATTAAGGTTTAATTCACAAGATTATTAGAAATAATTCAATAAAAAGTAATCTTAAGCTAAGGTTTTAGGAAAAATATTATATTAAGATTAGTCCATTTCAATTTTTAAGTTAATTAAAAAAATATGTTTAATTCCTAAAATATGTTTAAAAAATATGGTTAATTAATAAATATTGTTATCAACACCCCTGCTTCCAGGCCCATTAGAAAAACAACCATAAAGAACTACTTCCAGCACCTCCCTGGTTCTAACGAAAATGGGCTCAAGTCCATTGCTCTTCACACTTCCTCTGTTAGGCCCATGGAAAATAATAACCAGAAAAATAACTAAATATCCCCTGCATAATTTCCTTAGATTGTTATTTTGTTTTAATCCTAGTTTAAAATTAATCCAATAAAAAATAATAAAAATCATTAGAAAATTCCCCAAAAAATTAAGAAGCTTAATAAGTCATTTTAGAAAGTTGGGATATTTTTATTTTCTGAAATTTGATTATTTTTGAATAAATTCTGAATTATTCTTTTAATTAGCTTCATTTGTATTTCTTTTTATTATGCTGGATTTTGTTCATTTTATTTAAGTAACTTCCAGCAACTTTTTTGAGCCATTCTTTTTTCTGTAATTAAAAGACTCATAATAGTTCTTAGGATATTTTTTTATGGAATTTTTAGGAGCTTTTATCTTATGTTTTAGTGATATAATCCTTAGGAAATAGTAATTAATTCATAGCTGGAAATAATTAATTGCTAGGCATAGAAAAATGAGTTTTTTTTTAGGATTCCTCTTAATACCATATTTTATATAGTGTTAGGACCCTATAGTTTAAGTTTCACAATTTTTCTAGAAGTTTTAGTATTTTTTTAGAATATTAGTTTAGGCTTAGTTAGGCATAATTCCCATTAGTTTAGGCAATTGGAAGAAAATAAAGTTCAATATAAAAATAATAGTGTAGCTTAAGTTTAGTCATAGAATTTAATATTAGGCTTAGGTTTAGTTTAATTTGATTTTTTAGAATGAGTATTAGGATTAGCTTAGATTTAGAACTTATGCTTAAAATTCATTTCCATGTAGAAGTGGAATAAATAAATAGACTATTTATTTTTTAATTCATGTCATTGAATCCCTTTTAGAATGTTACTTCTTATGTTTAATTTCTTTGTTTTGCTTTATCTTGATCTTACAACTTGTATAGGCTTCCCCCATTTATTCTTAGAATCAACTTAATTTCATTAAGAAGTAAGTTGAATTCTAGTAGTTTTTAAGTTTCCATTAGGAATAGAAAACCTCATTAACCATTAGGATCACTTGTAAATAAATAAATAAACATTAGGATTGAGTCTTAGTCCCTTAGATTTTTCCCTTTTCCAACTTGAGTCATTCTTTCTCCCTTCAAAAGAAAAGCAACCAAACACTTAATAAAAACCGAACAATCTTGTACGACACGAGACTTTGTTGCGGAGTGTTTATACGCGTCCTGTTTCGGGGCGAGGTGTAAATACTTCCCGCGATGGATAGGTCTTAGTACAAGACAGTTCACAAACAAATTCAAAACACTTCTTTTAAAAGATAAAAACAAATAATAAGCGACTATCCTGCGGGAACTTCTCTTCTCATCTCATTCACTCACAACGCGAACTCGCGAGACTTGTCTCGCATGCAAGACGGTAAACGCACTCGTACCAGACGAGCCTGCAACACCTGAGCATAGACATACGCAGTTCCAGCTGTAAAAAAAAACACAAACAAATAGTTACCGCCTAGGTTAGGCGAACTACGTCGACTCTGATCCTCATTATCCCGATGAGGTACGTAGGCAGCGGGGTAGGGCCCGTTCGAGCACATTCTTTATTTTCCCTACATTTCCCCTTTTCTTTCCATTTTCTTATTTCAGTTCCTTTCTCATTTCCAATTTCCAATTTCCAGTTAGCAGTTTTATTCAGCAGCAGTTATTCTTCTCACCCTTTGAAACAAAGCAAGCAAGCGTGGATCCCGTCGGGTACGACGGACGGATTGGGGTGCTAATACCTTCTCAATTCGTAACCGAATCCCGAACTCAGATCTTTGGTTCGCAGGACCTTGTCCTTTCCTTCTTCCTCAGGTTTGTGCAACATTACCTTTCCCATTCATTCGGGATAAAAATGTCTGGCTGGCGACTCTAACCTTTCCGCGCCACTTTCGCGTTTGTACTAGGATGAAAATCCCGGGAGCGACAGCTGGCGACTCTGCTGGGGAATTTAACCTGATTCTTCCGGTTTCCCTTGTAGAGTCAATCCTAGCGCCTGTTTGGCTTTGCTTCTTTGGGTGTTTATTTGTTTATTGCTGAGTGCTTTAGTTTAGTTTTACTGTTTTTATTTACAGTTTTATTTACAGCTTTACTTTATCACATTTATTTACCGCTTTCAGTATTTTATTTTCCATGCATCATATTATACTGGACTGTCTGGCTGTGCTGGTTTTCATTTTTTCTGTGGGTTGGGAGTTACTGTGAGATAAGCCAACTACCCGACTTGAGTGCACTATAGGATTAGCGTGGACACGTTGTGCTCGCATGGTTACATGATGAGTGGTGATGTGTTCCACACCCAGGTTGCGACTGTCTTGGGACTATTCTATGTGGGGGTTCTTCCCCACTTCAGGGTACAACCTTGATGGTTATGTGCAGCTGGGGACCGATCATTGAGAACCTTTGTGGAAACATCCCTCTCCAGTGATGACAGTGGCAGACCACATTTGTTGGCAAACCCATTCGCATCCGAGGGTCCATTGGGAACTCGCATAGGATGGCCTGGTTCTCTCACAGGAATTCAGTTAAAGCAAAACTATTCGTATGACGATAGTATTGTACCCTTCGGGATGAATGTACTATTGTTTCTCGATTCAGTGCTTGAAGCTGAGGACTTATGAGGGATGCTTGTTTCCTTGGACTCAGCTGAGGCCTCCCTGAGTAGTACATAATGCCAAACCGATTCCCTGATTTGGTCATGAGCCATTTCTCGGAAATGGTGAACGTATTATTGCTATTCGGCTTTGAGAGTCTGTGATGTTGACCCGAGTAGCACACCCGTGAGATTGGGAGGGGTTTACAGGTTTGCAGGAACCCTAAACTTCAACATACCCGCTTTGCCAGTTTTGTTTTATGATATTATCTGGTGCTATATGGTTCTTTGATTCTGAGATCCGGGATTTCTATTCAGAGAGATTGTTACTGTGATTACCATGGTGACCCTGATATTGTGACTGCTATTATGACTCTCCACAGACACTTGGCTCGTTGTTCAGCTTCAACACCATCAGTGATTATACTATTATGTGATCCAGTTTTACAGTTATTGGGTTCTTAGTTATGGGGTTCTATACAGAGATGGTGCTACTATTATGGTTCTATTCGGACACTTGACTCATTGCTCAACACCGGCACCAACATCAGACCATTGATCACATGCCTGTTGCATACATGACATCATAGCATTTCTGCATACATGTTCGGTTATTTCCGAGGATTACATATCTGAATCATGTTATTGGATTTTTTCTGTATCAAAACTTGAATCAAAGCAGATAGATTCCTCAGAAATAATTGAACATGGAATTTGCATACATCCTTGCATTCTTGACAGGTGTTCAGAGATAAATTCTTTTCCTGACTTGATTTCTCATCAGAATGGACAACTTGAATCACAATCATCAAGGTATATATTTGAAGCAACTCCGGACGGAGGTAATCGAAGGAAGACCCAGCTGAGGCCATTCAGGGCAGAGATATAAGCTTTATTTCAAAACCAGAAACTGTTGAAACAGGAAGTCAACCAGATGAAGACTCATATGAACTTGGTTATGGAAATTCTGAACGAAGCTATTTTCATCCCTATTGAGGGGAACTACGCTGCTCTGATTCTCTATTGGTCAATGGAGATACGTAGGCAGGAGATCGTGCAGGATCTTTCCGAGCAAACTTATTTATCAACTTCATTTATCAACCTCTTCTCTCCAGATGTCATTTGTCAGCATCCAACCTGAGCTTCCCAAGAGTGTCCTAGGGGCAGAGCATGCGGGTAAAGGCCAAAACAACTTGAGAAGAAGTTTGATCATATGACGTACGTGCAACAAGTTTCATCATTTACGCAAATTCGGAGTGGTTGAGCTAATTGCATCAGGATCATCTCCGACAAAGTTTCCTTTGGGGTTTCAATGCCAAGTATGACTATCATTATGGGGCACCTGGCCTTGTAATTGAAGATTGCAAGTCTTTCAGAGGCAGAGGTGAAGACAAGGTCCAGAATTTGATCGACTCAAAGGTTATCATGCCAGAAAGTCTGCTCACATATTGAAGTCTCCTCATCAAATGGGTCTCCCAATTTGCAAAGGCGTCTTCAGAAGCAATAAGTCCAGACGGAGTCAAGTCTCCTCAATGATGGCAATGTTCAGCTTCTTTACTGCATTTCCACTTGTAGTTTATATTGTTTGCTTAAACATTTGTATGCATGCATGAAACTTATTTGTTTTTGAATGTTAACCATAATAAATGCACATGTTTTTCTTGAAGTAATCCATTCGTATTCACTCATGATTTTGTGTATGTGCATTGCAATACCAACTGTCGTGCTTAAAACTCTATCAGGGAGAATGACAGAATAAAAACGCAAAAACTTTAATTGTATGCCTTTGAGAAAGACCCTGTTGACGATGTACAGGCATTGTTCCAAATCCTAAACACCGGAGATATAAGGGAGATAGACCCTCGCCAACCCATTTGAGCCTTGAAGTAGGAGTTTCTTTTTGCATGAAAAAAACCTCGTACTTAATCCAGGGGCAGGGTAGGCGTCAGTTAGTTTGACCGAGCATTCAAATTTCAAAAAGGAGTGCAAATCTGAGGATCCATTACCTTTCGTTTTACCAAATCAAGAGGTCTAATGACTAGAAACTACAATGGTTATCCCAAGTAAGTGGTCCAAAGACCGGAAACCACATTGGTTATTACTCATTAACCAAGAAGTGAGACAGTCACGACCCTCGCAAAGCAATCAAGACAAACAGTGTCACACGATTTGTTCAAAAAAATTAAAAAAAATGAAAAAGCCCGCTAAGTCGAAACTTGGAAACAGGTGACTTAGGCAAAAATTAGGGCATCCCGCTGGACTCTACAATCAAAGATTCACAAGAATTAGTCCAGGCAAAAGTTAGGGATAAGAAAAATAATGCAAAAGCAAAAGACAAAAAGGATTACACAAGAAAGATCCTTGAACAAGAACAAAGTTGTGTGGCACAGACACCAATGATAAGAGGGGTGACTGACTCCCAAACAACAACCTGAGTGGTGCTTAAACCGTAAGTGTAATTGGTTCCTCAACCATCACAAAACCCTTTTTGAAAAGTGAGCGCTTGTGAAAGCTAGCAGAACATAGGAATGGAGAACATCACGAAGATGGGTGGGCACAAATAAATTTTGAGCCTATATCTTTTGTTTCTATAACTGCTAACCAGGCCACGATACAACCCTCAAAAGTCCTAACTGAAACAGGGTTATTTTGAGAGCGTACTACCACGAGACCGCGTTCCTGACTCCTATGAGTGGTGTTGAAAGATTTTTGTTGGTGTTGCATGTGCATGCTTTCTATTATTCAAAAATCAATGTCGTATCTTAACCAGTGATTCGCTCACAAAGGTTTGCGACATCTTTTTTTAGTAAAACTTCAAGATTAATATGTGTGTTGCATTAGAATTTTCATTCTTAAAATAAACATTTTCTGCTTGCATACATTTGTTTGGCATCATAAAAGTGCATGTATGGAATCTCAGTCCAGGAGCTTAATCTTGCCAAGTTGAGAAGTCTGAAACTTCCGAAGGACAATCTGTCGAGGTGCACTTTTCAAGAAAACTCCATTGAGTAGGGATTTTCCCAACACTCGTAGCAAGAGCCAATTAATCTGGGGCAATCATGTCGAGCAATCTCTTCAAAATTCAGCCAAGCTGGGGCAATTACTTCGAGATCCAATCTCTCAAAGAACAATTGATTTGTGTGTTTTCTTCAAAGCACAGTCATTCAGAGGTGATCACTTCAAGGCTCGTACTGGGGCAGGCCACCCCAAGAGCACTAGAAGTTATTCTCTCCCGAAGACGGTTTATCAAAAGCACCTATCCGAAGTTCAATATACTGGGGCAGAATATCTCACAGTGATATGAGGTTCTTCATGAATCCTTGCGAGGCAAATTCTTGCACAAACCATGCAGTCTGGGCCAGTTATTTCGAGATCCGACGAATCTCTCCAAGAGTTTGAAGACACTGAGGCATCTCGTATGCCAGTTTTCTGTAAAATCCTCTTGAGACATTATCTTTTGATAGATCCTAATAGAAGGCGAGTTGAAGATTGTAAAGAACCATTGTTTACTCA
The DNA here is from genome assembly GCA_963966055.1 of Lathyrus aphaca. NCBI lineage: Eukaryota > Viridiplantae > Streptophyta > Magnoliopsida > Fabales > Fabaceae > Lathyrus > Lathyrus aphaca. Next base: position 621,003,000 of record OZ014519.1, read on the forward strand.
TGATTAGTTGACAACCTATCAACCCGGGGCTAGGGGCAAAGCCATTGTCAGCATAGTACTTCAAGAGTTATTTCATCAGCAAGCTTCATTGATCAAAATGTCTTAGCTAGTCTCATTAGACAATCCTTTCTCCAGCTGTGTGGAAAAGCAAAAGTTACTTCTTGATCAGAAGGGTATCATCGTCTCTCATCACCAGCATGAGACGCCTTACATCTCTCATTCCCAACATGAGAGGACTTATCTCTTATCCCCAGCAAGTGGCAGCTTGAGCTTTTATCTTCAGCAGGAAGCTTTATCATTGATATCACCCGTCATCCCCAATAATGTGGAAGTCGAAATTTCTCCCAGCAAGGTAGCAGAAGGTGGGTGTTATCCCCAAGTAGGAGTTTCCCTTCAAACAGGGGCAATTTTCAGCAGTATAAGGAGTGTCTTGCCTCCCCAGCAATTGCTTCCTCAGCAGTATCATACCTTGGGTTCTCAGCCAAGTCAAGAAGGTCCTCACTTCCCCGTCAGAGTTCAAGAAGAGTCCATCTCCAGCAGGGTCTTGGCTCTCCAATCTCAAAGTCCAATTTATTTTTGGCAATGGCGGCAGTTCAGATCCAGTGTATCATTGACAGCCTTCCCCGCAGAGTTGTCTTCTTCTCACAAAGATCAATCAAATCAATGCAGTGATCATCAGTTCCTCCCAGTCAAGCCATCAGGGATATCTATTATCTCCTCATCGGGAGACCCCTTTGCATTTGCATTTGCATCCAATAATCATCATTACATTTGCATCCTCCAAAGCGTAGCATTTCCATCATTATGAAGCATTGCGCCATAAATCCAAACATATGCATACCAGCATGGGCCAGTTTTGAGGTATATTACATAAGACCTGTTACATCTCCAATCAAATTGAAGTATTCCCTACAGAATGCAACTTCGTTTTCCCAGGGTGGTTACTTCTACCACGTCTTGTTGTTATCCCCAATTGAGTTTTGTTTCAGTACAACAGTCTCATTTCTTCGCGTCTCCGTTTCAGTACAATGGTCGCGTCTTGGGCTCTCGTTTAAGTACAACAATCCCATTCCTTTCGAGTCTCCATTTAATTACAATGGTCTCGTCTTTGAGTCTTGTTTCAGTACAACAGTCTCATTTCTTCGCGTCTCCGTTTCAGTACAATGGTCGCGTCTTGGGCTCTCGTTTAAGTACAACGATCCCGAGTCTCCATTTAAGTACATGGTCTCGTCTTTGAGTCTTGTTTCAGTACAACAGTCTCATTTTTTCGCGTCTCCGTTTAAGTACAACAGTCGCGTCTCGGGTTATCATTTAAGTACAATGATCCCGTTTTTCTTGGTTATGGATCGGTTGATACCATCTCCATGTTAGATCGGTTGATCTTATGTGAGTTATGAATCGGTTGATATCATTTCTCTTCGAGTTGTAAATCGGATGATATTACATTCTCGTTTTTCTTGGTTATGGATCGGTTGATACCATCTCCATGTTAGATCGGTTGATCTTATTTGAGTCATGAATCGGTTGATATCATTTCTCTTCGAGTTGTAAATCGGATGATATTACATTCTCGTTTTTTCTTGGTTATGGATCGGTTGATACCATCTCCATGTTAGATCGGTTGATCTTATTTGAGTCATGAATCGGTTGATATCATTTCTCATCGAGTTGTAAATCGGATGATATTACATTCTCGCTTTCCGGGGTGGATCGGTTGATACCATCTCCGTGTTAGATCGGTTGATCTTATTTGAGTCGCAAATCGGTTGATGTTGCGTTAAGTCCTGTTTCGCCAACAGGCACCCTCCTTGTGGTTTCGGTTCGTTCAGCAGTCGCAGTGATTGCATTGATTCTATTCCACCTGGTTCTATCCCCGTTACCTATTCAGAGGTCAAAATCAGAAAATACATAAATAAATAAATGGGCAGTTGGCATTTCCATTACCCTCAGGGTGCAAATTTTCAGGTTTTATTCGAGTATTCAATCACTCCACACCTCGAACGTATAAAAGCCATTGCAATTATCCGTTTAGGTTAGCAGATGATTGAATAGGGGCAGCTGTAATACCTCAAAATTTGCCCTCATATTTATTCCCTCTACTGGCATATCATTTTGCATTCATCGGCATTTCTTCTCAATTCATTAACATCATAGTAGTTCATTTCATCATTTCATAAGGCATGTGATCAGGGCTCAAGGAAATTAGGGTTTCTTACTTTATCTGTATCTATCAAGGATTGAACTGGTGGAGAATATTTGCTAATAGATCTGACCCATTCTTGAGGTGTTCGATCAAGTTCGCTTTGAATAAGGGTGTTGGCTCTCTGTAACGCCTCAAGTTGTGTTCTTCTTCATTGAATATCTCAAGGAGAAATTGGAATTATGGTTCATGATTTGATCTCAAAGGCATTTCACCAATGGAGTTTGAGGATATTAGAATATTGGTTTGAATTCATATGTTTGTGGAATAACTATTCGGGATCGTGAGGAGTTTACTATGGAATCAAATTGCTTAAGAGTGGAGCAGGTCAAAGGGTTTGTTTCAAGCTAAGGGAGAATACACAGTTATGATTCATCTGGAAGACGTCACCATCAGTGCAAATATTGTCACTATTTTCAACACCTGAATTCGTCAAAATCCATTAAATCTAGGTCATTGTCCAAAATTCGTTTTGTTATCCGTTCACATGACAAAGACTCGCTTTCCTTTCAATTCCATATTTTATCAATTCCATGACCGATTTCTAAGCACACTTTAAAAGTTCGCAATTTTGTGGGCCCATTTAAAGCCCATTAGCCATACAAGCCTAGTTAACATTCCTAACCAAGTTATGAATCCACCTTCATTCATTTTTGGTGTATTAAGTGGATCCATTCTTAAATCATCCAAACACATATTTAATTGAGGGTTGACCTTGTTTTCTTTTCTAAATTCAAAAGCTATTTCATTATGAAGATTCCATTCAAAATATTTGCATAAAAAAACTTCCAACCAATTTTTTTTATTATTTCTATTCCATATGTTCTTTTAAGCCACATTCAAACTAATGGTCCATGCCTAATGTTACAAGGGGTTGGTTTTGAGTGACTTTAATCCGTCAACTGCACCGTAACTTTACCTCACAGTCTCTAACAACACACCCTTTCTCATCTTAATTATTGTTTTTTTTCTTTTATTTTATATTCCAAAAATGTTACAATTTGCCTGAAGTCACCAAGGTCACACCTCCTCAAAGTTATTGAATCCTTTTCCTTTCCTGTTACAAGTTATAGGAGGTGTTAACAGAATTGATTTTCTGTTTGGCGCTCCCCAACAAACATTCATTGGATTGAATTCACAACAAAAATAACAGGGATAAAAGGCAATTACACCAGAAAAGTTCAGGAAAATTAGTTACAAATGTAACTGATATATAAGAAGCAGAAAGTATGCAACAGAAACAAAAGAAATTCTCCAAAATCTTTATCTTCAACCAGGATTCTTTCACCCCTTCATCAACAATTCATTCCCAAAAAAAACCGCAGCACGTCCTCATCAAGAACCTACGTCACCAAGATTCAATGTCGACACGAAGGACTTCATTCAATTCCACAACCTGCATTCATTAGCATCCCACATAATCACGACAATAACATAAGTTTTACCTTCAGTAATCAACAATAACTCAGGCACAATTAAAAGAACACAGAAGTGGAAGAAGCTAAGACACAAGAATATGACAAGGGCTCAAATTCAAAGAGGACTCGCAGAATGGAAACGGCATTGTGCAGGAAGAAGAACAATAAAACTGAACTTACCAAGATAATCGCGTCTTCGTCAACAATATGCAGCTTCAAGAACCTTCTCAAGCATTCAATCATCATGGTCGCGGCTCTTCCACGAGTCCTTGTAGGCTCTCATCATCTTTTGGATTCTTATTCGAAAGATTATACATCGTCGATGCAACATCATAGCCCCTTCATATTTAAGCAGGACCTGCACGCAAAAGCAATTTTTCTGTAGCAAGAAAAAGAAGAAATCCAAAATGGGATCAGTTAGTACTCTATCTATCCAAACCATTAACAAAATCAGGAAATCATTTACCAACCATTCAAACTAATCCTAACTGGAATTCTAACAACTGAGTAACAGAATTGAAGCTGATTTTACCTGAAGCTTCCAGAAGGTTTCCCTGAGAATCTTCCAGAAAGATCTGGATAATCAGCTCCTTTAAATCAGGAGCATTACTCCTCTGAAGTTTTTTTCACGATTCCAATTTCTTTTCCACAGTTTTCTCTCCTTCAACCTTCTCTTCCAATCTCTTTCATCTCAAAGCTCTTCCATCATCAAGAACCTCGCTGCTTCTTCTCCCTCAATCAGCCATTCATGATCCTCATTTCATAGGCTTCAGCTTGATGAGTTGCAGTTTGAACCAATCCTCCATCACCAATGTTTATGACTTCTTTTTCAACCGTTAATCTGCAAGAACAATAGTTAATATTGGTTCAGATTCGCGCGGAAGAATAAACACAAGCATATACCATAATGAGCTCATGATATGCTCCATGAACTGAGAAATGGGATTATGGCTGAGAAGAGGAAAGGGATTTGAGATATTCATACCTGAAGGACGAATTCGATTCTTATCGAGGAATTCACCATCGTCATCAAGAGTTCGGGTTCTCGGCATCTTCATCTTTTTCGTCAAAACAATTGAGCCCTCAATCAGTTTCTTTGATGTGTGGATTTGAGCGTTTTGTTGGCACACGATCGTCTCAGGCTGCGCTTTCATCCATCTGAATATTCGGTGTCGTCGTCTCCGCAAGTGAAGCTCCTAACCTTTCCAACTATCGTCAAAGTTCTTTGATCCAGGTACGAATCTGGAGTGTCTTTAGGCGTAAGATTGTTGATTGTCGTTGATGCATTGATCTCATAGTAGAGCTGTTTTGTTTTCGTTCATTTTTGCTTCGGATTCGGTAAGATTGGATTTGGTCAGGTTAGGGTTTCTGTGTCAGTAGGGAAGATGAAGCTTAGAGGTTTAAGTTCACGGGGAGGTGGTGGTGAACGGTGGCGGAGGCTAGGAATAAGAAGGCTTAGGGTTTCGTGAGGGTGATGAAGAAGATGAAGACGAAGCAGGGGGTTACGGCGCTAGGGAGGAAGAAGAAAGAGGAATTAGGGTTGTTAGATATTTAGGTTTTGATTCAATTTATATTTTAATTAACTTTGTAATCATATTATAGTTTAATTCAGATTTAATTAAATGTTGTGATAAGATTATAATTTAATTAAGATTGTTAGAAATATTATCATAAGGATTAGTTTAATTCTGATTTTAGAAAAATATTATTATAAGTTAATGGTTTAATTGATTTCTAAATTAGGAATTTATAAAAAGAAATATCATAATAAAAAACTATATTTTAATTTAAGATTTTAGAAGATATTAATTCACAAGATTATTAGAATTTTTTTTTTCTTTTTTTTAAGACTTTAGGAAATTTTAATCATAAGTTAGGTTAATACATTTTTTTAAATTAAAACATTAAATTCATATAAAACTATTAGTTAATTCTTTTTTTTATTATTTAAGGTAATTCTTTTTTTTGAAACTATGGTTTAATTTCAGATTTTAGGAAAATATTATGTTAAGATTATTAGAAATTTATTTCATTTTTTTTCCTAAGTTAAGGTTTTAGATTAAGTTTCATAATAAGATTAGTTAATTCATTTTCTTAAATTCAGATTTTAAATTAAATATTATAATAAGTTTAGCTTAGTTCATCTCTTTTAATTAAGATTTTAATTTGAACATTATTATAAGATTAGTTAATTCATTAGTTTAAATTAAGACTTTAGGAAATTTTAATCATAAGTTAGGTTAATTCTTTTTCTTAAGTTAAAATATTAGCTTAATTGATATAATTATAAGTTTAGAATTAAATTCATTTTCTAAGATTAAGAGTTTAATTCATATTTTAGATTAAAGGTTTAATTCATTTTTAATAAGACTATAGTTTAATTAAGATTTTTTTAGAAAATATATTAGTAAGTATTTTCTCTCATTTTCTTTAATTAAGTTTTTTTAGAAAATATATTAGTAAGTATTTTCTCTCATTTTCTTTAATTAAGATTTTTAGAAAATATTTTAGTAAGTGTAGTTTTACTCATTTTCTTTAAATTAAGATTGTTAGAAAATATTAAGTTTAGTTTAATTCTTTTTCTTTAATTAAGATTTTGGAAAAAATATTATAATAGGATTAGTTTACTTCATTTTTGCTTAAATCAAGACTATTAGAACTTAAATTAAGATTTTAATTTGAACATTATCATAAGACTATTATTTAGAAGCATTTATCATAAGATTATTATTTAGAAGCATTTATCATAAGAGTATTATTTAGTTTATAATCATAAGTTTAGAATTTAATTCATTTTCTAAGATTAAAAATTTATAAAAAAAATATTATTATTAGATTAAGGTTTAATTCACAAGATTATTAGAAATAATTCAATAAAAAGTAATCTTAAGCTAAGGTTTTAGGAAAAATATTATCTTAAGATTAGTCCATTTCAATTTTTAAGTTAATTAAAAAAATATGTTTAATTCCTAAAATATGTTTAAAAAATTTGGTTAATTAATAAATATTGTTATCAACACCCCTGCTTCCAGGCCCATTAGAAAAACAACCATAAAGAACTACTTCCAGCACCTCCCTGGTTCTAACGAAAATGGGCTCAAGTCCATTGCTCTTCACACTCCCTCTGTTAGGCCCATGGAAAATAATAACCAGAAAAATAACTAAATATCCCCCTGCATAATTTCCTTAGATTGTTATTTTGTTTTAATCCTAGTTTAAAATTAATCCAATAAAAAATAATAAAAATCATTAGAAAATTCCCCAAAAAATTAAGAAGCTTAATAAGTCATTTTAGAAAGTTGGGATATTTTTATTTTCTGAAATTTGATTATTTTTGAATAAATTCTGAATTATTCTTTTAATTAGCCTCATTTGTATTTCTTTTAATTATGCTGGATTTTGTTCATTTTATTTAAGTAACTTCCAGCAACTTTTTTGAGCCATTCTTTTTTCTGTAATTAAAAGACTCATAATAGTTCTTAGGATATTTTTTATGGAATTTTTAGGAGCTTTTATCTTATGTTTTAGTGATATAATCCTTAGGAAATAGTAATTAATTCATAGCTGGAAATAATTAATTGCTAGGCATAGAAAAATGAGTTTTTTTTTAGGATTCCTCTTAATACCATATTTTATATAGTGTTAGGACCCTATAGTTTAAGTTTCACAATTTTTCTAGAAGTTTTAGTATTTTTTTAGAATATTAGTTTAGGCTTAGTTAGGCATAATTCCCATTAGTTTAGGCTATTGGAAGAAAATAAAGTTCAATATAAAAATAATAGTGTAGCTTAAGTTTAGTCATAGAATTTAATATTAGGCTTAGGTTTAGTTTAATTTGATTTTTTAGAATGAGTATTAGGATTAGCTTAGATTTAGAACTTAGGCTTAAAATTCATTTCCATGTAGAAGTGGAATAAATAAATAGACTATTTATTTTTTAATTCATGTCATTGAATCCCTTTTAGAATGTTACTTCTTATGTTTAATTTCTTTGTTTTGCTTTATCTTGATCTTACAACTTGTATAGGCTTCCCCCATTTATTCTTAGAATCAACTTAATTTCATTAAGAAGTAAGTTGAATTCTAGTAGTTTTTAAGTTTCCATTAGGAATAGAAAACCTCATTAACCATTAGGATCACTTGTAAATAAATAAACAAACATTAGGATTGAGTCTTAGTCCCTTAGATTTTTCCCTTTTCCAACTTGAGTCATTCTTTCTCCCTTCAAAAGAAAAGCAACTAAACACTTAATAAAAACCGAACAATCTTGTACGACACGAGACTTTGTTGCGGAGTGTTTATACGCGTCCTGTTTCGGGGCGAGGTGTAAATACTTCCCGCGATGGATAGGTCTTAGTACAAGACAGTTCACAAACAAATTCAAAACACTTCTTTTAAAAGATAAAAACAAATAATAAGCGACTATCCTGCGGGAACTTCTCTTCTCATCTCATTCACTCACAACGCGAACTCGCGAGACTTGTCTCGCATGCAAGACGGTAAACGCACTCGTACCAGACGAGCCTGCAACACCTGAGCATAGACATACGCAGTTCCAGCTGTAAAAAAAAACACAAACAAATAGTTCCCGCCTAGGTTAGGCGAACTACGTCGACTCTGATCCTCATTATCCCGATGAGGTACGTAGGCAGCGGGGTAGGGCCCGTTCGAGCACATTCTTTATTTTCCCTACATTTCCCCTTTTCTTTCCATTTTCTTATTTCAGTTCCTTTCTCATTTCCAATTTCCAATTTCCAGTTAGCGGTTTTATTCAGCAGCAGTTATTCTTCTCACCCTTTGAAACAAAGCAAGCAAGCGTGGATCCCGTCGGGTACGACGGACGGATTGGGGTGCTAATACCTTCTCAATTCGTAACCGACTCCCGAACTCAGATCTTTGGTTCGCAGGACCTTGTCCTTTCCTTCTTCCTCTGGTTTGTGCAACATTACCTTTCCCATTCATTCGGGATAAAAATGTCTGGCTGGCGACTCTAACCTTTCCGCGCCACTTTCGCGTTTGTACTAGGATGAAAATCCCGGGAGCGACAGTTTGGACTCCTGAATTCGTATCGGTCGGATTTTAGAAGTGCATATATTTTTGATGAGAACTGTTTGAGAAGGAAGATTTATTTTGATGGGAATGTTAAGTTGACGGACCAAGTTGTTAGATTGTTCCACTTTGAGTGTAGTTCGATTAAGTCGAGTAATTTTCGAAGTTGGAAGTAGAGTAAGATTCTTGGTAGAGCTTGGAAGTAAGAGCGAGAGAGATGAAACTTATATTCATCAATCTCAAAATTCTGGTTTTTGCAATCTTGGAGCAGCAGTCACGAGAAGAAGCATAACTCTTTACTGGTGATTCTGATGGAGGCGATTACAATTTTTTTGGAAAGCTTACAAAATTCCCTACAGTTTGCATATAAGATTTGCATTCAGGAGGTTTACGATGAGGAAGATAAGTGCATTTTAGTAACTGGGTCTGCTGCTGATTTTTTTAAATTCTGCCTACGAGAATTCTTGACCAATCCTATTGTGAGGATGATAACTTTTTGCTTGTAAATCAGATTTGAGTGATTTTTGAAGTTCTGGAATCTACATGAAATTATCTTAATTTTGGAATATGAATTTGTGTTTGGAAGGTCTGTATTGGAAGAGGAATATGTGGTTGAAAATGAGCAAATATTGCTGAAAAATTTGGAAAGATAAAGACAAATGTGAATTATTATTAGGAATAAACCGTTGCTATTTTTAAGATTGTAACCGTGTTGGAGAATGCATTGAGAGGAAATTTAAGTTGAATAAGAATGAGTAAAGTGACGATATATGTGATGGTGGAGTTGAGAGAAAAGACGAATGCCCGAGTAACGTTGTTAAAATTTTTAACTTGGATGAAAGTGGTAATTGGAACGTACTGAATTGGATAGTACTCGATGTTATAGTGATTCATGTATTGGAAAAATATTTAAGGTTGTGTTATACCATGAGCATGTATAAGGGATTGTGGAATGAATTTTTGGACGTTTTGATATAATTGTCAAAGTGGGAGATAAGGAAACTAAGAAGACGTTGGTAAGCCTTAGAGAGTTGGTGGAGCATTATGCTTATGAACTTTGGGACACGAGTTGAAATACGCTATTGCGTTGGCTAATGATAATTTATGCCACTGTTATGGTTTCCGGATGTGTATCGACAAATTGAGGAACTCATCACCCTTAATCTATTGTTGATAGTAGATGGAATCATAATTGATGGATAAATGCATCATGCCAACTGGAATAATATGCATGTTAGATTGGTTGAAGTTAAGTCGATCCCTTGAGTATTGTTTGTTTTGTTGATGTGAATTTGTATATAAGAATGTTAGTCGGATTTAAGGATGATAGTATGAAGTTGCGTTTGAATTGAATAGTAATATGGAAACTCATAGTTGAACTCTAAATAATTAGAGTGTTGCTTTGGTGATGAATTAAGTGGTGCAAGACTTGAAGTTTTCTTGAGATGATTAGAGAGGAAAGTAGATGGGAATGTAAGACAGTGATTTGACAAGAATGTCAGATAAAGTTGAGTTGCAAGTATTAGAAGAGGGAATTGTAAGTTGGTTTATTAAAGTACCAGTTTTGGTTGGAACAAGAAGAGTTGTTTAGTTGTGTTGTTTCGGATAAGAATTTATGAAAGGTTGTGTCGATATGAGTAAGTATCAAGGATTCAGTATGTTGGATTTGTTAGAAGCGAAGGATATGAGTTATCTTGTAGAAATTGTTGGACCAGGTACCCTATGTTGTTACTGTGATGTTGCACGATTAAGATGATTTTCGAAGTATGCGTTGTTAAAAGATGGTGAGGTTGTAATTGTGTCGAGGATAATTGGAAATTCACGAGAAGTATAGGTGTGTATTATCCAAGATTTGGAAGTGATCGCGGTTGTAATGGTATTGGACGTCCAAAGTTGTTGACTTATGGACCCAAGTTGGAAGTATTCGGTAACTACAAGAGTTAGAATACCTGTGGGAAGGAAATGCCAAGGAGTTAATTCAAAGTCTTTTACTATATCGGTTTTGGTGATTGTGAGTTGAAAGTTGAAATTAGTGAAGCTACTACCTTGCAGGTAATCAGAGTGTACAGCGAACGCGTGACGTAGTGCGGTTGCTCATATGTGAGTAACAACGATGATGAAGTTGGTTGTATTAATGTCATATTGGAGTTGTATGCTTCTATTTTGTGATGTTATAATGTTTAATCATTGAATTCTTGAGTTGGGTACTATCTTGTGTTGCGATGCTAGTTGTCAAGTGTATCACTTGTGTAGTATTTGTATTGTTGTTGTCGTTGATGTTATGAGTTGTGGTTAGTATTATATGTGGAGCTGCCTTTCTGAGTCGAGAGTTGATTAGTTGGATGGATTAAGTAGTTGAAATAGTGGAATCGAATGAATTTTCGAGGACGGAAATTCTTTAAGTGGGGGAGAGTTGTAACACCCCAAATTTGATTATGAGTATTTGTTGCTTATTTGAGGATATATGAATGAATTGACAATTGGTGGTTATGTGACCCGATGCATGGTGGTGAAATTATTTTAATAATATTAATAATAAGAATAATCATGTAGTATTATTCGGATTATTGGTTATTATTTAAAATAATAGAAGTGAGAGTATGAATGTTATGTTGGTTATTTTGGAGTATAACAGTAATTTATATAATAAGGATAAATAGTGTTTTATTATACTATTTTATTATTATTATTGAAATTATATTAAAGAAAAGGGTAAGGTGGTCTTTTTGTGAAAATTATGAGGGTAAAGTGGGAAAAGACATAACTGGGATAGTTTTGATCAAAAGGGATCATACGATCAAAATGCTCATTTTATCGTGTTTGGTGAAGTACTCTGAAGAAGAGGGAGAAAGAGGAAGCTCAGAGTCAGGAGGCTGTGGAGAACCCCAGAGAAGAGAGTCAATCGGAGAAATTCTCTAAGGTATGGGGAGTTTTCATAATCTATTATAATTTTATAGGAATTGGTTTATGAATAGATTAGGTTTGATATGATTTTGGTTATTGTTAGGTTTGATGACATAATTGAGTTATAAGGGTATGAATTGGTGAATTAGGATTGATAAGATGATTTAGAATGGTGTGTTTGATGTTTGAATTGATGCATTGTTGTTGTATGTGATTAATTATTGATTGGTAAGAAGTTTTTAGTTGCATTGGGATGAATTCGTATGAAAAATTGGGGTATTTTGGTGTAGAATTCGTAAAAATAGTAGAAAACTGCTTATGTACAGGTGTTAACGGGTTAACCATAGGTGTTAACCGATTAACTAGTGAAAAATATGTGTTTTGGGCGAAAAATGAGGCGTTAACCGGTTAACGCTATGGGTTAACCAGTTAACACTGTAACAGTGACACTTTTAGTTTTGAAAAATTCATAACTTTTGATCCGTAACTCCGATTTAGGTCCCATTTGAAGCGTCAGAAAGCTAACAAGACGAAATTTAATTTAATGAAATAAAATGAGTGAAGTGAGACATTTTTCAATGATAAATATTTAGAAAAATTTGAGTTGGTTTTATGATTATAAATAGGATTCTAATGTAAGTTGACGATTTGTTGTTGTTGATGAAGGAAGTCGTTTGCTTTGTTGTTAAAAATTGGTTTTATGATTATAAACATGATGTTATTGTGAATTTGCATTTTGTTGTTGTTGATGAGGGGATTTGTTTGGTTGTCTCGTTGATTCGAATAAGTTGTTTTGTTGTATGATTGATAAAAAAAAAGTATGGTTGATGTGTTGTCGTGATGAAATACATGATTTTATGATGATTATCTATTGAACATAAAATGATTGGTTATGTCTTGATAAGTTGAGATAATTAATTAAAGTAGTTTTTGGTGTGTTGTTACGATGAGATTATATGATTATTTGATGTTTGAACAGTTAGATATGAAATGGATGATGCGCATTTGATTTCTTGATGAATTTTTACGATGTAACGCATCATTGCATTTCATGACATTCACGATGGGGCTTCGGCCTATTTATAGCTTCAATCCCATGGTGTGGATTGGAATTTCTCGATGATTATGATGTGCTCCCTTCTGGATGAATTCATGATTGTGTTATTGTTGCTGAATTTTATTATTGATGATATGGAGATATGATGTTCTAATTTATTTATATTCCATATCCTTTTATTGTTATAATGAATTATGATTACTCACCCTGCCTGCTTGGAAATGTTGCCTCTTTTGTGGGTAACTTGCAGATATCTGAGATGAGTTCGCGGTGCGTGAAGTCTTAGCTGGAGGTTGTGTAACTTAAGTCTAGAGTGTCAGGTGTCTTTCTCTAATAGATGTAACATCAGGGGAAATAGAACACTTATATGATTGGATTTTAGTTTTATTGTGATGGGTTTTATGAGTTGTTAAATGTTGAATTGAGAATAATGATAATTGTTGACTTTGACCAATAGGTCTTTATGTTTTAATGACATAAGAGGAAATTATTTTTGAATATAGAATTCCGCTGCCATAGTTTTGATTATTTGAGAAAAGAATACTCTTAATATAATGTTTTGGATTGATGTTTTATGAAGAAATGTGACACCTTCTATGAATTACTCTGATAATATTTTACTTAAATTGTTTGTGGGATAGAAGGGTGTTACAGACTTGTCCATTAAACACTAGGGTTAGTCCCTCTAAACCATAAGGAAGAGATAGAACCCGAATGTAAGGCCCAAGTTACAAGATAAAGTCTTGGTGGTTATTAGTGTGTTTTGATTAAGAGGTTTAAACAAATTAAAGGTTTAACACTTAGAATTAAAGTTGTACACTCCATCCTAAGAGAAGGATGCAGGCATAACCCTAATTCCAAAATCCTAAAACTTTAAGAGTTTAGTCTCTGATTATTGAGATGAGAAGAGAGACTCAAGGAGACTCAAAGGTAAAAGAGATAAGGGGGACTAAACACAACCCTAAATATTATCATGCTTGGATATCCTTTGGTTTGTGAGGCTTAAGAGAAAATATTTTCAAGGAAGCCACCAATGGAAGAAGCAGATGGAAGGAGGAAGAAGCAGAAGAATAAATTACTTACTTACTAAGAAGATAAGTAACCTAAAGGAAGAAAGTAAGAAAGATGGAACATAAGTGAATTTGATTCACTTCAAAGACATGTTAAAATGCATATGAATGGGATAATAAGAAATGGGAAGTGAAGGCAAATCCACCTCCCAAAATAACTTATCAAAAGTTCCTGAAAAGTTAGTACGGATGCATAAGACATAAAGCATGAAAAAATGAATTGAAATGAGATGAAATGAGATGCAAAGACCAAAGTCAGAAGTGTATATGCAATACAAATGGCATATGAGATGAGGCAATGTCATATAATGTGCATATGAATGATCATACAAAGATGGGATGTCATGAAAGCATGTTTGGAATCTTGAAAACCCATGGATGTTTATGAAATGTAATGAATGCAACATATGGAAAATGAATGAAGAAATGATCAAGCAAGGTTCCAACATGTCCTAAGATGTATAAGATGACATATGAATGCTTGAGATGTCATGGCAAGTTCATGTGATGATAAATATGCAAGGTGAATGCAAATGAACATGAGAAATTAGGGTTTTATGGACATGTTAGATGATAATGAACAAGACAGAAGCATACAACATGATAAAAAATTGAAACCAATTTCAAACAAACCCTAACCCCATATTAGGTCACACCCCAAAGGAGACAGTCAGAAGCCTAACCTATTGAAAGTTATGATTTTTCTAAGTTTGCTAGGGTTTTTGGATGATTCAAATATAAAAATGCAAATCAAATTGAAAATGAAAGATAAATTCATGAGGAAAATAATTTAGAAACTACATGTAATATTTGAAACAATGCAAAAATAATCAAGTTCAATCTCTTCTTGGTTAGGCAGAAATGATTTTTCAAAGTCAGGGTTAGAAAATGTGATTTTAATGAACCCTAATTGAAAGAAAATTGGGAAATTATGATCAAACCTAAAAAGAAATTTGTATGAAGAAACCTAAATGCATTTTTAATTAATTAAAATAATTTAATTAATTAAAAATAACATTTAAATATTTTAAAAATACTTTTAAAATGCAAAAACTAAAATAAAAATCATTTTTGGGTTGAGAAAAAATTTAAAATCAAAATGCAAAATTTCATATTTTTTTGATGAGTTTTGGTATTTTAAAATAAATATGCAAAAGAAATGAAAAGAAAATAAAATAAAATGAAATAAAAGGAAAAGTATGCGCATCCAAAGGCCCAGATTCTAACAAAATTGGAGGGAGTTGACTGGCACGTGTTTGGAGGGTCAGGATTCAATCTGTCATTTTTAAAAATAATCCTAATTAATTAAATTAATTAATTAATCTGATTAGGGTTTTAATGGACTCATCCTGGCCCTTCATTCACGCGTTAATCCTAATCCTACGACCCATATTCAAACTGGCCCTTAAACCCTAATTAAGAACCCTAACCACTTTCAGGTGACCGGAGCTAGCTCCGGTCATCTTCTCAGTCAGACCACTCACCCTAACTTCTTCCCTATATCAAATTAAACCCTCTAACTCTCCAGAAATGATCTTCTAACAACCCTAAGCAAGAATCCAGCATCAAACAACATTTATCACTCACGAAAATCATGATTCGAAGCAAAACGGAAAAACATTCAAAACTTTCAGAAGTTCAATACATGCTTGATTCTTAACCATTTTCAAAAATAAACATATCAGGATGATCAGCTAAACATGTAGAAGCATTTAAGAACTTAAAATAAGAGTTCTGGAAAAATTGTTCTTCATGGTTACCTGAGATGAAGCTTTCGATTCCTGAGCTTTCTGGCCTCTTTCTTGGTTCAAAACATCTCCACTGAACCTCCTGATGATATTGCAATGCTTAGAAAAAGTTTGTGTGGTCTGATTTATGAGTTTCAGTTCCTCTACACCAAGAATCGTGTTTTGGTTTGGCTATGTTTTAGGGCTTTTCAGGGGGTGGTTTTATGTTCTATGAGTGATTTGAAGATGATTGGTGAAGTTTGTTTTGAAGTTTGATGGCTGATTTTTGAGATTCAAAGAGAGGAAGGTTTTGATAGATTTTGTGAATTCTTAGTTGTGAGATGATTCAGGCTTGTATGTTATGTCTTTTGTGTTCCTTAGGGTTTGTATAAACCAATGGGAGTGATCAGAAGAGTTGGTGTGACCTAGTGTGATTGGTATGAGCAAGTTGCAAAAAGTCAAAAGTTCTTGTACCTTAGGAATGGGCCTTGGAAGAGCTGGCTTTTTGGGGTGTCTGGCCTCAGCAAGATTCAAGGAGAGCCATAAAATTGGTTTGATGCAGCTGGCACAAGTGGATGGAAGGATCCAAGGCATTTTGCAAAGTTTATGCATTTTGGCCCTTTTGAGATTTCTTGAGAATCAAGCCATCAAAACCCTAGGTTCAATGGCCAATTCTGATCTTTTTAGGTTGCTTTGATATGTTATGATGCATAGAAGTTGATTAGAGGTCATACAAAGGCTTGGCAAGTGAAATTGCAAAATTCCCTCTTTGGCACGAACTTGAAAATTATATGATTTTTGCCAACTCTGGAAGGCCATATCTTGAGTTCTAGGATGAATCAAGACATGTTCTTGTACTTTTTGAAAAGGGAAAGACCTAATATACAACTTTCATGTCCATGAAGTTTTCATTTGAAGCATTTTTTGTCATGAAAGAGGAGGTTGAAAATCTTTCCCAAAATGGAAAGTTTGCAATTCAAGTCATTTCCAAAAATGGCAAGTTTGCAATTGGCCCAAAATTCTTCAATATTGTGAACTTCCAACCACTTCTAAGATCAAATAGAGATCATAGAACTCTAATTTGATGAAAATGACCCTTTGGTTCCATTGTTGGGGGCCTCAGATGTCCTAATTTTGACTTAACTTGCTCAAGAAGTTACCCAATGATCAGATGACTTTCACAATGAATTTCTTCATCAAACTTGGTACACATGATCCTTATAACATATTAAGAGCATTAGAAACAAGAATGACCAAAAAATTTGGAGTTAAGGCCTCTAAAACCAAAACCCTAATTTTGGTCATCTATGAAGTGAAAACCCTAGCTCTGCTTCCATGCCTTTGCCAATTCTTGCGATCCCTTGACTTTCATGAACTTTGGGGAGCATAATATGATCATAAAACACACATGGACCCTATTGGAAAGCTTTAAGACCTTTGGGATGGCTCAGATTGCTCCTTGGATTTCTCAGATCACAAACCCTAGATGCAGATGAAATGGAACTATGCAGATGAAACAAATATGCAATATGAGATGTAATGCTTATGTTAAAACAAAAATGAAATATCACAAGCCATGGTTTGAGAAAAAGTGAGGGAAAATTTGGGGTGTTTACAATAGGTTCTATTTTTGTATGTATAGGCCTTGATCCTCTTGTATAAACTCTTGATGATGAATATATGATAAAAGCTTTGATTTTTATGACAAACCCTTTTGTGTTGATTCATGATTGAGAGATATGGCCAACATTTGACCAAGGTTTTCATCACCCAAATACCATAAGCTAGATATAGTTATGAGCTTTGGTGTTCACTTGTATTGAACTTAAATGTTACCATTTTGATAGATTGAGTGAGAAATCATTAATGGATCAAAATGGTATAGCTCACATTTTGTGTTAGAAATAAACTTTATGAGAGGATATTGTGAATGTGTTCATTGTTTTAATGAGTTTATCATTTGATCAAAACTATATATGCAAAATAAATCTTTCAAACCCTAACTTTGACATATGCTTTTAAGAATCTTTTACAAATCAATACTTTTACTTCTTAGCATTTATTTGAATGAAAAAGTCAAATTTAGACACAAACACTAAAACCTTTTTGTTACCATCAAGTCTAAACTTTAGCAATTGTAGAACGACATAAATATCATAAAACAATCTCTGTGGATCGACAAACAAAACCCTTACTCATTTGTGCTTACAACAAATTGGCGCCGTTGCCGGGGATTATTATTTGATATTTAAAGCGTAGCAATAGTTGCTAGTTTTGACTTGTTTTATTTGTTACTTTGTTACTATCACTCTTGTGTTTCACTTGGTTTGTTAGTTTGTATATTCTAGTGTATGTGTGACAAGGCTACCGAGGAGCAATTTCAATTCGACCCCGAAATTGAAAGAACACTTCGGAGGCTCAATAGCAAAACACGAAGAAGGAAGAAACTAGCCGAAGAGAGGAACCGGAGAGAAGAAGAAGCTACTTCTTCACTTATTCACATTGAAGAAGTGAGGGTAGAAAATTTTGAAGGAAACATGACAGACGTAGCCCGTACGGAGATGTCCACTAATAGTCCTAGACAAACCGCTCAATTTGCTCGTGGAGGAAGAAACACGGAAATGAAGACCGGAATCCTCCAACTCCTTTATGCTAATCCATTCACCGGAATGGACCATGAAGATCCGTATACCCATCTCACCAAATTCTATGAGATTGCGGGATCTACGGGAATAACGGAAGCGGATGAAGAAGGTTTATTCAAAAGGATGTTCCCACACTCTTTAATGGGAAAAGCAAAAGAGTGGTACCTAGACCAAGCTCCGAGGGTGATGACGGATTGGAACTTATTGGAAGAGAAATTTCTTGAAAGGTATTTTCCTAAATCTCAATTCATGAGAGCAAAGACGGCAATTGCGGTTTTCAATTAAGGAAGCAACGAGTCCTTAAACGAGGCTTAGGAGAGGTACAAATCAATGTTGAAAAAATGCAAAGGCCATGGGTTTGATGATCTTACTCAAATCCACATTTTTCTCAATGGGCTTTAATCTCAACACAAGACACTTTTGGATGCTACCGCATGTGGTTCTCTCATGTCAAAGACCGCGGATGAGGCTATAGTCATTATTGACCGTATGGCTCACAATGATCTTTAAAGTCAACATGATCGTAGTCATTCACAAAGGAAGCCGGGAGTTCTTGAATTAAATACAAATGATGCTCTCCTTGCCCAAAACAAGGTGCTTTCTCAACAAGTGGAGTTGTTAACTCAACAAATGGCCAAGCTTCCACAATAAATGAAAGAGATGCAAGGCTCTCAATCAAGACATCAAGTGGCAAAGTGTGAATTGTGCCAAGGAGATCATCCTACCGATTATTGTCCTCCTTTTGAAGAAGTAAGTTATGTGAACAACAATAATCAAGGTTATGAAAGGCCACCTCAACAATACAACAATTCTTATCCAAAGAACAACCAATAGTACCAACAACAACAATCAAGATTCAACAACAACAACTTCCAACATCAAAATCCATATCAAAACCCCAATCCTCAAGTCCAACAACCACAAGGCGGAAGTTCAAATTTAGAAGACACCTTAACTCAATTCATGCAAGCTTCCATGGCTAATCAAAAAAGTAATGAGGCCGCCATCAAAAACCTCGAAAACCAAGTTGGGCAACTTGCTAAGAAATTAGCCGAAAATCAAGCGGGACCATCTTTTTCAGCAAACACTCATGGTAATCCGAAGGAGCATGGCAAGGCTGTTGATGTTAGAAGCGGGAAGGAGATGAGTCCACCAAAAGAGAAGAAAGATGGTGTTGTTGAGGAATGTAGTGATGAAGAGGAGGGTGCGACGAAGAAAAAAATTGTGGATGTAGTCGAAAATACATAAGTGGGTGATGAGAAAAGAAAAGAGGGGAGTAAAAGAGTGAAGAAGGGAAAGGAAGTGATAACACAAATTCCTACCAACATGCCTTATCCTCATGTGCCATCAAAGAGGGAGAATGAGAGGCAATATGCTCGGTTTATGGACATCTTCAAACAACTTCAAATCAACTTGCCATTTTCTGAAGCACTTGAGAAAATGCCCAAATATACCATGTTTTTGAAGGACATTCTCTCAAAGAGACGGAAGTACATGGAACCGGAAACAGTTATTCTAGCGACAAATTATAGTGCGATTATCCAACGTACTCTTCCAAAGAAAGAGGTCGATCCGGGACGTGTAACTTTGCTGGTCACCATTGGTAATATGTTTGTCGGGAATGGTCTAATTGATTTGGGTCCAAGCATTAACCTCATTCCTCTCTCTATTGTTAAAAGGCTTGGCAACATTGAAATCAAGCGAATAAGAATGACTCTTCAACTAGCCGAAAAATCTACTACTCACCCAATTGGGGTAGCTAGAGATGTCTTGGTTAAAGTGCACAAAATTTTCTTTCTGGTTGACTTTATTGTGATTGATATGGAAGAGGATGACGATGCTCCTTTGATACTTGGCCGACCATTCATGAAAATGTCCCGTATGATGATTGACCTTGATTATGGTCTAATGAAGGTGAGGGTGTTGAATGAAGAAGTTACTTTCAACTTGTTTGAAGCGATGAAGCACTCCAAAGATAAACATGATAGCTTCCGAATTGATGCTTCCGATATGGCTATTTTGGAGGTCGCAACACATATTCATGTGGACACTCCATTACAGCTAGCCTTAAGTGAAGGAGTTAACACACTTACTAGTAAAGAGGAAAATGAGCTTGAAGAGTGTGTGAAGGAATTGGAAGTTCTAAAGGAGTTACAACCTTGGGAGGTAGCCATTGAAGAATTAATAAGGGAGAAGAATGATGATAAAGTGGAAGTTGAATTGAAGGTGCTACCTTCAAACCTAAAATATTCTTTCTTAGATGAGAATGGAAGAAAACAGATAATCATTAGCAATGAATTGTCTTCCGATGAAGAATCTCGTTTGGTAGAGGTGCTAAAGAAAAATCAAGAAGCTTTGGGGTGGGCTCTTTCCGATTTGAAGGGAATAAACTCATCTTATTGTATGCACAAGATTCTTATGGAAGATGACTTCAAAGCGGTGGCACAACCTCAATGCCGGTTAAACCCAACAATAAAAGAAGTGGTCAGGAAGGATGTAGTGAAACTACTTGATGCGGGGATGATTTACCTGATTTCAGATAGCCCTTGGGTTAGTCCCGTTCATGTAGTACCTAAGAAAGGAGGCATAACTGTTGTTAGAAACGAAAAGAATGAGCTCATACCGACTAAAGTGGTGACAGGATGGAGGATCTGTATAGAATATAGGCGTTTAAACACATCTACTAGAAAAGATCATTTCCCACTACCGTTCAAGGATCAAATTCTTGAGTGGTTATCCGGACAAGAGTTCTAATGCTTTTTGGATGGGTATTCAGGCTACAACCAAATTCCGTATAGGAAAATGCCCTTTGGGTTGTGTAATGCACCGACGACTTTCCAACGGTGTGTCCAAGCTATCTTCTCCTATTTGATTGAAAAGACAATAGAGGTGTTTATGGATGATTTCTCGGTGTTTGGAGCATTATTCGATTTGTGCTTGAGGAATTTGGAAGAAGTTTTT
The DNA here is from genome assembly GCA_963966055.1 of Lathyrus aphaca. NCBI lineage: Eukaryota > Viridiplantae > Streptophyta > Magnoliopsida > Fabales > Fabaceae > Lathyrus > Lathyrus aphaca. The sequence continues at coordinate 621,024,031 of OZ014519.1, forward strand.
GAAAGGTGTGTGAAGACAAACTTGGTCCTAAATTGGGAGAAATGCAATTTTATGGTGAAATAAGGGATTATGCTTGGACACAAGGTGTCTTCGAGAGGATTAGAGGTAGATAAAGCGAAGTTGGAAGTTATCCTAAAGTTGCCGCCTCCAACAAATGTTAAAGGGATACGGAGCTTTTTGGGTCATGCGGGGTTCTATAGGAGATTTATCAAAGATTTTGCTAGAGTGGCCAAGCCACTTAACAACTTGTTGAACAAAGACCAGGTATTTCTCTTTGATGAACCTTGCCTTTTATCTTTCCAAACATTGAAAGAGAACCTAGTTACCGCTCCAATAATCATAGCACCTAATTGGACTTGTGATTTTGAACTTATGTGCGATGTTAGTGATTATGCTATTGGATATGTTCTAGTACAAAGAAAAGAAAAAGTTTTCCATGCTATACACTACGTGAGCAAAGTGCTTAATGAAGCACAAGTGAATTATACCACAACTGAAAAAGAATTTCCTGCGATAGTGTACGCGCTTGAAAAATTTTGTTCTTATTTGATCGGTTCTAAGGTTGTTGTCTACACCGATCATGCCGCAATAAAGTTTCTGCTCACCAAACCGGATTCTAAGCAAAGGCTTATCCGTTGGATCCTCCTTCTTCAAAGTTTGACTTAGAAATTAAGGATAAAAAGAGATCGGAAAATTTGGTGGCGGACCATTTGTCGCGGCTAGTCAATGTGGACATCACCAAGAAAGAAAATGAAATCCGAGAAGAATTTCTAGATGAAATATTTTATATGGTGAAAGTTAGTCCTTGGTTTGCCGATTTTGCAAATCATAAGGCAACGGGTTGGATACCCGAAGACCTAACTTGGAACCAAAAGAGGAAATTCTTAGCGGATGCCCAATACTATGTATGGGATGAACCGTATTTGTTCAATGTTTGTAGGGACAATTTGTTAAGGAGGTGTGTGACAAGTGATGAAGCTAAGAGTATACTTTGGCATTGTCACAATTCTCCATATGGAGGGCAATTTAATAGACAAAGAATGGCCACCAAAATCCTCCAATTGGGATTTTATTGGCCAAAAATTTTTCAAAGATGCCAACTTCCATGCGAGGAATTGTGATGAGTGCCAAAGGTCCGGTGGAATAAGCAAAAGAGATGAAATGCCCCTCCAAAATATGCAAGAGGTAGAGGTTTTCGATTGTTGGGGAATTGATTTCGTTGGCCCATTTCCACCATCCTTTACTAATGAGTACATTTTGATTTGTATGGACTATGTTTCAAAGTGGGTGGAAGTCATTGCTTCACCGAAGGCCGATGGCAAAATAGTGATCAAGTTTTTAAAGAAAAATATTTTCTCTCATTTTGGCACGCCTTGTGTTTTGATTAGCGATGGAGGGTCGCGCTTTTGTAATGCACCGTTAGAAAATGTTTTAAAACATTACGGTGTATTGCACAAAGTAGCAACTCCCTACAACCCACAATCTAATGGTCAAGCCGAAGTGTTAAACCGTGAAGTGAAAAGGATTCTTGAAAAAACTGTTTCGGGATCACGTAAGGATTGGTCTTAAAAATTGGATGAAGCTTTATGAGTGTATCGCATCGCATACAAAGCTCTGATTGGCTTAACTCCGTTCCAAATGGTTTATGGCAAAAAATGCCATTTACCGGTTGAAATGGAGCACAAAGCTCTTTGGGCTTTGAAGTTTCTTAATTTTGATCCTATGGATGCCGAAACAAAAAGAAAAGTTGAATTGAGTGCCTTGGAAGAAATGAGGGAAGCGGCCTACCACTCAAGTTGGCTCTATAAAGAAAAGACAAAGAAATACCATGATAAAAAGATCAAGTTTAAAGAGTTTGAAGAGAGTCAACTTGTATTACTTTTCAATTCCTAGTTGAAACTTTACCCCGGAAAATTTAAAAGTAAGTGGTCGGGACCGTTTCGTGTGAAGTAGGTAAAAGAATACGGTGCAATAGTGATCAAGGATCTAGAAAAGAAGGATAGTTGGACCGTTAACGGCCAACGCCTTAAAATCTACCTTGGAGGTAGTTTCGATCAGGAAAGTAAACCAGTCGCCTTCAATGATTGTTGATCGTTATGGACCATCGAGCTTATCCGACGTTAAACAAGTGCTCGTTGGGAGGTGTCGCTCCCATCAAATGACATCTGTTCAGAAGGGGTACAGACGCGAACGGTCGGCGAAAGGAGGATGAGAACACACAGGGGTGAACTCAAGAGAAAAGAAAAGAGTCGCCAGCTAGGCATTTTTATCCCGGAGGAAAGGTAATGCTGCATAAACCTGAGAAAAGATATGGATAAGACGGTTGCGAACCAGAGAGACTGAGAAAGGGGTTTGGTTACAACCTGGGAAGGTATTAGCACCCAGATTGTCCGTCTTACTCGACGGGATCCATGCTTAGAAGATTTGTGCTTTAAAGGGGTAGTGTCAGTGCTTATATGTGTATAAAAGCTGGAAAAGAATGGAAGTGTCAGTGTAAAAGAATTATGAAGTGAAATATGTGAAGTATCAGTGTAAGAACAAGAATGAAGGAGCTCAAGACTATGAGGCTTAAATAATAAAGTTGGAAGGAGGGGGAATATACAGAGACTTTTGTTCGATAACTGTTAAGTTATGCCTACGTATCCTCTCGTGCAATGAGGAAGTCAGAACACCGTAGTTCGACCCAAAGAGACTGAAAGATAAATTGACTGATGAATTGCTTGCTTGTCTATGCTCAAGTGTATGACCTGTCTGGCTCAGGTGCAAACTTTCTTGCATTAGACGAAAGAAGCAAGTTCTCGCTTATGAATGAATGAGGTGAGAAAAGAATCCCGAAGGAGACGATTATTGTTTGTTTTTGTGTTTTCAATCTTTTATTGCTTTTGGAAATTTGTCATAAGAAAATGAGCTCAAGCCTAAACCAATGGATTTAGTAAACTCATCACATCCTCCCTCTGATTAGGGGTAATGAGAATACTTTAAGTGTGAAGTCAGCATCTCACACTTAATTACCAGGTTGTAGGATTAAGATCATTAACCTACTTGTGATTATTTAGATGTTTTTGTTGTTTTTGTTTAGTGTTAAGTAATGAGATTAAGCCATAATCAAGGATTTAATGGACTCATTACACCATCCTAATAGAAGGATAATAGATGAGAACATTTAAGCTGAGGAAGATACCTCAACTTAATCCATGATTAGGGATTAACCTCATGACAAAACAAAGCCTTTATTAAATGGATTTTAATTGATGGTAAGATGAAGAAATGATTTTTATGGTTTGTAAGACAACTTGAGGAGGACTTGTCCATTAACACTAGGGTTAGTCCTTCTTAACCAATTAAGGAAGAATTAGAACCCTAATGCAAGGCCCAAGTTACAAGTTTGATGTCTTGATGATTATTAAGTAGATTGATTAAAGGATTTAAACACATTAAGGATTTAACACTTAGGATTAAAGTTATACACTCCATCCTAATAGAAGGATGCAGGCATAAGCTTAATCACAAAGCCTTAAAACCTTTAGGGTTTAGTCCTGGAGTATGAGGTGAGAAGAGGAGACTCAAAGATGACACAAAGGTGAAACTAAATGGGGACTAATCAAAACCTAATTGTTGTCATGCTTGGAGATCCTAGGGTTAATGAGGTTTAAAAGAGAAAGATCTTCAGAGAAACCACCAGGAAGGAAGCAGATGAAAGGAGAAAAGAAAAGCAAAACAACTTGCTCCAATTAAGAAGACAAGTTGCTTGAAGAAAGAAAGTAAGAGATGAACATGAATGAGCAAGCCCACTCTAATACACATACAAAATGCAGCAAAGAAAGTATGAAGGAGGTGAAAAGAAATTGTGAGAAGTGAAGGCAAATTCACTTCTCTAAACAAACTTACCACCTGAAATGTTAGCATAAGAAAATGAAATGCAATGCAAATGAGATGGAATGTCATGATGCAAACCAAAGTCAGAAGCATAAACATGATGTTAATGATGCTAAGGTATGATGAAAACACATGACAAGAGATAATAATGATCAAACAAGCATAAGGATGCAAATGAGGTATGCTTTGAACCATGAAAGTTCAAGAAAAGTTTATGAAATGCAATGGACATACAACATGGAAAATGAAAGATGCAATGATCAAACATGATTCTAATATGTCCTAAGATGCATTATGAATCAAAAGAATGCACAAAATGTCATGGCAAGTTAATGGATGCAAGCAAATGAGAAATGGATGCAAAAGGAGGCACAAATTAGGGTTTCATGCATCATGCAAAGCAAAAATCCAAAACCAGAAGCAAATGACATGATAAAAATTTGACAATGTAATCAAAGATACCCTAAACCTATACAAACTCACTGCCCAAAGGAGGGGATCCAACTCTTAACCTAATGAAAGTTATGAATTTCCTAAAATTGCTAGGGTTTTAAGGTACTTCACCAAGAAAAATGCTAAACAAACTGAAAATGCAAGATCAATTCAAATCAAATTTACCCTATAAACTACATGTTATGCAAGATGCAATGCAAAAAGAATCATCATCCAATTCTCAATGGTTAGGCAGAAAGGATTTTTCAAAGGTTGAACCAAAATATTGCCTTGAAATGAATTTAATTCCAATGAAAATGATCAAAAGGCATCAAGAACAAAAACGAAATTTGGTTTGAGAGTTGGACAATGTTTCTAAATGTTTCTAAATGCTATGTGAATTTTTTTGTGATTTTAAATACCTAAATGTATTTTTAATTAATTAATTTCCATTAATTAATTAAAAATAAACATTTAAATGATTTAAAAATAATTTTCAGTGCAAAAAATAAAAATAAAAATATTTTTGGGTTTTAAAAATTAATGAAACTCTTGACAAAAAATTTCATAATTTTTAAAGGTATTTTGCTATTTTTAAATAAAATATGAAAGATAAAACAATTTAAATACAAATAAAAATAAAAGAAAATGAAAGTATGCAAGGGGGAGGGCCAGGATTTGATCTGGTCTTGGACTGGTTGACTGCGCGCCAGATCCAAAGGCCCAGATTCAAACCTGGCTAATTTGTTTTATAAATTAATTAAACAGGATTTAAATTAATTAAACAAGGATTAGGGTTTTAATGACACATCCTGGCCACACGTTCACGCGGGAGTCAACAAAAGTCCACAGAATCAAGGGTCCACATTCAAAGTTCATTAATGACACAATTAGGGTTAATGAGTTTCAGGTGACCGGAACAGTGGTTCCGGTCATCTTCTTCGGCGAGCATAAACCCTAGATTTTGCTACAGGTTATCAATCATGAAATTTCTTCCACCAAAATGATCCTCTCCTCAATCTAAACCTAACCCCTCTCCCAAAATTCATTTATTTTCATTCACCAGCCTGAATCGAAGCAAAGTATGAAACACGGGCAAATATTCAGAGATACCATACATGCTGGTTTCTTCACCATTTTAAAAACTAAACACATATTCATGATCAGGGGAAGATATAGCATCATAAAAGAACTTAAAAATCAGTTTCTGGGAAAAAAGTTCTTCATGTTACCTGAGATGGAGCTTCTCTGATTTTGAGCTTTCTGGCCTCAAGCTTTGCGCAATCCTTCTCCCTTGATCCTCCTAATGATGGAATGAAGCTTAGAATGCTTTGAGAGTAGCTGGTTGTGACTGTTTGGTTCTGGTGTAGCAGGAAATGGAGTTCTTGTATGTTGTGTTTCAGATCATTGTGAGGGGTGGGATCTGTTCTATGGATGATTTTTGGTTGATTGGTGAAGGAATTATTGAAGTTTGATGGCTGTGTTGTGTGTTTCGAAGAGGGAAAGGTTTTGACAGATTTTGTTGGATGCTGCAGTGTGGGAGGATTCAGCTTGTGTATGGTATGTTTTTGGATTGCTTGATGTCCACATATCATGCTCTGGTTGGGCAGAGAGTTGGTGTGTCACTGTGGGATTGGTATGGGTCTTTATGCAAAAAGTCAAGATATTGTGTACCCTAGGCATGGCTCAGGTTAGAGGAAATCTAGAGGCTTGTCCTGCCTCAGCTTGAGTCAAGGATGGCCCTTGGATGATTCACAAAGGACTGCAGCATTTGGATCATGAGTTGGAAAGGTTCTTGCAACTTGACAACTTGTTACATCTCATGATTTTTGGCTATGTTTATGTGAGAACTCTTGCTGAATTTTTGGTGTGGCATGCTTCATTAGGTCATGGCAAAGTTTTGAAACCAGCTAGAGGTCAAACAAATCCTTTGAGAATCAATTTGCAAGAAATCCCTCTTTGCACTTTCATGAAGAATGGCTTATGGTTACTTGAAAAACAAGGCATAGAAATGGGAAATTCTTTGGGCCAAACTGATTTTTAGAACATGCATTGCATTGGTATGATAATTAGAAGTCACATTGAAGTCACATAAAGGCTTGTCATGAGAAAATGCAAGTTTTCCATTTTGTGCAAAAGTGAAATTTCAATGATTTTATCCCACTTTGCAAGGCCATAACTTTTGATCCAAAATGAATTAGAATGAGTTCTTGTACTTTTTGAAAAGGGAATGATCCATTCTATAACTTTGATGACCAAAGTTTTCTCATTTGAAGCATTTTTGAATCAAAAAGAGAGGGTTAAAAAAGTTTCCCAAAATGGCAAGTTTACATTACAAGTCACTTTCCCAAAAAGGCAACTTTGCAAATGGCTTGAAATTCTTCAATTTTGTGAACTTCCAACATCTTCTATGATCAAATAAAGATCATACACATTCAAAATGATGAATAACACCCTTTGGTTGGGTCATTGGAGGCCTCAGAGGCCCTGATTTTACACTGACTTGCTCAAGAAGTCAACTCTTGATCAGATGCCTTCCCCATTGAATTTCCTCATGAAAATTGATATGCATGATCCCTATACTATATAGAGACAAATAGAAACAAGAATGACCAAAAAATTTGGAGTTATGGCCTTTGAAACCAAAACCCTAATTCTAGGTCATCTGTGTAGTTAAACCTGGCTCTGCTTCCATGCCATTCTCAGTTCTTGTGAATCTTTGACTTTCTTGACTTTTTGGGGATATAATATGATGCTTGAACATACATGGACCCTTTTGAAGTGATTGGTGACCTTTGGAGTGGCTCAAATGGCCCCTGGATGGCTCAAATCACAAACCCTAGATGCAGATGACTTTGAACCAATGCAGTGAAGCAAATATGCAATATGGGATGCTATGATTGAACTTATGCATATGAAGAGATCACAAGCTATGGTGTGAATGGGTGAGGGCAAATTTGGGGTGTTTACAGCTGCCCCTATTCAAACATGAGTTAGCTGTGCAGGATGTAAGCGACGGCTTAACAGGCAAACAAGATAACTTGTGGTTGAATACCAAAGACAGTCCAAAATTTGCACTCACGGAGTGAAGAAGAAAAGGGATATAGATTGTAAAAGAAAACAAAGTATATTATAAAGTGCGGGCGACGGAGGACGGCCGTCGAGCAGAAGACGACTGCTGGGGGAAGGATCATTGACGGGGACGACCGACATGCTGGGGATATAAGGGATTATGATGGGGACGGCCATCAAGTAAAGTTATAAGACTCTCTAGGGATTATAGGTAAACGAAATAAATGATGAGGTACGGTCATCAAAGGTGAAGGACGATCACCTAGCAGGGGACGGCTGCTCTGTTGGGGATAAGATGAGGGACGGTCATCTAAGGTGAAGGACGATCACTTGGCAGGGTACGGCTGCCGAAAGTATCACGACATAGGACGAATGTCGGATAACAAAGGTCGACGATGGGGACGGCCATCGGATAAGCATGATGAAGGACGATCATCAAGAGGTGAAGGACGATCACCTAGCAGGGTACGGCTGCTCTCAGGGTTTATCATGACATAGGACGAATGTCAGATAACAAGATCAACGATGGGGACGGCCATCAGATAAGATGATGAAGGACGATCATCAAGAGGTGAAGGACGATCACCTAGCAGGGGACGACTGCTAAAAGAAATATCACGACATAGGACGAATGTCGGATAGAAAGGGGTTCTAATAATGGAGACTCCGCTGGGGAAAGGATGAGGGATGGTCATCCAGAGGTGAAGGACAATCACCTGGCAGGGTACGGCTGCCGAAAGTATCATGACATAGGACGAATGTCAGATAGAAGAGAAATAGTTCACTGGGATTTGCTGGGACAATTGAACACGGACGAGTGTCTATATCCAAGGAATGAGAGGTATAAGTGTTTGGGTACTGTGTATAGACTAAAGATGTGGACGAGCATCCTTAAGACTATGATACGGACGGGTATCAGGTAGAAACAAATGCTGACACATGTTCGGAGATGATGATACGGACGAGTATCAACTAGTTAACAAAGAACACGGACGAGTATTGATTCTGCGGGGACTCTTCTGGGGAATAATAGACACAGACGAGTGTCTAAATTCAAGAATACATAAGTGTTTGACACGGTGTATAGATTAAAGATGCGGACGAGCATCCTTAAGACTACGATACGGACGAGTATCGGGTAGAAACAAACGCTTGACGCATGCTCTGAGATGATGATACAGACGAGTATCAACTGGTTAACAAAGAACACGGACGAGTGTCGAATCTGAGGGGATATAAGTGGTGTATACAAGATACGGACGAATATCTGTATGAGTGAAACAGGAGTAATAAGTGTGAGTGGTGTACAGATGAGCGTTTAACTTGCTGGGGAGAGTGACACGGACGAGTGTCAAAAGAGAAAAGTGTAATATAAACAAGTGTATGGTTTACGAAATGTTTGGGTAATTATGCTGGGGGTGACACGGACGAGTGTCAAAGGAGTTGTATATATGTATCTGTGAGTGCAAAGAGGACGCTTTGGCTTTTTACTGGGGATATGACACGGCCGGGTGTCAGGAAATATCTGTATTTCTAGGGAAAGTGCCTTGGCTCTCTGCCGGGGAATCCGGGGAATTTTCTGTATATCGCCGACGGATTGCCAGTATTCACTAGTGTCTGATTCAGAACATGGCTTATGATTATGCAATATGTTTGATTTTTGTCGTAATGCTCCGTATTAGACGGAATGCTACGCTCTACGGGGTGAATATGATGTGAATGCTATGATTTATGCAGGGAATACTGATCCTGGATTCGGATCCCGTTGTTGTGAAGATCCCTGGCTGATCTGCTCGAAGTAGACATCCCCAGCTGGGGATGAGATCTTTGGTAGATCTGACATATGTGATTCTGCTTGGGGATATAAGTCATTGATGGACCTATTTTGGTAATGAGGGACCCAGCTGGGGTTTGTAGAAGCTTTCTTCACTCTGTTGTGATTTCTTTACGCGTTGCTTTTCCGGATAGAGGTTGAAAATCTGCGGGGAGATGGCTCCCTGGTTGGCACTTGGCTGAGGAGGGAATAACAAATGGCAACTAAGCTGGGGAGAAAGCACCTTCGGTGCTAATACTGAGTAGATAATGATTTGCCAGCTTGCTGGGATGAAACTTTCATGCCCCATGCTGTGCTTTGAATACCTGCAATCCTGAAAAATTAGAGAAACGCACAAGCAATCCCGAGGTATCCTTTACCAGGTTCAATCATAAGAGTTTAGGCACTCCTGGGAGTGAGTATATTTCCTGCAAGCACGTATTTTAAGAGAAGCATCTGTATTTATGCAATCACTATCTTAAAGACATCGGACATTCTTGCAAATGAAAATAAAATGTACGAGACGAAACATGACTGAAAATCTGATTTTATTAATTCGTGTGCCCTGAATTGGCAAGATACAGTCAAAGAAACAAATCCTCTAAAATGAGGAGATTGTTACAAATTGAGAAATAAAAGGTATTGGCAATGTTGATGACGCTTTAAGGAGCTTCCCTTTGCTATGACTCGTATGACATTTGACGTTCTTCTCGTCTTGCTTCCTGAAGAAGGCTGATTCTAACCGGCGCTTGAACCTTTCGAAGCTTACCAAGTTGTGAGTGATACAGACGAATTCAGAATGCAATTGTTCGCTTATTCCCTTATTTTGCGTGGATCGCCCTTTCAGGTTTTCGATCCATCGGGATACCCATTTTTTCCTGAGTTGTCCAATGCGGCTTTTCAACTCAGCGGGTGTACATTTTTTTGTTTATTTTCCCTTATTTTTGCCCGAGTCTTTTATTCTGTTTTTGACTCGCCGGGATGCCCTGTTTTTGCCTGGACTTACATTCTGTTTTTATGTCCAGCGGGTCATTTTTATGCGAAGTATTTTTTAAATGCATCTGAATTCACAGGGGACAGGAAGTCTTCACCGTCCATAGTACTGAGCATGAGTGCTCCACCTGAGAAAACTATCTTTACTACGAATGGTCCTTCATAGTTCGGAGTCCACTTGCCCCTGTGGTCTGTATGAGGAGGAAGGAGTCTTTTCAGCACAAGATCTCCTACTTGGTACTCTCGGAGTCTGACTTTCTGATCGAAGGCTTTCTTCATTCTTTTCTGATACAGCTGCCCATGGCAGATTGCAGCCAATCTCTTCTCTTCAATCAGACTCAGTTGTTCGTATCGGGACCGGACCCATTCTGCTTCATTCAGCTTAACATCCATCAGTACCCGCAGGGAGGGTAATTCAACTTCAACAGGTAGGACTACCTCCATACCATACACAAGTTGATACGGTGTTGCCCCAGTAGACGTTCTGATTGACGTACGGTACCCATGCAAGGTGAATGGTAGCATTTCATTCCAGTCTTTGTATGTGACCACCATCTTCTGCACAATCTTCTTGATATTTTTGTTAGCTGCCTCAACAGCGCCGTTCATCTTTGGACTGTAGGGAGAAGAATTGTGGTGTTGGATCTTGAAGTCCCGACACAGTTCTGCCATCATTTTATTGTTTAAGTTGGAACCATTATCAGTAATGATTCGCTCGGGCACTCTGTATCGACAGATGATATCTCTCTTCAGAAATCGGGCTACCACTTGCCTTGTAACATTTTCATAGGAAGCTGCTTCGACCCACTTGGTGAAATAGTAAATGGCAACCAGGATGAACCTATGGCCGTTTGAAGCAGTCGGTTCGATCTTTCCAATCATATCAATGCCCCACATGGCAAATGGCCAGGGTGAAGACATCACATTCAAAGGATTCGGAGGCACATGCACTTTATCCGCATAAATCTGGCACTTATGGCATTTTCTGGCATAGGCACAATAGTCGGCATCCATTGTGATCTAGTAGTAGCCTGATCTTAGCAGCTTTTTAGCCATTGCATGCCCTCCAGCATGGGTACCAAAGGATCCTTCGTGCACCTCGTGCATCAACAATTCTGCTTCTGTTCTATCAACGCATCTGAGGAGTACCATATCAAAGTTTCTCTTGTACAGGGAACCGTCAGTATTCAGGAAGAAACTACCAGCTAGCCTTCTTAAAGTCTTCTTATCATTGGAAGATGCCCCAGGTGGGTATGTTTGATCCTCCAAGAAGCACTTAATGTCATGGAACCAAGGCTTATCATCTTTGACAGCTTCTGCTGAAAATACATATGCTGGTCTATCAAGTATGGATACTGAGATTCGAGGCACAAAGTTGGCAGCTTGAATTTTGATCATGGATGAAATGGTGGCAAGAGCATCTGCAAATTGATTCTCGTCCCGAGGGATATATTCAAGCTTGACCATTATGAAGAAAGTCAATAACCTCCTTGTATAATCCTTGTAAGGTATCAGATGATCCTGGTGTGTGTACCATTTACCGTTGGTTTGATTAATCACCAGAGCTGAATCTCCGAATACGGTCAAAGTCTTGATCCTGAGGTCAATGGCTTCCTCAAGACCCATAATACAAGCTTCGTATTCAGCTTCGTTGTTAGTGCAGTTAAAAGTGAGTTTCGCCGAGAAAGGCATGTGAACTCCCTTAGGCGTAATGAGTACTGCACCAACACCACGACCATTCATATTAACAGCCCCATACAACATCATAGTCCATTCTTCTTCTGGGTCAGGCCCTTCAGTGTGAATAGGCTCTTCATGATCTTTTGCCTTTATGAACATGATGTCTTCATCGGAGAAGTCAAATCTCATAGGCTGGTAATCATCAATGGGTTGCTCAGCAAGATAATCAGATAACACACTGCCCTTGATGGCTTTTTAAGATGTGTATTGAATGTCATATTCTGTGAGGATCATTTGCCATCTTGCAATCCGTCCGGTAAGTGCTGGCTTCTCAAATATGTACTTGACTGGGTCCATCTTTGAGATCAATAAAGTAGTGTGGATCAACATATACTGCCTTAGTCGGCGAGCAGCCCACGCTAAAGCACAACAAGTTTTCTCGAGCAGTGAATAACGTTGTTCACAGTCGGTAAACTTTTTGCTTAGGTAGTATATTGCATACTCTTTTCGACCAGACTCGTCATGCTGGCCCAACACACACCCCATTGACCCTTCTAATACTGTCAAGTACATGATTAGAGGTCTTCCTTCAACTGGAGGCATAAGGATAGGAGGTTCTTGTAAGTATTCCTTGACTTTGTCAAAAGCCCTCTGACAATCTTCGTTCCACCTGACCGTTTGTTCTTTTCTGAACAACTTGAACAAGGGTTCACAGGTTGCAGTAAGGTGAGATATGAACCGCGAAATGTAGTTCAACCTACCTAAGAACCCCCGAACTTCTTTTTCAGTCTTTGGTGCAGGCATTTCTTGAATGGCTTTGACTTTATCAGGGTCAACTTCAATCCCTTCCTCACTTACGATAAATCCCAGCAGCTTACCGGATCGCACCCCGAATGTGCATTTGTTGGGGTTTAACTTCAATTGGTACTTCCTCAGACGCTTGAATAGCTTCAACAGATTCACCAGGTGGTCTTCTTCTGTGAGGGACTTGGCAATCATGTCATCCACATAACATTCGATTTCTTTATGGATCATGTCGTGGAATAATGTTACCATAGCCCGTTGATAGGTTGCACCCGCATTCTTCAGTCTGAATGGCATCACCTTGTAACAGAACGTGCCCCAGGGTGTGATGAAAGTTGTCTTCTCCATGTCTTCAGGTGACATCTTGATCTGATTGTATCCTGAAAATCCGTCCATGAAGGAAAATACCGAGAACTGAGCCGTGTTATCCACCAATACATCAATGTGAGGTAAAGGGAAATCATCTTTCGGACTGGATCTGTTCAGATCCCGGTAATCCACACACATCCTCACCTTGCCATCTTTCTTAGGCACATATACAATATTAGCAACCCACGGCGGGTAACTAGTTACAGCAAGGAAACCGGCGTCCCACTGTTTTTGTACCTCTTCTTTAATCTTCATTGCCATATCTGGGCGAGTACGGCGCAACTTCTGTTTTACCGGCGGGCAGTCTTCTTTTAAAGGCAGCTTGTGCATGACAATGTCGGTGTCCAACCCTGGCATATCCTGATAAGACCAAGCAAAGACATCTACATATTCCCGAAGCATATCAATCAGTTGTTCCTTTACTGAATCTTGTAGGCAGGCCCCGATCTTAACCTCTTTCACATCTTCTTCTGTTGCAAGATTAACCGTTTCGACCTCCTCCTGATGAGGAGTGATAACCTTCTCCTCTTGCCTTAACAACCTGGCTAACTCTTCAGGAAGCTCATAATCTTCTTCAACCCCTTCATCATCTTGATTGATTGGATTGTCAAAGTCATACGAAGTCATAGCTGTGCTGTTGTCGGTGCAGTCTGAAAGGCACTCTCTGCAAGGGTTTAGATTGTTCGTTTTAGTGATCAATTTTAATCTTGTTTAGAAAAAAGTGAAATGAAGTTGTCATTTTGGAAAACATTGCCATTTTACTTTTGTACAAAAAGAAAAATGAAAAACAGTGAGCGAAAAAGGAAAAGACTCATTTGCAAAAGATGTCCGATATTCATTAATTGATCTGTTTGCACAAAAATTACAAGATGGCCCGATTACAAAATGAGTCTTGTCATCTTGGGCAAGATGCAAGACTTGATGCATGCTTAAAATATACAGGAAATAATAATTACTCTGCAGGAGTAACCCTTATAATTTCCTGGGAAGACCAGTTATGGACATGGTTCCCCGGGATCCTTGGACGTATCCAACTCTCCAGGTTGCAGTCGCTTTCATCCTCGTCTTCCAAGTTGTTCATTGCATCCGGGGTGAGCATTCCCCCGCTGACAAAACTGGGCTCCTTGGCAGCCTCTGATTGATCTTGTTGAGTTGGTCTGTAACCCAACCCAAATTTGTCCTCCTTCTTCTCCACGGGCAACAGCTTGCCCCATCCTTGGGCAGTACCCTCTTCAACAACCTTCCTGGCTTGCTGATAAGATGTCATGGAGGTTCCCAGTACAGCAGATGCTTCATTAATGTTTAGGGCCTCAAACCCCTGGCTCATAGTTTCATGGATCTCTCCATCCATCTCAATGTACTTGTACGTAGCCAGATGGCTAACAAAGATGTCTTCTTCACCACAGATGGTGATGATCTGGCCTTCCCACTCGAATTTCAGCTTCTGGTGAAGGGTAGACGTAACAGCGCCAGCGGCATGGATCCAGGGTCTACCCAACAAACAGCTGTAGGCCGGCTGAATGTCCATCACATAGAAGGTAATTTTAAAAGTCTGCGGGCCAATCATCACAGGCAGATCAATCTCCCCAAGCACAGATCTTTTGGAGCCATCAAATGCTCTCACCACTAAATTACTTGGACGCAGTGCCAAGCCATCATACTCCAGCTTCACCAAGGCTTTCTTTGGTAGAACATTGAGTGAAGACTCAGTGTCCACCAGTACATGGGATAGAACAGCACCCTTACATTCTAGAGTGATGTGTAAAGCCTTGTTGTGGTTACGTCCCTCAGTTGTTAAGTCAGCATTGGTAAAGCCCAGTCCATGACTGGTGTTGACATTTGCCACCACAGTTTCTAGCTGATTAACAGTGATCTCCTCTGGCACGTATGATGCGTGCAAGACTTTCAGTAATGCATTCCTGTGAGCTTCAAAACACATCAACAGGGATAATATGGAGATCTTTGAGGGAGTTTGGTGAAGCTGATCCACCACCTTGTAATCACTTCTCTTTTTAATTCTCATAAACTCGTCTACATCCTATTCGAAAGATGTCTTCTGAGTTTCTTTGATGATTGGTTCTTCAGGTATCACACTCTTCCCCTTTGCTTTTGCAGCAGCTTCTGCTTCGGCATTAGGTCTTTGCAATTGTGAGGAAAAAAGGCGTCCGCTTCTGGTGAAGCCTCCGCCTTCCCCAACATTATCAATTTGTGGAGAAGAGGTTGAAGAATCCAAAGTGATTTTCTCCCCGTTGCAGTAGAGATCAGAGCCATAATGCCAAGGTATGGCATTACTGCTTTCATAAGGAACTGGTCCAGGCACCGTGATGGTAACTGGACTGACTGCTGCAGAGGAGGGTACTGTAATGGTGTGCGGATCGTAGTAAATGGTGACTGGTGACCTGGCAGGAGGTGCCACTGTTTGTTGTTGAAAGTTGTTGTTTGGAGGAACATTTGATGGATCATAGTAGATGGTGACTGCTGAGATATCTTCATTAATTTCTGTTGGCGTTGTAGAAGATTCTGCTGAATAAATGGATGCTGATATTGTAGAAGAAATGGTTGTTGACATTTGGTTTGCTGAAGTGATGGACGAAGCCATGGTTGATGATATTGATGAATTGGTTGGGATGATTGTTGTTGCAGTTGTAGAAGAATCAGGAATTGTTGTCAAAGGGATTGTTGGATTTGTAGGCGCCGTTGTTGTGATCTGAAGTATACCACTTTTGATAAGACCATCTATGCCGCTTCTCAAGTTATCACACCCGTTGACTGAAATGTTGCAATACCCACAACCGAGCTCACACCCGGGGAACATCTGGCACTCTAGAAGCTGAGCTTTAATTTTGACCAGAGGTGTTCGAATCTGTCCAACACTGGTGATTAAGAAAGATGGCTTGTCTTCCTCAATGGCATTAATTCTTGGCCCTCCATGATTGGGCATGGGATTCTTGGTGACACTTGGAGGGGGTGCAAAGTTGAGGGCTTTAGAATCTACCAAATCTTGCACTTTCATTTGCAAAGCCCTGCATTTCTCCGTATTGTGGCCAGGCGCATTAGAGTGGAAAGCACACCTGGCATTGGCATCATAATTTCTTGGAAGATTGGAGGGATCTGGTGGTGCCAACGTCCTTAACTCAACCAAGTTGAGCTTCAGGAGTTGTGGCAATAAGGCAGCATAAGGCATAGGGATAGGGTCAATCACCCTGTTTGCCTGTGATGGTCTTTGCTGAAAGGGTCTTTGCTGTTGATTGTTGTTGTTGTTGTTGTAGGTTCTCGGTGGCGGATACTAAACTTGTTGCTGGTAATGTGGTTGTTGCAGTTGTTGATATGTTGATTGCTGAGGAATCAGAGCTGGAATAGTGACAGCTGCTACTGATCTGTGGACATGCTGAGGTCTGCCCCTGTTGGCATAAATGGCATTTGTTTCACCAGTTCTTCTAGGTCCCACAAAAGGCTTCCTGGGATTACTTGACGAACTTGCACCATTATCAGAAATCTTACCCATCTTCAGAAGGCTTTCAATTCTTTCTCCAGCTATGACTACGTCAACGAAGCTGGTGGAAGAAAAGGCAGCTAGCCTATCAATATATGTTCCTTGCAGAGTGTTCATAAACATGTCGGCCATTTCTCTTTCCGACATGGGTGGCTGGACAGCAGCAGCAAGCTGTCTCCACCTTTGGGCATATTCCCTGAAGCTTTCTCTGGAGGACTGAGACATTCCCATCAGAAGGGTTCTGTTAGGAGCCATGTCCAGATTGTATTGGTATTGTCTGATGAAGGCTTCAGCTAGGTCCTTCCAGCATCTGATAGTAGCTCTGGTCAAATGTGAATACCACTCCCTGGAAGCCCCGGTCAAGATGTCTTCAAAATAGAACATCCACAGTTTTTCATCCATGGTATATGCCTTAATTCTCCCCAGAAAGGACTGCAAGTGAGTTCGTGGACAGGAAGTTCCATTGTACTTCTCGAAGCACGGGGGTTTAAACTTGTGGGGAATCCTTACCCCGTCCACTAACCCCATATCCATGACATCAAAGCCTAGGGAATTTTGAGACTCCAGAGATCTCAACTTCTCAGCAATTTCATCAAACCTCCTATCATAAACTTCATCCCCAGCTCCCATTACAGTAAACTGCTCTTCTTGGGGGTCTTCTTGTAAGATCCTTCCCCCAGTAGTATTTCCTTGCACATTACCCGGGATGTTGACCTCCGAATGTAGATGAGGCCCATATACTGGTGGATTAACATGAGGCTGACCCCTTTCATTGTTACTTGTTCCTCCAGTTCCCAGAGGAGGTTCTTCCGGGGTTTGTCTTTCTACCAATGCCCTCAACCTTTCTTGACTTTGGGCCAAGCCATTCATTAACTCCATGAATTGGGTCATTTGGTTTCTCATCTCCAGCCTTTCATTAGCCATCTGAGTCCTGACCTATGTCAGATCTTGCTGTACTTGGTCCATTTGGATACCAGGAAGATTGTTGCGAGTAGGATATCTGTGCGGACGGTTGAGAGGGAACACCTGACGGCGAGCAATAATTCCTGAACCACAACAGAGTTAGAAACAAAATAAAGTAAAGACAAACCTACAAAACAAAACAACAGTCAGTATGCAATGCAGTATGCTTATTTATTTTCCAAGGTATTCGGCTTGGCTCTTGGTTTTGACCTTTCCAGACCCTGGGGAATATACTTTGATGTTGCTTGAGAGAAAGAGACATCAATGAAACAAACTAACAAATACATTACAAATGGTGAACCATACATAGTTTGTTTTTACAACATGTGCCCCTAAGGGATCAAAATACAACATAAAAGAAAAGTACATCAAATGGAAATAACAACAAGCAAAGTAGTCAAACATCTAAGCCAAACTCATCCTCCTTAACCTCCTTCAAAAGTGCTTCAGTTACAGGACCAGCCGGATGCTCTGTGATGTTTCTGATAAGAAGGTTTCTGGTGGCAATAGCAGTGGTCAGCTTCTTGTGCCTGTCTTGGTCCTTTGACCTCTTCAAACCAGCCCTAAGCTTCAATTCTGAAATCTCCTTCTGGGCTGCCAACAAAGCCTCCTGTTGCTTCTTCTCATTGGCCTTTAACTGCTCAATCCTGGCTTGAGTTCTCTTATATTCTTGAGTGCGAGCTTTGGTGATCCTGACCCACCTAGCTTGACTTTCTTCTAGATAGAGATCAGTCCTTGCCTTCTGAAACTGGGCCTCTTTCCAGGCATTCTTCAATATTTGCTCTCCAGCTCTTGATTTCTTGATGTAGTCCTCTGCTTTCTCAATCTTGGCCAGATGCTCCACCTTAAGCTTCTCCAACCTCTCAATGTCTAGACGACCATCACTCCTCTCCCAGAGGGTCTTCTTCAGAGCTTGAGACAGATTCTCATTCCTTTCCTTTAGCTTCTCAAATTCTTCCAGGCTGACAGTGGCTGGAGGTGGTACTGTGGATGGTCCAGGTGCTTCCTCAATGGTGAAAGGCATCCCAGAACTCTGAGCCCTAGTATAAGACCATTCATAATACTGAGCTGAAGCCACATTATTGCACCTCCAAAGAATGGCCATCCCTTTGGTTTGGATGTTGTCCCAAGCCCAGAATGCTTGTCTAACAATAGCCAGATTAGGCTTTATCTCACAATACAGAGTCTCATCCAAGTCTTGTATTCTAGGAGGGTGAACCAAAGCATAGCCCAGTTGTCTCTTAAACAACAAAGGATTGTAGTTGATGCAACCCTTCACTCCTACTATAGGTACATTGGGGTACTGCCCACAGCTAGTAATTATGTCCCTGCCTTTGGTGCTCTGGGTGCATCATCTGATGTCATCTGAAGTCAAAGCAATAAGTCTTTTAGCCCAATTCTTCTGTTGGTGAGGATTCAGGAAGGTATCAGTCTTGGGTAAGTGTTTAAGCAGCCAAGTATGAAACAGAGGAGCACAGCATCTCACCAACTTCCCTCTCTGCTTCTCATTTCTTTTGTGAACAGAATAATAGAAATCCCCCAACAATGTGGGTACTGGGTTCCTCAAAAGGAAGAGATGAATGGCATTCTTGCTGATAAACTTGGGCTCATCTGCAAATAGTATAACCCCATATATACTGAGGGCTAACAATGCACAAACTGCCCTCCATTCTCCCAAGGAGGCCTTCAGGATGGCCTGAGAAGTCAGAAAGTCTAAGTGCAAACCAGGGATCCCAGCCTTTGTTGTCATGTTCTGCTCAATCAGAATAGGCTCCAAATACAGTGCCTTTGCCACTTCTCCATTGCTGGGAGAAGTCATTTCTGGGTTGAAGGGGACACCACCCTTTACAGGTACTCCAATCAATGATGAGAACTCCTCTAGCAGAGGTCCCAACTGAAAGTTCTAGAAAGTGAAGCATCTCAAAGGAGGGTCATAAAACTGTAGGCAAGTGTGGATCAAACTCCTCTGAGAAGGGTCTAAGTCCATAACCATATCAAGGATGCCTCCGTAATGCTCTCTGAATAATGGGATGTGGTCTGGAGTGATAAGTGTCTGGACCTGCCTGATGCCAGTCAGCACAGGCTCAAAGAAATGGTATGAAATGTTGCTCTTCTTGGGTGCCATGACTGCTGATGAAGAGCTGAAAACAAAAGCTGATGATGAAGACTGATACTGGAGATGAGCCACTGATAGGCTGAGGCTGGTGATAAAAGTAGCTGAAACAAGCAACTGATGAAGATGGCTGGAGCAGATAACTGATGAACAGGGGTCTATGCAGATGAAGGGGTCAAAACCAAGCCAGATGTAATGTGGATACCCTGAAAAATAAATAAACAAATGTTAAATGATGCAAATGATGAGTATGCAAATGACATGCAAGGGTTTGTGATCAAGCTGGATCTGATTACTGCCTTGATATAAGTCCATGTATGTTCAGGAAGTCCAGACGGAGGTTCAGAAATCCAGTAACCAAGGTAGGGGGACTCAAATAAAGAGTCACATGTCCATGGTTTAAATCACAAGAACTGTCCAAAGTGAAGCATTCTTAAACAAAACAAGTATCAAGGTATGATGTGGCCAAAGGAACCTGCAAACCTGTAAACAGCCCAACCCCCTCACAGGTGATGTTCTAAAATAAGGATCCTCAGACTTGGATTAGTTATGAGAAGTGTAAACACTTCTAACCCGGTGGTACAATGTTTACAATAACCATAAAAGATCCTCCTCTAATTCACCTCAGTTTCTGAAGGTCATAATAAAGGTCATCCAGACTTAGCAGGCTTCCCAGATAGCCCTAGCATTACAGGAAATCTGTAGCACAGAGTTCTCAAGAAGAAACCCACATCTGAACCGTGTTTCATATTCCCGCACCAGACCGAAATGGAATGGGAAAGAACATGAACCACTCTAGCCTAGGTGTCACTCAGGTCCCAGGTATAGGACCTTAAACTCTCAGTAGAACCCCACCCACCAAAACAAAAAACCAGATCCAGCCAGATAACAGTATGACAGTATGATGTATAAAGCTGTAAAGAAAGCAATAAATAACTGTACATAAAGCAGTAAATAAAGCAAATATAAACACAATTAGCACATAACACCCCAGTAAACACAAATCAAACAAGCGCTAGGAGGAACCCACAAAAAGAACCAGAAGCCCTGGTTACAATATAAGGTATCCCCAACAGAGTCGCCAAGCTGTCGCTCCCACCAAATGACACCTGGTCAGAAGGGGTACAAACGCGAACGGTCCGCGAAAGGAGGATGAGAACACACAGGGGTGAACTCAAGAGAAAAGAAAAGAGTCGCCAGCTAGGCATTTTTATCCCGGAGGAAAGGTAATGCTGCATAAACCTGAGAAAAGATATGGATAAGACGGTTGCGAACCAGAGATATTGAGAAAGGGGGTTGGTTACAACCTGGGAAGGTATTAGCACCCAGATTGTCCGTCGTACTCGACGGGATCCACGCTTAGAAGATTTGTGCTTTAAAGGGGTAGTGTCAGTGCTTATCTGTGTATCAAAGCTGGAAAAGAATGCAAGTGTCAGTGTAAATGAATTGTGAAGTGAAATATGTGAAGTATCAGTGTAAGAACAAGAATGAAGGAGCTCAAGACTATGAGGCTTAAATAATAAAGTTGGAAGAAGGGGGAATATACAGAGACTTTTGTTCGATAACTGTTAAGTTATGCCTACGTATCCTCTCGTGCAATGAGGAAGTCAGAACACCGTAGTTCGACCCAAAGAGACTGAAAGATAAATTGACTGATGAATTGCTTGCTTTTCTATGCTCAAGTGTATGACCTGTCTGGCTCAGGTGCAAACTGTCTTGCATTAGACGGAAGAAGCAAGTTCTCGCTTATGAATGAATGAGGTGAGAAAAGAATCCTGAAGGAGATGTATTGTTTGTTTTTGTGTTTTCAATCTTTTATTGCTTTTGGAAATTTGTCATAAGAAAATGAGCTCAAGCCTAAACCAATGGATTTAGTAAACTCATCACATCCTCCCTCTGATTAGGGTTAATGAGAATACTTTAAGTGTGAAGTCAGCATCTCACACTTAATTACCAGGATGTAGGATTAATATCATTAACCTACTTGTGATTATTTAGATGTTTTTGTTGTTTTTGTTTAGTGTTAAGTAATGAGATTAAGCCATAATCAAGGATTTAATGGACTCATTACACCATCCTAATAGAAGGATAATAGATGAGAACATTTAAGCTGAGGAAGATACCTCAACTTAATCCATGATTAGGGATTAACCTCATGACAAAACAAAGCCTTTATTAAATGGATTTTAATTGATGGTAAGATGAAGAAATGATTTTTATGGTTTGTAAGACAACTTGAGGAGGACTTGTCCATTAACACTAGGGTTAGTCCTTCTTAACCAATTAAGGAAGAATTAGAACCCTAATGCAAGGCCCAAGTTACAAGCTTGATGTCTTGATGATTATTAAGTGGATTGATTAAAGGATTTAAACACATTAAGGATTTAACACTTAGGATTAAAGTTATACACTCCATCCTAATAGAAGGATGCAGGCATAAGCTTAATCACAAAGCCTTAAAACCTTTAGGGTTTAGTCCTGGAGTATGGGGTGAGAAGAGGAGACTCAAAGATGAGACAAAGGTGAAACTAAATGGGGACTAATCAAAACCTAATTGTTGTCATGCTTGGAGATCCTAGGGTTAATGAGGTTTAAAAGAGAAAGATCTTCAGAGAAACCACCAGGAAGGAAGCAGATGAAAGGAGCAAAGAGAAGCAAAACAACTTGCTCCAATTAAGAAGACAAGTTGCTTGAAGAAAGAAAGTAAGAGATGAACATGAATGAGCAAGCCCACTCTAATACACATACAAAATGCAGCAAAGAAAGTATGAAGGAGGTGAAAAGAAATTGTGGAAGTGAAGGCAAATTCACTTCTCTAAACAAACTTACCACCTGAAATGTTAGCATAAGAAAATGAAATGCAATGCAAATGAGATGGAATGTCATGATGCAAACCAAAGTCAGAAGCATAAACATGATGTTAATGATGCTAAGGTATGATGAAAACACATGACAAGAGATAAGAATGATCAAACAAGCATAAGGATGCAAATGAGGTATGCTTTGAACCATGAAAGTTCAAGAAAAGTTTATGAAATGCAATGGACATACAACATGGAAAATGAAAGATGCAATGATCAAACATGATTCTAATATGTCCTAAGATGCATTATGAATCAAAAGAATGCACAAAATGTCATGGCAAGTCAATGGATGCAAGCAAATGAGAAATGGATGCAAAAGGAGGCACAAATTAGGGTTTCATGCATCATGCAAAGCAAAAATCCAAAACCAGAAGCAAATGACATGATAAAAATTTGACAATGTAATCAAAGATACCCTAAACCTATACAAACTCACTGCCCAAAGGAGGGGATCCAACTCTTAACCTAATGAAAGTTATGAATTTCCTAAGATTGCTAGGGTTTTAAGGTACTTCACCAAGAAAAATGCTAAACAAACTGAAAATGCAAGATCAATTCAAATCAAATTTACCCTATAAATTACATGTTATGCAAGATGCAATGAAAAAAGAATCATCATCCAATTCTCAATGGTTAGGCAGAAAGGATTTTTCAAAGGTTGAACCAAAATATTGCCTTGAAATGAATTTAATTCCAATGAAATTAATCAAAAGGCATCAAGAACAAAAAAGAAATTTTGTTTGAGAGTTGGAAAATGTTTCTAAGTGTTTCTAAATGCTATGTGAATTTTTTTGTGATTTTTAAATACCTAAATGTATTTTTAATTAATTAATTTCCATTAATTAATTAAAAATAAACATTTAAATGATTTAAAACTAATTTTCAGTGCAAAAAATAAAAATAAAAATATCTTTGGGTTTTAAAAATTAATGAAACTCTTGACAAAAAATTTCATAATTTTTAAAGGTATTTTGCTATTTTTAAATAAAATATGAAAGATAAAACAATTTAAATACAAATAAAAATAAAAGAAAATGAAAGTATGCAAGGGGGAGGGCCAGGATTTGATATGGGCTTGGACTGGTTGACTGCACGCCAGATCCAAAGGCCCAGATTCAAACCTGGCTAATTTGTTTTATAAATTAATTAAACTGGATTTAAATTAATTAAACAAGGATTAGGGTTTTAATGACACATCCTGGCCACACGTTCACGCGGGAGTCAACAAAAGTCCACAGAATCAAGGGTCCACATTCAAAGTTCATTAATGACACAATTAGGGTTAATGAGTTTCAGGTGACCGGAACAGTGGTTCCGGTCATCTTCTCCGGCGAGCATAAACCCTAGATTTTGCTACAGGTTATCAATCATGAAATTTCTTCCACCAAAATGATCCTCTCCTCAATCTAAACCTAACCCCTCTCCCAAAATTCATTTATTTTCATTCACCAGCCTGAATCGAAGCAAAGTATGAAACACAGGCAAATATTCAGAGATACCATACATGCTGGTTTCTTCACCATTTTAAAAACTAAACACATATTCATGATCAGGGGAAGATATAGCATCATAAAAGAACTTAAAAATCAGTTTCTGGGAAAAAGTTCTTCATGTTACCTGAGATGGGGCTTCTCTGATTTTGAGCTTTCTGGCTTCAAGCTTTGCGCAATCCTTCTCCCTTGATCCTCCTAATGATGGAATGAAGCTTAGAATGCTTTGAGAGTAGCTGGTTGTGACTGTTCGGTTCTGGTGTAGCAGGAAATGGAGTTCTTGTATGTTGTGTTTCAGATCATTGTGAGGGGTGGGATATGTTCTATGGATGATTTTTGGTTGATTGGTGAAGGAATTATTGAAGTTTGATGGTTGTGTTGTGTGTTTCGAAGAGGGAAAGGTTTTGACAGATTTTGTTGGATGCTGCAATGTGGGAGGATTCAGCTTGTGTATGGTATGTTTTTGGATTGCTCTATGTCCACATATCATGCTCTGGTTGGGCAGAGAGTTGGTGTCACACTGTGGGATTGGTATGGGTCTTTATGCAAAAAGTCAAGATATTGTGTACCCTAGGCATGGCTCGGGTCAGAGGAAATCTAGAGGCTTGTCCTGCCTCAGCTTGAGTCAAGGATGGCCCTTGGATGATTCACAAAGGACTGCAGCATTTGGATCATGAGTTGGAAAGGTTCTTGCAACTTGACAACTTGTTACATCTCATGATTTTTGGCTATGTTTATGTGAGAACTCTTGCTGAATTTTTGGTGTGGCATGCTTCATTAGGTCATGGCAAAGTTTTGAAACCAGCTAGAGGTCAAACAAATCCTTTGAGAATCAATTTGCAAGAAATCCCTCTTTGCACTTTCATGAAGAATGGCTTATGGTTACTTGAAAAACAAGGCATAGAAATGGGAAATTATTTGGGCCAAACTGATTTTTAGATCATGCATTGCATTGGTATGATAATTAGAAGTCACATTGAAGTCACATAAAGGCTTGTCATGAGAAAATGCAAGTTTTCCATTTTGTGCAAAAGTGAAATTTCAATGATTTTATCCCACTTTGCAAGGCCATAACTTTTGATCCAAAATGAATTAGAATTAGTTCTTGTACTTTTTGAAAAGGGAATGATTCATTCTACAACTTTCATGACCAAAGTTTTCTCATTTGAAGCATTTTTGAATCAAAAAGAGAGGGTTGAAAAAGTTTCCCAAAATGGCAAGTTTACATTACAAGTCACTTTCCCAAAAAGGCAACTTTGCAAATGGCTTGAAATTCTTCAATTTTGTGAACTTCCAACATCTTCTATGATCAAATAAAGATAATACACATTCAAAATGATGAAGAACACCCTTTGGTTGGGTCATTGGAGGCCTCAGTGGCCCTGATTTTACACTGACTTGCTCAAGAAGTCAACTCTGATCAGATGCCTTCCCCACTGAATTTCCTCATGAAAATTGATATGCATGATCCCTATACCATATAAAGACAAATAGAAACAAGAATGACCAAAAAATTTGGAGTTATGGCCTTTGAAACCAAAACCCTAATTCTAGGTCATCTGTGTAGTTAAACCTGGCTCTGCTTCCATGTTATTCTCAGTTCTTGTGAATCTTTGTCTTTCTTGACTTTGTGGGGATATAATATGATGCTTGAACATACATGGACCCCTTTGAAGTGATTGATGACCTTTGGAGTGGCTCAAATGGCCCCTGGATGGCTCAGATCACAAACCCTAGATGCAGATGACTTTGAACCAATGCAGTGAAGCAAATATGCAATATGGGATGTTATGATTGAACTTATGCATATGAAGAGATCACAAGCCATGGTGTGAATGGGTGAGGGCAAATTTGGGGTGTTTACAGGAGGCACCCCAATTTTGTAAGTTTTTACTTCTTTTTATGTTAAAAATGTGTTGTAGTCGTGTTTTATAAGTTTTTTGTGAAGTGATATTGCTTCTGGAAGTGTGCTTAGTTTCCTGCTCTCGCTGAGTGAGGAAATGCTTGTTGAGCGACTCTTTGCAGGTAGAAGTTCGCTGAGCGAAGGGTGCGTTTTTTTTAAAAATGGGACTGAACTGGGCCCATTAAGGGGACCCGGTCCAGCCAAGATTAAGTAAGAGTGGGAGTGATTAGGGTTGCCTCTTTGCTCCTTTTTCACAAATTTTTTTCATAGAATTTTCAAAGAGGATTCTCCTTTGTCTTCCTCCAAACTCTTGCTATTCTCCATTTTTGTGCATCAAAGTTCAGTTTTTTGCACTCTCCAACACTAAGGTAACAATGTTCTTCACTTTTATCTTTTAAATTTTTGTAGTTTTGAGTTGGGTAACTTCAATTACTCTTAGAAATCTTTTTCCCTAGGAATTTCTTGCTCCAATATCACTTTTGTGGATAAGTTCTTAAGAATCTTTGTGGATTAAATTGAAATTGGGGGTTTTGGTTCAAGAAATTTTGTTTAGGGCAAAGATTTTGAATTTTTGAGTAATTTTTGTCAAATTAGTGGATTAAGTTAGGTTTTAATGATTGTGAAACTTCTGTTGTGTCGTAATTGGCTGCTAGTTTGATTTTTGTTAGAAGGAATGTACCCTGTTAATGAGGGAGAATTTATGCATTTTCACAGAGCTCGCTCAGCGAACCATTGCTCGCTCAGCGAGAGTTGCAGGAATTTTTTCGCTCAGCAAGCTCCCAGCTCGCTGAGCGACCACTTCTGCCCAGAATTTTTCCAAAGTTGGGGGGTCTGTCCCTTCTGAATTATCATTAATTTTGCTGAATTTTGTTTTTGTTTTTATCGGCTGATTTGATCGGAATACTTGTGTTTCGATCTTTTGGTTTTGTTTTCTTTTGTGCAGATGTTGAACCGTTCACAGCGTGGACGTACCAGAAGCTCAGCTGCTAGGCCATCCCCTGCTTAGACCTTTCATCGCAATAGATTTCTGACACCCGCTCATCATGAGCGCTATCTGGTTCTAGAAAGAAGAAATGTGTGGACGGATAGGCTTGTGGAGTTGAACTCGGAGGGGGAGTACAAGTTTGTTCAGAGCAAAATGGATGAGGGGAACTATGTGAAGCTTTGTTAGCCACATCCTGAGTACCATTTAGAGATCGTTAGGGAGTTTTTTGCAAACGCCCTTCCGACAAGACTTGAGGGCACTGCGTTTGAGTATAAAACCTGGGTTCGTGGCAAGCAGATTGATTTCTCTCAGGCTAATAATGAGTATTTGGGCAACAACTTTTGGCTACCACCGGGCGCTCTTTGTGATTTTGAGAAGATGAAGAAGAGGAGAACTTGGGATGTCAAGCTAATGAGGGAACACATTTGTACCAGTGACCAGACCTATGAGGTGAGTGCTTCTGGAGTCGCTTTGCGTTTCAAGAGGAGTTCTTTGAACAATAGGGATAGGGTGATTATGTCGATAGTGCTGCACAACCTTATCCTTAGGAGCCATGTGTCTGATGTTACACTTGAGGTGGCAGCTCTGATTTTCTGCATTTTGAAAGGCAAGGTTGTGAACATTGCCTCGATTATTGTGAAGGAACTTATGTGAATCGCTACCAGTGGGACGGTGCATGGTTCCCGTGCTTCCTATGCCATCTCTCATCCCGGTTTGGTCATGGCCTTGTGTAGAAGAGCTGGTGTGGTTCTTCCGTCTCATGGAAATGTGAGGTTGAAGAAAATAGACAATGAGTATTGCCGCACTTTCTGTGAGCCTCCACTTCATCCACCTCCGGTTGCTTCCGCTCTCCCGCGTAGCTTGGGTTATGATGTTGCTGCCAACATGGCGATGCACGCTTCTCATCATCGTTCCTTGGACTTCATATATGAGAGTATGCTGCAGCTTCAGCTGATGATTAGGGAGCCTCAAGAGGGGCATTCTTTTAGGAGCACGAATGACTACAGAGCCTATTCTGCATGGCCTGGGGACATGCCATCGTCCTCGGGGGGTGCAGGAGGTGCAGGTGCAAATATGGATATGGGAGCAGGTGTTGATATGGATGTTGGTGATGATGTTGATGCTGATGGTGACGATGATGATAGTTCGAGTTCGTTTGAGTGACATCTTCTGGACGGTTTGATGGGCCCGTTTTATGTTGTTTTTAGTGTTTTTTCTTTGTTTATGTTAATTTCCCTTTTTGTTGAGATATTTGGATTCTAACCATTCGGGCGAATGTGTCTTTACTTTTTAGTTTGAATATTTGACAATCCGGGCGGATGTGTCTTGTTTTACTATTGTTTTGAATTGTTTCCCATCCGGGCGGATGGTGCACTTTATTATTTTGAATTTATGAACATTCAGGCAGATGTATTTTGGTTTTAAAATATTTGCTTTAGTTAACATCCGGGCGGATGCTTTATTTTTTTTATTACTTGGTGTACAAATTTTTGTGTTTGTCTTATCTTTAAGGTGGAATTTTGATGGAAGCGGGTGCGATTTTTGTGATCTAAGCATGTAGCTTCACCTTCTTGGATGGTGATGATAAAATTCCGTAAATTGCGTGATAAAGGTACTCCGTTTCGCACCTTTTAGAAAATAACATGTTTATGAACTAGTTGCTTTTCACAAATTTATAGTTTACTTCACTTTACATAAATGTTCATTTGAGAATCAATTAGGACAAAACCACATAGTGAGCGACTTCCATTGTTCACAAATTTTAGTGTGATTGTAATTTTTTGCGAACTCGTTCGATTCATGCTCGTATCGTTATTCTTTGGTTAAATTTTGGAAACTTAGAAACGATTTAGGCATTGCTTTAATTTGAGAAAAAACATCCATTCCTTTAGGCTTTAGTCACCGGTGATTAGTGCGAGAATTTGTTAGCCGACTTTGAGCCTTCACACAACTAGAATGAATCATTATTGTCGGTAAAATTGCCGAATTATCATCTATTTGTAATAATTGGTGTGATATTGAAAAGAGAAAAGAAAATTCATTGTGATTCATTCTAGCATGTGTATTTTTTTGTTTACACTTTGACACCCTTACTTTAACACTTTTTGAGAAGAACATTGTCCAATTCTATAGTGTCTTTTAAAGTTGGGGAGAATAAAAGGATGGATGATTTTGGTGCCTCTTGTGAAAATTAAAAAAAAAATTGATGACTGAATGGATTGAGAATTGAATTGCACTCATTGTTTGAGTTGTGTAAAAAAGAAAGAGGTATTCATTCGTTTAAGAGGAAATGTCTTCAATAGGGGCACCACAAAAAAAATTGAGGAAAAAGAAAAAGAGAAAGAAAAAAAAATGAAAAAGAATGTGGATATTTGGGGGGAACAAAAAATTGTTGGTTGACATGATTTTGGCGTGTTCTTCGTTTTTCAAAAACCTTTGAACCCATTTTTTAATCATTGGCCTTAGAAAATTTTCCCATTCTTTGTTACCCTTGCCTCATTATAACATTGAAAAACCCTTTTGATCTTGGTTTCCTTTATGTTGCCTTTTGAAATTGAAGATACTTGCATGAATTGTTCCAGATGTTAGCATTATTACAAATGAGAGTGAATTGCCCCTTTTTGATATTGATGCTTGAATTAGTTAAGTATTTAGGTGATTCTCTTATGAACATTCCATTGCATTTGTTGATAGCATGTCATTTGTGTTTAGAAATTAGTTCATGATTATGCTGTCGCTCTTTGAAAAGTCGGTTGTACTCTTAAGCAACATCTTCGATTTGAACCATTTTGTTTGGTGGGTTTCACTTGTTTAGTTTGTGCTCGCTTATTTAAAAAAGAATTCACCTTTGTTTGAGGACAAACAAAGAAACAAGTTGGGGAGAGTTGATAAATGCATATTAGTGTTATTATTTAGTTGATTTTTGGCACTTTCAAGGGTTATTTTGATCTCTTATGTTTTTTCCCCTTTGATTCTTATACTTATTCTTAGTTTAATTTTATTCTTTTTAAGCATCATTTATTTAACTTTAGTTTGTGTAATTTTAGGTTATGATGAAGAAATATGAAGCAAATTCCATATTGGCCTTCTTTGAAAAGTTTTGGAAGATTTTGAAGAAATCTTGCTCGCTGCAAGCTCACTCAACGAGCTCCAAGCAAGCTTTCCAGGGATATTTTCGCTCAACGAGCCCTTTGGTCGCTCAGCGAGCAGGTGCTTTTAATGAACAATCGCTCAGCGAGGCCTGCGGATTTCAGCCCCATTATAAACATTTGTTTCACTATTTCTTGGGATGTAACTTTTGATACTCTACCTAATATTCCTTAAAACACTTTTTCTCTTTGTTCTAAGAAGATTGGGTGCATTTAAAGTCAAGACATTGTTCTTAATTCTCCATCTTCTTCATTTTCATCTTTTGTTGGAAGCTTCCATGGAAATGGAAAGCTAAAATCATAGTATGTCAAGGTTAGAAGGTAGATAGGTTCTATTTTTGTATGTATAGGCCTTGATCCTCTTGTATAAACTTTTGATGATGAATATATGATGAAAGCTTTGATTTTTATGACAACCCCTTTTGTGTTGATTCATGATTGAGAGACATGGCCAACATTTGACCTAGGTTTTCATCACTCAAATAC
This sequence comes from Lathyrus aphaca, assembly GCA_963966055.1. Taxonomy (NCBI): domain Eukaryota; kingdom Viridiplantae; phylum Streptophyta; class Magnoliopsida; order Fabales; family Fabaceae; genus Lathyrus; species Lathyrus aphaca. The sequence goes on from OZ014519.1 coordinate 621,054,516, forward strand.
CATAAGCTAGAGATAGTTATGGGCTTTGGTGTTCACTTGTATTGAACCTAAATGTTAACATTTTGATAGATTGAGTGAGAAATCATTAATAGATCAAAATGGTAAAGCTCACATTTTGTGTTAGAAATAAAATTTATGAGAGGATATTGTGAATGTGTTCATTGTTGAAATGAGTTTATCATTTGATCAAAACTATATAAGCAAAATAAATCTATCAAACCCTAACTTTGACATATGCTTTTAAGAATCTTTTACAAGTCAATACTTTTACTTCTTAGCATTTATTTGAATGAAAAAGACAATTTTAGATACAAACACTAAAACCTTTTTGTTACCATCAAGTATAAACTTTAGCAATTGTAGAACGACATAAATATCATAAAACAATCTATGTGGATCGACAAACAAAACCTTTACTCATTTGTTCCTTGCCATGTTTGCTACAAGTTTCATGTTTACCATTTTTTCATTTGATCAATACTTCATGGACTTTTGAGGGGTCAAAGTAGGGAATTTCAAACTGAATGTCCATAGGCCATTTGCTCAAGGCATGCCTATGTATCCAAGCCCAAGTATGCATCTATGAAGTGATGAATTCATTGACATTTTTGAGGTACCAAATGGCATTGACTAATCTTGGTATTAACTTCAAAGATATTATATGATGATTGATCTTTGATTTGAGCCCAAGAAGTGCATGTATTAGTTGCTTAAGCTGGAAGAAACAACCCATGAAAGAGCATTACTTGCCACCTATTTTCTTGCAATCCAAGGTAGTGTGTTTCAGATGTGATGCAGTTCAGCATAGGCATATCTCCTTTGAATCACCAAACTCATCACAAGTAGAAGGAAATTATGTGCTTGCTTGATCACACCAACTATCATGTACACTCTTTTGAAAACAAGCTAAATGGAAAGCATCAAGTAAGCTGCAATATTCAAATGAGTATATCCCATTGCATCACCATAAGCCTCACCACACTTAAAATGAGCATTCTTGCATAGGATCCAGCTCGAGCAAAACAAATCCAACTACAAACTTGCATCAATTCACTCCAATGCACCATAAAAAACTTGACTCACTCATAACAAACTTAACTCAGTTAAACAGGGTTTTAACCCTGGTTCTAACTGTTAACTATGAGGGTTAAGCTTTCTATAAAGGGATGAGATCCAACTAAATAGTGGCTTGGCTTCATTTTTCTCGAATCACATCACAAATTCACCAACTTTGCTCTAATTTTTCTCTGCAAATTCAATGCAGTTTGAGTGAAACAAGCTTCATCTCTCATCAACATCCTTCACCTTCTTCATTGAGAATCATCATCCTCACTTCTGAACTCCATTTCCATGGCTGAATTTGACTGAATTTCTCAAATTGCACCACTACAATTCTCTGCATTTTCCCCCAATCCTCATTGCTCTCAATCTCCAGCATTTCAATCATCATAAGATCAACTTCATCTTCATCACAAGAATGATTTCCATGGCTACATTGGCTTGAGGCATCAAGAACCAACTCTGCAACATCATTGCACCATATCCTTTTTCTTCCATATTCAACACCTACTGAGTGTTTATTTCACCCTGAATCATTCAAGATCAAGCATAGAAGATACTGGAACCTCCTCTCTGGTCTTCCCTCATCACTTTTAATCACTGCACTTCAAGTTCTTCTTCAAATTCCACTTGCATATTTGGATTCTGTTTTAATGGATTTGTGTGCTTTGGAGCTTATTAGAAGCAACGATACCACTGGCTAGTTGATAGGCTTATTAAAGCATAATTTCAGTTTTAGGTTGGATTTTTGTGACCTTCTATCTTGCTTATTCTTGCATGATAAATGAAATCTAAAGCCATATTAATGATGTATGAAGCATGAGGGATAGAATGATGGTCTTGATTTTTGTTTTCATGGTGTTTTGAGTAAACCCTAACTGGAGTGTGATCAAAGAAGATGACCGGAGACTAGCTTCGGTCACCTGAACAGGAACCCTAGATTTAAGCTTATTTTATGTCATGGCCATTAGATCAGTCTCATCCAACGTTTCTCAATTTGCCAGTGTATTAATGAAGACCCCCCTTCTCACGTGCCCTCAGTGGACCTGAGTGATCAAGTGTTTGCCTCCCCAAGGTCCTTGCCATGTGTCCATTTTATTATTGGTTGGTCCATTTTTGTGAGGATAAATAGGAAGCGTGTGATCAATTTGAGTGTCCAGAAATAGTGAACTTGTTGACCTAAAGTCCACCATATATCAATGGTCTTCAGCGCTTTGGACCTGTGCCTATATGGCTATTCGCACCCCTCAGTTTAGAGCCCATGCGTATTTGAACTGAATTTCTTTCCTAAAGGCACCCCTGCTCAATTCTTCTAATTTTATTTTCTATTTTTATTCCATTTCAATTTTAATTTCACAAAAATACCAAATCAACTCCAAAAATCCCAAATAAATTCCCACATAATTTTCATCATTTTTAGAAATTTTCTATATTTATTTATTCCATTTTCCTTTAATTTTTGGTCCATAATTAATTTCTAAATTAATTTCTTTTCATTTTTCTTCTTTCCAAACACATTGTTTTGTTAATTTTTTTCTCCCAAACCATAATTGATCTTGATACCATTCTTCTTGCCCTATTTAGAGGACACATTGAATGCCCCAAAATATTTTGTTACATTTTTTAGGTCATTGTTTGTACCTATTTGAGTCTATTCTTTTGCCTTTATCCCCTAAAACCCTAATCCACTTAAAGCCTTCATTTGAATAGGTAAAAATAATAATTTTTAAGATATTTTTTGGAGGTAGGTGACCTTCTGGGTTTCATATTTGATTGTCAATTTTCATATTCTTTCAAGGTCATTTGCTAATTTTTCAAGTATTTGGCACCATAGGTAATATTTTGGTCCTTCTTCCTTCTCCTTTTGTTCAAAATTGGTAAGGCATTTATGCCATTCATTTAAGATCTTAATTTGAGTCTCCTAGGATCCCTTATAGGTTAGTGAATGTTGAGAATCCATTTTAGGTCATTATATTTTGGTTTGTGTTGGTTACTTGAGCCATAAGTCACATATGATTTCCTTTAACCTAATTATTCTTCTTCTTCTTCCATTTTAACCCTTAAATGCCAATTTTGTGACCATGTAACTTTGTCACCTCATTGTTATATATCTCATAAGTTTATTATACTCGTTTTTAGGTATTAACCTCAAGTCTTGAGTCCTTGGGCTTCATTTAGTGTCATATACATTCCTAAGACTTCATACTTAACATTTAGGTTCCTTAACCCTAATGCTTCCATACTACCTTACTTGTGAGTCATTTGTGAGTTCTAATCACATTCTAACACTTCATCAAGTCCCGTGTTTTTTTATGGGATTCAAATCCTTTTGATCATGTTTGATTTTATTCTAAGTCTTTTTCTTCCTTTGAAGTTCAATGTGCATTTCTTATTCTCACACCACTCCACATAATGTTTAGACCTCTTTCACTTGAATCTCTTTGTTCCTATTTTGGTTTACCTCTTAGGATACTTTCCTTAAGTGTTAGCTCCTGGATTTTTTATTATTCACTTTTGATTTCATACAAGTTTAGTATACTTAACCACATAAGTTCATCATTTAAGTCCACCTCAACTCCTATTAGGGTTTAGCTTCATTTTAGGGCATAGTTTGAAGTTGTTCATTCTTATAACCTCAGGACACATAATTGTAAGTTAGCTACTAAATTTAGAAGCTTACAACCTTGTAGGCTACCTGTCGCTCCCGATAAGTGGGACTGGCCCAAAATAAAGGTACAGACGCGAACGGTCGGCGAGAGGGACAATGAGAACACACAGCCGTGAACTCACTGGAAAAGAAAAGAGTCGCCAGCAAGGCATTTTTATCCCAGAGGAAAGGTAATGCTGCATAGACCTAGAAAGATACGGATAAGACGGTTGCGAACCAGAGAGACTGAGAAAGGGGGTTGGTTACAACCTGGGAAGGTATTAGCACCCAGATTGTCCGTCGTACTCGACGGGATCCACGCTTAAAAGATTTGTGTTTTAAAGGGGTAGTGTCAGTGCATTTTTGTGTTTCATAGCTGGAAAAGGATGTACAGGTGTCAGTGTAAAAGAAGTGAAGTGTGTAAATGATGTGTCAGTGTAAGAATGAGAATGAATTGCTCATGATAATGAGGCTAAAAGAAAGATGCTGGAAAGAGGGGGAATATATAGAGACTTTTGTTCGATAACCGTTAAGTTATGCCTACGTATCCTCTCGTGCAATGAGGAAGTCAGAACACCGTAGTTCGACCCAAAGAGACTGAAAGATGAATTGACTGGTGAACTGCTTACTTGTCTATGCTCAAGTGTATGACCTGTCTGGCTCAGGTGCTAACTGTCTTGCATTAGACGGAAGAAGCAAGTTCTCGTTTGTGAGTGAAGGTGATGAGAAAAGAATCCCGGAGGAGACGATTATTGTTTGTTTTGGAGTTTTCAGTCTTTTATTGCTTTTTGGATTTTGTCATAAGTTAATGAGCTTAACCCTAAACCAATGGATTTAGTAAACTCATCACATCTTCCCTCTGATTAGGGGTAATGAGAATACCTTAAGTGTGAAGTCAGCTTCTCACACTTAAACACCTTTGATGTAAGATTAAGATCATTAACCTACTTGTGATTATTTAGATGTTTTTGTTGTTTTTGTTTAGTGTTAAGTAATGAGGTTAAGCCATAATCAAGGATTAAACAGACTCATTACACCATCCTAATAGAAGGATAATAGATGAGAATGTTTAAGCTGAGGAAAGCTCCTCAACTTAATCCATGATTAGGGATTAAACTCATGACAAAACAAGCCTTTGATTAAGTGGATTTTATTTAATGGTATGATGATGAAGTGATTTTTAAGGTTTGTAAGACAACTTGAGGGGGACTTGTCCATTAACACTAGGGTTAGTCCTTCTTAACCAATTAAGGAAGAATTAGAACCCTAATGCAAGGCCCAAGTTACAAGCTTGATGTCTTGATGATTATTAAGTGAATTGATTAAAGGAGTTAAACACATTAAGGGTTTAACACTTAGGATTAAAGTTATACACTCCATCCTAATAGAAGGATGCAGGCATAAGCTTAATCACAAAGCCTTAAAGCCTTTAGGGTTTAGTCCCTGATTATGAGATGAGGAGAGAAGACTCAAAAGAGACACAAAGGTGAAACTAAGAGGGGAGACTAATCAAAACCCTAATCATTGTCATGCTTGGTTGTTCCTAAGGTTTGTGAGGTTTACAAGAGAAGATCTTCAATGGAACCACCAGGAAGCAGATGAAAGGATCAGGAGGAGCAAAGTAACTTGCTTCATTGAAGAAGACAAGTCACTTGAGGAAAGAAAGTAAGAAAAAGAAGAATGAGCAAGCTCAATCTCAAACACATACAAAAATGCAGCAAGAAAGCATAGAAGGGATGAAGAGTAGTTATGAGAAGTGAAGGCAAATTCACTTCTCATGAGAACTTACCACCTGAAAAGTTAGCGAAAGAGATGCAATGCAATGCAAAATGAAATGAAATGACATGATGAGAAACAAAACCTGAAGCACATACATGATGTTAATGATGCTATGAGATGCTACAAACATGAGGCAACACATGGAAATGATCATGCAAGCTTATGGATGCAAATGAAGCAAGTTAAGACACATGAACATTCATGAAAAGTTATGCAATGCAAATGGCATACAACATGGTAAATGCAAGATGCAATGATCAAACATGCTTTCAATAATGTCCTATGATATTGAATGAATCAAATGGAGGCACAAAATGCTATGGCAAGTCAAGGTATGGATGCAAATGCAAGATGAATGCAAAAGGAAGCCAGAAGCAAACATCAAGATAAAAAGATGAAAATGCATTCAAAAGAACCCTAAACCTATACAAATTCACTGCCCAAAGGAGGGGATCCAATTCTTAATTTTTTTCAAAAAGGTCACATTTTGCACTTAACTTCCAATGGTGGAAGTTAAGTGTTATTTCTGGCTTTTTTCAAAATGGTCCTTTTTTGCACTTAACTTCCAATGGTGGAAGTTAAGTGTTTTTTCTGGCTTTTTTCAAAATGGTCCTTTTTTGCACTTAACTTCCAATGGTGGAAGTTAAGTGTTTTTTCTGGCTTTTTTCAAAATGGTCCTTTTTTGCACTTAACTTCCAATGGTGGAAGTTAAGTGTTTTTTTTGGCTTTTTTCAAAATGGTCCTTTTTTGCACTTAACTTCCAATGGTGGAAGTTAAGTGTTTTTTCTGGCTTTTTTCAAAATGGTCCTTTTTTGCACTTAACTTCCAATGGTGGAAGTTAAGTGTTTTTTCTGGCTTTTTTCAAAATGGTCCTTTTTTGCACTTAACTTCCAATGGTGGAAGTTAAGTGTTTTTTCTGGCTTTTTTCAAAATGGTCCTTTTTTGCACTTAACTTCCAATGGTGGAAGTTAAGTGTTTTTTCTGGCTTTTTTCAAAATGGTCCTTTTTTGCACTTAACTTCCAATGGTGGAAGTTAAGTGTTTTTTCTGGCTTTTTTCAAAATGGTCCTTTTTTGCACTTAACTTCCAATGGTGGAAGTTAAGTGTTTTTTCTGGCTTTTTTCAAAATGGTCCTTTTTTGCACTTAACTTCCAATGGTGGAAGTTAAGTGTTTTTTCTGGCTTTTTTCAAAATGGTCCTTTTTTGCACTTAACTTCCAATGGTGGAAGTTAAGTGTTTTTTCTGGCTTTTTTCAAAATGGTCCTTTTTTGCACTTAACTTCCAATGGTGGAAGTTAAGTGTTTTTTCTGGCTTTTTCAAAATGGTCCTTTTTTGCACTTAACTTCCAATGGTGGAAGTTAAGTGTTTTTTTTCTGACTTTTTCAAAATGGTCCCTTTTGCACTTAACTTCCAATGGTGGAAGTTAAGTGTTTTTTCTGGCTTTTTCAAAATGGTCCTTTTTTGCACTTAACTTCCAATGGTGGAAGTTAAGTGTTTTTTCTGACTTTTTCAAAATGGTCCTTTTTGCACTTAACTTCCAATGGTGGAAGTTAAGTGTTTTTTCTGGCTTATTCAAAATGGTCCTTTTTTGCACTTAACTTCCAATGGTGGAAGTTAAGTGTTTTTTCTGGCTTTTTCAAAATGGTCCTTTTTTGCACTTAACTTCCAATGGTGGAAGTTAAGTGTTTTTTCTGTATTTAAACCACAAACATGAATCAATCACAAGCATGAATCAATCACAAGATCACATTTACAATGTATCACCAACAAGATTCGAGCAAAATCAAGAACACTACAAAAACTTCAAAACATGCATAAACACTCATTTCTCAACCATTTTCAGTATTTCAAAGCTTAACATGATGAGTGAAACAAAATCTATCATTCTATAACAAGAGATTACATTTCTATAAAAAATGTTCTTGATGATACCTGAACTAGAGCTTTGAACTGTGGAACTTTCTGGACAGTCCTTTGCTTCAAACAAGCTCCAATGATCCTCCTGATGATGGAATGAAGCTTAGAAAACTTTTGAGAATGGTTGGTTATGACTGTTTTGCTCTGGTGTAGCAGAAATGGAGGGCTTTTTGTGAGATGTTTCAAGTTGTTTCAGGGAAGGATTCTTGTTCTAAGGGTGATTTGTGACTTGTTAGTGAAAGAAAAAAGTGAAGTTTGATGGCTGTGTTGTGAGATTTTTCAGAGAAGAAGTTTTTGCCAATGAGGTTGAAAAATGAGAGTGCTGTCCTCTTGGTGTTTTCAGGCCTGTTTTTTCTATACCAAGATGGCTTGCTTTTTGGTTTGTATAAACAAATGGGATTGGTTCAGAAAGTTGATGTGGACTGATGTGATTGGTATGGCTCAAGTTGCCAAAATGTCAAGTAAGTTGTACTTGGGGGTAGGGGCCATGGAAGAGGAGATATCTGTGTTTAGATTGTCTCAGCCAGCTTTAAGGAGGACCCTTGGATGGTTTGTGCAGGACTGCAACATTGGGATTGCAAGATAGCATGTGTTTTGCCAATTTCCAACTTTGTGCATCTTGTGATTTTTGGCCATGGACATGTGACATCTCTTGGGCAATATGCAGCAAAATGCACCATATAATGCTGCTATGACAGTTTGATATTGATTAGAGATTGAACAAAACCAAAGGAACCCTTCTTGCAAGTTTTCCCTCTTTGTGATTTTTATGAAACCTGGCTTATGATACTTGGACATCAAGGCATGAAAAATGAGAAATTTCTTGGGCCATTCTGAATTTTAGGCATTGCATTATGTTTGTATGAAGATTAGAAGTCACTTTTAAGTCATCTTTGGCCTTGGCATGAGGTTTTGCAACTTTCCTTCTTGTGCAAAAAGTGAAATTTCAATGATTTTTCCCAACTTTGCAAAGCCATAACTTTTGATCCAAAATGAATTAGAAAAAGTTCTTGTACTTTTTGAAAAGGGAATGATCCAATCTATAACTTTCGTGACCAAAGTTTTCTCATTTGAAGCAGTTTTGAATCAATAAGAGGAGGTTGAAAAACTTTCCCAAAACAGCAAGTTTACATTATAAGTCACTTTCCAAGAAAGGCAACTTTGCAAATGTCTTGAAATTCTTCAATTTTGTGAACTTCTAACATCTTCTATGACCAAATAAAGATCATACACATTCAAAATGATGGAGAAACCCCTTTGGTTGGGTGATTGGGGGCCTCGGATGCCCTGATTTCGCATTGACTTGCTCAAGAAGTCACCTCTTGATCAGATGCCTTCCCCATGGAATTTCTTCATGAAACTTGATATGCATGATCCTCATAACATATAGAGACCAATGGAAACAAGAATGACCAAAAAATTTGGAGTTATGGGCTTCTTTTCAAAAATGTCCCTTTTTGCACTTAACTTCCAATGGTGGAAGTTAAGTGTTATTTGTGACCTTTTTCAAAAATGTCCCTTTTTGCACTTAACTTCCAATGGTGGAAGTTAAGTGTTATTTGTGCAGTCAAACCCGGCTCTGCTTCCATGCCATTCTCAGTTCTTGTGACTTTTTGACATTCTTGACTTTGAGAGGATATAATATGATACTTGAACACACATAGACCCCTTGAAGTGATTGATGGCCTTTGGAGTGGCTCAAGAAGTTCTTGGATTGCTCAGATCACAAACCCTAGATGCAGATGACTTAGAATCAATGCAGCGAATCAAAAATGTAATATGAGGTGTTATGATTGAGTTTATGCATATGAAATGATCACAAGCCATGGTGTGAATGGGTGAGGGCAAATTTGGGGTGTTTACAGCTGCCCCTATTCAAACATGAGTTAGCTGTGCAGGATGTAAGCGACGGCTTGACAGGCAAACAAGATAACTTGTGGTTGAATACCAAAGACAGTCCAAAATTTGCACTCACAGAATGAAAAAGAAAAAGGATATAGATTGTAAAAGAAAATAAAGTATATTTGTAAAGTATGGGCGACGGAGGACGACCGTCGAACAGAGGATGACTGCTGGGTAAAAAGCAATGACGGGGACGGCCGACATGCTGGGACAAGTGCGGAAAATAAAGCAATGACGGGGACGGCCGACATGCTGGGGATAAAAGAATTATGATGGGGGCGGCCATCAAGATAAAGCTGTAAAATTCTCTGGGAATTAATGAAACATGACGGGGACGGCCATCAAGTTCATAAAGTGAAGTAACCAACGATGGGGATGGCCATCGGGCTAAAAAGAAAAGGGACCACGACGGGGACGGCCATCGGGTTAAAGAATAAATGAAATGACAGATGATGAGGTACGGTCATCAAAGGTGAAGGACGATCACCTAGCAAGGGACGGCTGCTCTGTTAGGGGTAAGATGGGGGACGGCCATCTAAGGTGGAGGACGACCACCTGGCAGGGTACGGCTGCCGAAAGTATCGCGACATAGGACGAATGCCGGATAAAAGGTCAACAATGGGGACGGCCATCGGATGAGCATGATGGAGGACGACCATCAAGAGGTGGAGGACGACCACCTAGCAGGGGACGGCTGCTCTCAAGGTTTGTCTTGACATAGGACGAATGTCAGATAACCAAAATCAACAATGGGGACGGCCATTGGATAAAATGATGAAGGACGATCATCAAAAGGTGGAGGACGACCACCTAGCAGGGGACGGCTGCTAAATATCAACGATGGGGACGGCCATCGGATGAGCATGATGGAGGACGACCATCAAGAGGTGGAGGACGACCACCTAGCAGGGTACGGCTGCTCTCAGGGTTTATCGTGACACAGGACGAATGTCAGATAAAAAGAAAATTTGCTTTGATAGCGATCTACTGGGGAGTAGTAAACACGGACGAGTGCTTATATCCAAGAAAAAGGTGTAAGTGTTTGGTATTTGTGTATAGATTAAAGATGCGGACGAGCATCCTTAAGACTACGATACAGACGAGTATCGGGTAGAAACAAATAACTGACACGTGTTCAGAGATGATGATACGGACGAGTATCAACTGGTTAACAGAGAACATGGACGAGTGTTGAATCTGTGGGGATGTATAAGTGGTATATACAAGATACGGACGAGTATCTGTATAAGAGTGAGTGTTGTACAGATGAGTGTTTAACTGCTGGGGAGAGTGACACGGACGGGTATCGAAAGGAGAAGAGTGTAATATAAACAAGTATCTGATATACAAAGTGTAGGCGACTGCGCTGGGGATATGACACGGACGGGTGTCAAAGGATTGTCATATGTAAGTATATGTGAGTGCAAAGAGGACGTCTTTGGCTTTCTGCTGGGGTTATGACACAGACGGGTGTCAAAAAGTATCTGTAATACGAGTGGTTTTGTTTGCACAGAGTGTTCGGGCGACTTTATTGGGGAGTGATGACACGGACGGGTGTCAAAGGGAGTATATATATACTGGTGTTTGTGAATATGAGGCAACTGACTTTGCTGGGGAATCTCCGCTGGATTCAGAACATGGCTTATGATTATGCTATGTGTTGGATTTTTGCCGTAATGCTCCGTGTCAAAACGGAATGCTACGCTTTGTGGGTGAATATGATGCGAATGCTATGATTATGCAAAGGGCACCAAACCGGGACTCGGATCCCGTTGCTTGTGAAGATCTCCGGTCGAGCTTGTTTGAGATGGACGTCCCAGCTGGGGATGAGATCATTGGTGGATCTTATGAGATGATATCTGCTTGGGGATACAGATCACTGATAGCCCCATCTCAGTAATGGGGGACCCAGCTGGGGTTTGTGGAAGCTTTCTTCACTCTGTTGTGAGTTCTTCATGCGTTGCTCTGCTGGATAGAGGCTGGAGCTCTGCGGGGAGATGGTTCCTTGATTCTTGTACTCGGCTGTGGAAGGAACGACAACTCGGCTGGGGAGAAAACACTTTGAGTGTTAAGACTGAGCGTTGATTTGTCAGCTTGTTGGGATGAAGCTTACATGCCCCAAGTTGCGTTCTAGATTCCTGCAATCCTGAAAAGATAGAGAAACGCACAAGTAATCCCGAGGTATCCTTTACTGGATTCCGTCATAGGAATTTAGACACTTCTGTGAGTAAGTATATTTCCTGCAAGCATGTGACATATATTTTTTTTTTGAAGATAAGCATCTGTATTTATGCAACCAGTTTTTCTTAAGACATCAGACATTTTTGCAAATAAAATGTACAAGACGAGACATGACTGAAAATCTGATTTTATTAATTCATATGCCCTGAATTGGCGAGATACAGTCAAAGAAACAAATCCCCTGAAATGAGGAGATTGTTACAAATTGAGAAACAAAATGCTGGCAATGTTGATGACGCTTTAAGGAGCTTCCTCTTTTGCTATGACTCGTATGACTTTTGACGCTCTTTTCGTCTTACTTTCTGAAGGAGGCTAATTCTGATTGAAGCTTGATCCCTTTGAAGCTTACCAAGTTGTAAGTGATACAGACGAATTCAGAGTGCAGTCGTTCGCTTATTCCCTTATTTTGCATGAATCGCCCTTTCGGGTTTTCAATCCATCGGGATACCCATTTTTGCCTGAGCTGTCCAATGCGGCTTTTCAACTCAGTGGGTGTACATTTTTGTTTATTTTCCCTTATTTTTGCCCGAGTCTTTTATTCTGTTTTTGACTCTCCGGGATGCCCTATTTTTGCCTGGACTTACATTCTATTTTTGTGTCCAGCGGGTCATTTTTTATGCGAAGTATTTTTTAACTGCATCTGAATTCACAGGGGACGGGAAATCTTCACCATCCATGGTGCTGAGCATCAGTGCTCCACCGGAAAAAAATTTCTTTACCACAAATGGTCCTTCATAATTTGGAGTCCATTTGCCCCTATGGTCTGTATGAGGAGGGAGGATTCTCTTCAGCACAAGATCTCCTACTTGGTACTCTCGGTGCCTGACTTTCTGATCAAAGGCTTTCTTCATTCTCTTCTGATATAACTGCCCATGACAGATTGCAGCCAATCTTTTCTCTTCGATCAGATTCAGTTGTTCGTATCGGGCCCGAACCCATTCTGCTTCACTCAGTTTAACATCCATTAGTACCCGCAGAGAGGGTAATTCAACTTCAACAGGTAGGACTGCTTCCATACCATACACAAGCTGATACGGTGTTGCCCCAGTGGATGTTCTGATTGACGTGCGGTACCCATGCAAGGAAAACGGTAGCATTTCATGCCAGTCTTTGTAAGTGACTACCATCTTCTGCACAATCTTCTTGATATTTTTATTTGCTGCCTCAACAGCGCCATTCATCTTTGGCCTGTAAGGAGAAGAATTGTGATGTTGGATCTTGAAGTCCCGGCACAGCTCTGCCATCATTTTGTTGTTTAAGTTGGAACCATTATCAGTAATGATTCGCTCGGGAACTCCATATCAACAGATGATATCTCTCTTCAGAAATCTGGCTACCACTTGTCTTGTAACATTGGCATAGGAAGCTGCTTCGACCCACTTGGTGAAATAATCAATGGCAACCAGGATGAATCTGTGGCCGTTCGAAGCAGTCGGTTCAATCTTGCCAATCATGTCAATGCCCCACATAGCGAAGGGCCAGGGTGAAGACATAACATTCAAAGGATTGGGAGGCACATGCACCTTATCTGCATAAATCTGGCATTTATGGCATTTTCTGGCGTAGGCACAACAGTCTGCATCCATTGTGATCCAATAATAGCCTGATCTTAACAACTTCTTAGCCATGGCATGCCCTCCCGCATGGGTACTAAAGGATCCTTCGTGCACTTCATGCATTAACAAGTCTGCTTCTGTTCTATCAACGCATCTGAGAAGTACCATATCAAAGTTCCTCTTGTACGGGGAACCATCGGTGTTCAGGAAGAAACTACCAGCAAGCCTTCTTAATGTCTTCTTATCATTGGAAGATGCCCCAGGTGGGTATGCTTGATCCTCCAAGAAGCACTTAATGTCATGGAACCAAGGCTTATCATCCTTGACAATATCTGCTGCGAATACATATGCTGGTCTGTCAAGTCTGGACACTGAAATTTGAGGTACAAAGTTGGCAGCTTGATATTTGATCATGGATGAAATGGTAGCCAGAGCATCTGCGAACTGATTCTCGTCCCGAGGGATATACTCAAGCTTGACTGTTGTAAAGAAAGTCAATAACCTCCTTGTATAATCCCTGTAAGGTATCAGATGATCCTGGTGGGTATACCATTTGCCATTGGTTTGATTAACTACCAGAGCTGAATCTCCGAATATAGTCAATGTCTTGATCCTGAGGTCAATGGCTTCCTCAAGACCCATAATGCAAGCTTCGTATTCAGCTTCGTTGTTAGTGCAGTTGAAAGTGAGTTTTGCCGAGAAAGGCATGTGAACCCCCTTAGATGTAATGAGTACTGCACCAACACCACGACCATTCATATTAACAGCCCCATCAAACATCATAGTCCATTCTTCTTCTGAGTCAGGCCCTTCAGTGTGAATAGGCTCTTCATGATCTTTTTCTTTTATGAACATGATGTCTTCATCAGGGAAGTCAAATCTCATAGGCTGGTAATCATCAATAGGTTGCTCAGCAAGATATTCAGACAATACACTGCCTTTGATGGCTTTCTGAGATGTGTATTGGATGTCATATTCTGTAAGGATCATCTGCCATCTTGCAACCCGTCCGGTAAGAGCTGGCTTCTCAAATATGTACTTGACTGGATCCATCTTTGAGATCAACAAAGTAGTGTGGGTCAACATATACTGTCTCAGTCGGCGAGCAGCCCACGCTAAAGCACAGCAAGTTTTCTCGAGCAGTGAATAACGTTGTTCACAGTCGGTAAACTTTTTGCTCAGGTAGTAAATTGCATACTCTTTTCGACCAGACTCGTCATGCTGGCCCAACACACACCCCATTGACTCTTCTAATACTGTCAAGTACATTATCAGAGGTCTTCCTTCAACTGGAGGCATAAGGATTGGAGGTTCTTTCAAGTACTCCTTGATCTTGTCAAAAGCCTTCTGGCAGTCTTCATTCCACCTGACCGTTTGCTCTTTTCTCAATAGCTTGAACAAGGGTTCACAGGTTGCTGTAAGGTGAGATATGAACCGTGAAATGTAGTTCAATCGACCTAGGAACCCTCGAACTTCCTTCTCTGTCCTCGGTGCAGGCATCTCTTGAATAGCTTTGACTTTATCAGGGTCAACTTCAATCCCTTTCTCGCTTACAATAAAACCCAGCAGCTTACCGGATCGCACCCCAAATGTGCATTTGTTGGGGTTCAACTTCAGTTGGTACTTCCTCAGACGCTTGAACAGTTTCAGCAGATTCACCAGGTGATCTTCTTCAGTGAGGGACTTGGCGATCATGTCATCCACATAACATTCTATTTCTCTATGGATCATATCATGGAATAATGTCACCATAGCCCGTTGATATGTTGCACCAGTATTCTTCAGTCCGAATGGCATCACCTTGTAACAGAACGTGCCTCATGGTGTGATGAAGGTTGTCTTCTCCATGTCTTCAGGTGACATCTTGATCTGGTTGTATCCTGAAAATCCATCCATGAAGGAGAATACCGAGAACTGAGCCGTGTTATCAACCAATACGTCAATGTGAGGTAATGGGAAGTCATCTTTCGGGCTGGCTCTGTTCAGATCCCGGTAGTCAACACACATTCTCACTTTGCCGTCTTTCTTAGGCACAGGCACTATGTTAGCAACCCACGGTGGATAGCTAGTTACAGAAAGGAACCCGGCGTCCCACTGCTTTTGTACCTCTTCTTTGATTTTCATAGCCATGTCTGGGCGAGTACGACGCAGTTTCTGTTTAACCGGCGGGCATTCTTCTCTTAAAGGCAGCTTATGCATGACGATATCGGTGTCCAACCCTGGCATATCTTGGTAAGACCAAGAAAACACATCCACATACTCTTGAAGCAGGTCAATCAGTTGTCTCTTCACTGAGTCTTGTAAGCAGGCCCCGATTTTAACTTCTTTCACGTCTTCATTTGTACCAAGATTAATCGTTTCGACCTCCTCCTGATGAGGAGTGATAACCCTTTCCTCTTGTCTCAACAACCTGGCTAACCCTTCAGGAAGCTCATATTCTTCTTCAACCCCTTCATCAGCTTGATTGATTGGATTGTCAAAGTCATACAAAGTCATAGCCGTGCTGTTGTCGGTGCTGTCTGGAAGGCACTTTCTGCAAGGGTTCAGTTTGTTCATTTTAGTGATTTAATTTTAATCTTGTTTAAAAAAGTGAAATAAAGTTAACATTTTGAAAACATCGCCATTTATTTTTTGTACAAAAAGAAAAATGGAAAAACAGTGAACGGAAAGGAAAAAGACTCATTTGCAAAAGATGTCTGATATTTCATTGATTAATCTTGTTGAACAAAAAGTACAGATGGCCCGATTACAAAATGAGTCTTGTCATCTTGGGCAAGATGCAAGACTTTGATGCATGCTATAAAAATACAGGAAATAATAATTACTCTGCATGAGTAACTCTTATAATTTCCTGGGAAGACCAGTTTGAGATACTGCTCCCCGGGATCTTTGGACGAACCCAATTCTCCAGATTGCGCTCCTCTTCCAGCTCGTCTTCCAAATTGTTGATAGCATCAGGGGTGAGCATCCCCCCACTGACAAAATCGGGCTTCTCTGCAGCCTCTGCTTGATTTTGCTGAGTTGGTCTGTAACCCAACCCAGATTTGTCTTTCTTCTTCTCCACAGATAATACCTTGCCCCAGCCTTGGGCAGTTCCTTCCTCAACAACCTTTCGGGCTTGTTGATAAGATGTCATGGATATTCCAGGTACAGCGGATGCTTCATTCACATTCAGGGCCTCAAACCCCTGACTCATTGTTTCATGGATCTCCCCATCCATCTCAATATATTTGTAGGTAGCCAGATGGCTGACAAAAATATACTCCTCTCCACAGATAGTAACGACTTGACCCTCCCACTCGAATTTTAACTTCTGGTGAAGGGTTGAGGTCACGGCGCCAGCGGCGTGAATCCATGGCCTACCCAATAGACAGCTGTAGGCAGGCTGTATATCCATCACGTAGAAGGTCGTTTTGAAAGTTTGTGGGCCAATCGTTATAGGCAACTCAATTTCTCCCAGAACCGATCTCTTAGAACCATCAAAGGCTCTCACCACCAGGTTGCTGGGACGCAATGCCAATCCTTCATACTCTAGCTTCACAAGGGCCTTTTTAGGTAAGACATTGAGGGATGATCCTGTGTCTACCAGCACATGGGAAAGGACTGCACCTTTACATTCCATGGTGATGTGCAAGGCCTTGTTATGATTGCGGCCTTCCGTAGTCAAATCAGTGTTAGTGAACCCTAGCCCATTGCTAGCAGTAACATTTCCAACCACTGCTTCCAACTGATTGACTGTGATCTCTTCAGGCACGTAAGCTGCGTGCAATACTTTGAGTAGTGCGTCCCGATGGGCCTCGGAGCACATAAGCAATGATAGAATGGAGATCTTGGAAGGCGTCTGATGAAGCTGATCCACTATTTTGTAATCACTCTTCTTGATGATTCTCATGAACTCATCAACTTCTTGATCAAATGGTGTCTTCACAGCTTCCTTAACAGCTTGGTCTTCCTGCACCAAGCTTTTCCCTTTTGCTTTGGCAGCAGCTTCTGCTTCGGCAGTGGGTCTTTGAATTTGTGGAGCAAAGAGACGTCCGCTTCGAGTGAAGCCTCCGCCTCCTCCCACATTATCTATTTGTGGTGCAGGGGTTGATGATTCGAGAGTGATTTTTTGTCCTTCGTAGTATAAATCAGAGCCGTAATGCCAAGGGATGGCTTTACTGCTTTCATAAGGTACTGGTCCAGGCACTGTGATAGTGACTGGACTGATGACAGCTGCAGAAGGGACCATGATAGTCTGTGGATCATAATATATTGTGACTGGTGCTCTGATAGGAATGACACTTTGTGAGTTGTAAGCAGAATCATTTTCAGGATCATAATAAATTATAACGGTTGAGACATCTTCATTGTTTGCTGCTGATGTTGTAGGAGACATTGTCGGAAGGATGGGTGTTGCTGTTGTAGGAGATTCAAAATGAAGTGGTGCTGAAGTTGTAGAAGGGATGTTTGTTGATATCTGGTCAGCTGAAGTGACAGATGAAGCATTTGTTGATGAAACCGAAGAGTTGTCTGGAACAATGGTTGTTGCAGTTGTAGAAGACTCTGGTACTGTTGTTGATGAGATTGCAGGATTTGTTGGAATTGATGTTGTAATCTGAAGCAGGCCACTCTGAATGAGGCCATCTATGCCATTCCTCAAGTTATCACAACCATTCACTGAAATGTTGCAATAAGCACACCCTAACTCGCATCCCGGGAATATTTGACATTCGAGGAGTTGAGCCTTAATTTCCACCAACGGTGTCCGAATCTGACCCACACTGGTTATCAAATAAGACGGCTTGTCTCCTTCAATAGCATTGATTCGGGGACCACCATGGTGTGGCATAGGGTTTTTGTTAATATTTGGTGGTGGCGCAAAATTCAGAGCTTTAGAGTCTACCAAATCTTGTACCTTCATGTGCAAGGCTCTGCACTTCTCTGTACTATGACCAGGTGCATTTGAATGAAAAGCACATCTGGCGTTGGAATCGTAGTTTCTGGGTAGACTATTGGGATCTGGAGGTGCCAATGTCCTTAGCTCAACTAGGTTGAGTTTCAGGAGTTGTGGCAGTAATGTGGCATATGGCATAGGGATCGGATCGATCACCCTATTGGCCTGAGATGGCCTCTGCTGAAATGGCCTTTGCTGGTTGTTGTTGTTGGTGTTGTTGTAGTTTCTTGGAGGATACTGAGTCTGTTGCTGATACTGAGGTTGTTGCTGATAATTTTGTTGCGGTGGTTGATAAGCTGGTTGTGGATGAGCCGGAGCGGGAATGGTGACTGCTGCCACAGACCTATGAACATATTGGGGCCTGCCCCTGTTGGTGTGGATAGCATTGGTCTCACCAGTTCTTCTTGGGCCCACAAAAGGCTTCCTTGTATTGCTGGATGAGCTGGCACCGTTGTCAGAAATTTTGCCCATCTTTAACAGGCTCTCAATTCTCTCCCCAGCTATGACAACATCTGCAAAGCTAGTAGAAGAGAAAGCAGCCAGCCTGTCAATGTAGGTTCCTTGGAGGGTGTTCATAAACATATCTGCCATCTCCCTCTCAGACATAGGTGGCTGAACAGCAACAGCCAATTGCCTCCATCTCTGGGCATACTCTCGGAAACTTTCTCTAGACGACTGTGACATTCCCATTAGGAGGGTCCTGTTGGGTGCCATATCCAAATTGTACTGATATTGTCTAATGAAAGCTTCTGCCAAATCCTTCCAACACCTGATGGTTGCCCTTGTCAGGTGAGAGTACCATTCCCTTGACGCTCCAGTTAAGCTATCCTCAAAATAAAACATCCATAGCTTCTCGTCCATGGTATAGGCTTTCAACCTCCCTAGAAAGGATTGTAAGTGGGTCCGTGGGCAGGAAGTCCCGTTGTACTTTTCAAAACAAGGAGGTTTAAACTTATGGGGAATCCTGACCCCGTCTACCAAGCCCATGTCCATAACATCAAAACCCAAAGAGTTTTGAGACTCTAAGGATCTTAATTTCTCAGCTATCTCATCCAACCTTCTGTCATAAGCTTCCTCCCCAGCTCCCATCACTGTGAACTGATCTTCCTGGGGGTCTTCTTGCAACACTCTGCCTGCAGTGGCAGTCCCTTGAATATTTGCAGGAATGTTGATCTCTGGGTGAAGATGAGGGCCATACACAGGTGGGTTGACACGAGGCTGAACCCTCTCATTGTTGCTTGTGCCAGCAGTCCCTAGATGGGGATCTTCCTGATTCTGCCTTTCTACCATGGCTCTCAACCTCTCCTGGCTCTGAGCCATGTTGTTCATCACCTCCATGAACTGTGTCATCTGGGTCCTCATTTCTAGCCTCTCATTGGCCATTTGGTTCCTGACCTCTGTAAGGTCCTGCTGTACCTGGTCCATTTGTATGCCTGGAAGATTGTTGCGGGTTGGATATCTATGTGGACGGTTGAGTGGGAACACCCTACGTCGAGCAATAGTTCCTGAAACCACAACAGAGTTAGCAACAACAACAAAACAAACCTACAAAACAAACAAAAAGGTTAGTATGCAATGCAGTATGCTTATTTGTTTTCAAGGTATCCTGGTTTGGCATTCAGTTTTGACCCTTCCAGACCCTTGAAGATGCTGTTGATTTTGCTTTTGAAGTAAACTCGGATGGAACAAACTGACACATAAATTACGAAGGGCAAATGGTACATAGTTTGTTTACAAATACAAGCCCTCTGAGGGGTCAAAATACATTACAAGAAAATAAAAGTACATAAAATGAAAGCAACAACAAGCAAATAGTCAAACACCAAGACCAAACTCATCCTCCTGAACTTCCTTGAGAAGTGCTTCAGTCACAGGATCAGCTGGACGCTTTGTAAGGTTCCTGATAAGGAGATTCCTGGTAGCAACAGCTGCAGTTAGCTTCTTGTATTGACTCTGGTCCTTTGACCTCTTCACACCAGCTCTAATCTTCAGCTCTGAGATCTCCCTCTGGGCTGCTGCCAGGGCTTCCTGTTGCTCTTTTGCACTAGCTTCCAGCTGCTCAATCTTATCCTGAGTCCTTTTATCCTCTTGAGTACGGGCTTCGGTGATCCTGACCCACCTAGCCTGACTCTCCTTCAGATACAAATCAGTCCTGGCCTTCTGGAACTGAGCTTCCTTGCAGGCATTCTTCAGAATTTGTTCTCCAGCCCTAGACTTCTTGATGTAATCCTCAGACTTCTCAATCCTAGCCAGATGCTCTATCTTCAACTTCTCTAACCTTTCAATATCTAACCTACCATCACTCATCTCCCAAAGGGTCTTCTGTAGAGCCTGAGTCAACTTCTCATTTCTTTCTTTCAATTTCTCAAACTCCTCTAAGCTGACAGTTGCTGGAGGGGGTGTTGTGGAAGGCCCAGGCATATCTTCAATAGTAAAGGGCATCCCAGAAAATTGAGCCCTGGCATGGGACCAATCATAGTACTGTGCTGATGCCACATTGTTGCACTTCCCCAAAATGGTTACCCCCTTAGTCTGCACATTGTCCCAGGCCCAGGCTGCCTGCCTGACAACAACCAGATTAGGCTTGATCTCAACATAAAGGGTCTCAGTCAGATCCCGTGCCCTAGGGGGATGGACTAATGCATAACCCAGCTGTCTTTTGAATAACAGAGGGTTGTAATTGATGCACCCTTTCACTCCAACCAGAGGCACATTGGGAAATTGTCCACAACTTGTAATGATGTCTCTGCCCTTAGTACTCTGAGTACACCATCTGATGTCATCTGAGGTTAGAGCAACAAGCCTTTTAGCCCAGTTTTGTTGCTGATGAGGATTCAGAAATGCATCAGTCTTTGGCAGATGCTTGAGCAGCCAAGTATAGAACAAGGGAGCACAACATCTCACTAATCTTCCCCTCTGCTTCTCATTCCTCTGGTGGGCTGAGTAATAAAGATCTCCCAGTAAAGTGGGCACTGGGTTTTGCAGGATGAAAAGATGGATTGCACTTTTGCTAACAAATCTAGGCTCATCAGCAAATAAGATGACCCCATATATGCTAAGGGCCAACAGAGCACAGACTGCTTTCCACTCCCCCAGGGAGGCCTTCAGACTAGCCTGAGAAGTCAAGAAATCCAGATGAAAACCAGAGATTCCAGCCTTAAATGTCAAATTATGCCCAATCAGAGCTGGTTCCAGATGCAATGCTCTAGCTATCTCTTCATTACTTGGGAAAGCCATCTCAGGATTGAAGGGGATTCCACCCCTGATGGGTACACCAACCAATGAAGAGTACTCCTCCAACAAGGGTCCCAACTGAAAGTTCTGAAATGTGAAGCACCTCAGAGGGGGATCATAAAACTGCAGACAAGTATGTATCAAGCTCCTCTATGAAGGGTCCAAATCCATAACCACATCAAGTATTCCTCCATAATGTTCTCTAAAAAGTGGTATATGGTCTGGAGTAATCAGGGTCTGAATCCTCCTGATGCTAGCTAGCTCAGGTTCAAAGAAGTGATAGGAGATATTACTCTTCTTAGGTTCCATGTTGTTGGAGAAAAGCTGAGACAGATGCTGATGGTGATACTGAAAATGGGCCTCTGACAGGCTGAGACTGATGATGCAGATAGCAGATAGCTGAAGTAGATACTGGTGAAGATAGGCCTAAGCTGATGGTGGGGTCAAAACCAAGCCAAAATGATAGGATGGATACCCTGAAAAACAAATAAACACATGTTAAAATGATGCAATGAGGATGTATGCAAATGATATGCAAGGGTTTGTGACTGAGCTGGATCTGATCAAGTGCTCTGATATAAGTCCAGGTGTATTCAAGAAATCCAGATGGAGGTCTATAGGTCCAGTAACCAAGGTGGGGGACTCAAATAAAGAGTCACATGTCCAGGGTTTAGAATCACAAGAACTGTTCCAACATGGAGTATTCTTAATCAAATCAAAGTAACAGGGTATGCTGAGGCCAAGGGTACCTGCAAACCTGTAAACAGCCCAAACCCCCTCACAGGTGGTGTTCTAAAACAAGGATCCTCAGACTTGGATCAGTTATGAGAAGTGTAAACACTTCTAACCCGGAGGTACAATGTTTACAATAACCATAAAAGTTCCTCCTCTAATTCACCTCAGTTTCTGAAGGTCAATACTAAAGGTCATCCAGACTTAGCAGGCTTCCCAGATAGCCCTAGCATTGCAGGAAATCTACAACACAGAGTTCTCAAGAAGAAACCCATATCTGAACCGTGTTTCATATTCCCGCACCAGACCGAGATGGAATGGGAAAGAATATGAACCACTCTAGCCTAGGTGTCACTCAGGTCCCAGGTATAGGACCTTAACTCTCAATAGAACACCCACCCACCAAAGCAGACAAACAAATCCAGCCAGCACAGTATGACAGTATGATATATGCATAAAGCTATAAAGAAAGCAGTGAAATAACTGTACATAAAGCAAAAATAAATACAAACACAGATAGCACATAACACCCCAGTAAACACAAATCAAACAAGCGCTAGGAGGAACCCACAAAAAGAACCAGAAGCCCTGGTTACAGTATAAGACTCCCCAGCAGAGTCGCCAAGCTGTCGCTCCCGATAAGTGGGACTGGCCCAAAATAAAGGTACAGACGCGAACGGTCGGCGAGAGGGACAATGAGAACACACAGCCGTGAACTCACTGGAAAAGAAAAGAGTCGCCAGCTAGGCATTTTTATCCCAGAGGAAAGGTAATGCTGCATAGACCTAGAAAGATACGGATAAGACGGTTGCGAACCAGAGAGACTGAGAAAGGGGGTTGGTTACAACCTGGGAAGGTATTAGCACCCAGATTTTCCGTCGTACTCGACGGGATCCACGCTTAAAAGATTTGTGTTTTAAAGGGGTAGTGTCAGTGCATTTTTGTGTTTCATAGCTGGAAAAGGATGTACAGGTGTCAGTGTAAAAGAAGTGAAGTGTGTAAATGATGTGTCAGTGTAAGAATGAGAATGAATTGCTCATGATAATGAGGCTAAAAGAAAGATGCTGGAAAGAGGGGGAATATATAGAGACTTTTGTTCGATAACCGTTAAGTTATGCCTACGTATCCTCTCGTGCAATGAGGAAGTCAGAACACCGTAGTTCGACCCAAAGAGACTGAAAGATGAATTGACTGGTGAACTGCTTACTTGTCTATGCTCAAGTGTATGACCTGTCTGGCTCAGGTGCTAACTGTCTTGCATTAGACGGAAGAAGCAAGTTCTCGTTTGTGAGTGAAGGTGATGAGAAAAGAATCCCGGAGGAGACGATTATTGTTTGTTTTGGAGTTTTCAGTCTTTTATTGCTTTTTGGATTTTGTCATAAGTTAATGAGCTTAACCCTAAACCAATGGATTTAGTAAACTCATCACATCTTCCCTCTGATTAGGGGTAATGAGAATACCTTAAGTGTGAAGTCAGCTTCTCACACTTAAACACCTTTGATGTAAGATTAAGATCATTAACCTACTTGTGATTATTTAGATGTTTTTGTTGTTTTTGTTTAGTGTTAAGTAATGAGGTTAAGCCATAATCAAGGATTAAACAGACTCATTACACCATCCTAATAGAAGGATAATAGATGAGAATGTTTAAGCTGAGGAAAGCTCCTCAACTTAATCCATGATTAGGGATTAAACTCATGACAAAACAAGCCTTTGATTAAGTGGATTTTATTTAATGGTATGATGATGAAGTGATTTTTAAGGTTTGTAAGACAACTTGAGGGGGACTTGTCCATTAACACTAGGGTTAGTCCTTCTTAACCAATTAAGGAAGAATTAGAACCCTAATGCAAGGCCCAAGTTACAAGCTTGATGTCTTGATGATTATTAAGTGAATTGATTAAAGGAGTTAAACACATTAAGGGTTTAACACTTAGGATTAAAGTTATACACTCCATCCTAATAGAAGGATGCAGGCATAAGCTTAATCACAAAGCCTTAAAGCCTTTAGGGTTTAGTCCCTGATTATGAGATGAGGAGAGAAGACTCAAAAGAGACACAAAGGTGAAACTAAGAGGGGAGACTAATCAAAACCCTAATCATTGTCATGCTTGGTTGTTCCTAAGGTTTGTGAGGTTTACAAGAGAAGATCTTCAATGGAACCACCAGGAAGCAGATGAAAGGATCAGGAGGAGCAAAGTAACTTGCTTCATTGAAGAAGACAAGTCACTTGAGGAAAGAAAGTAAGAAAAAGAAGAATGAGCAAGCTCAATCTCAAACACATACAAAAATGCAGCAAGAAAGCATAGAAGGGATGAAGAGTAGTTATGAGAAGTGAAGGCAAATTCACTTCTCATGAGAACTTACCACCTGAAAAGTTAGCGAAAGAGATGCAATGCAATGCAAAATGAAATGAAATGACATGATGAGAAACAAAACCTGAAGCACATACATGATGTTAATGATGCTATGAGATGCTACAAACATGAGGCAACACATGGAAATGATCATGCAAGCTTATGGATGCAAATGAAGCAAGTTAAGACACATGAACATTCATGAAAAGTTATGCAATGCAAATGGCATACAACATGGTAAATGCAAGATGCAATGATCAAACATGCTTTCAATAATGTCCTATGATATTGAATGAATCAAATGGAGGCACAAAATGCTATGGCAAGTCAAGGTATGGATGCAAATGCAAGATGAATGCAAAAGGAAGCCAGAAGCAAACATCAAGATAAAAAGATGAAAATGCATTCAAAAGAACCCTAAACCTATACAAATTCACTGCCCAAAGGAGGGGATCCAATTCTTAATTTTTTTCAAAAAGGTCACATTTTGCACTTAACTTCCAATGGTGGAAGTTAAGTGTTATTTCTGGCTTTTTTCAAAATGGTCCTTTTTTGCACTTAACTTCCAATGGTGGAAGTTAAGTGTTTTTTCTGGCTTTTTTCAAAATGGTCCTTTTTTGCACTTAACTTCCATTGGTGGAAGTTAAGTGTTTTTTCTAGCTTTTTTCAAAATGGTCCTTTTTTGCACTTAACTTCCATTGGTGGAAGTTAAGTGTTTTTTCTGACTTTTTTCAAAATGGTCCTTTTTTGCACTTAACTTCCAATGGTGGAAGTTAAGTGTTTTTTCTGGCTTTTTTCAAAATGGTCCTTTTTTGCACTTAACTTCCAATGGTGGAAGTTAAGTGTTTTTTCTGGCTTTTTTCAAAATGGTCCTTTTTTGCACTTAATTTCCAATGGTGGAAGTTAAGTGTTTTTTCTGGCTTTTTTCAAAATGGTCCTTTTTTGCACTTAACTTCCAATGGTGGAAGTTAAGTGTTTTTTCTGGCTTTTTTCAAAATGGTCCTTTTTTGCACTTAACTTCCAATGGTGGAAGTTAAGTGTTTTTTCTGGCTTTTTTCAAAATGGTCCTTTTTTGCACTTAACTTCCAATGGTGGAAGTTAAGTGTTTTTTCTGGCTTTTTTCAAAATGGTCCTTTTTTACACTTAACTTCCAATGGTGGAAGTTAAGTGTTTTTTCTGGCTTATTTCAAAATGGTCCTTTTTTGCACTTAACTTCCAATGGTGGAAGTTAAGTGTTTTTTCTGGCTTTTTTCAAAATGGTCCTTTTTTGCACTTAACTTCCAATGGTGGAAGTTAAGTGTTTTTTCTGGCTTTTTTCAAAATGGTCCTTTTTTGCACTTAACTTCCAATGGTGGAAGTTAAGTGTTTTTTCTGGCTTTTTTCAAAATGGTCCTTTTTTGCACTTAACTTCCAATGGTGGAAGTTAAGTGTTTTTTCTGGCTTTTTTCAAAATGGTCCTTTTTTACACTTAACTTCCAATGGTGGAAGTTAAGTGTTTTTTCTGGCTTATTTCAAAATGGTCCTTTTTTGCACTTAACTTCCAATGGTGGAAGTTAAGTGTTTTTTCTGGCTTTTTTCAAAATGGTCCTTTTTTGCACTTAACTTCCAATGGTGGAAGTTAAGTGTTTTTTCTGGCTTTTTTCAAAATGGTCCTTTTTTGCACTTAACTTCCATTGGTGGAAGTTAAGTGTTTTTTCTAGCTTTTTTCAAAATGGTCCTTTTTTGCACTTAACTTCCATTGGTGGAAGTTAAGTGTTTTTTCTGACTTTTTTCAAAATGGTCATTTTTTGCACTTAACTTCCAATGGTGGAAGTTAAGTGTTATTTCTGGCTTTTTTCAAAATGGTCCTTTTTTGCACTTAACTTCCAATGGTGGAAGTTAAGTGTTTTTTCTGGCTTTTTTCAAAATGGTCCTTTTTTGCACTTAATTTCCAATGGTGGAAGTTAAGTGTTTTTTCTGGCTTTTTTCAAAATGGTCCTTTTTTGCACTTCACTTCCAATGGTGGAAGTTAAGTGTTTTTTCTGGCTTTTTCAAAATGGTCCTTTTTTGCACTTAACTTCCAATGGTGGAAGTTAAGTGTTTTTTCTGGCTTTTTTCAAAATGGTCCTTTTTTGCACTTAACTTCCAATGGTGGAAGTTAAGTGTTTTTTCTGGCTTTTTTCAAAATGGTCCTTTTTTGCACTTAACTTCCAATGGTGGAAGTTAAGTGTTTTTTCTGGCTTTTTTCAAAATGGTCCTTTTTTGCACTTAACTTCCAATGGTGGAAGTTAAGTGTTTTTTCTGGCTTTTTTCAAAATGGTCCTTTTTTGCACTTAACTTCCAATGGTGGAAGTTAAGTGTTTTTTCTGGCTTTTTTCAAAATGGTCCTTTTTTGCACTTAACTTCCAATGGTGGAAGTTAAGTGTTTTTTCTGGCTTTTTTCAAAATGGTCCTTTTTTGCACTTAACTTCCAATGGTGGAAGTTAAGTGTTTTTTCTGGCTTTTTTCAAAATGGTCCTTTTTTGCACTTAACTTCCAATGGTGGAAGTTAAGTGTTTTTTCTGGCTTTTTTCAAAATGGTCCTTTTTTACACTTAACTTCCAATGGTGGAAGTTAAGTGTTTTTTCTGGCTTATTTCAAAATGGTCCTTTTTTGCACTTAACTTCCAATGGTGGAAGTTAAGTGTTTTTTCTGGCTTTTTTCAAAATGGTCCTTTTTTGCACTTAACTTCCAATGGTGGAAGTTAAGTGTTTTTTCTGGCTTTTTTCAAAATGGTCCTTTTTTGCACTTAACTTCCAATGGTGGAAGTTAAGTGTTTTTTCTGGCTTTTTCAAAATGGTCCTTTTTTGCACTTAACTTCCAATGGTGGAAGTTAAGTGTTTTTTTTCTGACTTTTTCAAAATGGTCCTTTTTGCACTTAACTTCCAATGGTGGAAGTTAAGTGTTTTTTCTGGCTTTTTCAAAATGGTCCTTTTTTGCACTTAACTTCCAATGGTGGAAGTTAAGTGTTTTTTCTGACTTTTTCAAAATGGTCCTTTTTGCACTTAACTTCCAATGGTGGAAGTTATGTGTTTTTTCTGGCTTTTTCAAAATGGTCCTTTTTTGCACTTAACTTCCAATGGTGGAAGTTAAGTGTTTTTTCTGGCTTTTTCAAAATGGTCCTTTTTTGCACTTAACTTCCAATGGTGGAAGTTAAGTGTTTTTTTTGTATTTAAACCACAAACATGAATCAATCACAAGCATGAATCAATCACAAGATCACATTTACAATGTATCAACAACAAGATTCGAGCAAAATCAAGAACACTACAAAAACTTCAAAACATGCATAAACACTCATTTCTCAACCATTTTCAGTATTTCAAAGCTTAACATGATGAGTGAAACAAAATCTATCATTCTATAACAAGAGATTACATTTCTATAAAAAATGTTCTTGATGATACCTGAACTGGAGCTTTGAACTGTGGAACTTTCTGGACAGTCCTTTGCTTCAAACAAGCTCCAATGATCCTCCTGATGATGGAATGAAGCTTAGAAAACTTTTGAGAATGGTTGGTTATGACTGTTTTGCTCTGGTGTAGCAGAAATGGAGGGCTTTTTGTGAGATGTTTCAAGTTGTTTCAGGGAAGGATTCTTGTTCTAAGGGTGATTTGTGACTTGTTAGTGAAAGAAAAAAGTAAAGTTTGATGGCTGTGTTGTGAGATTTTTCAGAGAAGAAGTTTTTTCCAATGAGGTTGAAAAATGAGAGTGCTGTCCTCTTGGTGTTTTCAGGCCTATTTTTTCTATACCAAGATGGCTTGCTTTTTGGTTTGTATAAACAAATGGGATTGGTTCAGAAAGTTGATGTGGACTGATGTGATTGGTATGGCTCAAGTTGCCAAAATGTCAAGTAAGTTGTACTTGGGGGTAGGGGCCATGGAAGAGGAGATATCTGTGTTTAGATTGTCTCATCCAGCTTTAAGGAGGACCCTTGGATGGTTTGTGCAGGACTGCAACATTGGGATTGCAAGATAGCATGTGTTTTGCCAATTTCCAACTTTGTGCATCTTGTGATTTTTGGCCATGGACATGTGACATCTCTTGGGCAATATGAACCAAAATGCACCATATAATGCTGCTATGACAGTTTGATATTGATTAGAGATTGAACAAAACCAAAGGAACCCTTCTTGCAAGTTTTCCCTCTTTG
The DNA here is from genome assembly GCA_963966055.1 of Lathyrus aphaca. Classification (NCBI taxonomy): domain Eukaryota; kingdom Viridiplantae; phylum Streptophyta; class Magnoliopsida; order Fabales; family Fabaceae; genus Lathyrus; species Lathyrus aphaca. The sequence goes on from OZ014519.1 coordinate 621,083,046, forward strand.
TGATTTTTATGAAAACTGGCTTATGATACTTGGACATCAAGGCATGAAAAATGATAAATTTCTTGGGCCAATCTGAATTTTAGGCATTGCATTGTGTTTGTATTAAGATTAGAAGTCACTTTTAAGTCATCTTTGGCCTTGGCATGAGGTTTTGCAACTTTCCTTCTTGTGCAAAAAGTGAAATTTCAATGATTTTCCCAACTTTGCAAAGCCATAACTTTTGATCCAAAATGAATTAGAAAAAGTTCTTGTACTTTTTGAAAAGGGAATGATCCAATCTACAACTTTCGTGACCAAAGTTTTCTCATTTGAAGCAGTTTTGAATCAATAAGAGGAGGTTGAAAAACTTTCCCAAAACAGCAAGTTTACATTATAAGTCACTTTCCAAGAAAGGCAACTTTGCAAATGTCTTGAGATTCTTCAATTTTGTGAACTTCTAACATCTTCTATGACCAAATAAAGATCATACACATTCAAAATGATGGAGAAACCCCTTTGGTTGGGTGATTGGGGGCCTCAGATGCCCTGATTTCGCATTGACTTGCTCAAGAAGTCACCTCTTGATCAGATGCCTTCCCCATGGAATTTCTTCATGAAACTTGATATGCATGATCCTCATAACATATAGAGACCAATGGAAACAAGAATGACCAAAAAATTTGGAGTTATGGGCTTCTTTTCAAAAATGTCCCTTTTTGCACTTAACTTCCAATGGTGGAAGTTAAGTGTTATTTGTGACCTTTTTCAAAAATGTCCCTTTTTGCACTTAACTTCCAATGGTGGAAGTTAAGTGTTATTTGTGCAGTCAAACCCGGCTCTGCTTCCATGCCATTCTCAGTTCTTGTGACTTTTTGACATTCTTGACTTTGAGAGGATATAATATGATACTTGAACACACATAGACCCCTTGAAGTGATTGATGGCCTTTGGAGTGGCTCAAGAAGTTCTTGGATTGCTCAGATCACAAACCCTAGATGCAGATGACTTAGAATCAATGCAGCGAATCAAAAATGTAATATGAGGTGTTATGATTGAGTTTATGCATATGAAATGATCACAAGCCATGGTGTGAATGGGTGAGGGCAAATTTGGGGTGTTTACAGTACCCTAGGCCTTGGCCATAGCCTTAGAAATTCACTAACACTTTTCCTTAGCTAGTTTGAGCTTTTCCTTGAATTTTGCCATGCTTTATAGGTTCAAATTGCTTCATCATGCTAATGTTTGTATTTTAGGGGGGAAGATTGAGGTAAGAATCACTTCATTACTATCTCTTATGCATTTTAAATGTGTTTGCCTTAGCATCTTGTGCTTGGCTCTTAGGTTCCCCTTTTGTTCTTTAGAACCAACTTAACTTCCTTAGGAAGTAAGTTGATTTCTAACTTTCTTTTCTTTTCAGGATTAGAAAGCCTCACAAACCTTTAGGGCATCCTTCTATATATAATGACTTAGTGTTGTGTCTTAGTCCCCCCTTAGTTTTGCCTTTCTCCATTTGAGTCTTCTTTCTCATCTTCAAACAAAAATCCAAAAGATACTTAATAAATGCTTGAAGTAGTCTCTTGTGTATAGCCTTATTCCATGGGGAACTCATATTCATTCCATCTTGGAATAGTATGGGCTTGTCTAGCATGATGTATAATTCTGATCATGAGACTATCTTCACAGAGAAAACATAAAAGACATTTCTTCAAAAGCTACAAAAACATGTAATAAGTTCAACAAGCTAGTGAACTTAGTCCCTAATCCTTGGAAACAAGTTTGGATAAACTCCTTACTTGGTGTGCTTGTTCTACTATCTCATCTTGGAATATAGTAGCAAGTACACATTCCATGGAAAAGAGTTTGAATTCACTTCCTTGTGCAAAATTCATAAAAATCTCTTAAAAAGAAAACAACAAACAATAAGCGACCTTCCTGTGGGAATTATCTTCTCATCTCACTCACTTTAAACGCAAACTTGCGATGACTTGTCTCACATGCAAGACGGTAAACACACTCGTACCAGACAAGCTAGCAACACCTGAGCATAAACATACATAGTTCCAGCGCATAAAAAACACAAATAAATAGTTCCCGCCTTAGTTAGGCGAACTACGTCGACTCTGATCCTCATTTTCCCGATGAGGTACGTAGGCAGCGGGGTAGGGCCCGTTCGAGCACAATCTTTATTTTCCCTACATTTTCCCTTTTCGTTCTCTTTTCTATTTCTCACATTTATTCCAATCCAGTTAGCGGTCTTTATTCAGCAGTATCTTATTTCCTCACCCTTTGAAACAGACTTACAAGCGTGGATCCCGTCGGGTACGGCAGACAATCTAGGGTGCTAATACCTTCTCCGATCGTAACCGACTCTCGAACTCCGATATTTGGTTCGCAAGGCCTCGTACTTTCCTTCTCTCTTAGGTTTGTGCAGCATTACCTTTCCGATTCATTCGGGATAAAAATCCCGGGAGCGACAAATATCAAGGGGAAAAAAGGTATATAATGTTTTATATTAGCATATGGTATCCAATATTTAAAATTCAATTTCAACCACTTATCAAAATAGTTACTATAGTTTATGTTCCTCTTATAGATCCTGGTCCATTGATATTCTAGGTCTGAGTTAGTGGCCATTATTCATAACTATTCTCTTATGTTGTATCTTTCTTATTGTCTAGTAAAATCACATTATAGCGACTATAATTCCAATTCAAGCTCACAAACTTTAAGCCATAGAATTCCACATTTAGGACCATACCCTACAATAAAGTAAATGCTTATAAGATAATACATCAGATTTCATGTTGGGTGTGTGAAGAAAACAATTGAGATTCCTTGTTCTAGACTTTGTCCTCATTTATATGGACTGCATAGAGGTAGGTGGTTAAAACAGATTATAGTGCCCATTTTTGTGTGTCTTTTTTAAATACTTTATGGGCCAACCACCATAAGAATATGTTCATTTATTTTATACTAATTTCTTATAGGTTTACATATACCAATGGAACTTTTTAGTAATGGAACTGTTTAATAAACACTATAAAATTCTACATAAATTTATACTAATTTATACTAATTTTAAAATTTATACTAATTTCATATAGGTTTGCATATATCTTATGGATTTGTTTAAGAACTATTTTGTCTATATGTTTATATGTTTTTGGCTATTGTTCTCAGTTTTCTTAAATACTTGTGTACAAGAAACATTCTGCAGTAGCTTGACACATGTTGGTGATGAAGTGAAAGGATCAACACGAATACAAATTTGGAAAGAAGTTGCATGGGGTAAAACACGGGGGCGGTGTTATGGCACTAGAAAATTGGCACGTAACATAAGATGTGGAGTAAGCTTCTTGACTCAGGTGTCAATTACAAACCCACATAGAGAAGCAGATAACCAGGCCATTGAGGCTGCCAGAGCTGAAGCTGCTACTGCATGTGAAGAGGTTGCACGGGCGAATACGCAGACAGGTGAATTGGCAAAGAAATTTGGAGAATTGTCAAAGAAATTTGATATGTTGCATTCTCTTCAGGAGGGTCCTTCTAGTGCTCATGCGAGTGGTCATCCTGATTATAATGATTCGATACGTTCTATTTTCGGTACTTACATTGTTAAGATTATTAAGGATAGTTGGTAAATGATATTTTTTTAAAACATTTAATGCTACATGGTTATTGATTTATATTAGGTTAAGCTATATTGTTTTATATATATAATTTTCTTATTGCTTCTGCTTTTTAAAGTTGTCCCTGTTTGAAAACTGTGCCATTATATAATTATATATTGTGTCTGACTATTATTATTGTGTCTGACTATTATTATGTGTCTCACTATTTTTTTTGAATCTTTATGTGTCTGACTCGTGACTATTTATTTTGGATGTTGCAGGAGGAGGAGGATGAAGATGAGGAAGATAATGTTGGTTATCATGATTAGTGTGTAGATTGTTTAGGACCTGTTTTATGCGTTAATATTTTGATGTAGGTGTATTTTGAAACTGATTAGTATTTTGATGTTGGTGTATTTTGAAACTGATTAGTATTTTGATGTTGGTGTCTTTTGGAACTGATTAGTATTTTGATGTTGGTGTATTTTAGAAATCATTATAATGACATGTTAGTGTATATTAGAACTCATTAGAATGACAGGTTGGTGTATCTTAGAACTTATTAGAATGACATAGCGTATTTTGGATCACTTGAATTGTTGATTGATGAATCCTTTTTGCAATGCCATTGGTCTGTTAGAGTTAAAATAATAAACAGGTTTGAATTAATAATAAACAGGTCTTGAGTGGCAATTGTATAAAGGGAAGGAGATGATTTCAAATAAAACCTTGACAATTAAATAAATTACTGTCGGCCAAGAGGCCCATTCTACATTAATTTTAAAATGGTTTCTAATACCACTAGTGGCGGCCTTAAGACCGACGCTAACATAAAATAATTGGCTGACTAATAATCATAGTGGCGGCCACGAGGCTGCCGCTACCATTAAATAATTGGCTAACTAATAATTCTAGTGGAGGCCACGTGGCCGACGCTACAATCAAATAATTGGCTGACTAATAAATATAGTGGCGGCCAGCTGGCCGACGCTAGTATAAAATAATTGGCTGACTAATAATTCTAATGACTGCCACAAGGCCGACGCTAGAGTAAAATAATATGTTGACTAAACCTGATAGTCAATCCAATAAAAAAATGACTGCTGACATTCGTTAGCATCGTCCCATAACCGATGCTAATGCAACAATTAGTTGCGCAATTGACGTCAAGAAATAGTGACGTTCTAGTGACCACTTGAAGCCGACTCTATTGGAGTGTCACACAAATAGCCGAAGCTAATACAATTAACTTCCAGCTTTGGAAAGGCGGTCCCGACCCGCACGCTAAGCCAACGTTAACCCTCAATAGTGTCGGTTTTTTTGTGTTAGCAAGGGCTTTTTGGCCGATGCTAACTCTTCTTTTTTGAATGATACATTTTGTGTACCTTCTTTTAGGAGGAATTTAATTTAGTATCTTGTTTGGATAGACTTGGAATTCAGTTTACCTTTTATGATGGAAAAATAAAGTAGATGTTTGAGAACTAGTGGTGTTACCAAGAAGTTGTAAGGCGATTGGTTGGGAGTGGATATTCAAAATAAATAAGGACTCAAAAGGTATAATTAAGAGGTTTAAAGAAAGACTTGTGGATAAGGGCTTCACACAAAAATAAGGGCTTAATTTTAATGAAATTATTTTCTCTTGTTTCCACTAAAGACTCTTTTAGAATCGTTATGGCCCTTTAGCATAACTTGACTTGGAATTGCACCAGATGTATGTTAAGACTACTTTTATGAATGGTGACTTCATTGGTTTTTTTAAGAAAATAAAGTTGATTGGTGAGTTTACCTTAAGGTCAGTGGGAGAAAATTCATCTTCTTGTGTAATATGTTGATGATATTTTACTTGCCAATAGTGATCTTGGTATTCTTCACGAGACTAAACTTATGATAACCAAGTTCTTTAATAATAAAGATCTCGGTGAAACATCTTTTAAGTTGGGAACTGAAATACACAAAGATAGATAACATGGTGTACTTTGCATGTCACATAGGGCTTATATTAATAGAGTATAAAAAGAGGTTCAATATGCAGAATTGTAAGCCATAGGAAGTTCCAATTACTAAAAGAGATAAATTCAGTAAAGATCAGTGTCTCAAAAATGAGATTGAGCGGGCAGAGATGAAGGGAAAACCCTTTGACAATGCATTGTTGTTGAGTGCTAAATTGTTGTTATTATGAGTGTGAATAATTAGCACTCAACTACTTGACTCGTTTGTTTTCAATTAATAAATCCCTGTTTTTGTATACATTTTGCATACTTTACATATTGTTGTATATTGTCGTACCTCGAAAAATATGATCCTCGCGATGGGACTCGGAAAAAAACAACAGAGTCGCCACCTAATTCTATCTATTCTATAGGAGAAAAGGAAGATATAGATACAACCTAATAAGGATAAGAAATGGTCAATGAAACCAAATTCTATGTTCGGGAGTTGGTTACGCAATGGGAAGGTACTAGTGTAATACCTCAAAATTTTCCCTCTCATTTCCTCAACACTTGGCATATCATTTAGCATACTTAAGTTCATAAAATAACCAAAAACATTGCATCATGTGTAGCATAGCTGAGGCATAGGTATGTGATCAATGATTGGAGCAACTAAAGGCTATACAAAGGAAATAAAAGGGGCACAAAGCTTCTCAACATTTTGAAAAGGGTTCACAACATCCCATAAGTTCTCATTTAAAGCCACAAGTCATGGAAAAATTTGGTTTGATCAAAGAAGGCAAGAAGTGCAACATCTCCTGATAAAAAAAGGCCAAATTAGGGTTTCATTTCTATTGGGCTTCTGCATGAAGTTATGATCCAAAGAGGATTCCATTGTCTTATATATGATGACAAGTGAATAGGGTTCAAATTTCATCCACAAATTCATTTTGGAAGAGGTTCAATTGGCCAGATGACTGAAAATCAGGGATTTGGGGAAAAGTCAACCATGCTGAAGAAAATCAGGGATTTGGGGAAAAGGGCTTTTTGAGATCAAAATCATGAAATTATGATTATAAGGATCATATGGTTCAAATTTTATCAAGAAATGATGGAGGAATCAAGAGAAATCAAGAAAACAAAAACTTACCATTTTTTAAAAATTGAGGTTTCCAAAAATGGCAAGTTTTGGCCATTTTTGCAGCATCTTTGAGAGAGGCCTTCTCCCAAGATATGAGGGCTATAAAAATTCTACTTTGAGCCAATTAAAGAGGGCATCTTGATCTTCAAATCCATAGGTGGAACTCCTCCATAGCATAAAAAATGAGGGAGATAGGATATTGGCAAGTTTGAACAATTCAAGGCCCAAGGCAAGTCATGGGTGAGGCAAATGCAGGCCAGCGCGTGCCCTGCCTGACATATCATCAAGCAGGTGGTGGTCCAAATGTCAAGCAATTTTTCTTGGTCAAGAAGGCTTCAAATCAATTTTTTTTAAATTACAAAGTTGTTCCCCTACACGATCCCTACAATGTTGATGTTCAACATTTTTTCATTTGCTCAAAGGATTGAGAGTTATGAGTGGCTAAAGGGAGAGGGTTGCAACTGGTCATACATGGGCACCATGGGCTCAAGGAAAGTAAATCTAGAAGGCCAATTGTGCATCTTGGTGACATGTTATTCAATGATCATTTTGAGATGATTAGAGGTCATCATTCATCATGGCATCAACTTCAAACTTGTTCCACACATCACCATCTTCAATTTGAGTCCAAGGTTTACTTGCATTGATTGCTTGAGATGGAAGAAATCTTCCATTGAAAGTCATGGCTCTCAAATGGTTTTCTTGGGTGAGAAGGCATTGTACCAAGCTGCATTTCAGTTCATTTCCATTGATATCATTCATTATGTGTGATCAAAATGCACTGCTCCAAAAGAGACATGATCACATGGTCCCCTCTCCACACCACTGCCATGCAGTTCACATCAGTTAAGCTAATTGGATCAAACATGGCTGCATCTAAATCATATTACATTCCACCATAAGATCAGGGATGCCAGTGTATGGGATTCAAATGTTCAAGCACAAGCAGACTGCATTTGAATACTTGCAGGACCATGCTTCTTGCTATGCACCTCATGAAAATTATGCTAAATCACAATGCATTGCAAGTTACAGTCAGAAGATCATGCTACTAATTGCCATGCTTTGATCCACATCATAAACTTCATAAAGCTTGTAACATATGATCATGCTCGTGTGTGGAAGCTTATGGATGTTACAGCTGGCATAACTGCCATAACTGCCTCACTCATTTAACCTCACTCACTCAGTTAACCCAAGGCATGATTAACTAGGGTTAAGGGCTCTATAAAGCAAGATCATCACTTCAATGCAAGTTTTAACTTCATTCTTCATCACAAATCACCAAAAATTGCAAAATTGTTGACTCTGAATTTTCACATTGCAAAAGGGATTCGAGCAAGCATTATCATCATTGATCTGGATCCATTCTTCCTCCATTGATCATCCTCATCATCTCAAGATCAATCATAAAGAATTGCGTATCCTGAAAGCTTCAAGATCCAGCACTGCACATTGTTGATCTTTATTGCATTTTGGATTCAAACTCTTCAAATTGCCACAACCTTGCTTCAATCTACCTCAATTCATCATCTGCATTGTGTTTAGCTTCATCTCCATAACTTGATCATCTCAAATCATCAAGGATTCAACACTGCATATCATTGATCCTCACTGCATCTTCATTAATTTCTCAAGATACACGCACCATAGAGTGTTTATTTCACTCTTATTTCCCAAAAGCAAGCTCAAGCATTCTAAGGAGTCTCATCTATGGCCTTGTAGCAACAATTTGACATCTCTGCAACTCAGGTATGTCCTGAATTTCCAGTTGCTCGAATTGTATATTTCTATTTGATTTTGTGTTGATTGAGGTCTGATAGAGGTTATGGATTGACTGGCTAGTTGATAAGCATCATAGATGCTCAAATTTAATTTTTAGGCTTTGATTCTTGCTTTCGATTCAGGAAATTTAGGAACCTTAAATGATTTTTTAAGCCATATTTATGATCAGTGAAGAGAGGCGAATCCAATGATGATCATAATTTTCATTCTAGTGAGGTTTAGGGTTTGCCCTACCAAAGCATGAACGGAGAAGGTGACTGGAATTCATCTCCGGTCATCAGAATAGTGTAGCCCTAATTTCTTCAACTTTATAACACAACCATTGATTTCATCTGATCTAAAGGCCATTAACATGCCACCACATTAAAATAAACGTGACCCTCACGTGCTTCAACTTGTGAAGAAATTCTCAAAATACTACTCACACCCCTAGCACATTTTATTGGAGCCCAGTTATGTTGTTTTTGTTACTTTTGGAACCCCCAGACCCAAACCAATTCATTCCATTTTATTTCTTTTTTCTCATAAAATTACAATTTCGTTTCACATTTTAAAAAATAGAAAAATGCATCAAAATATTCCAATTTAATTCATGTAGGATCTTCATAATTCTCTTTGATTTTACATATTTTTAGATTTTATTTTTAGTAATTTTTTAGATCATTATTAATTTTCACTTTAATTGTTTCTCAATTTTCACCCTTGTTGACCAACAAATTTGCCCATTTTTGTTCTCCCAAATCATATATGATAAATGTTCCATTCTTTTTGTGTTATTTTAATAGCTCATTAAACTTCCTCAAAATAGTTTTCTCTGGATTTTTAGGTCATGCTTAGGCCCTTTTGAGTTCATTCTTCCGCATAGGTTCACATAAACCCTAATCGCATTCTAGTGATTCTTTAACCATTCAAAATTAGGATTTTTCATGAGATTTGTTTTACACATGTTACTCTATGGATTGTGATGTTCAATATTAAGTTTCATAATTTTTCTAAGTCATTTGATATTTTTCTCAAGTTACTTAATCCCTAAGTCATTTTGGTCCCTTTTAGAAACTTCCTTCATCTCCATTTGAATAAGGCATTCATGCCATTGATCTAAGGTCTTAATTCTGAGTTTTGTAGGTCACATTAGAGGTCATTAAGTTTAGAGCATCATCATGGGTTCTTTTTCTTTTGATTTTAGGGTTTTTCTTGAGTATTAAGTTGCCTTTTCCTCCTTTTGACCTAATTCTTCTTCATCTTCCATCTTAACCTTTCAAAACTAATTTTGTGATGATCATTGCATGTTTAAACCACTTCTTAACATTTCATCAAGTCCCTGATCTTTGTATGGGGAATTCAAATTCTCCTGGTCATGTTTGGATTTTACTTGATGTTTTTCTTCATTTGAAGATTTATATGCATGTTCTTCTCATTCTCACACCATTACACATAGAGTTTGCATCTCTTTCCCTTGGATATATTCATCCCCTTTTAGTTTTACATATTAGGAGACTTTAGTTAGGTGTTAGCCCCTGAATTTTCTATTCACCTTAGGGTTTATACAATTTTATCCTACTTAACCATTTAGGTTTCTTCATTGTAACTTTACATTAGCTCTTATTAGGGTTTAGCTTCTTTTTAGGACATAGTTTGAAGTTGTCCACTCTTGTAACTTTAGAATACTTAAGTTGAGTTTAGCTACTGACTTTTTAATTTTACCTATTGGTCTTAGGGGTTCACTAATCTCTTCCTTAGATAGTGTGGATTGTTTTGAAAGATTTACCATGTAATAACTGTTCACTTTTATTCATCATATTAATATTTGTTTTGTAGGGGGGGGGAAGATGAGGTAATCACTTCATTCTTATTCCTTTATGCATTTATTTATTTTGCCTTAGCACCTTGGTGCTTTGTTCATAGGGTTTCCCTCTTTCTTTAGATTTCAACTTAACTTCCTCAGGAAGTAAGATGAATTCTAGTTTGCTCTTTCTTCTCCTTAGGTTAGGATACCTCATTAACCATAGGACCACACTTTTGTACATAATAAGATAACCTAGGTTTGTGTCTTAGTCCCCCATTAGCTTTGACCTTTGCCTTTGGAGTCTTTCTCTTCTCATCCCCAAACAAAATCCAAAAAGACTTAACAAATGTATGAAAGGATCCCTTATGTATAGCCTTATTCCATGAGGCGCTTTCATTCATTCCATCTTGGAATAGTGTAAGCTTGTCTAGCATGATGTACAAGTCTCATCAAGGGGTTGTTTCACAAAGAAAATCTAAAAGACACTTCTTCATAAAAGTTACAAAAACACTTAATAAAGTTCAACAAGCTAGTGAACTTAAACCCTAATTCATGGAAACCAGTTTTGGATAAATTCTCCTTACTGGGTGTGCTTGTTCTATTATTCCATCTTGCAATGTAGTAGCAAGTACGCATTCCATGGAAAAGAGTTTGAATTCACTTCCTTGTGCCAAATTCATAAAAACTCTTAAAAAGCAAACAACAAAAAATAAGCGACTATCCTACGGGAACTTCATTTCTCACCTCATTCATTCTCAACGCGAACTTGCGCTGACTTGTCTCACATGCAAGACGGTAAACGCACTCATACCAGACGAGCCTGCAACACCTGAGCATAGACATACGCAGTTCCAGCTATAAAAAACACAAACAAATAGTTCCCACCTTAGTTAGGCGAACTACATCGACTCTGATCCTCATTTTCCCGATGAGGTACGTAGGCAGCGGGGTAGGGCCCGTTCGAGCACATTCTTTATTTTCCCTACATTTTCCTCTTTCTTTCCATTCCAGTTCCATTTCTCATTTCAGTTCCATTCCGGTAACAGTTCTATTCAGCAGCAGCTTTATTCTTTCACCCTTTGAAACAAACAAACAAGCGTGGATCCCGTCGGGTACGGAGGACGGTCTAGGGTGCTAATACCTTCCCAGGTCGTAACCGACTCCCGAACCCAGATCTTTGGTTCGCACGACCTTGTCATTTCCTTCTTCCTCAGGTTTGTGTAGCATTACCTTTCCCATTCATTCGGGATAAAAATGCATGGCTGGCGACTCTACCTTTTCCGCACCACTTTCGCGTTTGTACTAGGATGAAAATCACTGGAGCGACAGCTGGCGACTCTGCTGGGCACCGAACCCAGAATCTCTGGTTTCCCTTGTAGACTCAATCCTAGCGCCTGTTTGTTTTTGTTTTCTTTGGGTGTTTATATGTGTGTGTTGTTGTGTTTATTTACTGTTTTCGTTTACAGTTTATTTTATAGCTTTATTTATTGTTTTTTGTATCTATTTTCACATGCATCATATGTTGGACTGTGTTGGTTTCATTTTTTTTGTAGGTTGGGTTTGTTACTGTGAGATAAGCTCGTAACCGGGGCTCGAGTGCACCGTAGGACTTAGAGTTGTTGCACTTTGGCTTCATGGCATCTTGCTATGTTGGTAATAGTGAGTTCTACACCCACACTACAACAAAAATGACATTTAACAGCGCACTTTAGACAGCGCTTTCTTAAGGAAGCGTTGTCTAAGGTTAAAATTAATAGCAAACACGGAAACTATTAAAAAAATTTAAAAAAGCGCTGTTAAAAGTCCTACCTTAGACAACGCTTTTGAAAAAGCGCTTTCTAAGGTAGGCCTTAGACAACTCTTTTAGAAAGCGCTTTTAAAGGTAGGCCTTAGATAGCGCTTTTTCAAAAGCGTTGTCTAAAGTCTTTCCATTTAAAAAAAAATAAAACCAAAAGCGTTGTATAAGGGGGGGCTTATACATCGCTTTTCAAAAGCGTTGTCTAAGGCCTTCCTTAGAAAGCACTTTTATCAAAAGCGTTGTCTAAGGTCTAATTATATTAAAAATATACAGTTCTATTTTCATTTCTTTCTTTCCCTCTCTTCTGCGAACGACGAACATAAATTGCCATTTTCGCTCTAACGAGCTTCAACAGTCTTACCTCCACCGTTGTCCACCACATTCTACCTCCGTGAAGTCCACCGTCGTCCTCCGTCATACAAACTTCATCTTCCATTCAGAAAGGTACGTTCTTGATCATGGTATTGTTCTTGTTCTTGTTCTTGCTTGTTTTTTTGGTGAAAAGTTGCATTTTCTTGACATTTTATTGCTTTTAGTTACTATGTATATACAGTATGAACCATAAGATTCATTGATGGATAGTGTTCTTGTTCTTCTTCTTTTGTAGTTACTATGTATATACACTGAGTTCATATAAACATTAACACTGAGTTGTTGGCTTCATTACCTGAGAAGTTTTTTTGTTGAATCTGTAGACTGAGTTCGAAAAGCAACCAAGTTCGTCCATTTTCTTGACTGAGTTCGTCTGAGTTCGTCCTCTAATAAGGTACATTGTTATTGTTATGTTCAATAAGTCATAATATTTTTGTTATTTTCTTGACTGAGTTTTTGGTTATAATCTATGAAGCACGGATAAAACATTTAGGATACGGAGATACGTTAGTCATTTAAAAATTTAGGATACGATACGATTAAAATACGTATATAAAAAATTAAAATTAAACATTAGTGTTATGTTCGATAAGTATAATATTTGATCATGCATGGTTTCTGATAGTACCTGGAGATTATGATCCGATGTGGCCGCGTCGGGCGTGGACGAGTGCTGTTGATGATGGAAAAAAGATGGGGGTGTACTTGCAAAGGCACTCCGATGCTAAATTCAGAGAGCGAGCAACGAGTGAACAAGTACAATATAGTTGGGTCTAGATTTTCAATACCTGACCCTCTCCAATGAGAAGATTTATATACTGATCCAAGTGGATGGTTATTGGCCCAAATTGTTGGACGCGGATCATGGATCCCGTAATAACCGTTGGAGGTTAGGAACTAATTGTTAGGGCAAAAAGGAACATGCTCGACATGTCTTGGGTCAGATGGTATTAGCACTGAGCAATGGACCCGTCGAGCAGTCAATCCTCATGATTCCGAGCATCGTAGGGTCATTGGGCCGTTGGGTCACGAGATACTTAGGGCCCATTTCTGAAACATGGCTAGTCCGGAACAGGATCCCCCCCCAAGTCGTTGCTTCTGGTCGTAGAGGTGATGACTTAATGGTGGTTTCTTCCTCGGGAATATATGTGACCAGCTGGTGGGTTTATTATTCGAGCGTTTTCCATGGGGAGGTAATGGAGCTCGGCGGAACAGTAACCCATCCGTTGGTCGGTGCGGTGGAAGAGTAACCCATCCTAGGGGCTATTTCATTGGCTATCATTGCCTAGGGATAGGGGAAAACTTCGGTGCACGTGCCCCTTCTCCCTATAAATAGTATTGCTTCCCCACAGTTGGATCTTTTTGCTTCGTCTTCTTCTCTCTTTTGCTGCTCGTTCACTTGTGTACTATTCACCACAGCCGACCACCGCAAGCTTTTGTCGACCACCACACTTCTCAACATACTTCTCAGTCATGGCATCTCAAGGTCAAGGTTAGACTTTTGTTCTGCTTTTTTAGACTTAGTTTTTAAGAAGTAGGGATGCATGCGGTTTAGGATTTGATTTTACTGGTAGATTAAGGCAATGTAGGGATTTTAGGTCTAGTAGTAGCTGCGTTCCGCCTTCCTGGACCCTGTTTCACGGTGGGTGGTGGTCTAGGTCGACGCTCGATCGAGGCTAGGGTTTTGCGGCCTTCTGGGCGTTGATCGCCTGGGGCTTTTTCCTGGAACCCTGTTCACGGGCCGCCGCACGCCCTTTCACTTGAGAGGTAGTGGAAGGGTGGATTTGACGCTCTGATCAAATTCACTAACGCCTTTCCTCTACTTTTGAGGTGAAAACATGCTCGTCGATCCCTTCGACATCTCCTTAGAGGAGAGCTCATCGGAGGACTCGGGCTCCTCTGAGACTGTTCCGTCTAATTCTGGAAGCTCCTCGGGGGATTCAGAGTCGACCGAGGTGAGTGATGTTGGAAAAGCCTCTAGGGGAAGAGGTTGGTGCTCCTGAGGTTGCGCAAGAAGAAACCAGAGTGTTGGCCCCCGAGGAGTGGGTCGTAGAAGATCTACTGGACAAATTTTCTTCGTACGCTAGACCGCAAGCAGATCCTTTGCTAGTGGTGGGAGATCCTGATCATTGGAGGGTGACTTGCCCGGGTGACGATGACTGTATCTTCTCGGAGTTCGGTGGAAAAAAGATTGCTACGTACGAATATGCCATCACGACTTTGGGAATTAGGATGCCCTTTTGAGATCTGGTGTGCTCGGTACTTGGTTACCTGGGAGTATCCCCGTCGCAGCTGCACCGTAACTATTACGCTTTCATGATGGCGTTTGAGATGAGGTGCGAGCATTTGGGAGCGGGGGCTAACCTTCCTCTCTTTTTCCGGCTATTCTCTCTGCAACGCCGGGTGGGGCGTGGGACCGATCGGAAAGGGTTTATCTCTTTCAAGTAGCGAGCAAAAAAATTCAAAGCACACTCGGAGTTTATTAGGTCGTTCAAAGGTGACTATGTTTTAATCGAGCCTTTGACCAAAGGAGCAACTAGGACGATCAGCTTTATGGGCAACGACACTGATGAGAACAACGTGCCTCGGTTGGACGCTGAAGATCGACCGATTTGTAGGAGGATCTAGAGGTTCCCCTTCTCTTGGGAGCACAGTTATTACGGGCGGCCGGTGTGTGACTTTATACAGGTAGGGGATAACCTGGGCGAGGATGATGCGACCAGTTTTGAAGAATTCTGCAAGCTGGTATCATCTTTTACCCTGATCCCTTTGGTTGATGGGGAGGGGAAACTGATGTTGGCTTCTGATGGGGGGAGGCTGTGGAACGTCCGCTGATCGACGTCACAGCTCTCCTGGCCTGTAAGAACGGGCAAGAAGTGTCTGACTTTTTTGGTATTTCTCGTTTTTTATTTTGTTGTTTGCATGTCGTGCTTCTGTGCTCGTGATTGGATCGACCTTTGTCTCTTTTTTCGTAGGTCTGATGAAGTCGTTGGACACGATCCAGGAGAAGTTGTTGTAGGGCAACAAGCGGAAAGCCGAGACTATTCAGACCAGATTGGTCGGGAACGAAACGAGTGGCTCTTGTTCGGGCCCTATCGCTCGAGGATCACCGGGCGTGTCTTCGGGTTCCACACTAAAAAAACATAAGGTTGGAGCGGTTGTTACTGATCTGACGATGAACGTCCCCGCAAAGCCAAAGCATCCCTTACCTTCGTGCTTCGTGCAACGGAATTTCTTTGAATGCACAACTATAGAGGTCGACCAGGCAGATTCATTGTACCTCGAGCAGATGAATCGTCCTTCCCGGAGGCTGTCATTGGCGCAGGATGCCAGTACGGTGATGCGGATGTTGTCGATGGCATCCATGTTTGCTGAAGGGAGTTCCGGGAAGGAGCTCGAAATTAAGCGACTGAAGAATCTCTTGGCCGCCTCTGAAGAGAAAGCATAGAAAGTTGTCGAGGATGCCGAGGCTGCGACTGCGCAGTTGGTGGTGCGGGTGGACGTTATCGCCAAGCTGGAGGGGGACAAAAAGAAGGCAGTCGATCAAAATAGGAAGCTGAGAGAGACCTTCTTCCCTAAGGATGACGAGGATGCGGACACCAAGGGGTTGATGAGTCTGGCGCATTTTCTAACGCGACTGGATCGGGACCTCGAGGATCTGAGGGACTCGACTATGTTGAGTTTCCAGAATGTTGTGGACCAGATAAAGGCCCTCCATCCTGAGGTGAACCTCGATACTGACCAAATCAGCTACCTGTATAAGGTTAAAGATGGTCGGATTGTGGTCCCTGATTATATGGTCGTGGATGATTCTCAACCTGGGGAGTCTGAGCAGCCGATCCAGCCAGCCGTCCAGCAACTTCCGAATGAAGACCAACCTGGAGTGCAAGAGGGTGAGGGTAATTAGGTCGGCCTGCGAGCCTAAATTACTTGTAATTTTAAAATTTTTGTCTGGGGACTTGGTCCCTTTTTCATGTAATCTTGAACAAGTCGGCCTTTAGGGGTCACGACCTTTTGAATTAATGTTTTCGACCTTGGTGGTCGTTTTTTTACAATTTATGCAGCCTTTTGACTTTGGGTATGATTGCCCGTCCATTGGAGAACTTTGTTTTTAAATGTTTATTTTTTCGTTAAGTGTTTCGCGCTCGTTTGGAACGTGACGTAATGGTCGATGACAAAGGGGGGACGAATGCTCGTTAGGGGTGTGATCCATCGGTTTGGGGGACCGATCGGACGTGTGAAAGTTGATCCTGGGTCGGTATCCGGGTCAAGTTTATGGCTCGGACGTCCGTGGCTTGAACGTCCCATCGCGAGCTGGGGTTCTGCCTGGTCGTGGTACTTAGGCTACGTCGGGCTCGTTTGAGTACCCGTACGTGCGACAATTACTTTCCTCATTATGACGAGGAGGTATTGTTAGTAAAATGTTTTGGACTGCGATGCTTGTACCTGGGCATGCAAGTTTGGTCGGATCTTTCGCCCTTCGTAGGGGGTTAAGGCGACCTTCATACTAGCTGTAGTATTGTTTAAGTTTCTCGGTGTTCCACGGCCGTGCGAGCTCTTCCCCTTGGAGATTTTCTAAGTAGTAAGCTCCGTTTTTGGTATTTGCTCCAACGCGGTATGGGCCTTCCCAGTTTGGTGCTAGTTTCCCTTCTCGGGAGTCTTTGTGGTTTTTTCTTAATACGGGGCTCCCGACCTCGAACGCTCGTTTAATAACTTTCGCGTTGTGTCGTGCTGCAATTTTTTGTTTGAGCGTGGCTTCACGGAGAGATGCTCCTGATCAGATTTCTTCAACCAAATCGAGCTCCTCTCTTAGCGTTTCTGAGTTAGTGTCTTGGTCCATGGGTGATTCTGTGCGCATGGATAGTATGTGCATTTCTATGGGGATGACAACTTTGGTTCCGTATGCTAGTCGGAACGGGGATTCTTCGACCCATCGTTTCTTGTGTTTGTCTAGTCTTCGCTTAAGGCCCCTCAATATCACTCTGTTAGCAGCTTCAGCCTGCCCGTTAGTCTGAGGATGTTCGACATAAGCGAAGTGTTGTTTGGTTCCGACCGAGGATACAAATTCTTGGAAGTGTTTGTTGGTGAACTGTGTTCCGTTGTCTGTCACGATAGCAAGCGGTACCCTGAATCGAGCGAGGATGTTTCGCTTGAAGAAGCGTAGGATGTTCAGTGCGGTGGTTTTGGCCAGGGCCTCTCCTTCGATCCATTTGGTGAAATAGTCGATGCCTTCAATGATATATTTGTTTTGGTCGGTGTCGATGACGAAGGGCCCAAGGATGTCTAGTCCCCACCAGGAGAATGGCCACGGGGACGACAGTGATTTTAACTCAGTAGGGGGCGTTATGTGTATGTCACCGTGCCGTTGGCACTTGTCACATTTTTTAACGTGTTCCTTTGCGTCGTCCAGCATCATTGGCCAGTAATATCCTGCCCGTAGGATCTTACGAGCGAGTGACCTTCTGTCGGGGTGTTGTGAGTTGATTCCCTCATGGACTTCTCTCAACACGTGTGGGACGTTTTCTTCCTCGACGCATCTGAGGAGTGGTGTGGAAAATCCTCGGTGATACATTTTTCCTCTGACCATAGTGTACGAGCACGACCTACGTCGCGCGGTGCTGGCTGTTTTTGGGTCTGCTGGTAAGTCGTCTTTGGTCAGGTAATTAAATACCGGGGTCATCCAATAGTTAGCGTTGCCTATGATGTTGATGTCTATTGGCGTTGACATTTTTCCTCCGACCATCGTGTACGAGAACGACCTACGTCGCACGGTGTTGGCCGTTTTCGAGTCTCCTGGTAACTCATCTTTGGTCAGGTAATTAAATACCGGGGTGACCCAACAGTTAGCGTCGCGTATGATGTTGATGTCTATTGGCGTTGACGTTTTTCTAATGCTGGGTTGGAGGAGTATCTCCTGTATGATGGATTTGTTGCCCCCTTTTCTCTTGGTGCTCGCCAGTTTGGACAATATATCCGCTTGGATATTATTCTCGCGTGGGACGTGCCTGACTTCTACGTTAGTGAATCGTTTTAGCTTTTCCTTGACCAAGGCTAAGTATTCAGCCATGTTGTCATTTTTAGCTTGAAAATCGCCTCGTACTTGGTTAGCGGCCAACTGTGAGTCTGTGCATATTATTATCTATTCTGCTCCCAGGTCATCAGCAAGGCGTAACCCGACCAAGAAGGCCTCGTATTCTGCCTGATTATTGGATGTGGGGAAAGACAGGGCAAGGATTCTTCGATGAGTGTTCCCTCCTCGATTTCTAACAATGACCCCGACCCCGTTTCCTATCGAGCTAGATGCTCCATCCACGAAAATGGTCCATTTAGATGGAGATGTTTCTGCTTGCTCATTGAAGGTAAGCTCTGCTACGAAATCGGCTAATGCTTGTGCTTTGAGGGCCTTCCGTCCTTCGTATTTGATGTCGAACTCGACCAATTCTAATGACCATTTAAGCATTCGACCGACCATGTCGGGTCTTCCGAGCATCTGTCTGATGGGTTGGTCCTCTTTGACAATGATAGTATGGGCCAAGAAGTAGTGTCGTAACCTCTTTGCTGCGAAGAGTAGGGATGGAGCTACCTTTTCGATTTGCAAGTACCTGAGTTCGGGGCCGTTCAACGCCTTTCTCATGAAGTATATGGGTTTTTGCCCCTCTGGGAGTTCTCGGATAAGGGTTGCACTAACGACTTCATTTGCCACTGCGAGTTAAAGGTATAACGTTTCACCTGCATTGGGTCTGGAAAGTACCGGTGGTTCACAAAGTGCTTTCTTTAGGTGAGCTAGGGCTTGCTCGCATTCGCCGGTCCACTCGAAAGTCGATTCTTTGCGGAGGAGTTTGTAGAATGGGTGCGTGTGATGGGCGGATTTAGCCACAAATCGAGCGAGGGAAGCGAGCACTCCGTTCAGTGATTGTATGATTTTTTTAGAGTTTGGGGTAGGTATTTCTCTGAATGCTCAACATTTATCTGGGTTGGCTTCGATCCCTTGCTCGGTTAAGTATAACCCGAGGAATTTACCTGCCCGAACTCCGAAGGTACATTTTTCATTGTTGAAACGCATCTTGCTTTTTAGAGCTTGGTCGAACACCTTTCGTAGGTGGGAAGCATGATCTGTTTCTTCCTGGGACTTGACTATCATGTCGTCCATATATACTTTGAGCATGTCCCCTATTTCAGCTCGGAAAACTTTGTTCATCATGCGATGATAAGTGGCACCTACATTTTTTAGACCGAAGGGCATAATGTTGTAGTAGTAATTGCCCGATTCGGTCATGAAGGCCGTGTGTTTTTTGTCGGCCACGGCCATGGGAATTTGATTATATCCTGAATAAGCATCCATAAATGAGAGTAGTTTGAAACCGGCCGAGTTGTCGACAAATTTATCGATATTTTGCAGAGGGTAAGCATCTTTCGGGCAAGCCCGGTTAAGATCAGTATAATCAACGCACATTCGCCATTTTCCATTAGATTTTTTGACAAGTACAACATTGGAAAGCTAGGTGGTGTACCTGGCCTCCGTTACAAATTTCGCCTCTAGGAGGCCTTCTACAGCTTTTTCGGCCGCTTTAGCTTTTCGGTCGACTATTTTCTCCTCCATTGGGCAATGGCCTTGTGGTTCAGATCGATGGAAAGATGGTGACATGCTACGTCTGGATCAAGCCCAAGCATTTTCGCTGCGCTCCATGCGAACAGGTCGGCGTTCCCCCTTAGACATGCTTCTAGTTGTCTTTTTGCTAATTCTGGGAGGTGTGCTCCGATCTTCACGCATCTGCTTGGGTCCTCTCCCAACGGAATCAGTTCGAACTCACCGTCGGGGATAGGTAGGGTTAAAGAAGAAGAGGGCTGCTGAGAATTTTCGGCCTCATCTGGAAACCCGCAATCGAGGTCGATGGAATCGACCCGGGGGAGAGGTGCGGGTGCATCAGTGTTCGGGGAGCAAGCTGAGGGGGACGTTTTTGGCTGGTACGATATCGAGCTAAGGCCTTTAGAGGCTGCTTCGAAACAACGTCGGGCAGTTTCCACGTCACCATGTAAGATGGCGACCCTACCTGAAGTGGTGTAGTACTTCATCTTTAGATGAACGATGGATGGTGTCACTCCCCAGTTTCCATCCTGGTACAAACGCGAAAGTGGCACGGAAAGAGGTAGAGTCACTAGCCAGACATTTTTATCCCGAAGGAATGGGAATGGTAATGCTGCACAAACCAAAGAAAAGAAAGGAAGGACACGGGTCCTGCGAACCAAAGAGACTGAGTTTGGGAGCCGGTTATGACCTGGGAAGGTATTAGCACCCTATATCGTCTGTCGTACCCGACGGGATCCACGCTTGCAAAGAAACTGTTTCAAAGGGTGAAAGAATGAAAGCTGCTGCAAAGAAAAGGAACTGAACTAGAGAAAAGAAAAGAAAGGGGAAAATGTAAGGAAAATAAAAGAGTGTGCTCGAACGGGCCCTACCCCGCTGCCTACGTACCTCATCTGGACATGAGGATTAAAGACGCCATAGTTCCCCTGACTAGGGGTAGAAAAGATTGCTTGTGTCTTAAGGCTTGAACTGCCTATGTCAATGCTCAGGTGTTGCTGGCTTGGACGACGAGTGTGTAACCATCTTGCGTAATGACAAGAAGAAGCAAGTTCGTGGAGGGTGCGAGGGAGATGAGAAAAGAATTCCCAAAGGAAAGACGATTATCGTTTGTTTGTGTTTTTTAGAGCTTTTTATTGGTGTGGCACAAGAGAGTGAACTCAAGCTCTTTTCCATGGAATGTGTACTTGTTACTACATTCCAAGATGGAATAATAGAACAAGCACACCAAGCAAGAAGAACGTATCCAAGACTTGTTTCCAAAGGCAAGGGCCTAAATTCATTGACTTGTTGAATTTATTAGGTGTTTTAGTGATTAACAATGAAGAAGTGTTTTTTAGGGTTTTTCTTGATGAAGATGACTTCATGATCCGACTCGTGCATCATGCTAGACAAATGCACTATTCCAAGATGGAATGAATACATATGCCCCATGGAATAAGGCTATTACACAAGAAGTCACTTCTTTTTATTAATGTTTTTTAGGTTTTGTTTCGAGATGAGAAGGGAAAGAAACCAAAGGAGCAAAAAGGTAAAAGTCTAAAATGGGGAAAAGAATAATCCTAATGTTGTCATGAAAAAGAGGTTCTAAGGTTAGTGAGGTTTCAACTATCCTAAGAGAAAAGAAGAAACAAAGAAAGAGCAAGAAGAGGGAGAAAGCTAGCAAACAACTTACTCCTCTAAAGGAGATAAGTTGCTCCTAAGGGGGGAGGAAAAGAATTACAACACATGATGGCATAAGGCACATCAAAAAGCACAAGGAGAAAGCACTTAAAAATCGAGAAGGATGAAGAGTTGAAATGTGGATGAACATCCACACTTCTCTTACCATGAGCCCCATCAAGTGTTAGCAAAATCCAGCACATGTTCATCAGTAAAATCATGGAAATGACATGCTCAAAGTTCACACCAACCCAGATAAAACAATCATGCCAAACATCGCACAAATAAGCATTTATGTGTCGAGAACACAAAAGCATTTATGTGTCGAGAACACAAAAGCATGCATCAAACAGCAAGAAAATCACCCAAACAATCATATTCAATAATCATATAATGATCCATGGCATTTAAAACAAGTAAGGGGATCAAACATGCCCAAAATAAGGTAAAAATGGCTTACTGCTTCAGTTTTAACCGGTTAACCAAAGCGTTAACCGGTTAACCATAACAAAACCTGCATAAAAATAGCACAATTCAGGTGCGTTAACCGGTTAACTAATCCGTTAACCGGTTAACGCTGTTAAAACAACAACAATTCCTGCATAAAAAATCAGTTCAAAACAGCTTTTCCCAATAATCTTACACCAGACCAGCAAGCATTTGAACATGAAAATAATGTATCAATTCACATTAAATGGCATCATCAAGCTTATGAACATTAATACATAGATCCGGTTACCAATCAATCAATCAATTCAAGAAACACAAGCAAATACGCAAGCACATGGCGGATCTAAAGCGCAAGCATGCAAATAAGCTAAAACATAGTTAGATCTGAAATTAACCAACCTAGGTATGCTTTGGTAATTATTGATCGAGTTGAAAATGATAGATCTCGCACAAAACTTTGAAGATCCGGTGCTAAGCTTCACACTCCGTGCAAAATAAATGCAAGAACAAGATCTTGATGCAAAATTTTGGATCCAAAAGCACTTCTAGATCCCAAACCAGATCTGAATCACCAATTAAACTAGAAAAAAGATGCAATGAAACTAAGGATGGAGGTCTAGTTCCAAGATCTACACACCTCAAGGCAAGGTTATGTGATCTTCAAAGAGGAACTTTGAGTGATTTCGGAAAATTGGGAGAGAAAAGTGAGAGAATTGTGAGTGAGAAGAGTGGAAATTCAGAATGAGAATGAAAAATGAGTGAGAGCCCCCTTTGGTTTGTAGAAAAATGAATAAATATGGTTTAGGTTTGGGGCCCAAAAATTAGGCTTGGGATCCAAAATTATGGTTTGGTGATGAGATTAGGATTTTGCAATTGGATTAGGCTTGGATAAGTGCTCTAGATCCTTATTTTTAATTTCTAATTAATTCAAAATGAATAAAAATCAGAAAATTAGAAATTGGAACCAAATCACACATGCTGAATTTGCTGCTGAAAATTCAAAATTCGTGGCCGTTAACCGGTTAACCAATCCGTTAACCGGTTAACGCTAGTGAATTTTGAATTTTCCCTCCTTTTGGTGGGAAACCTCAGGAATCACCCGGCGCCAACCGTTTTGATCTAATTTTGATCCTCAATCCTTTCTTTAGGCTTTGACCCTGACATCAACCTTGTAACCTACCTCGTGAGCTTTGAATTTTCCTGATAATTAATCGTATGCCTTATGCTGGAATATGCAAGTACCATGCTTCATTTTTCTATGCAACATGCTAAGGACATGACATGCTGATGATGATTATGATATGATGATGATGCTAAAAAGGAGAGGGAAAATTTAGGGTGTTACAACTGCCCCTATTCAAGCAACTGTTAATCTGAAAAGGACGGTAGCACGGCTATCGACCGTTCAAGATGAACTGTGGGTGAATACCAAGAAGACCTGAAATTTGCACTCTGCTGGAGAATGCAAGCAATGGGAAATAAACCCAACCAAATGACGCTTTGGCGACTGAAGTGGGGAGAAAGCAGACGAGCTCCTTCCAAGTTGAATTGTTACTCCGGATAGAAAAACCTAGACATGCTAGTCTTCCTCGAGCAAACCTATTACGCTAGGTGCTGGACATACGAGCCCTCTTCAAACGAACCTGTTATGCCAGGTGCTGGACATACCAGCCCTCATACATCTTGCAATATATGACCTGAGATAGACGAACCTCCTTCGGATAAACCTGTTACGCCATGACCGGTGATGCACTTAAGTCTATGGGATAGACATGCATACTCAGGATAGAGGAACCCTCTTCATATGTTATCCGTAGACATATGGTTTAAGACAGACGAGTCTTCTTTGAGCAAACTTGTTACGCCAGGTGCGACATTAGGATTTGAAGAACCCTTTTCACAAATCTTGCGTAAATAAGTGATGGTTGAGACAGACGAACTTCCTTCAGTTAAACCTGTTACGCCATGACCGATAACCATTTTGACGTTTAATCCCACCGTTAGGACTTCAAACCTCTTCAATACAGACGAGTATTGGATGATCATCAAGAGAACACAGACAAGTGCCAAAAGTCAATGATACAAACGAATATCAGACGATGATCTAAGAAACACAAACGAGCGCTTCTGGCGATGATATAGACGAATATCAGCCACTGATACAGACGAATACTAGAGATCCAATACAGACGAGTACCATGGCAATTATTAAATCAGCATTCATTTGGGCCTAAGTCAACACAGATGAGTGTTGGGGAAGTGCGGACGAGCATTAACATCTATCCACCATAGGCGACTGCTGGGGAAAGCATAAGAGCAACGACAAAGTGCGAACACAGACGAGTATTGGGGAAATGCGGACGAGCAATAAACAGATGTCAAACACAGACGAGTGTTGGGGCAATGCGGATGAGCAATAAACAGATGTCAAACACAGACGAGTGTTGGGGCAATGCGGACGAGCAATTAAATAGATGTAAAAAACAGACGAGAGTTGGGGCAATGCGGACGAGCAATTAAATGCCTAGCAAGAAACACGACCCTGTCGGGGATACAATTCACGACCGAGCGAGTGTTGGGAGAGTAAACGAACATCCAGCAGATACCAAACATCAAACACGGACGAATGCTGGAGTATGCAGATGAGCAACTACCAAACGACAAACACAAACGAGTGTTGAAGGGGATGCATACGAGCACAAAACGGATTGCCCAACACAGACGAGTGTCAGGAGATGCAGACGAGCCTCAAGACGGAGACCCAACACAGACGAGTGCTAGGAAATGTAGACGAGCACACTTCGAAATTCCCTGATTGGCAACAAATAATCCCGACTCTGCAGGGGAAATCGTGTCAAAGGCTTTGACGATGCCTAAACCTGACTGGGGAGATGAATGACGGTTTGTATCATCACATGGCCAAAATGATTGGCGACTTCTCTAGGGAATACTCCAACAATGAGAGTGAATCTCGATCATGAACTCTGCGCGGATAGCCATCTTCAAGCTCGGCTAAAGAAGAGGCTTGGTCATGACTCCGGCTGGGGAGAGAATTCTGAAAATTCTAACTCTGTGGGGAAATCAGGCATTCAGTTGCTCGCTGGGGAGAGCCTTATTACTGACTCCGCTTTTGTCCCATTGGCCAAAAATAAATTGGCGGACTCGCTGCGGATATTTCATGATGGTTGCATACCACTCATGAGCTCCGAGGAAGAGACGACCTCCCGACCTGGCTGGGGAATATCTAGTCAAATTGTCTTCTAACCGCCACAACTTCCTTCGGTTGGGTTTGAAACTCTGTTGAGGATTCCGCTTGCTCTAACTCAGCTGGGGAAGATTCCATCGGAACTCTACTGGGGAACCACGTCTTTCTTACGAAGAAATAACCACCACTTGGGGAGGGCACCATCTTTGATTAGATATGAAAATCTTCTAGGGATTCTAATTTCCATAGCTCTGCTGGTGAGCACTCTTTGCTTGGGGAAGTGCAACATCATCCTGCAAAACCTGCAACAACAGTATACACACATGTGCCCCAGGGATTTGTATGGTATGGTCTGTTCATCCATTGTCACCCGACACTCAAAGATTTTTAATTGTTTCCCTGCCATGTCAATTTTTTTAAGAAAAATCAACATGTTTCAAATGCAATGCTCTTCTTGCCAAAAATTAAGGACATTTTTCGCAAACAATGAAAACACAACACGACCTTTGACTGAATATTCATTTATTGATAGGCCTATGAATAGGCAAAGCTTTACATCGGGAAGCAACTACCTAGAAAGAGGTAGCTACCATAAAATTGAGAAAAGAAACTATCTTAATGGCAATGTACACGACATTCTATTGAGTTTCCTTCTTGCTATGACCAGCATGTCTTCAAGACTTTCTGTTCTTGCCTTTGCTTTCTGAAGAGGATGAGGGGACTGATTCCTATCCTTCTGATATTGTCAGACTGCATGAAACGGTAACTTGGTTCAGATTACCCAGACCGCAGTTGTTTGCTTTTTCCCTTGTTTTGCGTGGATTGCCTTTTCGGGTTTTCAATCCACCTGGATACCTTTTTTTGCTGGAGCTGTCCTCTTGAGTACAAGGCCTACGATACTCTCGAGTATGTGCTCGTTGGTCGAATGCTCGCTTCATTCTCCTCTGATAAAGCTGACCATGACAAATAGCCGCTAATCTCTTTTCCTCAATTAGGCATAACTGATTGTATCGGGCACGTAGTTACTCAGCCTCATCAAGCTTTACGTCCATCATCACACGCAATGAAGGAATTTCTACCTCAACAGGCAAGACTGCCTCCATACCATACACCAATGAGAAGGATGTTGCCCCAGTTGATGTCCTGACCGACATTTGGTACCCATGCAGTGCGAATGGTAACATCTCATGCCAATCTTTGTAAGTGACAACCATCTTCTGCACAATCTTCTTAATATTCTTGTTAGCTGCCTCTACCGCACCATTCATCTTTGGCCGGTAAGGAGAAGAATTGTGATGTTGGATCTTGAAGTCCCGACACAGTTCTGCCATCATCTTGTTGTTTAAATTGGAACCATTGTTAGTAATGATTCGCTCGGGCACTCCGTATCTGCAAATGATGTCTCTTTTCAGAAACCTGGCTACCACTTGACGAGTGACATTGCCATAAGATGCTGCTTCAACCAACTTGGTGAAGTAATCAATCGCAACCAAGATGAAACGATGACCGTTTGAAGCAATAGGTTATATCTTCCCGATCATATCAATGCCCCACATAGAATAGGGCCAAGGAGATGACATGACATTGAGCGGGCTTGGAGGGACATGCACTTTGTCTGCATAAATCTGGCACTTGTGGCATTTACGGGCGTACGCACAATAGTCTGCATCGATTGTTAACCAATACTACCCTAATCTCAATAACTTCTTAGCCATTGCATGTCCTCCTGCATGAGTACCAAAAGATCCCTCGTGGACTTCTTGTATTAACAGGTCTACTTCGTGTCTATCCACGCATCTAAGCAAGACCATGTCAAAGTTCCTCTTATACAAAACCTCATATGTATTCAAGAAGAAGCTAGCAGCAAGTCTTCTTGTCATTGGATAATGCCCCCGCTGGGTATTCTTGTTTTTCCAAGAAACGCTTAATATCAGAGTACCAAGGTTTCTCATCAGACACTGCGTCTGCAGAGAAAGCATAAGTTGATGTGTCAAGCCTGGAAATATCAATCCTGGGCACGTAGTTCCAACACAAAACTTTGATGGAAGAAGAGAGTGTAACCAATGCATCAGCAAATTGATTCTCATCCCGTGGTATGTATTGAAGTTTAACCGTTGTGAAGAACATCAACAATCTTCTGGCATAATCTCTATAAGGAATTAAGTCTTCTTGATGTGTATACCATTTACCGGTAATCTGGTTGATAACGAGGGCTGAATCTCTGAATATATCGAGGGTCTTAATCCGAAGATTAATAGCCTCCTCTATTCCCATTATGCACGCCTCGTATTCCGCTTCATTGTTGGTGCAACCAAAAGTAATTCTGGCAGCGAAGGGAAAATGAACACCTTCGGGAGTGATAAGAACGATATCAACTCCGCGTCCGTTGATATTGACTGCCCCATCAAACATCAACTTCCATTTGGATTCAGGGTCTGGCCCCTCCTCCGGAAGTGGTTCCTCACAATTTCTTGCATTGAGGTACACGATGTCCTCATCAGGGAAATCAAACTTCATCGGCTGATAGTCATCTTCAAGCGGTTTATGTGCAAGATAATCTGATAATAAACTTCCTTTGCAACCCTTCCGGTTAATGCTGGTTTCTTGAAAATATACTTGACGGGGTCCATTTTTGAGATTAGCAATGTGGTATGGGTCAACATGTACTGCCTCAGTCGGCGAGCAACCCATACCAAAGCTGTAAACACCCCAAATTCGCCCTCCCTAAGTTCACACCATGTCTTGTGATATTTCTCATTTGCATTAGTTCAATCATACCATCTCATATTGCATTTTTGCTTCACTGCATTGGTTCAAGTCCATCTGCATCTAGGGTTTGTGATCTGAGCAATCCATGATCCATCTGAGCCACCTCAAAGGTCTTCAATCATCTCAAGAGGGTTCATGTATGTTCAATCATCATATTGTATCCTCCAAATATCAAGGAAGCCAAAGAATCACAAGAACTGGCAAGGCATGGGAGCAGAGCCAAGGTTTAACTGCACATATGACCTAAAATTAGGGTTTTGGTTTCAGAGGCCATAACTCCAAATTTTTTTGGTCATTCTTGTTTCTATTGGTCTTAATATGTTATAAGGATCATACTTACTAAGTTTTATGAAGAAATTCATTGTGGAAGTCATCTGATCATTGGGTAACTTCCTGAGCAAGTCAAAGCAAAACGAGGGCATCTGAGGCCCCCCAACATGGAACCAAAGTGGATTTTTCATCAAATTGAAGTTATATGGTCTTTATTTGATCATTGAATTGCTTAGAATTTCACAAGTTTTAAGAAAAGTGGACAAAACCAAAAGTTGCCAAAAATGGAAATGACTTGTAATGTAAACTTTCCATTTTGGGAATGTTTTTCAACCTCCTCTTTCTCAACCAAAAATTATTCAAATGAAAAATTCTTGGTCATGAAAGTTGTAGATTGGATCATTCCCTTTTCAAAAATTACAAGAACAAGATCTAATTCATTTTGGAACTCAAGTTATGGCTTTCCAAAGTTGGCAAAAATCACATAATTTCATGTTTCATGCCAAAGAGGGATTTTTGCAAAACCTCATGCCAAGCTATTTTGTGACTTCAAATTGACTTCTACACATCATAACATCATAGTGCATGACTTAAAACTCAGAATTGGCCCAAGAATCCCAAGATTTTATGACTTGCACATGAAGAAATTTCAAAAGGGCCAAAAGTTCACAAATTTGCAAAACCTCCCACAACTTCTCACAAACTTGCTGAATTGCCTCTAAGTGAATTCCATGGACCTCCTTGTTCCTTGATGAACCAGACATGCCTTTGTACTTGGTCTGAAACAGCCCATACCTCAAAGGACACATAATCTTGACTTTTTTCAATTTGCACCATACCAATCACACTATGCCATTACCAACTTTCTGACCAATCACAATACCTTATACTAATCAAAAGCAAGCCAAACATAACAAGAACACAGTCTGGAACCTCAGCATCCTCATTGTTCACAAAAACTCTCCCTTTTGCATTTTATATCGAATCTCACAACTCAGCCACTCATTCTCAAAACAAACACCACCATTCATCTACAAATTCATCACTGAACATTTCCCACCCTTCACTTTGCCCTGAAAGTCACCATACACAAAACACGTCCCCCTTTGAACTGAACTTCATTGAACTTCAAGGAGAGGTCACAAACACTTCAACAAAGCTTCAAAGCTTCTTCAGGGAGGTCATTGGAAGCATTTTGAAGCAAAGAAGCATCCAGAAAGCCCCAGGGTTGAAAGCTTCATCTCAGGTAGCCATGTGAAAACTTTTTTCCAGAACTTTTGTTTTAAGTTCTTAAATGGTTAAGTTTCAT
This sequence comes from Lathyrus aphaca, assembly GCA_963966055.1. NCBI lineage: Eukaryota > Viridiplantae > Streptophyta > Magnoliopsida > Fabales > Fabaceae > Lathyrus > Lathyrus aphaca. Next base: position 621,112,696 of record OZ014519.1, read on the forward strand.
CCCCTGAGTGCAATGAACTTGTTATTTTTGAAAATGATGAAGAATTGAGAGTGTATTGCTTGTCTGAAAGTTCCACCATTTTTGTTCATAGCTTCGAATCTTGAATATGGCTGAAAATAAATTCTGTTTGGGGGTGGATTTGGGCTTAGGGGAGTGAAAGAAATGAATCTGGAGCTTTAGAGCTCCAGAAATGGCTTAGGGAGTAAGTTGCAAAATTATCAGGGGAGGTGTGGCCGGAGAAGATGACCGGAGGTCATTTCCGGCCACCTGAGAGTGATTAAATGCTAATTAGGGTTAGGGCTTCATGTTTGAATCTGGGCCTTTGGATTGGTTTTCCCGCGTGTGAGTGTGTGGCTGAGATCATGTCATTAATAATTAATTATGGATTAAATATTGATTAAATAAGATTAGTTCAGTTTAAATTTGGACCCTTGGATTTGGCGCATGGTCAAAGCTTTCAAACCCAGATTTAATTAATTTTTATTGCATTTTTCTCATTTAATCTTTTACGAATTTTTAAAAATAGTAAAAAGCATCAAAAAATACTGAAATTTTTTATCAAACCTTTTATTAATTTTCAGAACCCAAAAATATTTTTATTTTTATTTTTTGCATTAAAAAAATATTTTTAAATCATTTAAATGTTATTTTTAATTAGTTAATGAAAATTAATTAATTAAAAATACATTTAAGTATTTAAAAATCACAAAAAAATTCAGAGAGCATATTTAAACATTTAAAAACATTTACAAACTCACCACACAAATTTCATTTTGGTTTTGATCATGCTTTGACATTTTTTTATTGAATTAGGGTTCTTAAATTTGCATATTCTTAACCCTAACTTCAAAGATTCATAACTTTTAAACCAAAGTGAGTTTATGAATGATTATTTTTGAATTGTTCTAAGCATGCCTTCTAGTTTATAAAAACATTTTTGTTTCATTTTTATCTTGCATTTTCCATTTGTTTGGCATTTTTACAGTTAGGATCACCATTAAAACCCTAGAAACTTAGGAAATTCATAACTAGCTCTAGGTTAAGCTTTTGACCTCCCCCTTTTGATGGTAATCTAGTATAGGTTTAGGGTTCCTTTGAATGCATTTTCAATTTTTTATCATGTCATTTACTTCTGTCTTTGCCATTTGCATCTCATCCTTTCATAAAACCCTAATTTTGTACCTTCACTTGCATCCATCTTGCATATGCTTGCATTCATGAACTTTCCATGACATTTTATGCATTCACATGACTCATAAGACATCTTAGGACGCATTAGAATCGTGTTTGATCATTGCATCATCCATTTTCCATGTTATACTTTCATTTCACTTCATGTGCATCCATGAACTTTCATGCTTTCTTTAAGCTTCATTTGCATCTTCATCACTTGTATGATCATCCACATATCATGACATACATTTGCATCATCTCTTAGCATCATTTGCATCATAAACATGCTTCTGGTTTTGGTTTGCATCATTGCATACTTTTCATTTTCATTTGATTTTTTATTTTTCTTTACTAACTTTTCAGGTGGTAAGTTCCTTTGAGAAGTGAATTTGCCTTCACTTCTCACAATTTATTCTCACCTATTTTATGCATCTTTTCTGCATTTTGTATGTGTATTAGAGTGAGCTTGCTCATTCATGTTCCCTCCTCACTTTCTTTCTTCAAGCAACTTATCTTCTTAAGTGAAGTAAGTTGACTTGCTTCTTTCTGCTTCTGCTCCTTCCATCCTTTCCTCTTCCTTGGTGGCTCATCTTGAAGACTTCTTGCAAGCCTAATAAACCCTAGGAATACCCAAGCATGATAACAATTAGGGTTTGATTAGTTCCCCCATTAGTTTTACCTTTGTGTCATCATTTGTGTCTTCTCTTCTCATCCCTTAATAAGAGACTAAACCCTAAAGGTTTTAAGGCTTTGTGATTAAGGTTATGCCTGTATCCTTCTATTAGGATGGAGTGTATAACTTTAATCCTAAGTGTTAGATCATTAATGTGTTTAAATCTCTTAATCAAATCACCTAATAATCACTAAGACATCAAGCTTGTAACTTGGGCCTTGCATTAGCGTTCTAATTCTTCCTTAATTGGTTAAGAAGGACTAACCCTAGTGTTAATGGACAAGTCCCCCTCAAGTTGTCTTACAAACCATAAAACTCACTTCTTAATCTTACCACTAACTAAAATACACTTTAACAAAGGTTTTGTTTTGTCATGAGGTTAATCCCTAATCATGGATTAAGTTGAGGAGCCTTCCTCAGCTTAAATGTTCTCATCTATTATCCTTCTATTAGGATGGTGTAATGGGTTCATTAAATCCTTGATTATGGCTTAAACTCATTACTTAACACTAAAAAAAACTCCAAAAACATCTAAATAATTATAAGTAGGTTAATGATCTTAATCCTACATCATGGTGATTAAGTGTGAGGTGTTTACTTCATGCTTAAGGTTTTCTCATTGCCTCTAATCAGAGGGAAGATGTGATGAGTTTACTAACCCTTAGTTTAGGCTTAAGCTCATTTTCTTATGACAAATTCCAAAAAGCAATAAAAGATTGAAAATATCAAAAACAAACAATAATCGTCTCCTCCGGGATTCTTTTTCTCATCTCATTTACTCATAAACGAGAACTCGCTTCTTCCGTCTAATGCAAAATAGTTTGGACCTGAGCCAGACAGGTCATACACTTGAGCATAGACAAGTAAGCAGTTCATCATTCAATTTATCTTTTAGTCTCTTTGAGTCGAACTACGGTGTTCTGACTTCCTCATTGCACGAGAGGATACGTAGGCATAACTTAACGGTTATCGAACAAAAGTTTATGTATATTCCCCATCTTCCAGCATTATTCTTTAATCATTATCTTGAGCATTTCACTCTTTCTTTACACTAACACTCCTTTATTTCTCTTCACATTTCTTTTACACTGACACTTGCATTCTTTTCCAGCTTTGATACACAGATAACACTGACACTACCCCTTTAAACACAAATCTTTTAAGCGTGGATCCCGTCGAGTACGACGGACAATCTGGCTGCTGATACCTTCCCAGGTTGTAACCAACCCCCTTTCTCAGTTTCTCTAGTTCGCAACCGTCTTATCCATATCTTTCTAGGTTTATGCAGCATTACTTTTCCCTCGGGATAAAAATGCCTAGTTGGCGACTCTTTTCATTTCTTCTCTTTCGCCGACCGTTCGCGTCTGTACCCCTTCTGACCAGGTGTCATTTGGCGGGAGCGACAACTTGGCGACTCTGCTGGGGATCCTTATACTGCAACCAGGGCTTCTAGTTCTTTTTGTGGGTTCCTCCTAGCGCTTGTTTGATTTTGTGTTTATGGGGGGGGGGTGTTATGTGCTAATTGTGTTTATTTATTTGCTTCATTTATGGCTTTATGTATAGCTTTATTTACTGCTTTCTTTACAGTTTATATACATCATACTGTCATTATCATTGCTGGATCTGGCTTTTATTTTGATAGGTGGGGTTCTACTGAGTGATTAAAGGTCCTATACCTGGGACCTGAGTGAACCTAGGGTAGAGTGGTTCATGTTCTTTCCCATTCCATTTCGGTATGGTGCGGGAATATGAAACATGGTTCAGATGTGGGTTTCTTATCGAGAACTCTGTGCTACGGATTTCCTGTAGTGCTAGGGCTATATGGGAAGCCTGCTAACTCTGGATGACCTTTACTATGACCTTCAGAATCTGGGGTGAATTAGAGGAGGATCCTTTATGGTTATTGTAAACACTGTACCTCTTGATTAGAAGTGTTTACACTTCTCATAACTGATCCAAGTCTGAGGATCCTTGTTCTAGAACACTACATGTGAGGGGGTTGGGTTGTTTACAGGTTTGCAGGAACCCTTGACCACATCATACCCTGTTATTGTTTTGTTTAAGATTACTCCACGTTGGACAGTTCTTGTGATTTACCCCGGATATGTAACTCTTTATTTGAGTCCCCCACCCTGGTTAATGGGTTTCTGAGCCTTCATCCAGACTTTTGAACATACATGGGCCTTATATCAAGACAGATAATCAGATCCAGCTCTTGATCAGAAACCCTTGCATATCATTTGCATACATCATCATTGCATCATTTAACATTTGTTTATTTGTTTTTCAGGGTATCCACCTCATTATGTCCGGCTTGGTTTTGACCCCTTCTACTGCTTAGACATTTGCTTCAGTCATATGCTTCAGTCATCTTCTTCAGCATCTGCTTCAGCTATCTCCTTCAGCACCTACATCAGTCTGTTAGAGACTCACCTTCAGTTTCTCAGTATGTGATCTTCAGCAGCATTTGTCTTCAGCTTCTTCATCATCACACATGACTACTCCAAGGAAAAGCAACATATCTTATTACTTCTTTGAGCCTACATTGACTGGTATCAAGCAGGTCCAATCACTCATCACATCTGACCACATCCCTCTGTTCAGAGAGCACTATGGGGGTATTTTAGACATGGTCCTGGACCTTGATTCTTCCCATAGAAGCATGATCCACACATGCTTACAGTTCTATGACCCTCCTCTTAGGTGCTTCACCTTTCCAGACTTTCATATTGGGCCTCTGTTGGAAGAGTTTTCTTTGTTGATTGGAGTACCTATCCGAGGAGGGATCCCCTTCAACCCAGAGATGACTGCTCCCAGAAGTGAAGAGATAGCAAGGGCATTGTACTTGGAGCCTGCCCTTATTGAGAAAAACATGACAACAAAAGCTAGGATTCCTGGTTTACATCTGGACTTCGTGATTTCTCAGGCCACCCTGAAGGCGGCAGTGGGAGAATGGAGGGCAGTCTGTGCACTTTTAGCCCTCAGCATATATGGGGCTATATTGTTTGCAGATGAGCCCAAGTTTGTTTGTAAGAATGCCATCCACTTGTTCATGCTGAAGAACCCAGTGCCTACATTGTTAGGGGATATTTACTACTCCATCCACCAGAGGAATGAAAAGTAAAGGGGGAAGTTGGTTAGATGTTGTGCTCCTTTGTTCTACTCTTGGCTACTCAGACACCTGCCTAAATCAGATGCTTTCCTGAACCCACATCAGCAGTAGAATTGGGCCAAGAGGTTCATCTCCCTGACTTCAAATGAAATCAGGTGGTGCACCCAGAGCACCAAAGGCAAGGATATTATCACCAGCTGTGGGGAATACCCTAATGTGCCTCTCATAGGAGTAAAAGGTTGCATCAACTACAACCCTTTACTGTTTAAAAGGCAATTGGGATATGCCTTGGTTCATCCTCCCAGGGAGCAGGATTTAGCTGAGACCCTATACTGTGAGATCCAATCTGTCTCTACTGTTGTCAAGAAAGCTGTTTGGGCCTGGGACAACATCCAGACCAAAGGGACAGCTATTCTTGGGAGATGTAACAATGTTGCTTCAACTCATTACTCAGACTGGTCCCGTGCTAGAGCTCAAATTACCAGGATGACTTTTACTATAGAAGATACACCGGGACCATCCACAGTACAGCCAGCAACAACTGTCATCCTGGAGGAATTTGAAAAGTTGAAGGAAAGGAATGAGCGGTTATCCGAGGCTCTAAAGAAGACTCTTTGGGAAAGAAGTGATGGTCGTCTGGATATTGAGAGATTGGAAAAGCTCAAAGTTGAGCATCTGACCAAGATTGAAAGGACAGAGGACTACATCAGGAAAGCGAGAGCCGAGGAACAGATATTGAAGAATGCCTGCAAGGAGGCCAAGATTCAGAAAGCTAGGGCAGAGCATTATCTAGAAGAAAGCCAGGCTAGGTGGGTCAGGATCACCGAAGCCCGTGCACTAGAAGACCAGAGGACTCAAGCCAAGATTGAACAGTTGGAGGCCAATGAGAAAAAGCAGCAGGAAGCTTTGTTGGCAGCTCAGAAGGACATATCGGAATTAAAACTCTGATCGGGGTTAAAGAGATCCAAGGATCAGGACAGGCATAAGAAGCTGACTAATGCCATTGCTACCAGGAATCTCCTCATTCGGACTATCACAGAGCACCCAGCTGGTCCAGTGACAGAGGCTCTCCTGAAGGAAGTCAAGGAGGATGACTTCAGATTGGATGTCTGTTCTTTTTGCTTGTATTTCTTTCTTTTGATATACTTTTCTTTTTGTTGTATTTTGACCCACCACTGGCTTGTATTGTAAACAGACTATGTATTTTCATTATTTGTAATATATCAGTTTGTTTTATTTTGGTGGGCTTACTCTCAACATCATCAAACACTTCCTCGAGGTCTGGAAAGGTCAAAACCAAGAACCAAACCGGATACCTTGGAAAACAAATAAGCATACTGCATTGCATACTAACCTTTTTCTTTGTTTTGTAGGTCTTTGTCTATTATTTTGTTTCTCACTTTGTTGTGCTTTCAGGAAACATTGCTCGTCGCCGAGTGTTCCCTGTCAACCGTGCACACCGGTACCCCACTCGTAATAACCTTCCCGACATTCAAATGGATCAGGTGCAGAAGGACCTGACTGAAGTGAGAAATCAGATGGCAAACGAAAGGGTCGAAATGAGGAACCAAATGACCAAGTTTATGGCAGTAATGACTGGCTTGGCCAAGAGCCAAGAGAGGTTGAGAGAATTGGTGGAAAGATAGACGCTGTAAACACCCCAAATTTGCCCTCACTCATTCACACCATGGCTTGTGATTCTTTTCATTTTCATAGTTTCCATCATAGCATCTCATATTGCATTTTTGCTTCACTGTATTGTTTCTAAGTCATTTGCATCTAGGGTTTGTGATCTAAGCAATCCGTGTGCCATTTGAGCCACTCCAAGGGTCATCAATCATCTCAAGAGGGTCCATATATGTTCAAGCATCATATTATATCCTCCCAAGGTCAATAAAGTCAAATAATCACAAGAACTGAGAAAGGCATGGAAGCAGAGCCAGGTTTAACTGCACAGATGACCTAAAATTAGGGTTTTGGTTTCAAAGGCCATAACTCCAAATTTTTTGGTCATTCTTGATTCTATGGGTCTCTATATGATATGAGGATCATGCATATCAATTTTCATGAAGAAATTCAATGGGGAAGGCATCTGATCACAAGATGACTTCTTGAGCAAGTTAGTGCAAAATCAGGGCATCTGAGGCCCCCAGTGACCCAACCAAAGGGGTTTCTCCATCATTTTGAATGTGTATGATCTTTATTTGATCTTATAAGAAGTAAGAAGTTCACAAAATTGGAGAATTTCAAGCCATTTGCAAAGTTGCCATTTTTGGAAAGTGACTTATAATGCAAACTTGCCATTTTGGGAAAGTTTTTCAACCTCCTCTTTTTGATTCAAAAATGCTTCAAATGAAAAATCTTTGGTCATGAAAGTTGTAGATTGGGTCCTCCCATTTTCAAAAAGTACAAGAACTCATTCTAATTCATTTTGGATCAAAAGTTATGGCCTTGCAAAGTTGGATAAAATCATTCATTTTTCACTTTTGTGCCAAAGGAGGAAAGTTGCAAAGCCTCATGCCAAAGCCAAATGTGACTTCAAACCAGCTTCTAATCATCACACAAACATAATTCATGGCTCATAATTCAGATTTTCCCAAGAGTTTCTCACTTTCATGCCTTGGATTACAAGTTACATAAGGCATTTTTTCATGAAAGCTTCAAAATTGAACCTTTGCAAAAGGAACTTTTTATGCTTGAATTGAACACTAATTGGTCTCAAATCATTATAGCAACTTCATATGGCTCATGTTGCTGCATTTTGCCCAAGAAATCACATGATTCTTTGCCTTGGCTCATAAGAAAACTCAAAGAGGGAAATATGCAAGAACCTTGGAAACTCTTGATCAAGACCATCCAGCTCACAAAATCAGATCCAAAGGCCTTCCTTGACTCAAGCTGAGGCAGGACAAGCCCTAAGATCTCCTCTGACCCGAGCCATACCCATAGTACACAAGATCTTGACTTGTTGCATTTTTGCCCATGCCAATCACATTGTGCCACCACCAACTCTCTGCCCAATCAGAGCCTCATATGTGGACCTCAAGCCTTCCAAAACACACCACACACAAGCCTGTAGTCTCCAAGAAGCCAAGATTCACAAAATTGTCAAAAACCTTCATCTCTTCGAAACTTCTTCCTCAGCCATCAAAACTCCAAAATCTCTTCACCAACAAATCACATATCACTCACTGAACAAGAATCAACCCTCAAAGCAGCCAAAAACATCACATACTCAACCCTCCATTTCTGCTACACCAGAACTGAAGCATTCAAACCAGCCATTATCAAAGCCTTCTAAGCTTCATTTCATCATCAGGGTGTTCAAAGAAGTGGGTTTGCACAAAGGGAGATTCCAGAAAGCTCAGAATCAGAGAGTCCTCATCTCAGGTAACATGAAGAACTTTTTTTCCAGAAGCTAGTTTTTAAGTTCTTTTATGATTTTGTATGCTCCCCTGATCATGGGGATGTGTTTACTTTTGAAAATGGTGAAGAAACCACCATGTATGAAGTCTCTGAACTTTTGCCCGTGTTTCATATTTTTCTTCGATTCATGCTTATGAAGTGAAATAAATGAATTTTAGTTGGGGGTTTAGGTTTAGAATGGTTAGAGGCTCATTTTTGTGAAAGAAATTTGAAGTTTGGTGACCTGTAGAAAAAGCTAGGGTTTTGTGTTCGTCGGAGAAGACGACCGGAACACTGTTCCGGTCGCCTGAAGGTGATTAAGCCCTAATCCCATTAATTAGGCAAGTTTGAATATTGACCCTTGATCTGGCTTTCCCGCGTATGTATGAATGGTCCAGATGGTTCATTAAAACCCTAATCAGTCATTAATTAGTGTAATTTAGGATTAATTAAATATTTAATTAAGTTTAGGGAAGTTTGAACATGGGCCGTCCAGATGCGCGCCAGGTCAAACTCCTCAAGCCCAGAATCAATCTGGACCCTCCAACCAACATACTTTCATTAATTTTAATTTTATTTCATTTTATTTGTATTTAATTTACACGAATTTTTAAAAATAGTAAAATACATTAAAAAATTATGATTTTTTTTATTAAACCTTTTATTAATTTTCAGAACCCAAAAATATTTTTATTTTTATTTTTTGCATCAAAAATTATTTTTAAATCATTTAAATATTTATTTTTATTTAGTTAATGGAAATTAATTAATTAAAAATGCATTTAGGTATTTAAAAATCACCAAAAAATTCACATTGCATTTTAAAACATTTAGAAACACTATCAAACTCTCAAAACAAATTTCTTTTTGGTCCTTGATGTATTTTGACATTTTTCATTGGAATAAAAGTTATTTAAAGGCAATATTTTGGTCCTTACTTAGAAAAATTCATTCTGCCTAACCATGAAGAGTTTGATGATGGTTCTTCTTGCATTGCATCCTTCATATCATATAGTTTCTAGGGTAAAAATGGTTTGAATTTATCTTTCATTTTAAATTTAATGTGCATTTTTCCTTTTGAAGTGCCTTGAAACCCTAGTTGACTTGAAAAAATCATAACTTCCATTAGGTTAAGACTTAGGTCCCCTCCTTTGGGCAGTGAACTTGTGTAGGGTTAGGTTTCCTTTGCTCCCATTTTCAATTTTTTATCATGTCATTTGCTTCTGATTTTGAATTTTGCATTGCATATTGTATGTAAACCCTAATTTTTGCCTTCATTTGCATCCATCTCTCATGTGCTTGCATTCAAGAACTTGCCATGACATTTTGTGCATCCATATGACATATAAGACATATTAGGACATATTAGAATCATGTTTGATCATTGAATCATTCATTTTCCATTTTGTGCATTCATTTCATTACATAAACTTTCATGAACTTTCATGGTTCAAAGCATGCTTCATTTGCATCCTCATCCTTGTATAATCATCCACAACTCTTGACATGTGTTTGAATCATCTCTTAGCTTCATTAACATCATGTTCATGCTTCTGAATTTGTCTTGCATCATGGCATTTCATCTCATTTTCATTGCATTTCATTTCTTTTGCTAACTTTTCAGGTGGTAAGTTGTTTTGAGAAGTGAATTTTCCTTCACTTCTCACAATCTCTTCTCATCTCTCTCTTGCATCATTGCTGCATTTTATCTTTGTATTAGAGTGAGCTTGCTCATTCATGTTCATCTCTTACTTTCTTTCTTCAGGCAACTTGTCTTCTTAAGTGAAGCAAGTTGTCTTATTTCTTTCTGCTTCTCCTTCTTTCATCTGTTTCTTTCCTGGTGGCTTTTCTCCTGAAGATCTTTTGCAAGCCTCACAAACCCTAGGAACAACCAAGCATGATCATAATTAGGATTTGATTAGTCCCCCATTAGTTCTACCTTTGTGTCATCTTTGAGTCTTCTCTTCTCATCTCATAATCAAGGACTAAACCTTAAAGGTTTTAAGGCTTTGTGATTAAGCTTATGCCTGCATCCTTCTATTAGGATGGAGTGTATAACTTTAATCCTAAGTGTTAAACCCTTAATGTGTTTAAATCCATTAACCAATTCATCTAATAATCACTAAGACATCAAGCTTGTAACTTGGGCCTTGCATTAGGGTTCTAATTCTTCCTTAATTGGTTAAGAAGGACTAACCCTAGTTTTAATGGACAAGTCCCCCTCAAGTTGTCTTACAAACCATAAAAGCCACTTATTAATATTACCATTAACTAAAATCCATTTAATAAAGGCTTTGTCTTGTCATGAGGTTAATCCCTAATCATGGATTAAGTTGAGGAGCCTTCCTCAGCTTAAATGTTCTCATCTATTATCCTTTTATTAGGATGGTGTAATGGGTCCATTAAATCCTTAATTATGGCTTAAACTCATTACTTAACACTAAACCAAAACCACAAAAACATCTAAATAAATGTAAGTAGGTTAATGATCTTAATCCTGCATCATGGTGATTAAGTGTGAGGTGTTTACTTCATACTTAAAGTATTCTCATTACCCCAAAACAGAGGGAAGATGTGATGAGTTTACTAACCCTTGGTTTAGGCTTAAGCTCATTTTCTTATGACAAACTCCAAAAGCAATAAAAGACTGAAAACACCAAAAACAAACAATAATAGTCTCCTCCGGGATTCTTTTCTCATCTCATTCACTCACAAACGAGAACTTGCTTCTTCCGTCTAACGCAAGACAGTTTGCACCTGAGCCAGACAGGTCATACACTTGAGCCTAGACAAGCATGCAATTCACAAGTCAATTTATCTTTCAGTCTCTTTGAGTCGAACTACGGTGTTCTGACTTCCTCATTGCACGAGAGGATACGTAGGCATAACTTAACAGTTATCGAACAAAAGTCTCTGTATATTCCCTTTTTTCCAGCATTACTCTTTAAGCCTCATAGTCTTGAGCTTCACATTCTTTCCTTACACTAACACTTCTTTATTTAATTTCACATTTCTTTTGCACTGACACCTGCATTCTTTTCCAGCTTTTGCACACAAATAGCACTGACACTACCCCTTTAAAACACAAATCCTTCAAGCGTGAATCCCGTCGAGTACGGCGGACAATCTGGGTGCTAATACCTTCCCAGGTTGAAACCAACCCCCTTTCTCAGTCTCTCTGGTTCGCAACCGTCTTATCCATCTTTTCTTAGGTTTATGCAGTATTACCTTTCCTCCGGGATAAAAATGCCTAGTTGACGACTCTTTTCTTTCTGAGTTCACCCTTGTGTGTTCTCTCTTTCGCCGACCGTTCGCGTCTGTACCCCATTTGACTTAGCCTCATTTTGGTGGGAGCGACAACTTGGCAACTCTGCTGGGGAGCCTTATACTGTAACCAGGGCTTCTGGTTCTTTTTGTGGATTCCTCCTAGCGCTTGTTTGATTTGTGTTTACTGGGGTGTTATGTGCTAATTGTGTGTTTATTTATATTGCTTTATTTATTGCTTTCTTTACAGTTTTGCATTATTTCATACTGTCATTGCTGGATCTGGTTTCTGTTTTGATGGGTGGGGTTCCATTGAGAGTTCAAGGTCCTATACCTGGGACCTGAGTGACACCTAGGCTAGAGTGGTTCATGTTCCTTCCCATTCCATCTCGGTCTGGTGCGGGAATATGAAACACGGTTCAGATGTAGGTTTCTTCTTGAGAACTCTGTGCTACAGATTTCCTGTAGTGCTAAGGCTATCTGGGAAGCCTGCTAAGTCTGGATGACCTTTATTATGACCTTCAGAAACTGAGGTGAATTAGAGGAGGATCTTTTATGGTTATTGTAAACACTGTACCTCCGGGTTAGAAGTGTTTACACTTCTCATAACTGATCCAAGTCTAAGGATCCTTGTTTTAGAACATTACCTGTGAGAGGGTTGGGTTGTTTACAGGTTTGCAGGTACCCTTGGCCACATCATACCCTGTTACTATTTGGTTTAAGAGTACCTCATTTTGGACAGTTCTTGTGATTAACCCTGGACATGTGACTCTTTATTTGAGTCCCCCACCCAGGTTACTGGATTTCTAAACCTCCATCTGGACCTTCTTTGAAAACACATGGGCTTATATCAAGACAGATAATCAGATCCAGCTTGATCACAAACCCTTGCATATCATTTGCATACATCATCATTGCATCATTTAACATTTGTTTATTTGTTTTTCAGGGTATCCACATTATATCTGGTTTGGTTTTGACCCCTTCTTCTGCATAGACCTCTGCTTCATCAGTTATCTGCTTCAGCTATTCAGTGGCTCATCTCCAGTACCAGCCTTGATCTTCATCAGCACCTATCTTCCTCCTCTTCAGCATTTATGGCTACTCCCAGGAAGAGCAACATCTCCTACCATTTCTTTGAGCCTGTGTTGACTGGCATATGGTTATGGACCTTGACCCTTCTCAGAGGAGTATGATTCACACATGCTTGCAATTTTATGATCCTCCCTTGAGATGTTTCACATTTCCAGACTTTCAGTTAGGACCTTTGCTGGAAGAGTTTTCTTCATTGATTAGAGTACCTATCAGGGGTGAAATCCCCTTCAACCCAGAAATAACTTTTCCCAACAATGGAGAAGTAGCAAAAGCATTGTACCTGGAGCCTGCCTTGATTAAGCAAAGCATGACAACAAAAGCTGGGATCCCTGGTTTTCACTTGGACTTCTTGATTTCTCAGGCCATCCTGAAGGCCTCCTTTGGAGAGTGGAAGGCAGTCTGTGCATTGTTAGCCCTCAGCATATATGGGGTTATACTGTTTGCAGATGAGCCCAAATTTGTCAGCAAGAATGCCATTCATTTGTTTCTCCTGAGGAACCCAGTACCCACATTACTGGGAGATTTCTATTACTCCATCCATCAGAGGAATGAGAAACAGAGGGGGAAGTTAGTGAGATGTTGTGCTCCTTTGTTTCACACCTGGCTGCTCAGACATCTACCTAAAACAGATGCCTTCTTGAATCCTCACCAGCAGAAGAATTGGGCTAAGAGGCTCATTGCTTTGACTTCAGATGATATTAGATGGTGCACCCAGAGCACCAAAGGCAAAGACATTATCACCAGCTGTGGGCAATACCCAAATGTGCCTCTGATAGGAGTAAAGGGTTGCATCAACTACAATCCTTTGCTTTTTACTGGGCTATGCTTTGGTTCACCCTCCCAGAGTGCAAGATTTAGCTGAGACCCTGTATTGTGAAGTGAAGCCTAATTCAGCTGTTGTCAGACAAGCATCTTGGGCTTGGGACAACACCCAGACAAAAGGGATGACTATTCTAGGGAGGTGTAATAATGTTGCTTCAGCCCAATACTATGATTGGTCCCGTACTAGGGCTCAGATTACTGGAATGCCTTTCACTATTGAGGACATACCTAGACCATCTACAGCTCAGCCAGCAGCAACTGTCAGCCTGGAAGAATTTGAGAAGCTGAAGGAAAGGAATGAGAATCTGTCTCAAGCTTTGAAGAAGACCCTTTGGGAAAGGAGTGATGGTCGTCTGGACATTGAGAGGTTGGAAAAGCTTAGGGTGGAGCATCTTTCCAAAATTGAGAAGACAGAGGACTATATCAGGAAAGCAAGGGCTGGGGAACAAATATTGAAGAATGCCTGTAAAGAAGCCAAGTTTCAGAAGGCTAGGACTGAGCTTTTTCTGCAAGAGAGTCAGGCTAGGTGGGTCAGGATCACTGAGGCCCGTACACAAGAAGACCAGAAAACTCAAGCCAAGATTGAACAGTTGGAGGCCAATGAGAAGAAGTAGCAGGAGGCTTTGTTGGCAGCCCAGAAGGAGATTTCAGAGGTGAAGCTTAGGGCAGGATTGAAGAGGTCAAAAGACCAGGACAGGCACAAGAAGGTGACCACTGCCATTGCCACCAGGAACCTCCTCATTAGGACCATTACAGAGTATCCAGCTGGTCCAGTGACTGAGGCCCTCCTGAAGGAGGTCAGAGAAGATGAGTTTGGACTGAATGTCTGACTCTTTGTTTGTTGTTGTTTCCATTTGATGTACTTTTCTCTTTTTGTATTTTAACCCTCCAGGGGCATGTGTTGTAAAACAAACTATGTATTTGTTCATCATTTATAATATATTGGTTTGCTTTCATTGGGTTTCTTTTCTCAGCAACATCAAGCATCTTCCTCGAGGTCTGGAAAGGTCAAAACCAAGAGCCAAGCCGGATACCTTGGAAAACAAATAAGCATATTACATTGCATACTAACCTTGTTTTGTTTTGTAGGTTTTGTTATTATTTGTTTCTAACTTTGTTGTGATCTCAGGAAACATTGCTCGTCGCCGAGTGTTCCCTGTCAACCGCGCGCATCGGTACCTTACTCTTAACAACCTTCCTGGTATTCAAATGGATCAAGTACAGCAAGACCTGACCGGGGTCAGAAATCAAATGGCTAATGAGAGGGTGGAAATAAGAAATCAGATGTCTCAATTCATGGCTGTGATGACTGGCTTGGCCCAGAGTCAAGAAAGATTAAGAGAACTGGTGGAAAGGCAAACTCCTGAGGAGCCTCATCTTGGGACAGGAGGAACTAGCAACAATGAAAGAGGTCAGCCTCGTATTGATCCACCAGTATTTGGACCTCATCTGGATCCAGAAGCTAACATCCCAAGGAATGTGCAGGGTAATACTGCTGGGGGGAGAATCTTATAGGAGGATCCCCAAGAAGAGCAGTTTACTGTTATGGGAGCAGGAGATGAAGTCTATGACCGGAGGTTAGATGAAATTGCTGAGAAATTGAGATCTCTGGAGTCTCAGAATTCCTTGGGCTTCGATGTAATGGACATGGGGCTAGTGGATGGGGTGAGAAGTCCCCACAAATTCAAACCCCCGTGCTTTGAGAAATACAATGGAACCTCTTGTCCACGAACTCACCTGCAGTCTTTCCTGGGAAGACTTAAAGCTTATACTATGGATGAGAAGTTGTGGATGTTCTACTTTGAAGACAGTCTGACTGGGGCTTCAAGAGAGTGGTATTCACACTTGACCAGAGCTACCATTAGTTGCTGGAAGGACTTAAATGAAGCCTTCATCAGACAATATCAATACAATCTGGACATGGCTCCTAACAGGACCATCCTGATGGGAATGTCCCAGTCTTCCAGAGAAAGCTTCAGGGAATATGCCCAAAGGTGGAGACAGCTTGCTGCTGCTGTCCAACCACCCATGTCAGAAAGAGAAATGGCCGACATGTTCATGAATACTCTGCAAGGAACATATATTGATAGACTGGTTGCCTTTTCCTCTACCAGCTTTGCTGATGTCGTCATAGCTGGTGAAAGGATTGAAAGTCTATTAAAAATGGGCAATCCCAGGAAGCCTTTTGTGGGACCACGAAGAGCCAGTGAGACCAATTTCATTCATGCAAACAGGGGCAGACCTCAGTATGTACACCGGTCAGTAGCAACAGTTACCATTCCAGCTCAGATTCCTCAACAATCAGCATATCCTCAGCATCAACCACAGTATCAACAACAAGTCCAGTATCCACAACAGAGAACCTACAACAACAACAACCAACAACAGCGTCCCTTCCAACAAAGACCATCATAGGCAAACAGGGTGATTGACCCCATCCCTATGCCTTATGCTGCCTTATTGCCACAACTCCTGAAGCTTAACTTGGTTGAGTTAAGGATATTGGCACCACCAGATCCCCTCAATCTCCCAAAGAATTATAATGTCAACGCCAGGTGTGCTTTCCACTCCAATGCACCTGGTCACAATACTGAAAAATGCAGGGCATGCATATGAAAGTCCAAGATCTGGTGGATTCTAAAGCCCTCAACTTCGCACCTCCTCCGAATGTCAACAGAAATCCTATGCCTAATCATGGCGGGCCGAGGATTAATGCCATTGAGGAAGACAAACCATCTACCTTGATCACCAGTGTTGCACAAATTCAAACACCTTTGGTCGAAATTAAAGTTCAGCTTCTAGAGTGCCAAGTGTTCCCCGGGTGTGAACTCGGCTGTGGGTATTGCAACATTGCAGTCAACGGGTGTGAAAAGTTGAGAAGCGGCATAGATGGTCTTATTAAGGATGGTATCCTTCAGATTTCGACAACGGCGCCTACAAATCCAGCAATTCCTTTAACAACAATTCCCGATTCTTCTACAACAGCAACAACAATCATTCCTACCGATTCATCAATATCATCAGCAATTACTTCGTCCATCACTTCAACAAATCAAATTTCAACAACCATTTCTTCTACAACATCAGCATCCATTTTATTAACAGAATCTTCTACAACGCCAGCAAGGATTAATGATGATGTCTCGACAGTTACAATCTACTATGACCCATCAAATGTTCCTCCCAGCATCAATTTCCAACAACAAGCCATGGCACCTCCTGCCAGATCACCAGTCACAATTTACTATGATCCGCACACCATTACAGTACCCTCCTCTGCAGCAATCAGTCTGGTCACCATTACGGTGCCTGGACCCGTTCCTTATGAAAGCAGTAATGCTATACCTTGGCATTATGGCTCTGATCTCTACTGCAACGGGGAGAAAATCACTCTGGATTCATCAACCTCTTCTCCAAAAATTGATAATGTTGGGGGAGGCGGAGGCTTCACCAGAAGCGGACGCCTTTTTGCCTCACAAACACAAAGACCTAATGTTGAGGCAGAAGCTGCTGCCAAAGCAAAGGGAAAGAGTGTGGTACCTGAAGAGCCGACACCCAAAGAAACTCAGAAGACATATTTTGAACAAGATGTAGACGAGTTTATGAGAATCATAAAAAGAAGTGATTACAAGGTGGTGGACCAGCTTCACCAAACTCCCTCTAAAATCTCCATATTATCACTGTTGATGTGTTCTGAAGCTCACAGGAACGCACTGTTAAAAGTCCTGCACGTAGCATACGTGTCGGAGGAGATTACTGTTAATCAGCTAGAAACCGTGGTTGCGAATGTCAACACCAGTCATGGACTGGGCTTTACCAATGCTGACTTAACAACAGAGGGACGCAGCCATAACAAGGCTTTGCATATCACCTTGGAATGCAAGGGTGCTGTTTTATCTCATGTATTGGTGGACACTGGGTCATTACTCAATGTTCTACCAAAGAAATCCTTAGTGAAGTTGGAGAACGATGGCTTGGCATTGCGTCCAAGTAATTTGGTAGTAAGAGCATTCGATGGCTCTAAACGATCAGTGCTTGGAGAGATTGATCTGCCTGTGTTGATTGGCCCGCAGACCTTCAAAACTACCTTCTTTGTGATGGACATACAGCCGGCCTACAGCTGTCTGTTGGGTAGACCTTGGATCCACACCGCTGGCGCTGTTACGTCTACCCTTCACCAGAAGTTGAAATTCGAGTGGGAAGGCCAAATCATCACCATTTGTGGGGAGGAGGACATCTTTGTTAGCCAGCTGGCTACGTATAAGTACATTGAGATGGATGGGGAGATCCATGAAACCATGAGCCAGGGGTTTGAAGCCTTGAACATTAATGAATCATATGCTGTACTGGGAACTTCCATAACATCGTACCAGGAAGCCCGGAAGGTTGTTGAGGAAGGTACCGCCCAAGGCTGGGGCAAGCTGCTGCCCGTGGAAAAGAAAGAAGACCGATTTGGGTTGGGTTACAGACCAACTCAACAAGATCAATCAGAGGCTGCCAATGAGCCCAAGTTTATTAGCAGGGGAATGCTCACCCCGGATGCTGTGAATAATTTGGAAGATGAGTCGGAAGAAGAGCGCAACCTGGAAGGCTGGATACGTCCAAGGACCCCGAGGAGCCATGTCTCAAACTGGTGTTCCCAGGAAATTATAACGGTTACTCCTGCAGAGTAATTATTATTTCCTGTATTTTAAAGCATGCATCAAGTCTTGCATCTTGCCCAAGATGTCAAGACTCATTTTGTAATCGGGCCATCTTGTATTTTGTGCAAAGATCAATTAATGAATATCAGGACGTCTTTTGCAAATGAGTCTTTTCTTTTTCGCTCACTGTTTTTCATTTTTCACTTTTTGTACAAAAATAAAATGGCAATATTTTTCAAAATAAACAACTTCATTTTCACTTTTTTCTAAGCAAGATAAAACTGATCACTAAAATAAACAAATCTAAACCCTTGCAGAAGGTGCCCTCTAGACTACACCGACAACAACACTGCTATGACTTCGTATGACTTTGACAATCCAATCAATCAAGCCGATGAAGAGGTTGAAGAAGATTATGAGATACCTGAAGAGCTAGCCAGGTTGTTGAGACAAGAGGAGAAGGTTATCACTCCTCATCAGGAGGAGGTCGAAATGGTTAATCTTGGTACAGAAGAAAACTCGAAAGAAGTCAAGATCGGGGCCTGCCTGCAAGATTCGGTAAAAGAGCAATTGATTGACATGCTCCGGGAATATGTGGATGTTTTTGCTTGGTCTTATCAGGACATGCCAGGGTTGGACACCGACATTGTCATGCACAAGCTGCCTCTGAAAGAAGATTGCCCACCAGTAAAACAGAAGTTGCGCCGTACTCGCCCGGATATGGCAATGAAGATAAAAGAAGAGGTACAAAAGCAGTGGGACGCCGGTTTCCTTGCTGTAACTAGCTATCCGCCGTGGGTTGCTAATATTGTACCTGTGCCTAAGAAGGATGGCAAGGTGAGAATGTGTGTGGATTACCGGGACCTGAGCAGAGACAGCCCAAAAGATGACTTCCCTCTACCTCACATTGATGTATTGGTGGATAATACGGCTCAGTTCTCAGTATTCTCCTTCATGGACGGATTTTCAGGATACAATCAGATCAAGATGTCACCTAAAGACATGGAGAAGACAACCTTTATCACACCCTGGGGCACATTCTGTTATAAGGTGATGCCATTCGGACTGAAGAATGCGGGTGCCACTTATCAACGGGCTATGGTAACATTATTCCATGACATGATCCACAAAGAAATTGAATGTTATGTGGATGACATGATTGCCAAGTCCCTTACAGAAGAAGACCACCTGGTGAATCTTTTGAAGTTATTCAAGCGTATGAGGAAGTACCAGTTGAAGTTAAACCCCAACAAGTGCACATTCGGGGTGCGATCCGGTAAGCTGCTGGGATTTATTGTAAGTGAAAAAGGGATTGAAGTTGACCCTGACAAAGTCAAAGCCATTCAAGAAATGCCTGCACCTAAGACTGAAAAAGAAGTTTGGGGGTTCTTAGGCAGATTGAATTACATTTCACGGTTCATATCTCACCTTACTGCAACCTGTGAACCCTTGTTCAAGTTGTTAAGAAAAGAACAAACGGTCAGGTGGAACGAAGATTGCCAGAGGGCTTTTGAAAAAATCAAGGAATATTTACAAGAGCCTCCGATCCTTATGCCTCCAGTTGAAGGAAGACCCCTAATCATGTACTTGACAGTATTAGAAGAGTCAATGGTGTGTGTGCTGGGCCAGCATGACGAGTCTGGTCGAAAAGAGTATGCAATATACTACCTAAGCAAAAAGTTTACCGATTGTGAACAACGTTATTCACTGCTCGAGAAAACTTGTTGTGCTTTAGCGTGGGCTGCTCGCCGACTAAGGCAGTATATGTTGACCCACACTACCTTATTGATCTCAAAGATGGACCCGGTCAAGTACATATTTGAGAAGCCAGCACTTACCGGACGGGTTGCAAGATGGCAAATGATCCTCACAGAATATGACATTCAGTACACATCTCAAAAGGCCATCAAAGGCAGTGTATTGTCTGAATATCTCGCTGAGCAACCCATTGATGATTACCAGCCTATGAGATTTGACTTCCCCGATGAAGACATCATGTTCATAAAAGCAAAAGATCATGAAGAGCCTATTCACACTGAAGGGCCTGACCCGGAAGAAGAATGGACTATGATGTTTGATGGGGCTGTTAATATGAATGGTCGTGGTGTTGGTGCAGTACCCATTACACCTAAGGGAGTTCACATGCCTTTCTCGGCAAAACTCACCTTTAACTGCACTAACAACGAAGCTGAATACGAAGCTTGTATTATAGGTCTTGAGGAAGCCATTGACCTCAGGATCAAGACTTTGACTGTATTCGGAGATTCAACTCTGGTAATCAATCAAACCAACTGCAAATGGTACACGCACCAGGATCATCTGATACCTTACCGGGATTATACAAGGAGGTTATTGACTTTCTTCACAATAGTCAAGCCTTAGTATATCCCCCGAGACGAGAATCAGTTTGCAGACGCTCTGGCTACTATCTCATCCATGATCAAAGTTCAAGCTGCCAACTTTGTACCACGAATATCAGTATCCAGACTTGACAGACCAGCATATGTGTTCTCAACAGACCTTGCTAAAGATGATAAGCCTTGGTTCCATGATATCAAGTGCTTCTTGGAAGATCAAACATACCCACCTGGGGCATCTTCCAATGATAAGAAGACATTAAGAAGGATAACTGGTAGTTTCTTCCTGAATGCTGATGGTTCCCTGTACAAGAGGAACTTTGATATGGTACTCCTCAGATGTGTTGATAAGGCAGAGGCAGACTTGTTGATGCACGAGGTGCATGAAGGATCTTTTGGTACCCATGCTGGAGGGCACGCTATGGCTAAAAAGTTGTTAAGATCAGGCAACTACTGGATCACAATGGATGCAGACTGTTGTGCCTATGCTAGAAAATGCCATAAATGCTAGATTTATGCGGATAAAGTGCATGTGCCTCCCAATCCTTTGAATGTGATGTCTTCACCCTGGCCCTTTGCCATGTGGGGCATCGATATGATTGGCAAAATTGAACCGACTACTTCAAATGGCCACAAATTCATCCTGGTAGCCATTGACTATTTTACCAAGTGGGTTGAAGCATCTTCTTATGCAAATGTCACCAGGCAAATGGTAGCCCGATTTCTGAAGAGAGACATCATTTGTCGGTATGGAGTGCCCGAGCGAATCATTGCTGATAATGGTTCCAACTTGAACAACAAAATGATGGCAGAACTATGTCGGGACTTCAAGATCCAACACCATAATTCTTCTCCTTACAGGCCAAAGATGAATGGCGTTGTTGAGGCAACTAACAAGAATATCAAGAAGATTTTACAAAAGATGGTGGTTACCTACAAAGATTGGCAGGAAATGCTACCGTTTGCCTTGCATGGGTACCGAACGTCAATCAGAACATCTATCGGGGCAACGTCGTATCAGCTTGTGTATGGTATGGAGGCAGTCCTACCTATTGAAGTTGAATTACCCTCCCTGCGGGTACTGATGGATGTCAAATTGAACGAAGCAGAATGGGTCCGATCCCGATATGAACAATAGAGTCTGATTGAAGAGAAGAGATTAGTTGCGATCTGTCACGGGCAGCTGTATCAGAAAAGAATGAAGAAAGCCTTCGATCAGAAAGTCAGGCTCTGAGAATACCAAGCAGGAGATCTTGTGCTGAAAAGACTCCTCCCTCCTCATACAGACCACAGGGGCAAGTGGACTCCGAATTATGATGGGCCATTCACAGTAAAGAAAGTTTTCTCAGGTGGAGCCCTGATGCTCAGTACTATTGATGGTGAAGACTTCCTGTCCCCTGTAAATTCAGATGCAGTTAAAAAATACTTCGCATAAAAATGACCCGCTGGACATAAAAACAGAATGTAAGTCTAGGCAAAAATGGGGCATCCCGGCGAGTCAAAAACAGAATAAAAGGCTCGAGCAAAAATAAGGGAAAAATAATCAAAAAAATGTACACCCGCTGAGTTGAAAAGCCACATTTGACAACTCAGGCAAAAATGGGTATCCCGGTGGATTGAAAACCTGAAAGGGCGATCCACGCAAAATAAGGGAATAAGCGAACAACTGCATTCTGAATTCGTCTGTATCACTTACAACGTGGCAAGCTTCGAAAGGTTAAAACATTGGTCGAAATCAACCTTCTTTAGAAAGCGAGATGAGAAGAACGTCAATGTCATGCGGGTCATAGAAAAAGGGAAGCTCCCAGAAGCGTCATCAACATTGCTAACGTCTTTTTTGTTTCTCAATTTTGTAACGATCTCCTCATTTCAGGAGATTTGTTTCTTTGACTGTATCTTGCCAATTCAAGGCACACAAATTAATAAAATCAGATTTTCAGTCATATTTCGTCTTGTACATTTTATTTTCATTTGCAAAATGTCTGATGTCCTTAAGATGTTGATTGGATAAGTACAGATGCGCTTTTTCTAAATTACATGCTTGCAGGAAATTTATTACTTACTCCCAGGAGTGTCTAAACTTCTATGATGGAATCCAGTAAGGGATACCTCGGGGTACTTATGCGTTTTTCGTCATAACAGGATTGCAGGTATTCAAAGCGCAACATGGGGCATGAAAGCTTCTCCCCAGCAAGCTGTTAAATCACCACTTCCACAGCACATCTTCCAAATAACACCAGAGATGCTTTATCCCCAGCTAAGTTGCCAGTCATCATTCCTCCTCAGCTAAATGTCAGACAGGGAACTATCTCCCCGCATAGTTTCAGCCTCTATCCAGAAGAACAATGCCTGAAGATCTCACAACAGAGTGACGAAAGCTCCCGCAGACCCCAGCTGGGTCCCTCATTACCAAGATAGGTCTATCAGTGATCTATTTCCTCAAGAAGAGTCATATATGTCAGATCTACCAATGATCTCATCCCCAGCTGGGACATCCGTTTCAAGCAGATCAGCCAGAGATCTCCACAGCAACGGGATCCGAATCCCAGATCGGTATCTTTGCATAAACATAGCATTCGCATCATACTTCACCCCCAGAGCGTAGCATTCCGTCTAATACAGAGCATTACGGCAAAAATCAAACATATTGCATAATCACAAGCTGTGTTCCGAATCAAACAACTGTGTATACCAACACCCCGTTTGCAAATACACGAGATACTTCTCAAAATCCCCGATAGAATATTAAAGCATTTCCTTTACACTCACAAATACAGATACATGCTCCTTTTGGCGCTCATCCGTGTCATCATTCCCCAGTTAATTCGTCTGAGCGTTCTCTACAAACAGATGCTTATACATTACAGATGCTTCTTGACACTCGTCTGTGTCATATCCCCAGCAGAGAGCCAAGGCATCCCCTTTGCACTCACAAACACATGTTTACATATATCTACACACTTCCCTGACACCCGTCCATGTCACCTTCCCCAGCATAGTTGCCTAAACACTTCGTAAACCAAATACTTCTTTATAATACACTTCTCCCGACACTCGTCCGTGTCATGCTCCCCACAGCAAGTTAGACACTCGTATGTGTCTCACTCATGTTTAATTATTACAGATACTCGTCCGTATCTCGTATATACCACCTAAATCCCCTCAGAGTCAACACTCGTCCATGATCTTTGTTAACCAGTTGATACTCGTCCGTATCATCATCTCTAAGCATGCGTCAAGCGTTTGTTTCTACTGGTACCCGTTCGTATCATAGTCTTAAGGATGCTCGTCCGCATCTTCAATCTATACACCGTGTCAAACACTTATATCTTCATGAAATTAGACACTCGTCTGTGTCTACCATTCCCCAGAAGAATTCCCGGCAAATCTTGATAAACTATTTCCTTTCTATCTGACATCCGTCCTATGTCATGATACCTTCCGGCAGCCGTACCCTGCCAGGTGATCGTCCTTCACCTTTTTGATGATCGTCCTTCATCATCCCCAGCAGAATCTCTATTCATTAGAACCCCTTCCTATCCGACATTCGTCCTATGTCGTGATGTTTTTAGCAGCCGTCCCCTGCTAGGTGATCGTCCTTCACCTCTTGATGATCGTCTTTCCTCATTCTTTATCCGATGGTCGTCCCCATCGTTGATTCTGTTATCTGACATTCGTCCTATGTCATGATAAACCCCAAGAGCAGCCGTCCCCTGCTAGGTGATCGTCCTTCACCTCTTGATGATCGTCCTTCATCAATGCTTATCCGATGGCCGTCCCCATCGTCGACCTTCTCTATCCAGCATTCGTCCTATGTCATGATACTTTCAGCAATCGTTCCTTACCAGGTGATCGTCCTTCACCTTGGATGACCGTCCCTCATCCATATCTCCAACAGAGCAGTCGTCCCCTGCTAGGTGATCGTCCTTCACCTTTGATGACCGTTCCTCATCATTTATTTTCTTCAACCCGATGTTCGTCCCCATCATTTACCTTTAATCCCCATAGGGTCTTATAACTTTACTTGATGGTCGTCCCCATCATGATCCCTCTATTTTCCCCAACATGTCGGTCGTCCCCGTCATTGCTTCACCCCCAGCAGTCGTCCTCTGCTCAGCAGTCGTCCTCTGCTCGACGGTCGTCCTCCGTCGCCCACACCTTTTAATCATAATTTATTTTCTTTTACAATCTATATCCCTTTTCTTCTTCATTCAGTGAGTGCAAATTTTGGACTGTCTTTGGTATTCAACCACAAGTTATCTTGTTTGCCCGTTAAGCCGTCGCTTACATCCTACACAGCTAACTCATGTTTGAATAGGGGCAGATGTAAACACCCCAAATTTGCCCTCACTCATTCACACCATGGCTTGTGATTCTTTTCATTTGCATAGTTTCCATCATAGCATCTCATATTGCATTTTTGCTTCACTGTATTGGTTCTAAGTCATCTGCATCTAGGGTTTGTGATCTAAGCAATCCCTGTGCCATTTGAGCCACTCCAAGGGTCATCAATCATCTCAAGAGGGTCCATATATGTTCAAGCATCATATTATATCCTCCCAAGGTCAATGAATTCAAATAATCACAAGAACTGAGAAAGACATGGAAGCAGAGCCAGGTTTAACTACACAAATGATCTAAAATTAGGGTTTTGGTTTCAAAGGCCATAACTCCAAATTTTTTGGTCATTCTTGATTTTATGGGTCTCTATATGATATGAGGATCATGCATATCAATTTTCATGAAGAAATTCAATGGGGAAGGCATCTGATCACAAGATGACTTCTTGAGCAAGTTAGTGCAAAATCAGGGCATCTGAGGCCCCCAGTGACCCAACCAAAGGGGTTTCTCCATCATTTTGAATGTGTATGATCTTTATTTGATCTTATAAGAAGTAAGAAGTTCACAAAATTGGAGAATTTCAAGCCATTTGCAAAGTTGCCATTTTTGGAAAGTGACTTATAATGCAAACTTTCCATTTTGGGAAAGTTTTTCAACCTCCTCTTTTTGATTCAAAAATGCTTCAAATGAAAAATCTTTGGTCATGAATGTTGTAGATTGGGTCCTCCCATTTTCAAAAAGTACAAGAACTCATTCTAATTCATTTTGGATCAAAAGTTATGGCCTTGCAAAGTTGGACAAAATCATTCATTTTTCACTTTTGTGCCAAAGGAGGAAAGTTGCAAAGCCTCATGCCAAAGCCAAATGTGACTTCAAACCAGCTTCTAATCATCACACAAACATAATTCATGGCTCATAATTTAGATTTGCCCAAGAGTTTCTCACTTTCATGCCTTGGATTACAAGTTACATAAGGCATTTTTTCATGAAAGCTTCAAAATTGAACCTTTGCAAAAGGAACTTTTTATGCTTGAATTGAACACTAATTGGTCTCAAATAATTCTAGAAACTTCATATGGCTCATGTTGCTGCATTTTGCCCAAGAAATCACAAGATTCTTTGCCTTGGCTCATAAGAAAACTCAAAGAGGGAAATATGCAAGAACCTTGGAAACTCTTGATCAAGACCATCCAGCTCACAAAATCAGATCCAAAGGCCTTCCTTGACTCAAGCTGACGCAGGACAAGCCCTAAGATCTCCTATGACCCGAGCCATAACCATAGTACACAAGATCTTAACTTTTTGCATTTTTGCCTATGCCAATCACACTGTGCCACCACCAACTCTCTGCCCAATCAGAGCCTCATATGTGGACCTCAAGACTTCCAAAACACACCACACACAAGCCTGTAGTCTCCAAGAAGCCAGGATTCACAAAATTGTCAAAAACCTTCATCTCTTCGAAACTTCTTCCTCAGCCATCAAAACTCCAAAATCTCTTCACCAACAAATCACATATCACTCACTGAACAAGAATCAACCCTCAAAGCAGCCAAAAACATCACATACTCAACCCTCCATTTCTGCTACACCAGAACTGAAGCATTCAAACCAGCCATTATCAAAGCCTTCTAAGCTTCATTTCATCATCAGGGTGTTCAAAGAGGTGGGTTTGCACAAAGGGAGATTCCAAAAAGCTCAGAATCAGAGAGTCCTCATCTCAGGTAAAATGAAGAACTTTTTTTCCAGAAGCTATTTTTTAAGTTCTTTTATGATTTTGTATGCTCCCATGATCATGGGGATGTGTTTACTTTTGAAAATGGTGAAGAAACCACCATGTATGAAGTCTCTGAACTTTTGCCCGTGTTTCATATTTTTCTTCGGTTCATGCTTATGAAGTGAAATAAATGAATTTTAGTTGGGGGTTTAGGTTTAGAATGGTTAGAGGATCATTTTTGTGAAAGAAATTTGAAGTTTGGTGACCTGTAGAAGAAGTTAGGGTTTTGTGTTCGTCGGAGAAGACGACCGGAACACTGTTCCGGTCGCCTGAAGGTGATTAAGCCCTAATCCCATTAATTAGGCAAGTTTGAATATTGACCCTTGATCTGGCTTTCCCGCGTATGTGTGAATGGTCCAGATGGTTCATTAAAACCCTAATCAGTCATTAATTAGTGTAATTTAGGATTAATTAAATATTTAATTAAGTTTAGGGAAGTTTGAACCTGGGTCGTCCAGATGCGCGCCAGGTCAAACTCCTCAAGCCCAGAATCAATCTGGACCCTCCAACCAGCAAACTTTCATTATTTTTAATTTTATTTCATTTTATTTGTATTTAATTTACACGAATTTTTAAAAATAGTAAAATACATTAAAAAATTCTTATTTTTTTTATTAAACCTTTTATTAATTTTCAGAACCCAAAAATATTTTTATTTTAATTTTTTGCATCAAAAATTATTTTTAAATCATTTAAATGTTTATTTTTATTTAGTTAATGGAAATTAATTAATTAAAAATGCATTTAGGTATTTAAAAATCACCAAAAAATTCACATTGCATTTTAAAACATTTAGAAACACTATCAAACTCTCAAAACAAATTTCTTTTTGGTCCTTGATGTATTTTGACATTTTTCATTGGAATACAATTTATTTAAAGGCAATATTTTGGTCCTTACTTAGAAAAATTCATTCTGCCTAACCATGAAGAGTTTGATGATGGTTCTTCTTGCATTGCATCCTTCATATCATATAGTTTCTAGGGTAAAAATGGTTTGAATTTATCTTTCATTTTCAATTTAATGTGCATTTTTCCTTTTGAAGTGCCTTGAAACCCTAGTTGACTTGAGAAAATCATAACTTCCATTAGGTTAAGACTTACGTCCCCATCTTTGGGCAGTGAACTTGTGTAGGGTTAGGTTTCCTTTGCTACCATTTTCAATTTTTTATCATGTCATTTGCTTCTGATTTTTAATTTTGCATTGCATATTGTATGTAAACCCTAATTTTTGCCTTCATTTGCATCCATCTCTCATGTGCTTGCATTCAAGAACTTGCCATGACATTTTGTGCATCCATATGACATATAATAAATCTTAGGACATATTAGAATCATGTTTGATCATTGCATCATTCATTTTCCATGTTGTGCATTCATTTCATTACATAAACTTTCATGAACTTTCATGGTTCAAAGCATGCTTCATTTGCATCCTCATCCTTGTATGATCATCCACAACTCTTGACATGTGTTTGCATAATCTCTTAGCATCATTAACATCATGTTCATGCTTCTGACTTTGTCTTGCATCATGGCATTTCATCTCATTTTCAATGCATTTCATTTCTTTTGCTAACTTTTCAGGTGGTAAGTTGTTTTGAGAAGTGAATCTGCCCTCACTTCTCACAGTCTCTTCTCATCTCTCTCTTACATCATTGCTGCATTTTATCTTTGTATTAAAGTGAGCTTGCTCATTCATGTTCATCTCTTACTTTCTTTCTTCAGGCAACTTGTCTTCTTAAGTGAAGCAAGTTGTCTTATTTCTTTCTACTTCTCCTCCTTTCATCTGTTTCTTTCCTGGTGGCTTTTCTCCTGAAGATCTTTTGCAAGCCTCACAAACCCTAGGAACAACCAAGCATGATCATAATTAGGATTTGATTAGTCCCCCATTAGTTCTACCTTTGTGTCATCTTTGAGTCTTCTCTTCTCATCTCATAATCAAGGACTA
Source organism: Lathyrus aphaca (assembly GCA_963966055.1). Taxonomy (NCBI): domain Eukaryota; kingdom Viridiplantae; phylum Streptophyta; class Magnoliopsida; order Fabales; family Fabaceae; genus Lathyrus; species Lathyrus aphaca. Next base: position 621,141,308 of record OZ014519.1, read on the forward strand.
AACCTTAAAGGTTTTAAGGCTTTGTGATTAAGCTTATGCCTGCATCCTTCTATTAGGATGGAGTGTATAACTTTAATCCTAAGTGTTAAACCCTTAATGTGGTTAAATCCATTAACCAATTCATCTAATAATCACTAAGACATCAAGCTTGTAACTTGGGCCTTGCATTAGGGTTCTAATTCTTCCTTAATTGGTTAAGAAGGACTAACCCTAGTGTTAATGGACAAGTCCCCCTCAAGCTGTCTTACAAACCATAAAAGCCACTTCTTAATCTTACCATTAACTAAAATCCATTTAATAAAGGCTTTGTTTTGTCATGAGGTTAATCCCTAATCATGGATTAAGTTGAGGAGCCTTCATCAGCTTAAATGTTCTCATCTATTATCCTTCTATTAGGATGGTTTAATGGGTCCATTAAATCCTTGATTATGGCTTAAACTCATTACTTAACACTAAACCAAAACCACAAAAACATCTAAATAAATGCAAGTAGGTTAATGATCTTAATCCTGCATCATGGTGATTAAGTGTGAGGTGTTTACTTCATACTTAAAGTATTCTCATTACCCCTAAACAGAGGGAAGATGTGATGAGTTTACTAACCCTTGGTTTAGGCTTAAGCTCATTTTCTTATGACAAACTCCAAAAGCAATAAAAGACTGAAAACACAAAAAACAAACAATAATCGTCTCCTCCGGGATTCTTTTCTCATCTCATTCGCTCACCAACGAGAACTTGCTTCTTCCGTCTAACGCAAGACAGTTTGCACCTGAGCCAGACAGGTCATACACTTGAGCCTAGACAAGCAAGCAGTTCACAAGTCAATTTATCTTTCAGTCTCTTTGAGTCGAACTACGGTGTTCTGACTTCCTCATTGCACGAGAGGATACGTAGGCATAACTTAACAGTTATCGAACAAAAGTCTTTGTATATTCCCTTTTTTTTCCCAGCATTACTCTTTAAGCCTCATAGTCTTGAGCTTCACATTCTTTCCTTACACTGACACTTCTTTATTTAATTTCACATTTCTTTTGCACTGACACCTGCATTCTTTTCCAGCTTTTGCACACAAATAGCACTGACACTACCCCTTTAAAACACAAATCCTTCAAGCGTGGATCCCGTCGAGTACGGCGGACAATCTGGGTGCTAATACCTTCCCAGGTTGTAACCAACCCCCTTTCTCAGTCTCTCTGGTTCGCAACCGTCTTATCCATCTTTTCTTAGGTTTATGCAGCATTACCTTTCCTCCGGGATAAAAATGCATAGTTGGCGACTCTTTTCTTTTTGAGTTCACCCTTGTGTGTTCGCTCTTTCGCCTACCGTTCGCGTCTGTACCCCATTTGACTTAGCCTCATTTTGGTGGGAGCGACAGACGCCTGAAGAGCCTCACCCTGGTACAGGAGGAACTAGCAATAATGAACGCGGACAACCTCGCATCAACCCACCAGAGTTTGGGCCCCATTTGAACCCTGATTTTAATGGGAATGTTCCAGGAAACACAACTGCAGGCAGAATCTTACAAGAAGATCCCCAAGAGGAACAATTCACAGTTGTCGGAGCTGGGGATGAGGTGTATGATAGAAGACAGGATGAGATTGCTGAAAAGCTAAGGTACTTGGAATCTCAGAACTCTTTAGGCTTTGATGTGATGGATATGGGGTTGGTAGATGGGGTGAGAATTCCCCACAAATTCAAACACCCATGCTTTGAGAAATATAATGGCACCTCCTGCCCGCGTACTCATCTGCAATCTTTCTTAGGAAGACTTAAGGCTTATACCATGGGTGAGAAGTTATGGATGTTCTATTTTGAGGACAGTCTGACTGGAGCTTCAAGAGAATGGTATTCGCACCTGACAATGGCCACTATAAGATGTAGGAAAGACTTGGCTGAGGCCTTCATCCGTCAATACCAGTACAACCTAGACATGGCCCCTAATAGAACTCTTCTAATGGGCATGTCTCAGTCTTCAAGGGAGATCTTTCAGGATTATGCTCAGAGGTGGAGACAACTTGCTGCTGCTGTCCAGCCACCCATGTCTGAACGGGAGATGGCCGACATGTTTATGAACACTTTGCAAGGAACTTATATTGACCGACTTGCTGCATTCTCCTCCACTAGCTTCGCTGATGTAGTCATAGCTGGAGAGAGAATAGAAAGTCTTTTGAAAATGGGCAAAATCTCTGACAATGGTGTAAGCTCTTCCAACAACCCCAAAAAACCTTTTGCAGGACCCCGAAGGGTGGGTGAAACGAATGATATCCACATCAACCATCACATCCTCAACAACAACAATCTCATTTTCCGCAACAAAGAACGTACAACAACAACAATAGCAACCAACAGCAGCGCCCCTTTCAACAAAGGCCATCTCAAGCAAATAGGGTGATTGACCCAATCCTTATGCCTTATGCTGCTTTACTGCCACAACTCTTGAAGCTTAACCTGGTTGAGTTAAGGACGTTGGATCCACCAGATCCTCTCAATCTCCCGAAGAATTATGATGTTAATGCCCGGTGTGCCTTTCATTCCAACGCACCTAGTCACAATACTGAGAAGTGTAGAGCCTTACAGATGAAGTTTCAAGATCTGGTCGTTTCCAAAGCTCTCAATTTCTCACCTCCACCGAATGTTAACAGAAATCCTATGCCTAATCGTGGTGGGCCCAAGATTAATGCCATAGAAGAGGATCAACCATCTACACTGATTCACAATGTCGCACAGATTCAAACACCGCTGGCTGAAGTCAAAGCTCGGCTCTTAAGGTGCCAAGTGTTCCCAGGCTGTGGGGCTTGCTGTGAATTGTGCAAAACTGCTATTAATGGTTGTGAGAAGCTAAGGTTTGGCATAGATGGCCTCATCAGAGATGGAATTCTGCAGATTACCACAACAACTCCTTCAGAAACTCTTTCTTCAGCAACAATAGATCCTCCTACAGAATCAACAATCCTTTCTCCAGCAATAAAAGATCCTCCTACGACTGCAACAACTATCATTCCCATTGATTCATCCGCAACTCCAGCAATTACTCCATCCATCTTTTCAACAGATCAAAGTTCAGCAACATTTACTTCTACAACATCAGCACCCATCTTATTAAAGGAATCGCCTATAACACCAACAAACACTAATGAAGATGTCTCAACGGTCACGATCTATTATGACCCGGAAAATGTTCATCCCAACAAAAAACTGCAACTCCTGCTGTCAGATCTCCAGTCACAATCTATTACGACCCGCATACTATCACAGTTCCTTCCACCGCAATAATTATTTCGGTCACCATTACGGTACCTGGACCTGTTCCTTATGAAAGCAGTAATGCCATACCTTGGCACTACGGCTCTGATCTCCACTGCGACGGGAAGAAGATCACTATAGATTCAGCAACCTCTTCACCACAAGTCGACAATGTTGGGGGAGGCGGAGGCTTCACCAGAAGTGAACGCCTTTTTGCCTCACAAACACCAAGGCCCAATGCTGAAGTAGAAGCTGCTACCAAAGCAAAAGGGAAGAGTGTGGTACCCGAAGAGCCAGCTGTTAAAGAAACTCAGAAGACGTCTTTTGAACAAGAAGTGGACGAGTTCATGAGAATAATCAAAAGGAGTGATACAAAGTGATGGATCAGCTTCATCAGACACCCTCCAAAATCTCTATATTATCACTGTTAATGTGTTCCGAAGCCCATAGGAATGCATTATTGAAGGTCTTGCACGCAGCATACGTGCCGGAAGAGATTACGGTTAATCAGCTGGAAACAGTGGTTGCAAATGTTAACACCAGTCATGGACTAGGCTTCACAGATGCTGATTTAACAACAGAGGGACGCAACCATAACAAGGCTTTGCACATCACCTTGGAATGCAAAGATGTTGTTCTTTCCCATGTACTGGTGGACACTGGGTCTTCACTCCATGTTCTCCCAAAGAAAGCCTTTGTGAAGCTGGAGTATGATGGTTTGGCATTGCGTCCAAGTAACTTGGTGGTGAGAGCATTTGACGGCTCTAAGAGATCAGTGCTTGGAGAGATCGATTTGCCTGTGTTGATTGGACCACAGACCTTTAAAACTACCTTCTTCGTGATGGACATACAGCCGGCCTACAGCTGTATATTGGGTAGACCCTGGATTCACGCCGCTGGCGCTGTTACATCTACCCTTCACAAGAAGTTAAAATTTGTGTGGGAAGGACAGATCATCACAATCTGCGGAGAGGAGGACATCTTTGTTACCCAGCTGGCTACCTATAAGTATATAGAAATGGATGGGGAGATCCATGAGACTATGAGTCAGGGGTTTGAGGCCCTTAACATCAATGAAGCAACTGATGTGTCTGGAACCTTCATCACTTCATATCGACAAGCCCAGAAGGTTGTTGAAGAGGGTACCGCCCAAGGCTGGGGCAAGCTGCTGCCAGTAGAAAAGAAAGAAGACAGATTCAGGTTGGGTTACAGACCAACTCGATAAGATCAACCAGAGGCTGCAGAGGAGCCCAAATTTGTCAGCGGGGGAATGCTTACCCCGAATGCTGTGAATAGTTTGGAAGACGAGGAAGAAGACGAACGCAACTTGGAAAGCTTGATACATCCAAAGGTCCCGGGGAACCAAGTCTCAAACTGGTCTTCCCAGGAAATTATAAGAGTTACTCCTGCAGAGTAATTATTATTTCCTGTCTTTAAGCATGCATCAAGTCCTGCATCTTGCCCAAGATGTCAGGGCCCATTTTGTAATCGGGCCATCTTGTATTTTAGGCAAACAATCAATTAATGAATATCAGGACATCTTTTGCAAATGAGTCTCTTCTTTTTTCCCGCTCACTGTTTTTCATTTTTCATTTTTTGTACAAAAATAAAATGGCAATGTTTTTCAAAATAATAACTTCATTTTCACTTTTTCTAAGCAAGATAAAATTGATCACTAAAATGAACAAATCTAAACCCTTGCAGAGAGTACCCTCCAGACTGCACCGACAACAACACTGCTATGACTTTGTATAACTTTGACAATCCGATTAATCAAGTCGATGAAGGGGTTGAAGAAGATTATGAGCTACCTGGAGAACTAGCCAGGTTGTTAAGGCAAGAGGAAAAGGTTATCACTCCTCATTAGGAGGAAGTTGAAACGGTTAATCTTGGTACCAAGGAAGACTTGAAAGAAGTGAAGATCGGGGCCCGTCTGCAAGATTCTGTGAAAGACCAACTTATTGACATGCTTCGGGAGTATGTGGATGTTTTTGCCTGGTCTTATCAAGACATGCCGGGTCTGGACACCGACATTATTATGCACAAGCTGCCTCTAAAGGAAGACTGTCCTCTAGTAAAACAGAAGTTGCGTCGTGTCAGACCCTAATTTTTGACCCTAAGATTTTTCGCATCTCATCTGCATTTCACATACAAACAAGATCACGCGCTGGTTCGTTTATCCTTCTCAGTTGCAGGTCTTTGCTTCGCAGTGGATCACCGCATTTAATTTCTGTTATTTGTTTATATTCACTAACCTCTAACCAAAATACAAAAAAAAATATGTTGCAGTTGCTTCTTCTTCTTCTGTGTTGCAGGATTTAAAAGACAGGGCAGTGATTTCAGTTCAGAGGTGTTTTGTTCAGTCATGATTCGATTCAGATGGACGTTTGACCTAATCTTGGTCAAATTATCAAAAGATTGTTCAACTGCAAGTTAATTGTGCCAGTGGTTCATTTTCTCAGACGATGCGTTTTCAAAGTTCAAGCTGTGTTGTGTGCAAAAAGTCATCAGTTATCAGACAGTGTTTCGTGCGAAGTTTGGTTTGAATCTTCAAGGTTGTCCATCAGTTCATCAGTGATGCGGTTGTGGATTTATTTTCCTCAAATTTATCAGGGCTATTTCAGACAATTTCAGTGATTGTGGCAAGTTGTTCAATGGTTCATGTTTGGCTGTATTCATTATTGTCAGTGGTTGGTGCAAGAAAAAAATCAGGAATTGGTTGTGGGATTTAAAACCAAACTTCATCCAATATCCATTTCATCCAATATCCATTTCCGACTAAACCATCATTTTTTATAACCATTACCCATTTCTATTCATTTTCTTATTTAGCCGATTATCCATATATCCATTATCTTTTTTTTTCCATTATTTCATTTCATTTTTATTTTCATCTTCATCATATTCTATTTTTTTAAATCCATTTTTTCCCATAAATTCATATTTTTATTATACCAACTATTGATAAATCATAATTTTTTTTTATAAGCCCATTATTTTTTTTCTTTACCATAAAAGTTTCTACAAAAAAAATAGAAAATAAGACATTTTTTTTATTTTAGTCCCATTACATTGTTTTGAAAAAAAATAATAATAACAAAGATCTAGCTTTTCACATTTTTCCAGCCAAGTTAGCTTTCCTTCCATCAACTTTCCTACAGCCTTTCCTCAATCACCTAGCCAAACAACTACACCAGCTGCCTTTTTCCCACCCGTACATAACCTGCAGCTAGCCTTCCTCACTAAACTCATCACGTGCACGCTGACCCCACACAGCCAGCACTCCAGCCGTACACTACAACACACACAATCTTCAGCTATCTCCCAATTCCAGCTGCAGCCAATGCACAAAAACAACGGCCTTTCCAATTCAAGCCGTATCAGCCAAGTGCCTCACTTCAAGCCCTTCCGTACGCAAAGAAAAACTCCAGCCGCATCATAGCCCTACGCCAAGCTACAAGCACTTATCCCACGTACAACAAGCCACTTCACGTGATAAGCCTTCTTGCAATAACATCACAGCCGTATACGCAGCTTCCACAAACAACATTTCAGCTTCACCACAGACAAAACACAGCAGGCCCACAAAGCCAGTCCATCCGCATCAAGCCGTAAGCCTAACATCAACACGCCGCAGGCCCAAATAAATAAAACAAAAGCCGCAGCCAACGTAACTTCAATTCATGCCGCAAGCCTCGTAATCCATCAGCTCCAAACTGTAAAGCCGCATATACCTCCATCACGCCTCAACTTCCTCAAGCCTCATACAAGGCCTTCCACATCGAGCCGTACAAGCCGTAAACACAACAGCAGCTGAAAATTCACGCCTATAGCACCTGATACACACGCACGGCCTGCATCAAATCAAAACATCAAAAACGCAGAGGAAAATAGAATAAAACGCAATTGAAATTTCAGAATGAAGGCACGCTTTCTTCATGATCGAAACGCATCGCAAATGAACACAAAACGGCAAAGCGAAATCAGTTCAAATCTCAACCCCTCCTATAAATGAAACCTCTCTCAACTCTCAGATTCAAGCTTAGAAAGCCAGAATAAACCCCTTCACAAAATCCATTAAACTTCAATTTCTCCAATTTCATAATTCGTAACCTTCTTCAAAAAAATCATTCCCAATTCCACCTTCAACTTTACCGAAAAAGCAGAAACAAAAGCCCCAATTCCCACCTTCAACCATCAATGGAGGCTTCATTCTCAAATCAATCTCAACCATAAAACCGATTTTGAAGCGAGAGAAGAAGGAGAGGTTTGTGATTCGGAAAAGAAGAGGATAGTAGAGTTTGATTTTGTATGTTGGAATTCGATTAGAAGAAGAAGAAGGAGAAACGTTTTGTTTTCTTTGAATTGATTGTTGAGGTGAGAAGAGGAATCCCTCCCCTGTTTCCGCCGTTTCTATCACGAAGAACAAGAAGTTGTTCTTCTGTGTTTGTTTTCATTTTTTTTAATAATTTGTTTTGATTTTGTTTTAAGAATGTAAGCTAGTGTGGGCCTGGATCACTTGGATCCATTTCTGAACCACATCCCTAAATTGTTGCGCCTCCCTCCCCTTGCCCACTTCTCTTTTTTTTCTTTTTTTAATCCTTTAGTTTCTTTTATTTTGTTTTGTTTTGTTCCAATTCTTTTTTGATATAATAGTTGTATAGAGAATACTGTAGGAATATTTGGAAAAATATTTTAGAAGTGTTTTAGAAAACATTTTAGAAGAGAATTTTTAAGAAAAGGATTAAAAAATATTCTATTTCTTTTTTATGTATTTATTCTTTTAGATCCATTTTTCTTCATCTTTCATTTATTTTTGGTCAATGACAATCTCCGATTCGAGATTGTTGAATTTCGAAGAGTTTAATCTTCATTATTTAAAATATATGGATGAATGATCATTTGGATCATTCTCCATACTTTGCGTTCGTGATAGGTTGCTTTTCGATAAATTCAACGTTAATCTCGATTAAGATTAGACCGTTCTCTTTCTTTTAGTGTGGCATGTTTTCGAAGAATGATCCATAATATCGTTTCTCTAACATGTATTAACACGAATATTTTCCACTTTAATTAGTGGTGGCCGGCCTCATTTGTAGGGTAATTACTCCGTAAATTACTCGGCGATTGCTTAACATAGACCTAAAGTTGTCCCGATTCGGAATGCGATCCACTTGGATCCGGTTGCTTCGATTTTATTTTTCTTTTCGTGGTTGTGCTTGATTAAGTTCATCATACCACTTTATATTGTAAATATTATAATAATGTGAATATACTAACATTTAATTTTAATCTCTCGCACCTTATCCTCTTTTATTTTAATCTCTTGTTCCCTACCTCTCTTATTATGCTTCTATATTCATTCATGATATTGCTTATTGTATATATTATTGTTGCTTGTTATTTCTCCTTTGTCCACTTGGATATCAAAACACTAATAAAGGATTAAAAACTTAAAAGACTTGTGACTTCTAATTTTGGACTATGGTTACTATCCCTTGCTTCAGAGAATGGACTTAGACTTTAAGAGTTTCCCCCTTGCTCAAGTTGGAATGGATTAGAAACCTCGGCCTCAAATTATTTCATTGGCCTTTGAAGATGGGAATCCAATTGTTTCGAAGAGTGCTTGCCATATGGTTTGATCATTCTTCCTTTAGCTTTTATTTTCAAGTACTAGGATAGTCCCTTCATCTCTTCCCATCTTCTTCAATTTTCAAATCTCCTTCCTCTTTTCAAAACTTTCTTTGTTTTCTAACTTCAAACATTTTCTCAATCAAACCTTGACTTCGGTCATGTGCTTTTACCTTTTCATTTCATTTCCTTTAATAAATGCTAAACAACATAAGCATATCGAAACTTTCTTTCTCAAAAACTTAAAAACTTTCAAACTCATTCAATTGTTTTTGTGCCCTCGTGCACGTTTTCTTTTAACCATTTTTTATGTTTAGATATGATTCATCCTTTCTAGCGGAATTATTCGCTAAAGGATGACGACTTATCTTTACATTTTAAAATCAATTCAACTCATTTGCCTTTTCACAATTTGTACCACGAACTACGGGGTTTTGATCTCGCATTGCACTTTGTGGGTACGTAGGCATGAGACATTCGTCTCTTCAAACACCAAAATCTTAAAAAACATTCTTCTTCTCATCTCTTCAATCTTTTTTCAAGCAAACCATTTCAAACCAAAAATGCAGTAAACATTTCAAAGGGTTCCCGTGGAGTACCACAGACAAGTCGGGTGCTTAAAACCTTCCCGATTTGTAACCAATCCCCGTACCCATTCTATGTCTGATTCTTTTAGCTTTTTAGCTTTTAAGATTCTTTAAGGCTTTGTTCGTTCTTTTGGAAATAAATAAAAGCGCGGTGGCGACTCTGTGTATATTGAGTGAAGTTAATCAATAGCTTACACTCATGATTTTACTGCTACAGAAAAGTGGCGACTCTGCTGGGGAGTCAATCTCTAAGTGGATTCGGCCTACTTTGATTTATTTACTGCTTTAGTTTTATTTGCTTGTTACTTGGTTGTTCTGTTTCGGTTTTGGTGATCCTCTGTGAGATAGATCCTAACCCGGATCTAAGTGGAACTTATGATAGGACGGTGATATTCGAAGTGATATGCGATGGAGTAGTCCAAAGCAATATCAATTTGATAATCTCCACTCGGTTAGGCTCTCTTGGACTATCAATGTCAAGACGAGTAATCGTACGTGGCATTATTTTCCGACCTTGAGCTGATCATACTGAGGACCTTAGAACCCTTAACCAATCTAAGCCAATTTAGGAACGTAGTGCGGAAACTATCTGAGTGTAAACTTAAGGTGGTTGTCACGCGATACTACACTTGGACGAGGTCTATTTTAAGAATGTTATCGGTTGGGGATTAATCCAACGTATCGATGATATTCTAAAGATGGTTGTTAACTCCAGGAACCTCTGTTAGCACCCTTCTGGTTTTTTGCAGGTACAATGAAGATAAACCTTAGTACATGCCTGTGTGGGTTGGTGTTTTTATCCCTTGACTCCATGCTCGTGATTCGAACTTTGAACCTGTGTGCTTTGCATGATCTTGTTTGTGTTTGCTGCATCTACATATTCATCATGATCATCATCGCAACCATTTTTCAAGGAAGACAATTCTGGTTATTGCAAATGTTAGAAAAAAGTAAATTCTCCTTTTTGTCAAGATTTTTCATGACAGTATTCTCGATGTTGACCATGTTTGCAATAATCGAGTTATTTTCCTGAAAATGGAAGTGAACATTGCATATCATTGCATCCTCGCATATTCTTGTGTTCATCTGAGTTGTGTGGGAACTCATCCCGGTTGTTTCTTTCCTCAGTTGTCTGTTGATCCGTCAAGCTGACTCCTCACCACAGATACGGTACTAGAGCTGCTAACAGACGAAGAGCTATTAGATTGAGAATGGAACACCAAGAGCAGCATAACATGGAAGTTCGAATGGAAATTGATGAGTTGAAAGCCGGTATGACCAGGCTCACTGAAATGATGCAAGTTCTGATTGCTAGAGGTGAACCACCTCAAAGGACTGTTATCTCTGAAGTTTTTACTGCTGTTGTTGACCCTCCTGTTGTTCAGCAACCAGCTTCTACTTGGCCAGAATATGGGTTACCTCCGGATTATGTGCCAGTTTCTGCTACTGCTCAAATTGGTGGTCCATCTGTTGTGCCAGTCTTCTCAGCTCCGACTTTTGTTGAACCTCAACCTGTTGTGCATGCTACTGCTCAAACTACTTATCAGAATTCTCCTTTCTTGTACCAAGCTGCTGGTCAACAAGCTGAAAGTCAGGGTGAACCTGGATATTTGGATGAAGTTAGAGAGCAATGTTTGACTCTTGAGAAGAGAGTAAGAGATCTTGAAGGAAAAGATGTCTTTGGTTATGTTGCAATTAACATGTGTTTGGTTTCCGACTTGGTTTTTCCTGATAAGTTCAAGGTTCCTGTATTTGAGAAGTACAATGGTCATACTTGTCCAAAGATTCATCTACTGATGTATTGTCGCAAAATGGCTGCGCATGCTAAGGATGACAAATTGCTTATTCACTGTTTTCAAGATAGTTTGAGTGATGCTTCTATGAAGTGGTATATTGGACTTGAGAAGAGTCACATCCGAAGCTGGAAGGATTTGTCTGATGCTTTTGTAAGACAGTATAAGTACAATCTGGACATGGCGCCTGATCGTCGTCAACTTCAAAATATGTCACAGAAAGAGAAATAATCGTTCAAAGAGTATGCTCAGCGTTGGAGAGAGCTAGCTGCTCAAGTGGAGCCACCTTTGCCCGAGAAGGAATTAACTGGTTTGTTCATGGCACTCTTCAACCGTTATTTTGGGAGAAAATGGTAGGAAGTGTTTCATCTGGCTTTTCTGATCTAGTCACTATTGGAGAAAGACTAGAGGAAGGTATCAAGAAGGGTAAGATTACCAATTTTGAAGCTCCTAATGCTGCAAGAAAGTCTTTTGGGAATCCTCACAAGAAAAGAGATGGTGATGCTTATGTTGTTTCAACTGAGAGGAGGCCTTATCGCCCGCAACAACGATATGTTCAACCATATGTAGCTGCAGTTGCTCTTGTTGTTAAAGCTCAACCTGCTCAAACTCAAGTTCAAGGTCAAGCTCGACCAGCTCAAGCTCAAGTTCAATTTCGAGCTCAAGCTCAGGTTCCTCCTCATCTTGCTGCTGGACAAAATCAGTATCGCAATAGGCCAAACTTTGATCCTATTCCGATGTCTTACACTGAATTGTTTCCTTCCTTGGTTGAGAAAGGTTTAATTACTACTAGGCCTCCGCCTCCTGTTCCAAATCCTCTTCCAGTTGGTTATAGATCGGATCTTCGCTGTGAGTTTCATCAAGGTGGAACTGGTCATGACTTGGAACATTTCTTTGCACTGAAGGCTAAAGTGCAAGAACTTATCAGGAACAACATCCTTTACTTTAATGACCTCAATCCAAATGTTATCAACAATCCTTTGTCGAAGCTTGGAAAGTGAATCTTCTAGAAGACTTCAACTGTCAAATTTTCTTCAAGGCCGGAATATCAGTCGGGACAGCTTATCCTTGTTGTTGATTGATCACTAGGCCATTTGTTTCTTTATGTTTGCAATTTTCTTCAATCATTTTAAGTTGTTTGCTTTAATCTTGTTTGTACTTTCATGTTGATTTTAATGAAATGAGCATTGCTTTGTTTTGATTCAATTTCATTTGCTATTTGCATCTTTATTGCATTGCATTTCAAGTTCATTTATCTTTTCTCAAAGTTTTTACAATGATTGGAGGGAGGATGATGAAAACGAGATACCCATAACTGTTGATGGTATGCTTTCAATTGAGACTTGGCTGATGATATAGAGGCATTGTTTCAAATCCCAAACACTGGAGAAATAAGGAAGTTAATCCTTTGTCAACCCCTTTGAGCCTTGAAGTTGGAGTTTATTTTTATTCGAAAAAAACCTCAATTTTAACCCGGGGATGGGTAGTTCTCAATTAATTCGAATGTGCATTCAAGTACAAAAGAATCATTCAAGACACTTTTCAACAAAAGTTGTAGTCTCAAGCTTTCCTTCACACACATCAAGAAGTGTTGAAGATGTTTCTCAATTCAAAAGCCAATGATGGTTCATCGTAATCATTAAGCCATGCAGTCATTATCTTTCAAAAAAAAAATTTGAAAAAAAATCTATTGAAAAAAAATCAAAGCCCGCTAAGTCAACACCTATGAAGGAGACTTAGGCAAAAAACTGGGGCATCCCGCTGGCTGTAAGTTCAAATGACATAGTTCAGGCAAAAGTTAGGGATAATAAAAAGAAAGACTTGGCAAGAGGTCATCAAAATCCTCAGCAAAAGCAAGTTGAGTTGACTAAAGTCCTCACTAGAAATAACAAAAGGAATATGTGATTGCTATCTCAAAATCCTTTGGTTTATGAATCATCTTCATCTGTGCAATCCCAAATGCTTGAAACTTGAATGCATAGGCTGAATTAATTGAATAAAGGACTGGAGTTCATCACTAAGTTGGGTTGGGTACAAATAACTGTGAGCCTATATCCTTTGTTTCATAAACCGTGAACCAGACCACGTTACAACCTTCAAAAGTCCTAATTGAATCCAAGTTTCTTTTGAAAAGCCTACTACAACAAGGTTGCGTAAACTGACTCCCAAGTTTGTTGCCAATCATTTGTTTTCTTACCTTTGCTTTATCTTTGATGTTGTCTCAACCGCCGTGTTTTGACAAGTTTTCATTTATTAATAAATTTCATTTCAAAAATGATTCTTGATTTCAAACTTTGCATTGAACTTTGCATTAAAATTACCAGATTTGTACAAACATTTCTTATTTGCAAATAAACTTTCTTCATCAAGGAATTTTCAAACAATTAAGAAACTTGGTCAGTGATCCTGCCAAGGGGACATTTTTTCTCAGTTCCTATGGTTCAAAAGTTGTTGCTCAGTGCAAGTTTTTCTCAGATATTGGTTAGTCAGAAGATTCTCTGCAAGTTACATGTTGAGTTATTTTGTCAAGGGCTGAAGCCATGATCAGTTTATTTTCTCAACAATTCATTTCAAGGATTGAAGCCATGATCAGTTTGTTATTCTCAACAGTTACCTCAAAGATCTGATTATTTTCTCCAGCAGTAGTTGAGAACTGGATCCATTATCAGTTTACCTTCATTAGTCATTGAACTTGGGGCAATTTTTCTTCAAGAATCCCCAAGCAGCTTTGCATGACTTCTCTCAAAAGAGTTTCAACTCGATACAATTTACTGGTGTGACAGAGATTTGTTCAGCAATAGCATCTATAATTTCCGAGCAGAATGGCAATGACGTCTGTGTTGAGGAATCAGTCTCCCTTTCTTTTCCACTCCTCTAAGAGTCTAAACTGGTTGTCATCATTTTCTCTCATATTATCTCTTTGGGTGTGTTATTCCACATTCTTGTTAACCTTTGCATATTTGGGTGTTTTAGTCCTCATTATGCATTTTCTCGGGTGTGTTATTCCCCAGTTTTGTTTACCTTTGCATAGTTGAGTGTTTTAGTCCTCATTATGCGTGTTCTTGGGTGGTTTAGTCCCCATTTTCGTAAATGTCTGCATACTGAGTGTTTTAGTCCTCATATGCATTTCTTGAAGTCTTGTTGTTTTCAACTTCTTACTTTTTGGTCAAAGTCTAATTTACTTGGCACTTGTCTGTCTCTTCTTAACATTTCCTTCACCTACTTGTTGTGTCTTCTCAGATATTACACCCTTTTATCCGATTGCCATTCTCGGACGTCCATAGTGAAGTCATCATTGATTTGATGTACTGTCCCGGACTTTTTCCATCTCATTCAGTTCTGTTCCTGAATGTTGTGATTTGCATTTTATCTGATTGCTATTCTCAGATGTTATTGATTATTTCCCTTCCTATTGCCATTCTCGGATTTTCATGTTGGAATCATCATAAAGATGATGTGCTTTCCTGAATTTTCTCCCACTTCATTCAGTGTTGTTCCTGAATGTTGTGATTCACATTTTATTTGATTGCTATTCTTGGATGTTGTGATCACTTCCCTTCCGATGGATATTCTCGGATGTCCATAGTGAAGTCATCATTGATTTGATGTACTGTCCCGGACCTTTTTTCCATCTCATTCAGTTCTGTTCCTGAATGTTGTGATTCATTTTATCTGATTGCTATTCTCAGATTTTATGTTTACCTGTTTCCGATTGCCATTCTCGGATATCCTATTAAAGTCAGTAATGTCATCTTTGGATGCTTCTGATGTACTTTTTCGGGACTTTTCTTACTTCATTCAGTGCCATTCCTGGATGTTATGATGTTTTCTGTCCAATTGCCATTCTTGGACATTTTCACCTCGGCTGAGCCATGTGTTGGTTTCTAGCATGTTGTTTTTCCTGTCAGAGCTTCATGTTCCTTATCCCCAGCGTTTATTCTTTTTCATGTGTCGTCCTGTACCTCACGGTTTTTCTCTGCATTTCATTTGGTTCCAGATACATTTCATATCATCTCATAAATTTTCTCATAATATTTCATATGCTGTCACATATTTTCTCTGCATTTCATATACATCTCATATGCTTTAATAAACAGTTTCATAAGCTTCATATCATTTCCATATCATCTTCATATCGTTCATTTCATTTCATTCCAGTTTTTGGCATCTTAGGATCAAAAATTGGGTTTTTTGATATTTAAGTATCTTTCATCTTGTCGAAACGAAGATCTCGATCTTCATTATCTCTAGATTGAAGAAACTTAAATAGGGCAGTGATTTCAGTTCAGAGGTGTTTTGTTCAGTCATGATTCGATTCAGATGGACGTTTGACCTAATCTTGGTCAAATTATCAAAAGATTGTTCAACTGCAAGTTAATTGTGCCAGTGGTTCATTTTCTCAGACGATGCGTTTTCAAAGTTCAAGCTGTGTTGTGTGCAAAAAGTCATCAGTTATCAGACAGTGTTTCGTGCGAATTTTGGTTTGAATCTTCAAGGTTGTCCATCAGTTCATCAGTGATGCGGTTGTGGATTTATTTTCCTCAAATTTATCAGGGCTATTTCAGACAATTTCAGTGATTGTGGCAAGTTGTTCAATGGTTCATGTTTGGCTGTATTCATTATTGTCAGTGGTTGGTGCAAGAAAAAATCAAGCATTGGTTGTGGGCTTGAAAACCAAACTTCATCCAATATCCATTTCATCCAATATCCATTTCCGACTAAACCATCATTTTTTATAACCATTACCCATTTCTATTCATTTTCTTATTTAGCCGATTATCCATATATCCATTATCTTTTATTTTCCATTATTTCATTTCATTTTTATTTTCATCTTCATCATATTCTATTTTTTTAATCCATTTTTTCCCCATAAATTCATATTTTTACTATACCAACTATTGATAAATCATAATTTTTTTTTATAAGCCCATTATTTTTTTTCTTTACCATAAAAGTTTCTACAAAAAAAATAGAAAATAAGACATTTTTTTATTTTAGTCCCATTACATTGTTTTGAAAAAAAATAATAATAACAAAGATCTAGTTTTTCACAATTTTCCAGCCAAGTTAGCTTTCCTTCCATCAACTTTCCTACAGCCTTTCCTCAATCACCTAGCCAAACAACTACTCCAGCTGCATTTTTCCCACCCGTACATAACCTGCAGCTAGCCTTCCTCACTAAACTCATCACGTGCACGCTGACCCCACACAGCCAGCACTCCAGCCGTACACTTCAACACACACAATCTTCAGCTATCTCCCAATTCCAGCTGCAGCCAATGCACAAAAACAACGGTCTTTCCAATTCAAACCGTATCAGCCACGTGCCTCACTTCAAGCCCTTCCGTACGCAAAGCAAAACTCCAGCCGCATCATAGCCGTACGCCAAGCTACAAGAACTTATCCCACGTACAACAAGCCACTTCACGTGATAAGCCTTCTTGCAATAACATCACAGCCGTATACGCAGCTTCCACAAACAACATTTCAGCTTCACCACAGTCAAAACACAGCAGGCCCACAAAGCCAGTCCATCCGCATCAAGTCGTAAGCCTAACATCAACACGCCGCAGGCCCAAATAAACAAAACAAAAGCCGCAGCCAACGTAACTTCAATTCATGCCGCAAGCCTCGTAATCCATCAGCTCCAAACTGTAAAGCCGCATATACCTCCATCACGCCTCAACTTCCTCAAGCCTCATACAAGGCCTTCCACATCGAGCCGTACAAGCCGTAAACACAAAAGCAGCTGAAAATTCACGCCTATAGCACCTGATACACACGCACGGCCTGCATAAAACGCAATTGAAATTTCAGAATGAAGGCACGCTTTCTTCATGACCGAAACGCATCGCAAATGAACACAAAACAGCAAAGCGAAATCAGTTCAAATCTCAACCCCTCCTATAAATGAAACCTCTCTCAACTCTCAGATTCAAGCTTAGAAAGCTAGAATAAACCCCTGCACAAAATCCATTAAACTTCAATTTCTCCAATTTCATAATTCGTAACCTTCTTCAAAAAAATCATTCCCAATTCCACCTTCAACTTTACCGAAAAAGCAGAAACAAAAGCCCCAATTCCCACCTTCAACCTTCAATGGAGGCTTCATTCTCAAATCAATCTCAACCATAAAACCGATTTTGAAGCGAGAGAAGAAGGAGAGGTTTGTGATTCGGAAAAGAAGAGGAAAGTAGAGTTTGATTTTGTGTGTTGGAATTCGATTAGAGGAAGAAGAAGGAGAAACGTTTTGTTTTCTTTGAATTGATTGTTGAGGTGAGAAGAGGAATCCCTCCCCTGTTTCCGCCGTTTGTATCACGAAGAAGAAGAAGTTGTTCTTCTGTGTTTGTTTTCATTTTTTTTATAATTTGTTTTGATTTTTTTTTTAAGAATGTAAGCTAGTGTGGGCCTGGATCACTTGGATCCATTTCTGAACCACATCCCTAAATTGCTGCGCCTCCCTCCCCTTGTCCACTTCTCTTTTTTTTTTCTTTTTTTAATCCTTTAGTTTCTTTTATTTTTTTTTTGTTTTGTTCCAATTCTTTTTTGATATAATAGTTGTATAGAGAATATTGTAGGAATATTTGGAAAAATATTTTAGAAGTGTTTTAGAAAACATTTTAGAAGAGAATTTTTAAGAAAAGTGAAATTCTGTGATCAGGTATGAGATGTCCTATGAGATGTTCCAACACTTGACAGATTTAACCAAAACTTAAAGTGCAAGAAAAATAAACAACAAAGTAGTTTGTTAACCCAGTTCAGTGTATAACCACACTTACATCTGGAGGCTACCAAGCCAGGAGGAAATCCACTATAAGTAATATTAATTCTAGACTTAAACCAACCAGTTTAATCTTTCACTTAATATTTACCCAATGCAATTTCTACCTAAGACACTACTTAGATATGAGTACCAACTCACTCCCCCTCAATCACACAGTGATCTTGTTTACAAGTTTAATAAAATTGAAGTCATACTTCAAACAAAACAGCTTGATCTTACTTCACAGTTTCAATCAAGTCACAAATGCACTTATGCTTAAAAGCTCATAAAGTGGTACAATAAAACAACCTGCTATTTAAAACACAAAACACTCTATTTGGTATTCTTAAATTCGTACTCAATTCTGTGAGTTTCTGTTGATTAAATAGGTGTTTGTAATTTGGGCCTTCTGTAGGTTAATCCAGTCCTAAAACGCATGCAGCTTCCACCTTGAATTAGGGTTTGTTACTTCCTAGATTCTAGGTGATTTAGTTCTTCTGATTATGTTGAAGCCTCATAATAAAACTTCCTACAGATGCGCCTTGTTCTGTTTTTATCCATCCATAATCAATTCCAGATAACTTTCCTTAAATATCTCAGATCAGTTAGTCATTAATTAATTCTGGTAGCAGGTTTGAGATGTCTCAACATCTGTTGGGACATCCTGAAAAACCGAACTTAAATCATTTACACAATGTCCCAACATCTGGTGTGACATCCTGAAATAAGTTCTTATACTCTGTTTGATAATGTCCCAACATCTGATAGGACATTCTGAACTGAATTCAATATTTCTTGTTGGTCAAAAATTCTGCCAATTCTAAACATCTACAAACTCCCCCTTTGGCGAATTTTTGGCTAACATTCTTTTCTGATTTTCAGAGTGCAGCAGAAGTTCTTTTATCAGAGTATAGCATTACTTTTCTATTGAATCATATTTGAGATTACTCCCCCTCAAACATACATGTATCCAGTCTTGTTGCAACAGAAATATTTTACAGATTTAGTTCAGAAACAAACAGAGATTTTTCATTCATAATCAAATAGCATTACACATTGTTGTTGTTGTTGTTGTTCTCCCCCTTGTTAGACATAAATTTGGGGCCAAAGAGACTAATTCAAAAATACAATGCAGAAGCTGTCATTACAAAATCCTCACATACAATTTTCACTCAGATTCCTCACAGTCAGTTTCTTCATCTTCCTCAGTTTCCTCATCAGAAGAAACAGCTTTCTGATCACCTTCAATCTCCAGCCTTTGGATAATCTCCTCAAGCTTTTGCTTCCTTGCATCCAGCTCTTTGCAAGTACTCTTCAGTTCAGCAATCAATGCAGCTTTTGAGATTGGAGTCTTTGCATTTGAAGGACTAGCAGATGTCCCAGAGGGTGCTTCAACATCAGCTGCATGATGACTCAGGAACAACTTGTAGTGGAAGGCCAGAGGGCTTTCTCTTTTGCACATTGTGTCCTTTTCAGTGAGGATCCCAGGGTACTGACTTAGCACTATTCCACATAGCAAGGAAGGGAAGGCAATTGGCAGCTTTGTTGCAGATGAGCTAGCATGCTTCAATGTCTGATCAAAGATGTAAGCTCCATAATCCAGCTTTGTTTGTGTGCCTACAGCATAAATGAACCTGCCCAGGCCAGTGGATATTGAGGATGTATGATTGGTAGGAACCCAATTGGCTGTACCAATCCTGTTCAGCATGGCATATTTTCTTGTCAGCATGCTCACTGAGAGCTTTCCTTTAACTGGCCAAGCCTTGACCTGGTTAGTAGTGATAACCTTGCAGACCTGGTTATCAGTCTTCCCTAACTCATTTGGACCATCATATTCTCTTCCAAGGTATTGGTTGATGACCTGAGGAGAGAATTCTACACACCTTCCTCTAACAAATACTTTTCTAAATTCAGCAGACTTACCATTGGCACAATCTTTTTGAAGGTTGACTATGAATTCCTTGACAAGCAACTCATAGCAGGGAGAAAAGTTGGAGACAACTTTGAAGAGGCCAGCAGAAGAGATGAGATCAATTAACTATGTGCACTCAAGTGCATTACTGCTCAGCTCTCTTTCAAGTGCTACCCTTCTTTGATAAACAAACTTCCATTTGTTTACACTTAAAACGTGATGAAAGGAGATGTTGTCCAAGGGAGCTTCTGGAACAGCATTTGATGACCTTGAGGGTGCTGATTTCTTCTTTGGAGGAGATGTTGGGACATCTGTTTCAACATCTGAATCTGGAGGAGTGACAGCTTTCCTCTTTTGTGTTTGCACCTTGCTCCATTGTTTTGTAGGACCAAAGACAGCTTTAGCTTTGTCCTTCTTTGGGGTAGCTTGCTTCTTCTCAGGAATTGCATGTCCTGCATGCATCTTTTCTTTCCTAGTTCTGAGCCTTTTGGCTATGCTAGGTTTAACAGAGGCAATGATTTCTGTATCAGAATCATGCTCTATGTTCACCACAGGAGGAGATTGAGCAGTCTCCTCTTCAGCTGGTTGATCAACAGAAATGTGCTCTTCAGTAGAGGCCTTGTACTGGTCCTCAGATGCTTCTGCATCACTATTTGTGGAGGCCTTTTTCTGGTCCTCAGGTGTATCATCAGCAGTGTCAGATGAGACCTTTTGCTGGTCTTCAGATGCTTCAACATCTATTGGGACATCCTGTTGAGAAGGAGTGTCCTTTGCAGCCTGAGTTTGTTGATCTTCTTGTGGGGCTGGCATGGTGTTCAGAGGGATAGATATGCCACTAACCACTCTTTGTTCAGAAAGAATCCTGTTTACCAACTCCTTTATGGAAGCATCCACATATTCAGAAGATTTTGGAGGTATGTTTGCTGGTGAAGGAATGCCTTTGGATTTGCTGCAAACTTGATCTTTTGTTCTTTTTGGAGTTCTTGGCTTTTTAGTATGAGGAACACTTCCTCTGATTTCTTCCATTGGAGTTGAATCCATGGGTACCACAGAAATGGGGGTTTCATGAACCACATCTTCCTTGTTGAGGATTTCTTCAGGAATGTTAGGGTTTTGAGACATTTTCGAAGAAGGTGGATGAAAAGTTTTAGGTTTGAAGATTTCTGAAAGGCAGTTAGAGAATGCAATTCGTTTTTGAGAGTATGATGAGAAGATGGACAGCTGAAAGCAAGCTAATATAATATAAGTAGCCGTTACTTTGAGACTTTTTAGGAGAGGAATACTCAAGGTTCTTGACCAGACTGGTGTTGCCATCTGGTGCTTATGCCACACAATGTCATATGACATGTTGGCACATCTCCATAACTGCTAAATTTCACATAAGCAGATTCCCAATTTGCCCCTTAGATTTTCAAATTGAGTAGCATCCAAGGCTTTGGTAAATATATCAGCCAACTGCAGATTTGTAGCTACATGTTCCAGTGAAATCACTTTTTCTTCTACAAGATCTCTGATGAAATGATGTCTGATATCAATATGCTTGGTCCTGCTATGTTGGATAGGATTCTTTGATATGTTAATAGCACTTAAGTTGTCACAGTACAATGTCATGACATCTTGTGGGACATTGTACTCAGTGAGCATTTGCTTCATCCAAACCAACTGTGAACAACTACTTCCAGCTGCTATATATTCAGCTTCAGCTGTAGATAAGGATACACAATTTTGTTTCTTACTGAACCAAGAAATCAAATTGTTTCCTAGAAAGAAACATCCTCCTGAAGTGCTTTTTCTGTCATCAGAACTTCCAGCCCAATCAGCATCACAGAAGCCAGTGAGAATTGGTTTGCATCCATGAAAGTACATTATGCCATAGTCACAAGTACCATTAACATATTTCAGAATTCTCTTTACTTGATTAAGATGACTAACTTTTGGATCAGCTTGATATCTTGCACATACACCTACTGCAAATGCTATGTCTGGTCTGCTAGCAGTCAGATATAACAAGCTTCCAATCATACTTCTGTATAGACTTTGATCTACATTCTCACCCTTGTCATCTTTAGTTAGCTTTAAATGTGTGGGGGCAGGAGTTCTCTTATGAGTAGCACTGTCCATCCCAAATTTCTTGACTATGTTCTTAGCATACTTTCTTTTGGAAATGAACATGGAGTCCTCCATTTGCTTTATTTGCAGTCCAAGAAAGTAGGTTAATTCTCCTACTAGGCTCATTTCAAATTCAGATTCCATCTGGTTGACAAAATGTTTGACCATCCTGTCTGACATCCCACCAAAGACAATGTCATCTACATATATTTGAGCAATCATGACATTTCCTTCTTCATCTTTAACAAACAAGGTTTTGTCAATTCCACCTTTCCTGTACCCTTGCTTGATAAGAAAAGTAGTCAGCCTTTCATACCATGCTCTTGGAGCTTGCTTCAGACCATAAAGAGCCTTCTTTAGTTTGTATACATGATTTAGACAACTAGGATCAACAAATCCTTTAGGCTGTTCTACATATACCTCTTCATTAAGATAACCATTTAAAAAGGCACTTTTCACATCCATTTGAAATAGCTTGAACTTTAAGATACAAGCAATTCCCAAAAGTAGTCTGATTGATTCAAGCCTTGCTACTGGTGCAAAGGTTTCATCAAAATCCACTCCTTCAATTTGTGTGTATCCTTGAGCTACAAGTCTAGCTTTGTTCTTTGTAACAACTCCTTGCTCATTTGACTTGTTCTTATACACCCATTTAGTTCCAATCACATTTATGTCATCAGGTCTAGGAACAAGGTTCCACACTTCATTCCTTATGAATTGACCTAATTCCTCTTGCATGGCACAAATCCAGTATTCATCAGTAAGAGCTTCCTTGATGTTTTTAGGTTCTATTTTAGAAACAAAATAGGAACCTGAAATCACTTCTCTTGATCTAGTGCTTACACCTCTGTTGGGATCACCAATTATCAAATCTTTGGGATAATCCTTCTGGATTCTGATGGAGGGAGGTTTGCTGGATTGTTCTGTCCTTGCATCAGTTTGAGTGAAGTCATAATGATCACTCTTTTCTTCAGCTTCAATTTTGATATCAGCAGATGTTCCAACATCTTCTGGGACATCTGTAGGAGCATCATCAATTATCACATTTATGGACTCCATGATAACCTTGGTTCTAGAATTAAATACTCTATATGCTCTGCTGTTTATAGAGTATCCAAGAAAAATTCCTTCATCACTTTTAGGATCCATTTTTTTTCTTTGCTCCCTATCTGCCAGAATATAACAGTTACTTCCAAACACATGGAAGTACTTAACTGTGGGTTTTCTACCCTTCCAGACTTCATAGATTGTGGACAAAGTTCCTTTCCTGAGAGTAACTATGTTATGGATGTAACAAGTTGTGTTCATTGCTTCAGCCTAGAAGTACAAAGGTAACTTTTTAGCATGGATCATAGCTCTTGCTGATTCTTGAATAGTTCTATTCTTCCTCTCAACAATCCCATTCTGTTGAGGAGTGATTGGTGAAGAATATTCATGATTGATTCCCTCTGAAGAACAAAAATCTAAGAATTTTTGGTTCTCAAATTCTTTTCCATGATCACTTCTTATTCTGATCACACAGCTGGATTTTTCCCTTTGTATTCAATGGCATAAATCTTTGAATACATCAAATACATCAGACTTTTCTTTGATGAAATTTATCCATGTATACCTTGAAAAGTCATCAACCACCACATAGGCATACCTCTTACCACCAAGGCTCTCAACCTGCATAGGTCCCATAAGATCCATATGTAATAGTTCCAAAACTTTGGAAGTTGTCAGATGTTGGAGCTTTGGATGGGACATCTTGGTTTGCTTGCCTATTTGACATTCACCACATATTTTGCCATCATCAATCTTCAGTTTAGTAATACCTCTCACAGCATCCATAGATATGATCTTCTTTATGCCTCTAAAATGAAGATGACCTTGTCTTTGGTGCCATAGTTTCACTTCTTCTTCTTTAGCTAAAGAGCAAGTTGAAGTGAGACTGAAGTCTTGAAGTTCCCACATGTAACAGTTGTCTTTAGATCTGGCTCCTCTCATGATAACCTCTTGTTCTTGGTTGGACACTATGCATTCAGTTTTGGTAAAGTTTACACTGTACCCTTGATCACATAATTGACGTATGCTGATCAGGTTAGCAGTTAAACCTTTAACTAGCAGCACATCATTTAGTCTTGGTACATCTTGACAGTCCAAGGTCCCAACTCC
The DNA here is from genome assembly GCA_963966055.1 of Lathyrus aphaca. Taxonomy (NCBI): domain Eukaryota; kingdom Viridiplantae; phylum Streptophyta; class Magnoliopsida; order Fabales; family Fabaceae; genus Lathyrus; species Lathyrus aphaca. The sequence goes on from OZ014519.1 coordinate 621,165,506, forward strand.
CTTGATTTCTCCTTTAGCTCCATCTCCAAAGGTTACATATCTGGATGAATGTGACTTTAAGTCTACTAGCAGATTCTTCAATCCAGTCATGTGTCTTGAACATCCACTGTCAAAGTACCAGTCTTCTTTAGCTGATACTCTTAGTGATGTATGTGCTATATATGCAACACTTTTCTTTGACCATTTGAGTTGAGATTTCTGCCCTGTATATTGTTCATCAGTAGATCTCCAAGGTTGTTTGTTGATCTTGTTCTTGGGTATGTAGCTTTGATCAGCCTGAAGGCTAGCTTTTGGTCTCCATTCCTTCTTGATGACATCTGTCTTCTGCTTAGGAGATTGCTGATCTCTTTGATGTCTATGCAGCACTTTCTTGGTAACTTCTATCTTCTGCTTAGAAGGTTGCTGATACATCTGATTTGGATATCCATGCAATTTATAACAATGAGATTTGATATGTCCAAATCTTCCACAATGATGACATCTCCATCTTTGATACTTCTTCTTCATTTTGTTCTTTTCAGAATGTTGAGACATCTGTTGGAACATTATGTTTGACTTTGTGTTCTTTTCCTGATGTTGAAGCATCTGTTGGGACATCTTGTTTGACTGTATGGACTTTGAAGTAGTTTTGCTAGAGCTAGCTTCATCCTTATAAACTCTGTTAAATCCCAGTCCACTTTTATCCCCTGAATGCTTATTGTTGTTGAGAATAACATCCAGTGTACTTGAGCTACTGTTCAGCATTCTCACAGATTTGGACATGTGTTCCAACTTGGAGTTGAGAAGACTTACTTCACTTTTCAAGGTGTCAATGATCTCTTGATCACTTGCTTTTTCATCTTTTAGTGCCTCATTCTGCTTCTTTAGCTTTATAACCTCACTACATATTTCAGTGCTTCTTTTGTATAGATATTTGTATGCTTGCTCAAGTTCTTCAAAAGTAAGCTCCCCATCACTGGATTCACTTTCAGATTCACATAATCCAGCTAGAGCAGTGATATGCTTAGCTGATTCTTCTTCTGAATCACCTCCTGAGTATTCATCAGACCAGGTTACAGAAAGTCCTTTCTTTTGTCTTTTTAAGTAGGTAGGACATTCATTCCTGATGTGTCCATATCCTTCACATCCATGGCATTTAATTCCTTTTTCTTGACTGGTCTTTTCATCATAATTTGACCTTCTGTTAGCATCATAAGGTCTTTTGTTCTCAGAAGATTTTGTGTATCTTCCACTGGGTTTGGATTTGTCTTCCATCCCTTTGAGAATCTTTTTGAATTGTCTTCCAAGCATAGCAATGTTGTCTGATAAGCTTTCACCAGTTTCTGATTTATCATCTTCTTCTTCATCAGTATTTGTCACCAAGGCTATGCTTTTGTTCTTCTTTGCATTTGTGTCATTCATTTCCATCTCAAATGTTTGAAGGGAACCAATGAGCTCTTCAACTTTCATTGTGCATATGTCTTGAGCTTCTTCTATTGTTGTGACTTTCATGTCAAATCTTTTTGGCAAAGATCTGAGAATCTTTCTTATAAGCTTTCATCAGCCATCTTTTCTCCCAAGGCTCCAGAAGTATTGGCTATTTCTAAGATGTTCATGTAGAATTCATGAACTGTCTCATCTTCCTTCATTCTCAAGTTTTCAAACTTGGTGGTGAGAAGTTGAAGTCTTGACATCTTTACCTTTGATGTTCCTTCATGAGTTGTTTTGAGAGTGTCCCACACATCTTTGGCCAGCTCACAATGATGCACAAGTCTAAAGATGTTCCTATCAATGCCATTGAATAACGCATTTAAGGCCTTGGAGTTGCCTGGTACTGAATCTTCTTCCTCCTTACTCCATTCTTCTTCAGGTTTCAACACTTTTGATCCATCTTTGGTGTCATGGATAGGATGTTCCCATCCAATGTTGACTGCTCTCCAGGCCCTATTGTCAAGTGATCTTAAGAATGCAATCATTCTTGGTTTCCAGTAGTCATAATTAGATCCATCCAGTATAGGTGGTCTATTTACTGATCATATATCTCTGTCCATGTTTCCAGAAATTGTATTCCCTAGATCTCACCCAGTATAAACAGGCAGGGTGCCTGCTCTGATGCCAATTAAAATTCTGTGATCAGGTATGAGATGTCCTATGAGATGTTCCAACACTTGACAGATTTAACCAAAACTTAAAGTGCAAGAAAAATAAACAACACAGTAGTTTGTTAACCTAGTTCAGTGTATAACCACACTTACATCTGGAGGCTACCAAGCCAGGAGGAAATCCACTATAAGTAATATTAATTCTAGACTTAAACCAACCAGTTTAATCTTTCACTTAATATCTACCCAATGCAATTTCTACCTAAGACACTACTTAGATATGAGTACCAACTCACTCCCCCTCAATCACACAGTGATCTTGTTTACAAGTTTAATAAAATTGAAGTCATACTTCAAACAAAACAGCTTGATCTTACTTCACAGTTTCAATCAAGTCACAAATGCACTTATGCTTAAAAGCTCATAAAGTGGTACAATAAAACAACCTGCTATTTAAAACACAAAACACTCTATTTGGTCTTCTTAAATTCGTACTCAATTCTGTGAGTTTCTGTTGATTAAATAGGTGTTTGTAATTTGGGCCTTCTGTAGGTTAATCCAGTCCTAAAATGCATGCAGCTTCCACCTTGAATTAGGGTTTGTTACTTCCTAGATTCTAGGTGATTTATACATCCATAATCAATTCCAGATAACTTTCCTTAAATATCTCAGATCAGTTAGTCATTAATTAATTCTGGTAGCAGGTTTGAGATGTCTCAACATCTGTTGGGACATCCTGAAAAACTGAACTTAAATCATTTACACAATGTCCCAACATCTGGTGTGACATCCTGAAATAAGTTCTTATACTCTGTTTGATAATGTCCCAACATCTGATAGGACATTCTGAACTGAATTCAATATTTCTTGTTGGTCAAAAATTCTGCCAATTCTAAACATCTACAAAAAGGATTAAAAAATATTCTATTTCTTTTTTATGGATTTATTCTTTTAGATCCATTTTTCTTCATCTTTCTTTTATTTTTGGTCGATGACAATCTCCGATTCGAGATTGTTGAATTTCGAAGAGTTTAATCTTCATTATTTCAAATCTATGGATGAATGATCATTTGGATCATTCTCCATACTTTGCGATCGTGATAGGTTGCTTTTCGATAAATTCAACGTTAATCTCGATTAAGATTAGACCGTTCTCTTTCTTTTAGTATGGCATGTTTTCGAAGAACGACCCATAATATCGTTTCTCTAACATGTATTAACACGAATATTTTTCACTTTAATTTGTGGTGGCTGGCCTCATTTGTAGGGTAATTACTCCGTAAATTACTCGGCGATCGCTTAACATAGACCTAAAGTTGTCCCGATTCGGAATGCGATCCACTTGGATCCGGTTGCCTCGATTTTCTTTTTCTTTTCGTGTTTGTGCTTGATTAAGTTCATCATACCACTTTATATTGTAAATATTATAATAATGTGAATATACTAACATTTAATTTTAATCTCTCGCACCTTATCCTCTTTTATTTTAATCTCTTGTTCCCTACCTCTCTTATTATGCTTCTATATTCATTCATGATATTGCTTATTGTATATATTATTGTTGCTTGTTATTTCTACTTTGTCCACTTGGATATCAAAACACTAATAAAGGATTAAGCACTTAAAAGACTTGTGACTTCTAATTTTGGACTATGGTTACTATCCCTTGCTTCGGAGAATGGACTTAGACTTTAAGAGTTTCCCCCTTGCTCAAGTTGGAATGGATTAGAAACCTCAGCCTCAAATTATTTCATTGGCCTTTGAAGATGGGAATCCAATTGTTTCGAAGAGTGCTTGCCATATGGTTTGATCATTCTTCCTTTAGCTTTTATCTTCAAGTACTAGGATAGTCCCTTCATCTCTTCCCATCTTCTTAAATTTTCAAATCTCCTTCCTCTTTTCAAAACTTTCTTTGTTTTCTAACTTCAAACATTTTCTCAATCAAACCTTGACTTCGGTCATGTGCTTTTACCTTTTCATTTCATTTCCTTTAATAAATGCTAAACCACATAAGCATATCGAAACTTTCTTTCTCAAAAACTTAAAAACTTTCAAACTCATTCAATTGTTTTTGTGCCCTCGTGCACGTTTTCTTTTAACCATTTTTTATGTTTAGATATGATTCATCCTTTCTAGCGGAATTATTCGCTAAAGGATGACGACTTATCTTTACATTTTAAAATCAATTCAACTCATTTGCCTTTTCACAATTTGTACCACGAACTACGGGGTTTTGATCTCGTATTGCACTTTGTGGGTACGTAGGCATGAGACATTCGTCTCTTCAAACACCAAAATCTTAAAAAACATTCTTCTTCTCATCTCTTCAATCTTTTTTCAAGCAAACCATTTCAAACCAAAAATGCAGTAAACATTTCAAAGGGTTCCCGTGGAGTACCACGGACAAGTCGGGTGCTTAAAACCTTCCCGATTTGTAACCAATCCCCGTACCCATTCTCTGTATGATTCTTTTAGCTTTTTAGCTTTTAAGATTCTTTAAGGCTTTGTTCGTTCTTTTGGAAATAAATAAAAGCACGGTGGCGACTCTGTGTATATTGAGTGAAGTTAATCAATAGCTTACACTCATGATTTTACCACTACACGTCGTACTCGTCCGGATATGGCTATGAAGATAAAAGAAGAGGTACAAAAATAGTGGGATGTCGGTTTCCTTGCTGTAACTAGTTACCCGCTGTGGGTTGCTAACATTGTACTTGTGCCTAAGAAGGACGGCAAAGTGCGGATGTGTGTGGATTACCAGGATCTGAACAGAGCCAGCCCGGAAGATGACTTCCCATTACCTCACATTGATGTATTGGTCGACAACACGACTCAGTTCTCGGTATTCTCCTTCATGGATGGATTTTCAGGATATAATAAGATCAAGATGTCACCTGAAGACATGGAGAAGACAACTTTCATCACACCCTGGGGCACATTCTGTTATAAGGTAATGTCGTTCGGACTGAAGAATGTTGGTGCCACTTATCAACGGGCTATGGTAACATTATTCCACGACATGATCCACAAATAAATTGAATGTTATGTGGATGACATGATTGCAAAATCCCTCACAGAAGAAGACCACCTGGTGAATCTGTTAAAGCTGTTCAAACGTCTGAGAAAGTACCAATTGAAGCTGATCCCCAACAAATGCACATTCGGGGTGTGATCCGGTAAATTGCTGGGATTTATTGTAAGTGAGAAGGGAATTGAAGTAGACCCTGACAAAGTCAAATCCATTCAAGAGATGCCTGCACCAAAGACTGAAAAAGAAGTTCGGGGGTTTCTAGGTAGATTGAACTACATTTCAAGGTTCATATCTCACCTTACAGCAACCTGTGAACCCCTTTTCAAATTGTTGAGAAAAGAACAAACGGTCAGGTGGAATGAAGACTGCCAAAAGGCTTTTGACAAAATCAAAGAGTACTTACAAAAGCCTCCAATCCTTATTCCTCCAGTTGAAGGAAGACCTCTAATAATGTATTTGACAGTATTAGAAGAGTCATTGGGGTGTGTGTTGGGCCAGCTTGATGAGTCTGGTCGAAAAGAGTATGCAATATACTACCTAAGCAAAAAGTTTACCGACTGTGAACAACGTTATTCACTGCTCGAGAAAACTTGTTGTGCTTTAGCGTGGGCTGCTCGCCGACTAAGGCAATATGTGTTGACCCACACTACTTTATTGATCTCAAAGATGGACCTAGTCAAGTACATATTTGAGAAGCCAGCGCTTACCGGACGGGTTGCAAGATGGCAAATGATTCTGACAGAGTATGACATTCAGTACACATCTCAAAAAGCCATCAAAGGCAGTATATTGTCTGACTATCTAGCTGAGCAACCCATTGATGATTACCAGCCTATGAGATTTGACTTCCCTGATGAAGACATCATGTTCATAAAAGCAAAAGATCATGAAGAGCCTGTTCACACCGAAGGGCCTGACCCAGAAGAAGAATGGACTATGATGTTTGATGGGGCTGTTAATATGAATGATCGTGGTGTTGGTGCAGTACTCATTACAACTAAAGGAGTTCACATGCCATTCTAAGAAAAACTCACCTTTAACTGCACTAACAACAAAGCTGAATATGAAGCCTGTATCATGGGTCTTGAGGAAGCCATTGACCTTAGGATCAAGACTTTAACTGTATTCGGAGATTCAACTCTGGTAATCAATCAAACCAACAGTAAATGGTACACTCACCAGGAGCATCTGGTTCCCTGCCGGGATTACACAAGGAGATTACTGACTTTCTTCACTACAGTCAAACTTGAGTATATCCCTCGAGACGAAAATCAGTTTGCGGATGCTCTGGCTACCATTTCCTCCATGATCAAAGTTCAAGCTGCCAACTTTGTGCCTCGGATTTTAGTGTCCAGACTCGACAGACCAGCATACGTGTTCTCCGTAGACGTTGCTAAAGATGATAAGCCTTGGTTCTATGACATCAAGTGCTTCTTGGAGGATTAAACATACCCACCTAGGGCATCATCCAATGATAAGAAGACATTAAGAAGGCTAGCTGGTAGTTTCTTCCTGAATACTGATGGTTCCTTATACAAGATAAACTTTGACATGGTACTTCTCAGATGTGTTGATAAGACAAAAGCGGACTTGTTGATGCACGAGGTGCATGAAGGATCTTTCGGTACCCATGCTGGAGGATATGCGATGGCTAAAAAGTTGTTAAGATCAGGTTACTACTGGATCACAATGGATGCAAACTGTTGTGCCTATGCCAGGAAGTGCCACAAATTCCATATTTATGCAGACTAAGTGCATGTGCCTCCAAATCCTTTGAATGTGATGTCTTCACCTTGTCCCTTTACCATGTGGGGCATTGATATGATAGGAAAGATTGAGCCGACTGCTTCGAATTGCCACAGATTCATCCTGGTAGTCATTGACTATTTTACCAAGTGGGTCGAAGCAGCCTCGTATGCAAATGTCACCAGGAAAGTGGTAGCCCGATTCTTAAAGAGAGACATCATCTGTCGGTATGGAGTGCCCGAGCGAATCATTACTGATAATGGTTCCAACTTGAACAATAAAATGATGGTAGAACTGTGTCGGGACTTCAAAATCCAACACCACAATTCTTCTCCTTACAGGCCAAAGATGAATGGCGTTGTCGAGGCAGCTAATAAGAATATCAAGAAAATTGTGCAAAAGATGGTGGTCACCTACAAAGACTGGCATGAAATGCTACCATTTGCCTTGCATGGGTACCGCACGTCAATCAGGACATCCACCGGGGCAACACCGTATCAACTTGTGTATGGTATGGAGGCAGTCCTACCTGTTGAAGTTGAATTACCCTCCCTACAGGTACTGATGGATGTCAAGTTAAATGAAGCAGAGTGGGTCCGATCTCGATACGAGCAACTGAATCAGATCGAAGAGAATAGATTAGCTGCAATCTATCATGGACAGCTGTATCAGAAAAGAATGAAGAAAGCCTTCGATCAAAAAGTCAGGCTTCGCGAATACCAAGTGGGAGATCTTGTGCTGAAAAGACTCCATCCTCCTCATACAGACCACAGGGGCAAGTGGACTCCGAATTATGATGGTCCATTCATAGTAAAGAAAGTTTTCTCTGGAGGAGCACTGATGCTCACTACTATGGATGGTGAAGACTTCCTGTCCCCTGTGAATTCAGATGCAGTTAAAAAATACTTCGCATAAATGACCCGCTGGACATAAAAACAGAATGTAAGTCCAGGCAAAAATAGGGCATCCCGACGAGTCAAAAATAGAATAAAAGACTCGGGCAAAATTAAGGGAAAATAATAAATAAAAAAATGTACATCCGCTGAGTTGAAAAGCCGCATTGGACAACTCAGGAAAACATGGGTATACTGGTGGATTGAAAACCCGAAAGGGTGATCCACGCAAAATAAGGGAATAAGCGAACAACTGCATTCTGAATTCGTCTGTATCACTTACGACTTGGCAAGTTTCGAAGGATTAAAGCATCGATCAGAATCAACTTTCTTCACATAGCAAGATGAGAAGAACGTCAATGTCATACGAGTCATAGCAATAGGAAGCATTGAAGCATCGTCAACATTTCCAACACCTTTTTGTTTCTCAATTTTGTAACAATCTCCTCATTTCAGGGGATCTGTTTCTTTGACTGTACTTGCCAATTCAGGGCACACAAATTAATAAAATTAGAATTTTTCAGTCACATTTCGTCTTGTACATTTTTATCTCATTTTCAAAAATGTCCAATATCTCTGATATAATGTTTGCATAAAAACAGATGTGCCTTTCTAATCACATGCTTGCAGGAAATATATTACTTACTCCCAGGGGTCTCTAAAACTCCTATGATGGAATTCAGTAAGGGATACCTCGGGTTATTTGTACGTTTCTTTGTCATGAAAGGATTGCAGGTATTCAAAGCGCAACATGAGGCGTGAAAGGTTTTCCTCGACAACATTGCCAGATCATTATTTCCTCAGCACATTTTCCAAGCAGCGCCAGAGAAGCTTTCTCTCCCCATCAGAGCTTCCATGCATCATTTCTCCAACACATCTGTCAGAGCAATACCAGAAGGTGCTCATATTCCCAGTTGAGTTGTCAAGTATCATCCTCAGCAGGTGATCTTTTCTCTTCCCCAACCGAGTGCAAGACAGAGAACCATCTCCCCACAGAGCTCCAGCCTCTCCCAGAAGAGAAAATGTCTGAATTTCCCGCACAACAAAGTAACGAAAGCTTCCACATCCCCATCTGGGCTTCTCATTACTAAGATAGGTCTATCAGTAACTTATTTCCCCAAGCAGAGCAATATATCAGATCTACTAGTAATCTTATCCCCAGCTGGGATTCTCCTTCGAAGAAGATCGATCGGAGATCTCCACTCAGCGGGATCCGAGTCCTGGATTGGTATCTTTTGCATAATCATAGAATTCGCATCATAAATCACCACAAAAGCGTAGCATTCCGTCTAATACGGAGCATTACAGCAAAAATCAAACATATCGCATAAGTCGCAAGTCAGGTTTTGAATCAGTCACCTGTGGCTACCAACATTCAATCAGCAATGTACATAAAGAATCATAGCCCCAACTAAAAGCCAAAGCATCTCCTTTGCACTCCTAAAATACAAATACATGCCCCTTTTGGAACTCGTCCGTGTCATCTTTTCCCAGAAAGTCGCCAGAACACTCTCTACAAACAGATACGTATACATAACAAATGCTTCTTGACACTCTCCTGTGTCATATCCCCAGCAGAAAGCCAAAGCATCCCCTTTGCACTCACAAATACATGTTCATATACACTTTTCTCGACACTCGTCTGTGTCATCTCATATCATCCCCTGCAGATATATCTATACACTTTCCTGACACCCGTCCGTGTAACCACTCCCCAGCATGGTCGCCTAAACACTTATTGTAAACCAAACACTTGTTTATATACTCTCATTGACGCCCGTCCGTGTCATCTTATCCCCACAGACCACCAGATTACCTTTTTACACTTATAAGTTCATAACTTATAAACTTTCTCTTCCGACACCCGTCTGTGTCATACTCTCCCCAGCAAGTTGAACACTCGTCTGTGTCTCACTCATGTTTATTTTCACTCATACAGATACTCGTCCGTATCCTGTATACACCACTTATTTCCCCTCAGATTCAACACTCGTCCGTGTTCTTTGTTAACCGGTTGGTACTCGTCCGTACCATCATCTCTGAACATGCGTCACAGTTGTTTCTACCGATACTCGTCCGTATCGTAGTCTTAAGGATGCTCGTCCGCATCTTTAATCTATACACAGTGTCAAACACTTGTACCTTTCATTTCCTGAATGTAGTCACTCGTCCGTGTCTACCATTCACCAAAAGAATCCCCAGCAAACTCCTAGTAAAAAAGCAAAACTTCTTTTTCTATCTGACATTCGTACTATGTCATGATACTTTCGGCAGCTGTACCCTGCCAGGTATTCTTCCTTCACCTTCGGATGATCGTCCCTCATCCTTCTCTCAACGGAGTCTCCATGATTGGAACCCCTTTCTATCCGCATTCATCCTATGTCGTGATATTTTAGCAGCCATCCCCTGCTAGGTGATCGTCCTTCACCTTTTTGATGATCATCCTTCAACACTTTTATCCGATGGTCGTCCCCATCGTTGATCTTGTTATCTGACATTCGTCCTATGTCATGATAAACCCCGAGAGCAGCCGTACCCTGCTAGGTGATCTTCCTTCACCTCTTGATGATCATCCTTCATCATGCTTATCCGATGGCCATCCCCATCGTCGACCCTTTCTATCCGGCATTCGTCTTATGTCGTGATATTTTCGGCAGCCGTACCCTTCCAGGTGATCGTCCTTCACCTTGGATGACCGTCCCTCATCCTTATCACCAACAGAGCAGCCGTCCCCTGCTAGGTGATCGTCCTTCACCTTTGATGACCGTCCTTCATCATTTATTTCATTAACCCGATGGTCGTCCCCATTGTTGTTTACCCTTTACTTTACAAGCCTAATGGTCATCCCCATCATTGACTTTACCTTTAATCCCCAGATAATTTCATTTACCGCTTTACTTCCTCAGCTCGTCGGCCATCCCCGTCATTGCTTTATTTACTGTTTTATTTCCCTAGCATGTAGGCCATCCCCGTCATTGCTTTATCCCCAGCAGTCGTCCTCTGCTCGATGGTCTTCCTCCATCGCTCACACTTTATAATCATAATTTACTTCCTTTTATAATCTATATCCCTTTTCTTCTTCATTCAGTGAGTGCAAATTTTGGACTGTCTTTGGTATTCAACCACAAGTTATCTTGCTTGTCTGATAAGCCCGATGCTTACATCCTGCACAGCTAACTCATGTTTGAATAGGGGCAGCTGTAAACACCCCAAATTCTCCCTCCCTAAGTTCACACCATGGCTTGTGATATTTCTCATTTGCATTAGTTCAATCATACCATCTCATATTGCATTTTTGCTTCACTACATTGGTTCAAGTCCATCTGCATCTAGGGTTTGTGATCTGAGCAATCTAGGAACCATCTGAGCCACCTCAAAGGTCTTCAATCATCTCAAGAGGGTTCATGTATGTTCAATCATCATATTGTATCCTCCAAAGATCAAGGAAGCCAAAGAATCACAAGAACTGGCAAGGCATGGGAGCAGAGCCAAGGTTTAACTGCACAGATGACCTAAAATTAGGGTTTTGGTTTCAGAGGCCATAACTCCAAATTGTTTTGGTCATTCTTGTTTCTATTGGTCTTAATATGTTATAAGGATCATACACACTAAGTTTGATGAATAAATTCATTGTGGAAGTCATCTGATCATTGGGTAACTTCCTGAGCAAGTCAGAGCAAAATCAGGGCATCTGAGGCCCCCCAACATGGAACCAAAGTGGATTTTTCAACAAATTGAAGTTATATGGTCTTTATTTGATCATTGAAGTGCTTAGAAGTTCAAAAGTTTGAAGAAAAGTGGACAAAACCAAAAGTTGCCAAAAATGGAAATGACTTGTAATGTAAACTTTCCATTTTGGTAAAGTTTTTCAACCTCCTCTTTCTTAACCAAAAATGATTCAAATGAAAAAATCTTGGTCATGAAAGTTATAGATTGGATCATTCCCTTTTTAAAAAGTACAAGAACAAGATCTAATTCATTTTGGAACTCAAGTTATGGCTTTCCAAAATTGGCAAAAATCACATAATTTCATGTTTCATGCCAAAGAGGGATTTTTGCAAAACCTCATGCCAAGCTATTTTGTGACTTCAAATGGACTTCTACACATCATAACACCATAATGCATGACTTAAAACTCAGAATTGGCCCAAGAATCCCAAGATTTCATGACTTGCACATGAAGAAATTTCAAAAAGGCCAAAAGTTCACAAATTTGCAAAACCTCCCACAACTTCTCACAAACTTGCTGAATTGCCTCTAAGTGAATTCCATGGACCTCCTTGTTCCTTGCTGAACCAGACATGCCTTTGTACTTGGCCTGAAACAACCCATACCTTAAAGGACACATAATCTTGACTTTTTGCATTTTTCACCATACCAATCACACTATGCCATTACCAACTTTCTGACCAATCACAATACCTTATACTAATTAAAAGCAAGCCAAACATAACAAGAACACAACCTGAAACCTCAGCATCCTCATAGTTCACAAAAACTCTCCCTTTTGCATTTTCTATCGAATCTCACAACTTAGCCACTCATTCTCAAAACAAACACCACCATTTATCTCCAAATTCATCACTGAACATTTCCCACCCTTCACTTTGCCCTGAAAGTCACCATACACAAAACACGATTTTCCCCCCTTTGAACTGAACTTCACTGAACTTCAAGGAGAGGTCACAAACACTTCAACAAAGCTTCAAAGCTTCTTCAGGGAGGTCATTGGAGGCATTTTGAAGCAAAGAAGCAGCCAGAAAGCCCCAGGGTTGAAAGCTTCATCTCAGGTAGCCATGTGAAAACTTTTTTCCAGAACTTTTGTTTTAAGTTCTTAAATGGTTAAGTTTGATCCCCTGAGTACAATGAACTTGCTATTTTTGAAAATGATGAAGAATTGAGAGTGTATTGCTTGTCTGAAAGTTCCACCATTTTTGTTCATAGCTTCGAATCTTGAATATGGCTGAAAATAAATTCTGTTTGAGGGTGGATTTGGGCTTAGGGGAGTGAAAGGAACGAATCTGGAGCTTTAGAGCTCCAGAAATGGCTTAGGGAGTGAGTTGTAAAATTCTCAGGGGAGGTGTGGCCGAAGAAGATGACCGGAGATCATTTCCGGCCACCTGAGAGTGATTAAATGCTAATTAGGGTTAGGGTTTCATGTTTGAATCTGGGCCTTTGGATTGGTTTTCCCACGTGAGTGTGTGGTTGAGATCATGTCATTAATAATTAATTATGGATTAAATATTAATTAAATAAGATTAGTTCAATTTAAATTTGGACCCTTGGATTTGGCGCGTGGTCAAAGCTTTCAAACCCAGATTGAATCCTGGCTCTCCATCCTGCATACTTTTCCATTTAATTAATTTTTATTGCATTTTTCTCATTTAATCTTTTACGAATTTTTAAAAATAGTAAAATGCATCAAAAAATTTTGAACTTTTTTATCAAACCTTTTATTAATTTCAGAACCCAAAAATATTTTTATTTTTATTTTTTGCATTAAAAAAATATTTTTAAATCATTTAAATGTTATTTTTAATTAGTTAATGAAAATTAATTAATTAAAAATACATTTAAGTATTTAAAAATCAAAAAAAAAATCAGAGAGCATATTTAAACATTTAGAAACATTTATAAACTTACCACACAAATTTCTTTTTGGTTTTGATCATGCTTTGACATTTTTTTATTGAATTAGGGTTCTTAAATTTGCATATTCTTAACCCTAACTTCAAAAATTCATAACTCTTAAACCAAAGTGAGTTTGTGAATTATTCTTTTTGCATTGTTCTAAGCATGCCTTCTAGTTTATAAAAACATTTTTGTTTCATTTTTATCTTTCATTTTCCATTTGTTTGACATTTTTACACTTAGGATCACCTTTAAAACCCTAGAAACTTAGGAAATGCAATAACTAGCTCTAGGTTATGCTTCTGACCTCCCCCTTTGGATGGTAATCTAGTATATGTTTAGGGTTCCTTTGAATGAATTTTCAATTTTTTATCATGTAATTTGCTTCTGTCTTTGCCATTTGCATCTCATCCTTTCATAAAACCCTAATTTTGTACCTTCACTTGCATCCATCTTGCATATGCTTGCATTCATGAACTTGCCATGACATTTTGTGCATTCACATGACTCATAAGACATCTTAGGACACATTAGAATCATGTTTGATCATTGCATCATCCATTTGCCATGTTATACTTTCATTTCACTTCATGTACATCCATGAACTTTCATGCTTTCTTTAAGCTTCATTTGCATCTTCATCACTTGTATGATCATCCACATCTCATGACATACATTTGCATCATCTCTTAGCATCATTTGCATCATAAACATGCTTCTGGTTTTGGTTTGCATCATTGCATACTTTTCAGGTGGTAAGTTCCTTTGAGAAGTGAATTTGCCTTCACTTCTCACAATTTCTTCTCACCTCTTTTATGCATCTTTGCTGCATTTTTAATGTGTATTAGAGTGAGCTTGTTTTTTCATGTTCCCTCCTCACTTTCTTTCTTCAAGCAACTTATCATCTTAAGTGAAGTAAGTTGACTTGCTTCTTTCTGCTTCTCCTCCTTCCATCCTTTCCTCTTCCTTGGTGGCTCATCTTGAAGACTTCTTGCAAGCCTCATAAACCCTAGGAATACCCAAGCATGATAACAATTAGGGTTTGATTAGTTCCCCCATTAGTTTTACCTTTGTGTCATCATTTGTGTCTTCTCTTCTCACCCCTTAATCAGAGACTAAACCCTAAAGGTTTTAAGGCTTTGTGATTAAGGTTATGCTTGTATCCTTCTATTAGGATGCAGTGTATAACTTTAATCCTAAGTGTTAGATCATTAATGTGTTTAAATCTCTTAATCAATCCACCTAATAATCACTAAGACAATAAGCTTGTAACTTGGGCCTTGCATTAGGATTCTAATTCTTCCTTAATTGGTTAAGAAGGACTAACCCTAGTGTTAATGGACAAGTCCCCCTCAAGTTGTCTTACAAACCATAAACCTCACTTCTTAATCTTACCACAAACTAAAATCCACTTTAATAAAGGTTTTATTTTGTCATGAGGTTAATCCCTAATCATGGATGAAGTTGAGGAGCCTTCCTCAGCTTAAATGTTCTCATCTATTATCCTTCTATTAGGATGGTGTAATGGGTTCATTAAATCCTTGATTCTAGCTTAAACTCATTACTTAACACTAAACAAAAACTCCAGAAACATCTAAATAATTACAAGTAGGTTAATGATCTTAATCCTACATCATGGTGATTAAGTGTGAGGTGTTTACTTCATGCTTAAGGCATTCTCATTTCCCCTAATCAGAGGGAAGATGTGATGAGTTTACTAACCCTTGGTTTAGCCTTAAGCTCATTTTCTTATGACAAATTCCAAAAAGCAATAAAAGTTTGAAAATATAAAAAACAAACAATAACCGTCTCCTCCGGGATTCTTTTTCTCACCTCATTCACTCATAAACGAGAACTCGCTTCTTTCGTCTAATGCAAGATAGTTTGCACCTGAGCCAGACAGGTCATACACTTGAGCATAGACAAGTAAGCAGTTCATCAGTCAATTTATCTTTTAGTCTCTTTGAGTCGAACTACGGTGTTCTGACTTCCTCATTGCACGAGAGGATACGTAGGCATAACTTAACGGTTATCGAACAAAATTTTCTGTATATTCCCCCTCTTCCAGCATTATTCTTTAAGCCTCATTATCTTGAGCATTTCACTCTTTCTTTACACTGACACTCCTTTATTTCACTTCACATTTCTTTTACACTGACACTTGCATTCTTTTCCATCTTTGATACACAGATAGCACTGACACTACCCCTTTAAACACAAATCTTTTAAGCGTGGATCCCGTCGAGTACGACGAACAATCTGGGTGCTAATACCTTCCCAGGTTGTAACCAACCCCCTTTCTCAGTTTCTCTGGTTCGCAACCGTCTTATCCATATCTTTCTAGGTTTATGCAGCATTACCTTTCCCTCGGGATAAAAATGCCTAGCTGGCGACTCTTTTCATTACTTCTCTTTCGTCGACCGTTCCCGTCTGTACCCCTTTTGACCAGGTGTCATTTGGTGGGAGCGACAAAAGCGCAGCAAGTTTTCTCGAGCAGTGAGTAACGGGCTTCACAGTCGGTATACTTTTTGCTAAGGTAATAAATAGCATACTATTTTCGACCAGACTCGTCATGTTGGCCTAGAACACACCCCATCGACCCTTCTAACACAGTCAAATACATGATAAGCAGACGTCCTGGAATTGGAGGCATTAGAATTGGAGGCTCCTACAAATATTCTTTTAACTTTTCAAAGGCTTTGACAGTCCTCATTCCACCGAGAAATGTAGTTCAATCTCCCTAAAAACCCACGCACTTCTTTTTCTGTTTTCGGTGCAGGCATATCTTGTATTGCTTTTACTTTTGCAGGATCTACCTCGATCCCTCTTTGACTAACAATAAAACCCAACAATTTACCAGAACGCACTCCGAATGTACACTTGTTTGGATTCAACCTCAATCTATACTTTATCAATCTATCAAACAACTTTTTGAGATTGACCAGATGCTCTTCTTCGTCCCGGGACTTGGAAATCATGTCGTCCATATAACACTCAATTTCTTTGTGTATCATATCATGGAACAATGTTACCATAGCCCGTTGATACGTTACCCCGGGGTTCTTCAATCCAAAGGGCATAACCTTGTAACAGAATGTACCCCACGGGGTAATGAACATCGTTTTCTCCATGTCCTCCGGTGCCATCTTGATCTGATTATACCTGGAGAAGCCATCCATGAAAAAAAATACCGAGAACTGAGCGGTGTTATCTACCAGCACATCGATATGAGGTAATGGAAAGTCATCCTTTGGACTTGCTCTGTTTAGATCCCAATAATCGACGCACATCCGGACCTTGCCATCTTTCTTCGGCACTGGCACGATGTTAGCTACCCAAGGTGGGTAATTGGTCACAGCAAGGAACCCGACATCCCACTGTTCCTGAACTTCCTCCTTGATCTTCATTGCCATATCAGGGCTAGTTCTTCTTAGCTTTTTTTTCACGGGAGGACAATCTTCCCTCAATGGCAGCTTGTGCACAACGATGTCAGTATCTAACCCTGGCATATCCTGATACGACCAGGCGAAGATATCCACATATTCACGTAGCATACCAATCAATTCCTTCTTTACCCCGGCCTGCAGATTGGCCCCAATCTTTATCTCTCTTTTCACGTCTTCAGGTCCGATGTTGATGATCTCTATTTCTTCCCGATGAGGCTGAATGACCCTTTCCTCTTGTTTCAACAACCTGACCTATTCTTCCGGGAGTTCACAATCTTCCTCAACCCCTTCATCAACTTGGTAGATAGGATGTTGAAGTCATGCTCAGTCATAGCAGGAACGTTGTCACAGGAATCCGAACGATCAACACTGCACAAGATATGCTTATTCAGAGTATGTTTTTTTCAAAGAAGACACAAACACACAAAAACACAGGAAAGAAAAACATTGCCATTTTATTTGCGTTGTGAAAAATCTTAAAACGAAAGAAATAGAACACAATTTGCTTGAAAAAATGACCTTTATTTCATGGAAAAAGCATAATGCATTAAAAACATGGTGGCCCTACAAATGGATCCATGCACCTTGGGCAGAGTGCAGGATTTGACATGCAGTATTATAAAAATGGAAACAAAGAAAATTACTTTGACTGCCAAGTGTAAACACCCCAAATTTGCCCTC
Organism: Lathyrus aphaca; assembly: GCA_963966055.1. NCBI lineage: Eukaryota > Viridiplantae > Streptophyta > Magnoliopsida > Fabales > Fabaceae > Lathyrus > Lathyrus aphaca. The sequence goes on from OZ014519.1 coordinate 621,183,015, forward strand.
ACCCATTCACACCATGGCTTGTGATTATTTCATATGCATAAACACAATCATACCATCTCATATTGCATTTTTGATTCACTGCATTGGTTCAAAGTCATCTGCATCTAGGGTTTGTGATCTGAGCAATCCAAGAGCTTCTTGAGCCACTCCAAAGGTCAACAATCACTTCAAAGGGGTCCATGTGTGTTTGAGTATCATATTATATCCTCTCAAAATCAAGAATGTCAAAGAATCACAAAAACTGGAAATGGTGTGGAAGCAGAGCCAGGTTTAACTGCACAGATGACCTAGAATTAGGGTTTTGGTTTCAGAGGCCATAACTCCAATTTTTTTGGTCATTCTTGTTTCTATTGGTCTATATATGGTATAGGGAGTATGCATATCAATTTTCATGAAGAAATTCCATGGGGAAGTCATCTGATCAAGAGTTGACTTTCTGAACAAGCCAGTGCAAAATCAGGGCATCTGAGGCCCCCAATGACCCAACCAAGGGGTGATCTTCATCATTTTGAGTGTATATGATCTTTATTTGATCATGGAAGAAGTTGGAAGTTCACAAAATTCAAGAATTACAAGTTTTTGCAAAGTTGACTTTTTTGGGCAAGTTTGACTTTTAATGAAAATGTCACTTTATGCAACTTTTTCAACCCTTACTTTTTGATTCAAAAATGCTTCAAATGGAAAAACTTTGGTCATGAAAGTTTAAGATTAGATCTTTCCCTTTTCAAAAAGTACAAGAACATGACCTAATTCATTTTGGATCAAAAGTTATGGTTCATCAAAGTTGGCTAAAATCACTAAATTTCAAGTTATGCACCAAATGGAAAACTTGCAAAATCTTGTATCAAGGCAATTTGTGACTTCTAATTGATGTCAAACCATTACACAAACATCACACAAGTCCTAAAAATCAGAATGGGCCAAAGGGATCACATGTTTTATGGCTTGTGAGGCAAGATCTTTTCATAAGAACCAAAACAAGCCAAGTTGCAAAAGTCATGATAGTTTCTCATCCTCTTGCTAGCTACATTGCTGAACCATCCTAGCCTTTCCCTCACACCATGCTGCGTAGACCACACCCCTTGTACTTGGATAGAACAAGACCCATGCTTCTCTTACACAAAGTTGACAAATTGGCAAAAGTAGCTACACCTATCACAAAAGGGCATGTCACATCTTCTGACCAATCAGCATTGTTTATACAAACAAATGGCAAGCCAAACAACATAACACACAAGCCTGAAACCAGCAAGAACATAACTTTCTCATTTTCACTCTCAAAAAGCAAAAGCTTTCGAAACTCAGAAAACAAGCTACAAACTCACAAACAAACTTCATAGAACTCATCACCACATCCTTCTGATCATTTCCCTGCCTTCATTCATCCTTGAAACCTCACATAAGCCAAACACGATTCTCACCTGAGCTGGAACAGAACTTGTTCAATCTCCCAAACCAGCCAGCACAAACTCCTTCTAAGCATCCAGACATCATCAAGGGACCAAAAGGAGTGGATTGCATAAAGAGGGGAGGTCAGAAAGCTGCAAAGTTGAAAGCTTCAAAACTCAGGTAGCTCAAGAACTTTTTTTCCAGAAATGATTTTTAAAGTTCCTAAGTTGTTCTTTGTAGTTCACTGATCACTCTGATGTCTTTGGTTTTGAAAATGGTGGAGAGATGAGAGTTTAATCTGTTTCTGAAACTTTTTGCCCTAGGATTTGTTTGCTTCGATTCTCTCTGATTATGAGTGATAAATGATGTTTAAGTGAGGGGTTTGATTCGTTTTAGGGTGGGGAAGATTCCTGGATAGTTGGTTTTCATTTTCATAGCGTGTAGAATGATTTAGCATTTGAGCTCGCCGGAGAAGATGACCGGAACCACTGTTCCGGTCATCTGAAAGTCATTAGGGCAAAATTAGGGCTTAATCACTTAATTAGCCAAGTTTGAATTCCAGCCGTGGGATCTGGCACCAAGTCAAACGCGCGCGCAACAAGTTTAAATGAGGGCCCTTGGATCTGTTGACTTTTCTTTATTTCAGATTAAATTCATTTTTATTTTCCTTTAATTATATTGTTTTGTACATTTATTTAAAAATAGTAAAACCTTTTCAAAAATTCTGAAATTTTTTATACAAGTTACTATTTAATTTCAGAACACAAAAATATTTTTATTTTTATTTTTAGCATTAAAAAAGTATTTTTAAATATTTAAAAGTTTCTTTTTAATTAATTAATGGGAATTAATTAATTAAAAATACTTTTTGGTATTCAAAAATCACCAAAAAATTCATGAAACCTTTAAAAACATTTAGAAACATTGTCCAACCCTCAAACCAAATTTCTTTTTTGATCTTGATGCATTTTGAGAATTTTTCATGGAATTAAAATCATTTTGATGCATTATTTTGATCCAAACTTTCAAAAATCACTTCTGCCTAACCACAAAGAGTTGGACTTTGATTCTTTTTGCATTATGTTTAGCATATCATGTAGTTTTTGAGATTAAATTGGCATGATTTGATCTTTCATTTTCCATTTGTTTGGCATTTTTCTTGTTAAGGAACCCTAAAACCCTAGAAAACTTAGGAAAATCATAACTTGAATTAGGTTAGGAGTTGGAACTTCTCCTTTGGGCAGTGAGTTAGTATAGGATTAGGGATCCTTTGAGTGCATTTTCAATTTTTTATCTTGATGTTTGCTTCTGATTTTGGTTTTTGTTTGATGCTTTGATCATAAACCCTAATTTGAGCTTCCATATGCATCCATCTTGCATTTGTATTCATACCTTGACTTGCCATGACATTTTATGCATCCATTTGATTCATTTAACATCTTAAGACATATTGAAAGCATGTTTGATCATTGCCTCTTGCATTTTCCATGTTGTGTGTCATTTGCATCTCATAACTCTTCATGTGTGTTCATGGTTCTTAACTTGTTTCATTTGCATCCATAAGTTTGTATGATCATCCCCATGTGTTTGTTTCATGTTTGTAGCATCTCATAGCATCATTAACATCATGCATGTGCTTCTGGTTTTGTTTCTCATCATGCCATTTCATTCCATTTGGCATTGCATTGCATTTCTTTCACTAACTTTTCAGGTGGTAAGCAACTTTGAGAAGTGAATTTGCCTTCACTTCTCACATTTTCTTTTCATCTCTCTCTTGCATCCATGCTGCATTTTGTTATGTGTTTGAGATTGAGCTTGCTCTTTCTTCTTCTTCCCACTTTCTTTCCTCAAGTGACTTGTCTTCTTAAATGAAGCAAGTTACTTTGCTTCTCCTGATCCTTTCATCTGCTTCCTGGTGGTTCCATTGAAGATTCTTTCTTGTTGAACCTCACAAACCTTAGGAACAACCATGTATGACAATGATTAGGGTTTTGATTAGTCTCCCTTCTTAGTTTTACCTTTGTGTCTCATTGAGTCTTCTCTTCTCATCTCATAATCAGGGACTAAACCCTAAAGGCTTTAAGGCTTTGTGATTAAGCTTATGCCTGCATCCTTCTATTAGGATGGAGTGTATAACTTTAATCCTAAGTGTTAAACCCTTAATGTGTTTAAATCTCTTAATCAATTAACTTAACAATCATCAAGACATCAAACTTGTAACTTGGGCCTTGCATTAGGGTTCTAATTCTTCCTTAATTGGTTAAGAAGGACTAACCCTAGTGTTAATGGACAAATCCCCCTCAAGTTGTCTTACAAACCATAAAAATCACTTCATCATCTTATCATTAACTAAAATCCACTTGATAAAGGCTTTGTTTTGTCATGAGTTTAATCACTAATCATGGATTAAGTTGAAGAGCTTTCCTCAGCTTAAACATTCTCATCTATTATCCTTCTATTAGGATGGTGTAATGAGTCTGTTTAATCCTTGATTATGGCTTAATCTCATTACTTAACACTAGACAAAAACACCAAAAAAACATCTAAATAATCACAAGTAGGTTAATGATCTTAATCCTACACCAAAGGTGATTAAGTGTGAGAAGCTGACTTCACACTTAAGGTATTCTCATTACCCCTAATCAGAGGGAAGATGTGATGAGTTTACTAAATCCATTGGTTTAGGCTTAAGCTCACTAACTTATGACAAACTTTCAAAAGTAATAAAAGACTGAAAACTCAAAAACAAACAATAATCGTCTCCTTCGGGATTCTTTTCTCACCACCTTCACTCATAAGCGAGAACTTGCTTCTTCCGTCCAATGCAAGACAGTTTGCACCTGAGCCAGACAGGTCATACACTTGAGCATAGACAAGTAAGCAGTTCATCAAGTCAATTTATCTTTCAGTCTCTTTGGGTCGAACTACGGTGTTCTGACTTCCTCATTGCACGAGAGGATACGTAGGCATAACTTAACAGTTATCGAACAAAAGTCTCTGTATATTCCCCCTCTTTCTAGCTTTATTCTTTAAGCCTCATGATCTTGAGCATCTCACTCTTTTCCTTGCACTGACACTTCTCTTATACACTTCACATCACTTATACACTTTACACTGACACCTGTACATCCTTTTCCAGCTCATTTATACACAGATTGCACCGACACTACCCCTTTAAAACACAAATCTTTTAAGCGTGGATCCCGTCGAGTACGGCGGACAATCTGGGTGCTAATACCTTCCCAGGTTGTAACCAATCCCCTTTCTCAGTCTCTCTGGTTCGCAACCGTCTTATCCATCTCTTTCTAGGTCTATGCAGCATTACCTTTCCTCCGGGATAAAAATGCCTAGCTGGCGACTCTTTTCTTTTCCAGTGAGTTCATTGCTGTGTGTTCTCATTGTTCCCTTTCGCCGACCGTTCGCGTCTGTACCATATTTGGGCCATTCCCATTTATCGGGAGCGACACCAAGTAACTTGAACAAAATCTTTAGCAGACCAGTTCTGGAGCTTCTCCCCAGGTACGCATGGGTGAATCCAATTATCCAAGTCGCAGTAACTATCCCCATCTGCATCTGTTGCACAAACATTGTTGTAGTCTAGCATTCCAGCGCTAGTGAATGCTATGGGCTTACCGCCATGAAACCAGCTGGACTTACCAGGTTGATATCCGAGACCGAAATTGTCATCCTTCCTTTCCATTTCTAGCAACTTGCCCCAGCCCTAGGCATTTCCGGATTGAACTACCTCCATAGCTTGCTTGTAGGTGTAGATAGGAGTCCCTTCCTTCTCACTGTTCTGAATTGCTGGAGACAAATTACTGACATTGATTGTCTTAAAAGCTTGACAAAGTGTCTCATGGATCTCCCCATCCATTTCTACGTACTTAAAGGTTGACAGATGGCTTACGAAAATATCTTCTTCTCCGCACACAGTAACGACTATGCCGTCCACCACATACTTCAACTTCTGATGCAACGTGGATGTCACTGCACCGGCAGCATGAATCCAGGGACGTCCCAGCAAACAACTATAAGCGGGTTGAATATCCATAACATAGAATGTGCTTTTGAATATCTGAGACCCAATCTTCACTGGTAGCTCTACCTCACCAAACACAGATCTTCATGACCCATCAAAAGTTTTCATAATCAAATCACTAGGTCGCAAGACGATGCCATCAACGTTCAGCTTCATTAAGGCCTTCTTATGGAGTACATTGAGAGAAGAGCCTGTATCTACCAGGACGTGTGATAGAACATCACCCTTGCACACCATGGTGATATGCAAGGCTTTGTTGTGATTGCGTCCTTCAGGAGTGAGATCTCTATCTGTGAATCCCAATCCATGGCTGGTGTCGTACCCCGAAAAATACGACCTCACGCGATCCGAAAAGACGGGAGCCGCGCGCCGGACAGACTGAAGAGTCTCCACCTAATTCTATTTATTCCCGAGGAGGGAAATGGGAGATATAGATACAACCCGGGAAGAGAAGGATGAGGACAAAGGTTGACGGAACCATTGCCTGGGTTCGGGAGTCGGTTATGCAGGGGGAAGGTATTAGCACCCCTTACATCCATCGTACTCGATGGGAACCATCTAAGTTAACGCGCGCGAAAGGATGTCTATGCTTAAACGAATTGCTTGCTAGAGGGAAATGAGTTGAATTATAAGTTAGATTGATCCTAGGTGCTCGGCAAGGATTGAGATCCTCGTGCCTACGTACTCCCTTTGCAAGACGGGAGTACGTAGGCACGGGAGTACGTAAGCATGAAACCTATGCAAACCTCACTTCTAAAAGCTTCATAAAAAATACAAACAAACAATAAGCGACTTTCCTTCGGGAATTCTTTTCTCATCTCATTCGCTCCGTACGCGAACTTGCTCCTACTTGTCACTTTGCAAGACGGTTACACACTCGTCGTCCGAGTTTGCAACACCTGAGCAATGGCATAGGCAGTTCAAGCTTTAATTCACAAGCAATTTCCTTGTTACCCCTAGTTAGGGGAACTACGGCATCTCTGATCCTCATTGTCCTGATGAGGTACGTAGGCAGCGGGGTAGGGCCCGTTCGAGCATAATCTTTATTTTCCCTACATTTTTCTCTTTGTGGGCTTATCCAGTTTATTTTCCTATCCTTTTATCCATTTCATTTTATTTTTGCCGCAGCTTTCATACCCTCACCCTTTGAAACAGTTTCTTTTGCAAGCGTGGATCCCGTCGGGTACGGCGGACGATCTGGGTGCTAATAACTTCCCAGGTCGTAACCGACTCCCGAACTCAGTCTCTTTGGTTCGCAGGACCCGTGTCCTTCCTTTTCTTTTCTTATGGTTTGCGCAACATTACCATTCCCTTTCTTTTGGGATAAAAATGCCTGGCTGGCGAATCTATTCTTTTCCGCGCCACTTTCGCGTTTGTACTAGGATGGAAATCCGGGGAGCGACACCTAGGATCCTCTTAACATATGAGAGACTTTGCCCAAATGAAATGGCCAAAGTCACAAGGTTTTAATGCTTGAAACTCAAACCCTAATTTGGGATCATTGTGTAGGAGCTTTGCCCTAGCCTGAATCTTCTGATGATTCTCCAACCTTCTGGACTTTTGTGAATGATCTTAAGCATGTGAATGAAATGTAGACTCTTCCTAGAACATGAGCAAATACATTGGGCCCCTTGTCATAGCTTGAAATGCTTCAAATCCCTCCACATATGATCATATGCCTAATGCTAGGTCATGAGAATGTTATGCCTCATCTTTCCATGCTAAAATGCCAGGAATATGATATGCCAGGAATATGATATGCTTATGATGAATATGATGTGATATGATTCTTAAAAGGAAGAGGGCAAATTTGGGGTGTTACACCTGCACCTAGGACTTTAAAGGAAGTTCGGGGGTTCTTAGGTAGATTGAACTACATATCGAGGTTCATATCTCACCTTACTGCAACTTGTGAGACCTTGTTCAAATTGTTAAGAAAAGAACAAACGGTCAGGTGGAATGAAGATTGTCAGAAGGCTTTTGACAAAATCAAGGAGTACTTACAAGAACCTCCAGTTCTTATGCCTCCAGTTGAAGGAAGACCTCTAATAATGTACCTGACAGTATTAGAAGGATCAATGGGGTGTGTGTTGGGCCAGCTTGACGAGTCTGGTCGAAAAGAGTATGCAATATACTACCTAAGCAAAACGTTTACCGACTGTGAACAACGTTATTCACTGCTCGAGAAAACTTGTTGTGCTTTAGCATGGGCTGCCCGCCGACTAAGACAGTATATGTTGACTCACACTACCTTGCTGATTTCAAAAATTGATCCAGTCAAGTAAATATTTGAGAAGCCAGCACTTACCGGAAGGTTTGCAAGATGGCAAATGATTCTGACGGAATATGACATTCAGTACACATCTCAAAAGGCCATCAAGGGCAGTGTACTGTCTCACTATCTAGCTGAGAAACCCATTGATGAGTACCAACCGATGAGATTTGACTTCCCTGATGAAGACATCATGTTCCTGAAAGCAAGAGATCATGAAGAGCCTATTCACACTGAAGGGCCTGACCCAGAAGAAGAATGGACGGTGATGTTTGATGGGGCTGTCAATATGAATGGTCGTGGAGTTAGTGCATTTCTCATTAAACCTAAAGGAGTTCACATGCCTTTCTCGGCGAAACTCACCTTTGCATGCACTAACAACGAAGCTAAATACGAAGCCTGTATCATGGGTCTTGAGGAAGTCATTGACCTCAGGATCAAGACATTAACTGTATTCGGAGATTCAACTTTGGTAATCAATCAAACCAACGGCAAATGGTATACCCACCAAGAGTATCTAATTCCATACCGTGACTATACGAGGAGATTATTGACTTTCTTCACAACAGTCAAACTTGAATATATCCCTCGAGACGAAAATCAGTTCGCAGATGCTTTAGCTACCATTTCCTCCATGATCAAGGTTCAAACTGCCAACTATGTGCCTCGGATTGCAGTATCTAGATTAGACCGACCAGCATATGTATTCTCTATGGACATTGCTAAAGATGACAAGCCTTGGTTCCATGACATCAAATGCTTCTTAGAGGATCAAACATACCCACCTGGGGCATCATCCAATGATAAGAAGACATTAAGAAGGCTGGCTGGTAGTTTCTTCCTGAATACTGATGGTTCATTATACAAGAGAAACTTTGACATGGTGCTACTCAGATGTGTTGATAAGAAAGAAGCAGACTTGCTGATGCACGAGGTGCATGAAGGATCTTTCGGTACCCATGCTGGAGGACATGCAATGGCTAAGAAATTGTTAAGATTAAGTTACTACTGGATCACAATGGATGCAGACTGTTGTGCCTACGCCAGAAAATGTCATAAATGCTAGATTTATGTAGACAAGGTGCATGTACCTCCGAATCCTTTGAACGTAATGTCTTCACCTTGGCCCTTTGCCATGTGGGCATTGACATGATTGGAAAGATCGAACCGACTGCTTCAAATGGCCACAGATTCATCCTGGTAGCCATTGATTACTTCACCAAATGGGTTAAAGCAGCTTCGTATGCAAACGTCACCAGACAAGTGGTAGCCCGATTTCTGAAAAGAGACATCATCTGTCGATATGGAGTGCCCGAGCGAATCATTACTGATAATGGTTCTAATTTGAACAAAAAAATGATGGCAGAACTGTGCTGGGACTTCAAGATTCAACATCACAACTCTTCTCCTTACAGGCCAAAGATGAATGGCGCTGTTGAGGCAGCTAATAAAAACATTAAGAAGATTGTGCAGAAGATGGTAGTTACTTACAAAGACTGGCATGAGATGCTACCATTTGCCTTGCATGGGTATCGTACCTCAATCAGAACATCCACTGGGGCAACACCATATCAGCTTGTGTATGGTATGGAGGCAATCCTACCTGTTGAAGTTGAATTACCCTCCCTACGGGTACTGCTGGATGTTAAGCTGAATGAAGTAGAATGGGTCCGTTCTCGGTACAATCAATTGAATCTGATCGAAGAAAAGAGATTAGTTGTAATCTGTCATGGGCAGCTATATCAGAAAAGGATGAAGAAAGCCTTCGATCAGAAAGTCAGGCTTCGGGAATACCAAGTAGGGGATATCGTGCTGAAGAGACTCCTCCCTCCTCATACAGACCACAGGGGCAAGTGGACTCCGAATTACGATGGTCCATTCATAGTAAGGAAAGTTTTCTCTGGTGGAGCGCTGATGTTCACTACTATGGATGGTGAGGATTTCTTGTCCCCTGTGAATTCAGATGCAGTTAAAAAATACTTCGCATAAAATGACCCGCTGGACATAAAAACAGAATGTATGTCCAGGCAAAAATAGGGCATCCCGGCGAGTCAAAAACAGAATAAAAGACTCGGGCAAAAATAAGGGAAAAATCAAAGAAAGATGTACACCCGTTGAGTTGAAAAGCCGCATTGGACAACTCATGCAAAAAATGGGTATCCCGGTGGATTGAAAACCCGAAAGGGCGATCCATGCAAAATAAGGGAAATAAGCGAACAACTGCATTCTAAATTCGTTTGTATCACTCAACAACATGGAAAGCTTCGAAAGGATAAAGCATCGGTCAGAATTAACCTTCTTCAGAAAGCAAGATAAGAAGAACGTCAAGGTCATACGGGTCATAGCAAAGGGAAGCTTACTAAAGCATCGCAACATTGCCAGCACCTTTAATCTTCTCAATTTGTAACAATCTCCTCATTCCAAGGGATCCAGTTCTTTGACTGTATTTGCCAATTCAGGGCACCCAGATCAATAAAATCTGAATTCTCAGTCACACTCCGTCTTGTACATTTTTGTTTAGTTTGCAAAATGTCCAATATCCATGATATAATACTTGCATAAAAACAGATGTGCCTTTCTAATTACATGCTTGCAGGAAATGTATTTACTTCCAGGAATATCTAACTCCTATGATGGAATCCGGTAAGGGATGCCTTAGGACACTTGTGCATTTCTTTGTCTTAATAGGATTACAGGTATTCAATACGCCACATGGGGCATGCCAAACGTACTTCCTCCCCTAACAATATCTGGAATGTTTTTCCCCAGCGAAGTTGCCAAAGCATCGTTTCCCCAGCACATCTTCTCAAGCAGCATCTGAAATGCTCTTTCCCCAACAGAGTTGTCAAAGCCTCCTCCTCCCTAGCACAGGTCTACTCAACAGGAGCATCTCCAGCATATCTCCCTATAGAGTTCCAGCCTCTGCCCAGGAAAGCAAGCATGAATTTATCGCACAACAAAGTGACAGAAGCTTCCTCATCCCCAGCTGGGCTTTCTTCCTTACCGAATGGATCTATCAGTGATCTATTTCCCAAAGCAAAGCCATACATCTTATCAGATCTACCAATGATCTCCCCAGCTGGGATATCCTCCCAAGCAAATCATCCAGAGATCTCCACAACAGCGGGATCCGAATCCCGAACCGGTTTCTTTTGCATAATCATAGCATTTACATCATTATTCCCCCCCCCCCAGAGCGTAGCATTCCGTCTAATATGGAGCATTACGGCAAAAATCAAACATATTGCATGATCACAAGTCAGGTTCGAACCTGTCACCTGTAAATATCAATAGTACCTCATCAGCAATATACAAAATACATCCCTGGCACATAAAAGCCAAAGCGTCCCCTTTGCACTCTCAAATACTGATACATGCTCCTTGTTGACACTCGTCTATGTCATCATTCCCCAGTAAAGTCGCCAAAACACTTTCTACAAACAGATACTTGTCCACAACATGTTCTTCTCGACACTCGTTTGTGTCATCTCAACTTCCCCAACAGAAAACCAAAGCGTCCCCTTTGCACTCACATGTTCATATATACTCTCCTCGACACTCGTCCGTGTCATCTCATATCATCCCCAGCAAATATATCTATACACTCCTTTGACACCCGTCCATGTCCGCTCCCCACAGATCACCAAATCACTTTTTACATTCATAAGTTCATAACTTATACACTTTCCCTTATGACACCCGTCCGTGTCACACTTTTCCCCAGCAAGTTGAAACACTCATCCGTGTCTTGCTCATACTTCACAATACTTGTTCATACTCATACAGATACTCGTCTGTATCATGGTCTTGAGGATGCTCGTCCGCATCATTAATCTATACACAACATCAAACATTTATACCTTTTATTTCTGGAAAGCGTGAGCACTTGTCCGTGTTTACCATCCCCAAGTAAGTCGCCAGTAAAAGCAATCTTCTTTCTATCTGACATTTGTCCTATGTGTCATACCCAAAATTCGTCCTACCTTTTTATTTTGTTTTTTTGCTTACTGGTAATTATACAAAATTCCAAAAAATAGAGGATGTGTGCTCGTTGCTTTCATCTTCTTGATTTTGTAAACTCAAGTATTGCAAGGATGGTTCAAACATCAAAGTCATCAAAAAGTGGATGTGCAGTGATGGATAGAAGTTAAGCTGAGTTTTGGTCAAGAGATAGGGCATGTTCATGGGATCCATTGTATTGCTCAAAAGATTTGTTTCATCTTTGATCCAAGTAGTACCAATCCAAGAAGAATTCAAGTTGATTCTTATCATTCTATATGGATCCATTTTTTTTCCTCCTAAATTAAGGCATATCAACCTGGTCATGTTTAAGTTACATGCTACATGTCATCTATTCTCATCAATGTGTCATCCATTGTTCCAAACTGTGGATACACGTATTCATTTATTTATTTTTTGAAAATTCATGCATGATGCAAAGTTGCAATAAGAAACCAGGACTTCACAAATAAAAGAATTCTTTAAATCAAAATATGAGGTATATGGTTTGAGTGTTAAGCTTCAAAGAAATTCGTAAAACTTGTGTGATTGGTATTGCTTTGCACGAGGTACAATTTCCAAAGGACAATGAAGCCCATTGGCATTTACAAGAATGGGCAGTAGTGCAGTCGTTTGAGTAAGAAGCTCAAAGGAAAAACAAGGCTCAAAAGTGGATGAGGTGTACATTACTAACATGTCTTAAAGGTTGGAATTGCAGTAAAAATCCAATGTTTACAAGAATGGATAATTCTTATTCAAAGAGTTTTTAAATTACAAATTCCTAAGTCTGTTACAAGCACATTCAAGATGCAACAATAATAGTGGAGTAACAAATTGGCAAAGCATTCAAACAAGTATTTCAAAAGGGTAGCTCATTCAAGGATATTTGGCAATATTTGAGCTTAGAAGCTTGGAAAATTCCATAAGCTGATATCTTGGTCTCATTTGGACTTTAATTGTTTTTGGTTTTAATCGAGAATCAAGAGCAGCCTCTAATATCATCCTTGACCAAAGTTGTTAAACTTCCTGTTCTGACTGGCAGTGACAGGCTCGATCAGTTCCTTACTCAGTTTGAAGCAGCTGTAGATAGTGACTTCCCAAATTACCAAAATCATGATGTTACAAGACAAAAATTGCGGATACAACAACAAGATTCAATCATCCAAAGTTTGCAGGTTAAAATCAAGACCCTTGAAACTGAACTCAGGGAAGCTCTTAGATCCAGCAAAAGTAGCTCAACGTTGGCTTCAGAGCCAGAGTCTGCAGCTCTATTTGATTCCAGACCAACTGGAGATGGCACTAGTAACAACACAGTAGCAAATTCGATGAATGCTCTTTTCTTCACCTTTGACTTCTGCTGCTAAAAATGATGGAACAGTTGCTTTGGTTAAATCTGGCTCCGAAATTGTCAAGACCACCCCTGCCGGTGAATATATTACTGCTGCTCTGAATGACTTTGATCCAGATCAATATGAAGGTCATGCTGCCATTTCTGACGATGCAAACAAGCTTTTGATGCTGGTTTTGGCTGCTGTCATCAAAACTGGTGCCCGGAATTGTAATCAATTAAGGTCTCGTCTGTTGAGTGCTTTCTTGAGAAGGCTAATACGGGGCGCAGTAGAAGTTCCAGCCGAAGGAATAGTCCTGGAAGGTTTCCTGTGCAATATGTTGATGAGCATATCCAGGGATTTAAATTGAATTTAAAACCAGAAAAGAAGTCCAAATTTCCATCTGTTGTGTTGAAGATTCGTGGGATTGATCAGGAAATCTGGAGACAGCAGGTGACTGGTGGGAAGCTTAGAGAAATTACGAAGGAACCCAACAAGTTCTAGTCCTCACCGTGACCATTCTAAACATAGGGGCTTTGAGGATGTAGCAGCTGTGTCCAAAGATGCGCATCATGATCAAGACAAGAGACGCACTTCCGGCCGATATGGTAACAGTTCAAGAGGACCTATAACCTCAAACACATGAAAGCCAGAGTTTATTCAACAAATGTAGCAGAAAATTCACAAGACATATATGCTCATAACTGTCAAATTCTAATTACCTCTGAAGCATAGCAATACGTCCACGATTCATCTTTGGTGCTCATCAGTACACACCAAATGACAGCCAGTTTTCATCCTATCAGTTGTTCAGACAATGATTCAAAAACACCTGATAAATATACCATGCCACTCAATCAAATAGGGGTCATCATGCAAAAAGAGCAAAATAGTTGTGGCAAAACAAGGATAAAACTCACAAGCAGCCAAAGCTAGAATAATTTCAGGACTTGCAGCATAAATATATCAGTCAACTTACAGGAGGCCCCATCTTCAAGTCCTATCTCATTCTATTTCTAGCTCTTCATCAATCTGCAAGCAGACTTTGACATTCTCGGCTTCGGGCCAAATAGGTCACCTTTTATGCAAGTTGAAACCAAGCAGTGTTTATGCAGCCAGTTCAAACCAAGTATTATACCAATCCACCGTTCTTCGTGACGGTTCCTTCACCAAGAAAACTGAGGAAGTATGGCCGAGAAGAGGATCAATTTCCAGCTCCCAAAAGGACGGTTGCATCAACAATACATTGTCTCTCTTCATGTGATTGTCAAAACAAATAGCTCTTTATCATCTTTCATATTGCACACACCTTCCAACATACAAGCAATGTCAAGACCTGCCACAGGAATGGAAACAAGAAGTCATAAGACAGGGTTGAACAAGCAAAAAAGTTACTGAGTTGTCATTGATGAGGAAAAATTAATAACCGCAGTGAAATTGGTACCAGTAAGAGTCAAAATTCATGGGACCACACATTCTAAAAGAATTTATCCAGCTCACAGCTATCACTATCAAAAGGGGGACCACAGAATCCCACAAAACCACAGCAAATCCAATTCCAAATCCCTCTAACGGATTCCTCCAGCTCGCAATTTAACATATGATTCCTCAAATACCCTTCTCAAAATATTATAAAATCACTTCATTTCATTAGCAAGGAGGAGGAGAAAAAATCGGTGCAAAAACAATCTTGAAAACCCTAGATACTCAAAACAAGATCGCACAAAAATCAAACCGCTACATAAATACTCACCAGCAGAAAACATTCAAAATCGAAACGGACAGAGAGAGAGAACGTCGTTTGAGATTGACGGCGAGATTGAACACACCACCATAAAACTCAAACGTAAAACACCAAAACCGTCCGGGAACTCAGACCCGAAACCGCTCCAAAACTCGTCCAAATCGCAAAGCCAAGACACTCACAAACCTTCCGAATCCGAGGTCTGAGCCTGATTGAATGAGAAAATTGAAATCGAGAGTAATAAATCCAAAACACAGTGAAGCAGAGAGAGACGAGGGGGAGATTTGTGAGCACCGTCGTTGATTGAGAGAGGCTGTGTGTTTTCGCGAACGGAGGTCCGCCACTGTTGACTCAAAGGGTGGGTTTTGTTTGCCTTTGTGTTTATTTCTGTTTTCGTGTTTTAAAAGTAGGGGAAGAAGACTTGCTGATAACATCTTTAATCCACATAGTTTTTTTGTTTGTTATATTATTTTTTCATTTTATTCATAAGTTGTTGATCGTTTAGTAGGGGCTTGTTAGCCATTGGCATGTGTTTTGCTTAATACACACTACATCACAGATGGTACCCTCTTTCTGTTTATGTTTTTATTTATTATTTTTCTTTGGAAAATTTTGATATATATTTTCTTGATCCATACTTTTCATCACTAATGTTGTTTCTATCTCGATTTATGTTTTATTTTGGGGGCCAATGAAATAATTATGACCTTTTGATATTCGATTCTAAATCGGCATTATCAAGGTTGTTATGAGGCCATTTTCAATTATTCATTATTACTTAATCGATTATTCGATTTATTCGGTTAATGATAAAATGAGATATTCGATTGTTTAATCGATGTTATCCATTAAATTGAGACCGATTCATTATTTTTATCCGTTATTTTATATTTATTATTTTGGGACCTATGATAAAAATACGGTTTATCGATATTCCATTTAGTGATGTTATCTAAACCGATTTGAGGCCATTTTTTCTTTTTTCTATTTATTTATCGATTTATCGATTTATTTCGCATTTTTATTTGGTCTATGATATTATTATCCGATTTGTGACATTCGATTTACCGACGTTGTCCAAATTGATATGAGACCCTCTTTCCATTATTTTATGGTTTTCTAATTAATTTTAGATCCATTATTATTTATCGACTTTATTGTTTATTCGGCCAATGATAAGTGGTGATATTCGATTTCTAATAAATCGACGTTATCCCCTAATTTGAGGCCTCACGTTTATTTCCCTTTTATTTCCCATTATCTCAATTTATTTTATTTGGCCGATGAATAAATATTTAAATATTCGATTTCAAATAAATCGACGTTATTTAAATTAAATATGAGGCCAAACTATTATTTTATTATTATTTCGACTTTATTTTATTTTTATGGTCGATGATATAACAAACGATCTAAACGTTCGATTTCGACAAATCGTTATCATTTAGATTAATATGAGACAAATTTTATTCTTTTTTATCGCATTTTTTCTATTTAAATAATTATTTGATTGTAAAGTATCGCTCAACTTCTCATAGAATGATTCTAACTTTGAATCGATTCTAAGACAGTTAAAGAGCTAAATTTTGACGCTTTTCGGTTTAATTCGAGCTCCAACGGCTCCATCTTAGCTTAGTATTAGGAATCGTTCTCGCATAACCGTTAACCTTTAACCTCCATTTTGCACTCACCCTTCGCGATCGCTTTATGCCTCGCAATCGACCTACCAAGATGTCTCTTTAAATCCAAACCCTTGATCCAACGTCAAGTGGTCTTAGGTATTAAAACACTTTAAAATATGAGAGAAATTGTACAACACGAGCCTTAAGTGGTAGAAAGGAGGATTTCGAGCTTTCGTTATTCGCTCCGATTATTCCGTCGCAAGACACTCGGCTTGTTGGTTCAGAATAAACTATCCATAGTCTTTAGTGCAATTCGACTCCTAAAGAAAGCATGATAAAATTTAATTCCCTTTCCTCTTTTAGCAAGTAATTCATTAGGCATAGACATACTTTCGCGCGTGACAACTTAGAAGGTTCCCATCGAGTACGATGGATGTAGGGGGTGTTAATACCTTCCCCCTGCATAACCGACTTCTGAACCCCGACAATGGTTACGATGACCTTGTCTTTATCCTTTCTTCCCGGGTTTTATCTATATTTTCCCTTTCCCTCTTTGGGAATAAATCAAAATTAGGTGGCGACTCTCAAGTCAGCCCAGCCGCGACCGCATTCGCGAGGATCGTATTTTTCGAGGTACGACAGCTGGCGACTCTGCTGGGGACTGGTTCACCCCTATGCAAGTCAAGCCTAATCTAGGTTGCTTCACACTTGTTTGTATGTTTGCCTTTATGACTTACTTGTGTATGTTTTACCGCCTTCTTTATCGCTTTCCATATTATACCTCGTGGTTCTTGGTTCGATATTTCTGAAACTTGAGTGAAAGGCTCTATACCCGGGCTTTCGAGTGAAAACATAAGATAGCGAGGTTATGTAGTATGGGCTCCCGAGAGAACCACTCTCGTGGGTTGTCGATACGAAAATCTCACTTGGAGTAGATTCTATTGAGAATACTGACAACCGTCAAGATTTTGACGTGTGTGCTCAGTTATTTTCATTAGGGTCGTCGACTCTGAGGACCTTTAGAACCTTTTGCTTAAAACATTGGTTGATGGTCGCGTAGTATGGGGAACCGGAGTTCACCTTCGTGTGGCTCTATATGAAGACCTCACTCTGAATAGACTTTCTCAATGGAGTTGATTGACTGTCAAGAATATATAAAATTGGCACGTGCATCAAACAATTGAGGAAGGTCCATAACTCTGAGACTTTGTTTTAAACCTCGTGTCGATGATCGCTTAGTATAGGGCACCGAGAGCCTTCCCTCTCGCGTGGCTCGATACGAAGATCTCACCCAAAAGAGATTCACATGGTGGAGTCAATCAACCGTCATGCTTCTGGCGTGTGTGATGAACAACCATAGGGATTGTTAACTTTGGGACCCCTAAAACTTTAGAGTCTACCCAGTGAGTTCTTGATCCGAGTATCCTCCATCCGTACCTTTGTACTTATGATACCTTGACTTTATGTTCAACATGTTTTCACATTTTATTTGCATATCATTGCATTCACATTTGCATTCATTTTGCATTCATAGTCGCTCATGTTCATTCGTTCTCGTCTTCAGAGTTGTTGAGTACCCGTCAAGCTGATTCCTCCACGCAGATACAGAACTAGGGCCCACGAAAGAAGAAGGATGGCTGAGCAAGAAGAACACAACAAATGAGTCAGGGAAGACATTGATGACCTGAAGAGCAGTGTGAGCAAGATTATGGATATGCTCCAAATCTTGGCTACTAAGGACACTCCAGCTCAGAAGACTGTCACCTCTGAAGACAGTAGTTTTGTCATTAACGCAGAGTCTTCAAGACCCGCTAGCACATGGCCAGAATTTGGATTGCCACCGGGTTATATTCCGCCATTTGTGACTACTCAGATGACTGGTACATCCACTTTTTTCGAACCTGGAGTGTTCGCTGACTCTCAACCTAATGTGCATACTGTTGCCCAAACTGCTTATGTGAATTCTCCCTTCGTGCCTAATCCACCATCTTCAGTACAAGGAGAGGCTGGAAATTTTGAGGATGTTAGGGAACAATGTATGACTTTGGAAAAAAGGATAAGAGCTGTCAAAGGATTTGATGTCTTCAACGCTGCTGCATCAGACATGTGCTTGGTTTCGAATTTGGTTATGCCAGACAAGTTCAAAATGCCAATATTTGAAAAATACAAGGGAGACACTTGCCCAAAGAGCCACATGATCATGTACTGCCGCAAAATGGCCGCTCATGCTGACAAAGACAAACTGCTCATCCATTGCTTCCAAGATAGTTTGAGTGGAGCATCTTTGAAATGGTATATGGGACTCGAGAAAAGTCGTATCCAATGCTGGCAGGATTTGCTTGATGCATTCCTAAAACAATACAAATACAATCTGGACATGGCACCTGACCGCCGTCAGCTTCAAAACATGTCTCAGAAAGAAAAGGAATCATTCAAGGAGTATGCTCAGCGCTGGAGAGAGCTAGCTGCTCAGGTTGAGCCTCCCTTGGCAGAGAAAGAGCTGACTGGTCTGTTCATGGACACTCTTCAACCTCTTTACTGGGAAAGGATGATTGGCAGTGTATCATCTAGTTTTGCTGACCTAGTCACTATTGGAGAAAGGCTAGAGGAAGGAATCAGAAAAGGCAAGTTTGGAAGTGCTGAAGCTTCTAATGCTGCGAAAAAGTCCTCTGGGAACTTTCAGAAGAAGAAAGAGGGTGATACTCATGCTGTCAATACTGAAAGAAGACCCTACTACAGACAACAACAATATGGTGAAACCCAAGTAGCCTCAATTGCTCCTATGGTTAATGCTCCACCAGCTCGAGCTCCTCAACAAAGGAATGTGGGTCAGAATCAGACTCGCACTCCCCGGCCCAGGGTTCCTATTGATCCTATTCCCATGAAATATGCTGAGGTTTTCCCTGAACTGCACAAGAAAGTTCTTGTTACTACTAGACCTCTCAATCCTCCAAATCCTCTTCCACCTGGATTTAGGACCGATCTTCATTGCCCATTCCATGAAGGAGCTGCAGGTCATGATATTGAGAACTGTTATGCTTTCCAAGCTCGAGTTCAAGACTTGGTCAGGGGAGACTTGCTCACCTTTACACCGAGAAAGGTTCCCAGGGTTGAAATAGATCCCATGCCAAAGCAAAGTGGTTGAAGATTTGGTCGAAGAATCACAAGTCATTACCTAAATCCAGTGGGTCAGACGGGAAAGCTCATCCTTGCTACTGATTATACACTAGGCCTTGTTTCTTCTCAGTTTTAATTTCCATGTTTGTATTATGTGTACTTGTTTAAAGACTTTGTTTATTCTCTGATGTTAGTATTAATGAAATGAGCATCGCATGTTTTTGAATCAATTCATTCACCTTCATATTTGTGCATATTCATGCTTTCCATTTTCAAATATTCCAAAAAAATATATATGCCATTGTTTCTCTTATTCATCTATTGTATGAGCAATGATTGGAGGGAGGATGACGAAAAATACCCAAATTGTTGAATGATATGCTTTCGAAATAAAACCTTGCTGATGATATACAGGCATTGTTTCAACTCCCAAACACTGGAGAAATAAGGAAGTTAATCCCTTGTCAACCCCCTTTGAGCCTAGAAGTTGGAGTTTCTTTCTACACGAAAAAACCCATAATTTTAACCCGGGGCAGGGTAGTTCTCAATTAATTCAAATATGCATTCAATTTCATGAATATTATTCATTGCACCTTTCAATAAGGATTTCAAGTCCAAGACTTCCTTGGCACAATTGTCGAGGAAATTGATGGCAGTCATTGTCCAAATCAAAAATGAAAAAGCCGCTAAGTCAACACCTAAAAGGCGACTTAGGCAAAAATAAAAGCATCCCGGTGGACTGAAAACTTCAAGGATACGGTCCAGGAAAAAGTTAGGGATAATAAGAATCAAATCAAAAGAGGTCACCAAAATTCCTCAACCAACCAAAGAAGAGTTGATCCAAAATCCTCATCAAATAAACCAACAAATGTTGTGAATAAGCAATGACTGCTATCCAGTGATCCCTTGGCTCTTAAGCCAGCATTGTCAATACAAATCCAAATAACCTGAATGTATAGGTTGAATTAATTGAGCGTAGGACTAGAGATCATCACGGAGAATGGGTTGGGTAAAATTAAATTTTGAGCCTGATATCCTTTGTTTCATAAACCGTGAACCAAGCCACGTTACAACCCTTTAAAGACCTAATTGAAGTTAGGTTTGTTTTGAAAGCATATCGCAGCAAGGTTGCGTAAGCTGACTCCCCATGAGATTTGCCAATCATTTGCTTTGGTATTATACCTTTTTCATATTTTTTCAATTGGCACTTTGCACTTTGCATGACTTAATAAACAGTGCATTCTTTGCCAGTATTTCATTTTCTTTACACCAATATCTTTCCAATAATGATTTTGATTTCAAAATTTGTGCTTGAGCATTGCATTAAAATGAACATTTTTTGAATGAATATTTTATTCGCAAGTAAGCACTCATCATCAAGGAATTCTAAACTATTGAGAAACTTGACCGGTGATCTTATCAGGGGCACCTTGCAGTCCAAGATTTTGTTACTCATAAGAATTTCTCTTCCAAGACTCATGTTGGGGCAAGCATTTCAAGCAACCAGTCAAGCAGTCACTTCAGAATCATTCAGCATGGGGCAGTCTACATCGAGCGACCCCCAAGCAAAGCTTATCACTCCTTCCTAAAAGATCAGCATCTTGATACTTCATACAAGAATGGTTGAAGTTATGTTCAAGACATCTTTCAAAGGTTGTAGTTGGCAAAAGTTCACTGTGTTGTGGAATCAGTTTCTTCAGCCGCATTGTTCCAAAAGAGTCGTATCCTGTGGTCTCAGCATTTGCATTGCAATCATTGCACCATTTGCATCATACAAATTCATATCAAGCATAGCACGAAGTTTACTTCATGTTCATATGCATTTCCTGAGGTCTTTTCGTCTTACCTTGTGGTCAAAGTCCAATTTTGTTTGGCACCCTTAAAGTCCAATTTCCATTGGCAACCACCAAAAGTCAAAGTCCAACCCACTTGGCACCTGTCAAGGCAGTCATGTCTGTCACTCTGTCTTCCATCCAATGTTATTCTTGGATCAAAATTTCTCTCTCCGGTTGTTCCCATTGAGAAATTCATTTTTCTTCAGATTTCTCTCTCCGGTTGTTCCCATTGAGAAATTCTTATTTCTTTTAACTTTCTCACTCTGGTTGTTCCTATTGAGAAATTCTTATTTCTTTTAACTTTCTCACTCTGGTTAATCCCATTGAGAAGTTCTTATTTCCTTTAATTTTCTCACTCCGGTTGTTCCCATTGAGAAATTCCTATATTTCTTTTAGTTTCTCTCTCCGGTTGTTCCCATTGAGAAATCCTTATTTCCTTCTATTTTCTCTCTCCGGTTGTTCCCATTGAGAAGTTCTTATTTCCTTTAATTTTCTCGCTCCGGTTGTTCCCATTGAGAAATTCATTTTTCTTCAGATTTCTCTCTCCGGTTGTTCCCATTGAGAAATTCTTATTTCTTTTAACTTTCTCACTCTGGTTGTTCCCATTGAGAAATTCTTATTTCCTTCTATTTTCTCTCTCCGGTTGTTCCCATTGAGAAGTTCTTATTTCCTTCTATTTTCTCTCTCTGGTTGTTCCCATTGAGAAATTCTTATTTCCTTCAACTGTCTCAATCCGGTTTTTCCCATTGAGAAGCTATTTGTTTCCTTCGAAGTTCTCACTCCGGTTAATCCCTTTGAGAAATTTCAAAGTGCGTTCTTTTAACAACCGTATTAAGGGTTTTATCCCAATCTCTCTCTCCGGTTCATCCCATTGAGAAATTCGGAGAGAATCTCTTTTTCAAGTTGAAAAGTTTGATGTCTCCCTTGGTGTACCTTCATAATTTGGTCTCATTCCACATCTAGTACTCTTCTAGATGTTTCGGGCGTTGATTTCCAAAATTGGTGTTTGTGCATCAATAGATTTTTCTGGATGTCTTTATTACTTTTCTCAGGGTTTATTTATCTCACTTCAAGTATTTCTGACTATTCTCTGTAACCCAGACAAAGTTTCAGAAATATCTTGTGTCCTAGCCAGTTTCTTATCTTTTCATTTTCATTGTTTTATTCTCACTTCATTCGCTGACTTTATGTCATCATGTTTCATATCGCATTCAAATTGCATTAATCCCTAGCTATTGCACCCATACATGCATATCATGTTTCAACATCGCATTGCATTTTTTGCATCGGACAAATTTTGGGTCATTTCTTATATCTAATTGACTTTTACCTTGAAATCGAACATTTCACAGTAGTTCATTTATCAGGTTCAAGACAATTAGATAGGGGCATCTGTCATACCCAAAATTTGTCCTACCTTTTTATTCTGTTTTTTTTCTTACTGGTAATTATTCAAAATTCCAAAAAATAGAGGATGTGTGCTCGTTGCTTTCATCTTCTTGATTTTGTAAACTCAAGTATTGCAAGGATGGTTCAAACATCAAAGTCATCAAAAAGTGGATGTGCAGTGATGGATAGAAGTTAAGCTGAGTTTTGGTCAAGAGAGAGGGCATGTTCATGGGATCCATTGTATTGCTCAAAAGATTTGTTTCATCTTTGATCCAAGTAGTACCAATCCAAGAAGAATTCAAGTTGATTCTTATCATTCTATATGGATCCATTTTTTTCCCTCCTAAATTAAGGCATATCAACCTGGTCATGTTTAAGTTACATGCTACATGTCATCTATTCTCATCAATGTGTCATCCATTGTTCCAAACTGTGGATACACGTATTCATTTATTTATTTTTTGAAAATTCATGCATGATGCAAAGTTGCAATAAGAAACCAGGACTTCACAAATAAAAGAATTCTTTAAATCAAAATATGAGGTATATGGTTTGAGTGTTAAGCTTCAAAGAAATTCGTAAAACTTGTGTGATTGGTATTGCTTTGCACGAGGTACAATTTCCAAAGGACAATGAAGCCCATTGGCATTTACAAGAATGGGCAGTAGTGCAGTCGTTTGAGTAAGAAGCTCAAAGGAAAAACAAGGCTCAAAAGTGGATGAGGTGTACATTACTAACATGTCTTAAAGGTTGGAATTGCAGTAAAAATCCAATGTTTACAAGAATGGATAATTCTTATTCAAAGAGTTTTTAAATTACAAATTCCTAAGTCTGTTACAAGCACATTCAAGATGCAACAATAATAGTGGAGTAACAAATCGGCAAATCATTCAAACAAGTATTTCAAAAGGGTAGCTCATTCAAGGATATTTGGCAATATTTTAGCTTAGAAGCTTGGAAAATTCCATAAGCTGATATCTTGGTCTCATTTGGACTTTAATTTTTTTTTGGTTTTAATCGAGAATCAAGAGCAGCCTCTAATATCATCCTTGACCAAAGTTGTTAAACTTCCTGTTCTGACTGGCAGTGACAGGCTCGATCAGTTCCTTACTCAGTTTGAAGCAGCTGTAGATAGTGACTTCCCAAATTACCAAAATCATGATGTTACAAGACAAAAATTGTGGATACAACAACAAGATTCAATCATCCAAAGTTTGCAGGTTAAAATCAAGACTCTTGAAACTTAACTCAGGGAAGCTCTTAGATCCAGCAAAAGTAGCTCAACGTTGGCTTCAGAGCCAGAGTCTGCAGCTCTATTTGATTCCAGACCAACTGGAGATGGCACTAGTAACAACACAGTAGCAAATTCGATGAATGCTCTTTTCTTCACCTTTGACTTCTGCTGCTAAAAATGATGGAACAGTTGCTTTGGTTAAATCTGGCTCCGAAATTGTCAAGACCACCCCTGCCGGTGAATATATTACTGCTGCTCTGAATGACTTTGATCCAGATCAATATGAAGGTCATGCTGCCATTTCCGACGATGCAAACAAGCTTTTGATGCTGGTTTTGGCTGCTGTCATCAAAACTGGTGCCCGGAATTGTAATCAATTAAGGTCTCGTCTGTCGAGTGCTTTCTTGAGAAGGCTAATACGGGGCGCAGTAGAAGTTCCAGCCGAAGGAATAGTCCTGGAAGGTTTCCTGTGCAATATGTTGATGAGCATATCCAGGGATTTAAATTGAATTTAAAACCAGAAAAGAAGTCCAAATTTCCATTTGTTGTGTTGAAGATTCGTGGGATTGATCAGGAAATCTGGAGACAGCAGGTGACTGGTGGGAAGCTTAGAGAAATTACGAAGGAACCCAACAAGTTCTAGTCCTCACCGTGACCATTCTAAACATAGGGGCTTTGAGGATGTAGCAGCTGTGTCCAAAGATGCGCATCATGATCAAGACAAGAGACGCACTTCCGGCCGATATGGTAACAGTTCAAGAGGACCTATAACCTCAAACACATGAAAGCCAGAGTTTATTCAACAAATGTAGCAGAAAATTCACAAGACATATATGCTCATAACTGTCAAATTCTAATTACCTCTGAAGCATAGCAATACGTCCACGATTCATCTTTGGTGCTCATCAGTACACACCAAATGACGGCCAGTTTTCATCCTATCAGTTGTTCAGACAATGATTCAAAAACACCTGATAAATATACCATGCCACTCAATCAAATAGGGGTCATCATGCAAAAAGAGCAAAATAGTTGTGGCAAAACAAGGATAAAACTCACAAGCAGCCAAAACTAGAATAATTTCAGGACTTGCAGCATAAATATATCAGTCAACTTACAGGAGGCCCCATCTTCAAGTCCTATCTCATTCTATTTCCAGCTCTTCATCAATCTGCAAGCAGACTTTGACATTCTCGGCTTCGGGCCAAATAGGTCACCTTTTATGCAAGTTGAAACCAAGCAGTGTTTATGAATCCAGTTCAAACCAAGTACTATACCAAGCCACCGTTCTTCGTGACGGTTCCTTCACCAAGAAAACTGAGGAAGTATGGCCGAGAAGAGGATCAATTTCCAGCTCCCAAAAGGACGGTTGCATCAACAATACATTGTCTCTCTTCATGTGATTGTCAAAACAAATAGCTCTTTATCATCTTTCATATTGCACACACCTTCCAGCATACAAGCAATGTCAAGACCTGCCACAGGAATGGAAACAAGAAGTCATAAGACAGGGTTGAACAAACAAAAAAGTTACTGAGTTGTCATTGATGAGGAAAAATTAATAACCGCAGTGAAATTGGTACCAGTAAGAGTCAAAATTCATGGGACCACACATTCTAAAAGAATTTATCCAGCTCACAGCTATCACTATCAAAAGGGGGACCACACTATCCCACAAAACCACAACAAATCCAATTCCAAATCCCTCTAACGGATTCCTCCAGCTCGCAATTTAACATATGATTCCTCAAATACCCTTCTCAAAATCCTATAAAATCACTTCATTTCATTAGCAAGGAGGAGAAGAAAAAATCGGTGCAAAAACAATCTTGAAAACCCTAGATACTCAAAACAAGATCGCACAAAAATCAAACCGCTACATAAATACTCACCAGCAGAAAACTTTCAAAATCGAAACGGAGAGAGAGAGAGAGCGTCGTTTGAGATTGACGGCGAGATTGAACACACCACCATAAAACTCAAACGTAAAACACCAAAACCGTCCGGGAAATCAGACCCGAAACCGCTCCAAAACTCGTCCAAATCGCAAAGCCAAGACACTCACAAACCTTCTGAATCCGAGGTCTGAGCCTGATTGAATGAGAAAATCGAAATCGAGAGTAATAAATCCAAAACACAGTGAAGCAGAGAGAGACAAGGGGTAGATTTGTGAGCACCGTCGTTGATTGAGAGAGGCTGTGTGTTTTCGCGAACGGAGGTCCGCCGCTGTTGACTCAAAGGGTGGGTTTTGTTTGCCTTTGTGTTTATTTCTGTTTTCGTGTTTTAAAAGTAGGGGAAGAAGACTTGCTGATAACATCTTTAATCCACATAGTTTTTTTGTTTGTTTTATTATTTTTTCATTTTATTCATAAGCTGTTGATCGTTTAGTAGGGGCTTGTTAGCCCTTGGCATGTGTTTTGCTCAATACACACTACATCACAGATGGTACCCTCTTTCTGTTTATGTTTTTATTTATTATTTTTCTTTGGAAAATTTTGATATATATTTTCTTGATCCATACTTTTCATCACTAATGTTGTTTCTATCTCGATTTATGTTTTATTTTGGGGGCCAATGAAATAATTATGACCTTTTGATATTCGATTCTAAATCGGCATTATCAAGGTTGTTATGAGGCCATTTTCAATTATTCATTATTACTTAATCGATTATTCGATTTATTCGGTTAATGATAAAATGAGATATTCGATTGTTTAATCGACGTTATCCATTAAATTGAGACCGATTCATTATTTTTATCCGTTATTTTATATTTATTATTTTTGGGCCTATGATAAAAATACGGTTTATCGATATTCCATTTAGTGATGTTATCTAAACCGATTTGAGGCCATTTTTTCTATTTTCTATTTATTTATCGATTTATCGATTTATTTCGCATTTTTATTTGGTTTATGATATTATTATCCGATTTGTGACATTCGATTTACCGACGTTGTCCAAATTGATATGAGACCCTCTTTCCATTATTTTATGGTTTTCTAATTAATTTTAGATCCATTATTATTTATCGACTTTATTGTTTATTCGGCCAATGATAAGTGGTGATATTCGATTTCTAATAAATCGATGTTATCCCCTAATTTGAGGCCTCACGTTTATTTCCCTTTTATTTCCCATTATCTCAATTTATTTTATTTGGCCGATGAATAAATATTTAAATATTCGATTTCAAATAAATCGACGTTATTTAAATTAAATATGAGGCCAAACTATTATTTTATTATTATTTCGACTTTATTTTATTTTTATGGTCGATGATATAACAAACGATCTAAACGTTCGATTTCGACAAATCGTTATCATTTAGATTAATATGAGACAAATTCTATTCTTTTTTATCGCATTTTTTCTATTTAAATAATTATTTGATTGTAAAGTATCGCTCAACTTCTCATAGAATGATTCTAACTTTGAATCGATTCTAAGACAGTTAAAGAGCTAAATTTTGACGCTTTTCGGTTTAATTCGAGCTCCAACGGCTCCATCTTAGCTTAGTATTAGGAATCGTTCTCGCATAACCGTTAACCTTTAACCTCCATTTTGCACTCACCCTTCGCGATCGCTTTATGCCTCGCAATCGACCTACCAAGATGTCTCTTTAAATCCAAACCCTTGATCCAACGTCAAGTGGTCTTAGGTATTAAAACACTTTAAAATATGAGAGAAATTGTACAACACGAGCCTTAAGTGGTAGAAAGGAGGATTTCGAGCTTTCGTTATTCGCTCCGATTATTTCGTCGCAAGACACTCGGCTTGTTGGTTCGGAATAAACTATCCATAGTCTTTAGTGCAATTCGATTCCTAAAGAAAGCATGATAAAATTTAATTCCCTTTCCTCTTTTAGCAAGTAATTCATTAGTCATAGACATACTTTCGCGCGTGACAACTTAGAAGGTTCCCATCGAGTACGATGGATGTAGGGGGTGCTAATACCTTCCCCCTGCATAACCGACTTCCGAACCCCGACAATGGTTACGATGACCTTGTCTTTATCCTTTCTTCCCGGGTTTTATCTATATTTTCCCTTTCCCTCTTTGGGAATAAATCAAAATTAGGTAACGACTCTCAAGTCAGCCCAGCCGCGACCGCATTTGCGAGGATCGTATTTTTCGAGGTACGACACTATGTCATGATACTTTCGGCAGCCGTACCCTGCCAGGTGATCATCCTTCACCTTTGGATGACTGTCCCTCATCCTTTTTCCCCAGCGGAGTCTCCATAATCGTAACCTCTTTCTTTCTGACATTCGTCCTATGTCGTAATATTTAGCAGCCGTCCCCTGCTAGGTGATCATCCTTCACCTTTTTGATGATCGTCCTTCATCATTTTATTCGATGGTCGTCCCCATCATTGATCTTGTTATCTGACATTCGTCCTATGTCATGAAAAACCACGAGAGAAGTCGTACCCTGCTAGGTGGTCGTCCTTCACCTCTTGATGATCGTCCTTCATCATACTTATCCGATGGCCGTACCCATCGTCGACCTTTTTCTATCCGACATTCGTCCTATGTCGTAATAAAGAGCAGCCATCCCCTGCTAGGTGATTGTCCTTCACCTTTGATGACCGTTTGTAACACGGTGGGAGAACTGACTTTAAGTTATGTTGCGGATAGCAAGAGTCGCCACCGACTTTTATTTTATCCAAAAGGAAAGGGTATAAAAGAACAGGAAAGACCTTAAGAGATATTTTTGGGTCCGGGGGGTAGGTTATGTAAAGGGAAGGTGTTAGCACCCTTTACATCCATGGTTATCCATGGGCTCTTAGTTACTTAGCTCACTTTTGAATTGTTTTTGAAAGTGTAGTGTGTGAATAGAAAAATTTTCAGAATAGTTGATAATAATCCATGTACGGATGTGTAAAAACTTGTTTTTGAAAATTCGTTTGAAATTGTGAAGAGTTTGAAAAGTTTTTGAAGTGAGCAAGTACATAAGAGGAACCTACCCTAAAATTTTAAGTCTTTCTTGTTCTTTATCCTTTAATTGGTAAGACTATCCCTACTATTAAGGAGTAGGTAGTCATTACCTTGGATGTAAGGGACATATGAGGGACATCTGTTTTTATGAAGGCAACTGTGGGGTGTATTAAGCATATAGGAGGGACTATCATCATTATTCGAAAAGGGACTCGATCTTTAAAGGCAACCATTAGGGACTTGATGATTTTTTCTTTTAAGGGACTTGCTTTATACACCCCACTTGACCTTATGAGTTAGGAAACTTGAGGGATAGCCTTAGAAATGTGTGATGGCGATTAAAAATCGACTTACGTGTGTGAGTGTTCAATTTAATATTTATCTTTAAATTTAAATGATCTAAATTAATTTTAAATAACATACATGTTTACACTCCCTATTTTTACTAACCATGACATAAAAAAATAAATAATTTAAATATTACAAAATATTACATCCAGGAGCAATTACAATAATAATAATAAAGCAAATTAAATAAATAGCAAAATAAATAGATAAATAAAATAAATAAGCAATTATAATTGGGTTAGTGAAACAATAATAATAATAATAAATCACAATGGGGTTAGTAATAATGATAATAATAAATCACAATATATCTAAATGGGGTTAGTAATAACAAAATAGATATGAAAATAAATAGCATTAATGATAAAATAAATAAGAATATTAGCATAATAATTACAAGATCAAATTTTTATGGACAATTATTATTTAAGATTATGAAGAAGATATAAACAATTAATTATCATAAAGTTTTAAATGCTATAAAAATTAAGTTAATTATAAACATATTATGAAAATAAATTATATTAAATTAACAAGTTTTAATTATTAAAAAATATTTACATGCATAATTAGATTATAAACAATTATAGAATATTTACATATTAAAAAATAAATTAAACATTTTAATTTTTAGATTTTATGTACAAATTATTAAATTATTTTTAAACACATTATAATTAGATTATCATAGGTTTAATTACAAATTATTTATATATAATTTAGATTATAAACAAAGTATAAAAAAAAAATATTTACATATCATATAGAACAAATTTGATTATAATTATATTTACTGAAATTAATTGTATTAAATAAACATGATCATGATAATTATATTTACAAGATTTTATATTAAATATTATATATACAACAAGATTAGAAATTTAAATCATAAAATAAAATTAATTTTTATTATCTAGAAAATAAATTAGGTTTTACAAAATCAGGGTTTTAGGGTTTATTAGAAAAATACTTTAAAAGTTTATAATAATATACAAAATTATATATACATATATTATGATTCAATTACATAAAAGAAATAATTTTTGAAGAAAATATGATTTTTTTGAATATTATAACCATTGAGTGACATTTTATTGAATTATTTTATTATATATAATTATTAATAAAACCTAAATTAATTGAACAAAATAAAATAAAAGAAAACAAACCTGGCTGGGATTTGAACCCAGGAGGCTTTGTTCACCAGCAACCACACTCACCACTTGGCCATCACACGCGCATGCAGCAAATAAGGGAGTAGAATTGCTTTTGTTCCTTGTCATGAAAAATCCAGAAAATAAAAGAAAGCAAAAAGGCCTGGGTGATGATTGAACCCAGGACCTTTGAACACTCAAACGCGCGCATAACCATCCGGCTGGGAGAGCCCATCTGATATTTGAATGACAATTGAACATAATATATTATACTTCATAGTTAACCTGAAAAAATAGAAAAAATAATGGTACAAGGCAGGATTCGAACACAAGTTTCGTAACCAAACACAAACGCCTCTTTCCACTGGGACACATGCTTCTGTGTGACAAATAACCAAGATGAATACATAATATTTTAAATCAACATTTTAAATATAACATTCGCGCCAGAACGCCTTCATCTTCAACCTTAAATTCGTAGGGTTTCCTGCGAATTTTTCTGGGAAAACTCCTACGGATTTTCATGCCATTCAAACCTGCGAATCACATACAGCGTCATACAAGTGAAATTTCTTCAAATTGAACCTGCAAACATGATCTACACAACAATTACAGTCCAAATATGAGTCCATTATCAATTTATATTAAGTATTCTACGAATCCCTAATTTCGAAGCTTTAACCCTAATCATGGCGGATTGCTATTTAGGTCACGAAACTCCAATCTCTTTGTCCAGAAACCTTCACAAGCTTAATACAAACATCATAAACCAAACAAAATTCGTTGAAATACATTAAATTAGTGAAACCGAAAAAAAATATATTCAAGAACAAATAGAACTCGGATTATGCATTATGGAGTGATTTTGATGCGTATGAGTGATGGTTTTGCTTCAAGGAGGTCCAAGGAACATTGCTATGTTCTTATTTTACCTTAAAACACCTTGTATGAATGGATCCGAATATGAGTTTTGGAAGAGATTTTTGATTTTATGAACTTACTCTTAGTGCAGAAAAAATCCTCCCTCTTCAATAGAGTTAAGTTTAGTACTTATAGGAGAGTAAATTAGATCAATAAAATTGAATGGTTGTATGAAGAATTTGATTCAAAAAGATTCACAATGATCATGCTTTAAAATCCAAATATTCATGTATGAATGCTTGCTATCTTTGGCCAAATCTCATGATTTCTTTCCTCTTCAATTCAAATCAACATTTAAGATCTTCTAGAAACTCAATCTCCATCAAATATTACATTTTCATATTTTATTTTTATTTAAAATGATTTTTAATGAATTAAATCAAAATAAATAAAAATAAAATAATAAAAATTCAGATTTTTAATGGTTTGGGTCGTGCATGAAGTTGGTGTATGGGTTGGGTCATCATTTGGCAGGCCCATTTGGAAGAAATTGGTTTTAGACCTCCTTTTTCATCATAAACCAACTCAAAATTTCCCAACTTTGCAAGGGCACATATCCTTCAATTTTAATGCTATGAGGGTGTTCTTGGACTTTTTGGAAATCTTGAAGAGTCCTCTAAACAACCCCACTGGTTTCAGGTCCATACCATTTACCAATCTCAAGTTATGCCCTTTTGAAGTTGTTGACTTTTTGTTGACTTTCAAAAGAACCTATAATGTCTTAGCTCATACCTTCCAAATGAAGCATTTCTGGGCTTGGCTTGTGAGACACAAAGTTGTAGAGAATTCAATTTCCTTCAAAATGAGCTTTTAGTGGAGACTTGGTGATGAAGCATGTGAAAGTTATGGCTGGTCAAAGTTCAGTTGACTTTTACTGAGGAAACCCTAATTTAGAAACTCCTGATTATTGATGATCTGGAATCTCCTTGATGAATCATGATCAACCCTTGATCAAATGATGAATTTTACTTCATATACTTGATGTTGGCAAAAAATCATGAAGTTTGACCTTGGTTTGACCACAGTTGACCTCAGTTTGACTTTTTAACTGTATTGACTGATTTTGACTTATCTGATCATCTGACTGAGCAAACTTTTGAGAAAAGTCTTGAAACTTGTCATGGGGGTTCTTACACACATATAAGATGTTATGAAGCTCACTTGAAGTCTTGGAAGTTCATTTAGCCTGATTAAAGTCAAAACCCTAGTTTTGGATGCACTGCCTAGGAGGTGCATTGTCTGAGGGAATTGTCAACTCCTTTGACCAATTGTGAACTTTGTGAACCTTGTGAATCTTCATAAAGTGTCTTGTGATACTCATGGGAGGTATTGTGAAGCTTTTGAACCTTGTTAACCTCATGAAGTGGCTTTGTAGACCTCATGAACCTCAGGAAAGCTTTATATTCATTGTGAATCTTGTGAACCTTGTGAACCTTCAAGAAGTGACTTGTAAACTTCATGAACTTCATGGAAGGTCTTGTAAATGTTGAGAAGCTTGTGAACCTTGTGAACCTTCATAAAGTAACTTGTAGACTTCATGAACTTCATGAAAGGTTATGTAAGTGTTGAGAAACTTGTGAACCTTGTGAACCTTCTTAGAACACAAAGTCTTGTATTGTGAGGGCAAATTTTGGGGTGCAACAGCTGCCCCTGTTCAATTTTCTGAAACCTGAGGGGTTAGATTGGTATATTTGCCAGTCGTGACCTGGAAGGTTGAAGGGGATTGAACACAAAAGCCCAAAAATTTGCACTCACCAGTGCATTAGAGTGGTACAGATGGCTAGTTGAATATGATTGAGTGGGCTTAAAGATGCCACTAGGGGAAAGTTCTTCAGATATATTTCTTGGAAGATAAAGCAGTCCAAAATATGGAGGTATAATGAAAGATGTCAAGAGTCTGGAGCAGTCCTGAGGTATTGATGATATGCTTTCAGGATACTGGAGTAATACTGATGTAACAGCATGTCTTCATGAGGATAGAGCAATCAATAATGATAACCCTAAAGCAGTCTTGAAGTAATAATATGATTTCAGGAGGATAGAGCAATGATAACTCTAAAGCAGTCTTGAAGTAATGATTTCAGGAGGATAGAGCCATCAATAATGATAACTCTAAAGCAGTCTTGAAGTAATGATTTCAGGAGGATAGAGCCATCAATAATGATAACTCTAAAGCAGTCTTGAAATAATAATATGATTTCAGGAGGATAGAGCAATGATAACTCTAAAGCAGTCTTGAAGTAATGATTTCAGGAGGATAGAGCCATCAATAATGATAACTCTAAAGTAGTCTTGAAGTAATGATTTCAGGAGGATAGAGCCATCAATAATGATAACTCTAAAGCAGTCTTGAAATAATAATATGATTTCAAGAGGATAGAGCAATCAATAATGATAACTCTAAAGCAGTCTTGAAGTAATGATTTCAGGAGGATAGAGCAATCAATAATGACAACTCTAAAGCAGTCTTGAAGTAATGATTTCAGGAGGATAGAGCCATCAATAATGATAACTCTAAAGCAGTCTTGAAATAATAATATGATTTCAGGAGGATAGAGCAATCAATAATGATAACTCTAAAGCAGTCTTGAAGTAATGATTTCAGGAGGATAGAGCCATCAATAATGATAACTCTAAAGCAGTCTTGAAATAATAATATGATTTCAGGAGGATAGAGCCATCAATAATGATAACTCTAAAGCAGTCTTGAAGTAATGATTTCAGGAGGATAGAGCCATCAATAATGATAACTCTAAAGCAGTCTTGAAGTAATGATTTCAGGAGGATAGAGCCATCAATAATGATAACTCTAAAGCAGTCTTGAAGTAATGATTTCAGGAGGATAGAGCCATCAATAATGATAACTCTAAAGCAGTCTTGAAATAATAATATGATTTCAGGAGGATAGAGCAATCAATAATGATAACTCTAAAGCAGTCTTGAAGTAATGATTTCAGGAGGATAGAGCCATCAATAATGATAACTCTAAAGCAGTCTTGAAGTAATGAGAAGTTATCAGGAGGATAAAGTAACCCTGAGGTAACAATAAAGCAGTCCCAAAAGTAATAAGAAGCTTATCAGGAGGATAAAGTAACCCTGAGGTTACGATAAAGCAGTCCCAAAGTAATAAGAAGCTTATCAGGAGGATAGAGCAGTCCTGATGATCATAAGTTTGTTTGTTGGATAATTAACCTGAGAACAAAGTAACATTCTATATAAATAGTATTAGTTCATGTATTATGTATGTATGTATAACATGATGCACCTAAGTAATGTATTATGTATTCATGGGTATGTATGCTATGGTATGATGTAAATGATGTATGTATGATATGACACTGCCGGAAGCGTCTGGATATCTTTGTATAACAACTGCTGGCCAGGGAAAATAAATCCCGATTCGTTGTTGAAGAATATGATAAACTCATTCCCGTCTTGATAAGTAGGTATATATAACCTCCCGTATGCTGGGGATAGCAGGGTATAGATAACCTCCCGTCTGCTGGGGATAGTAAGGTATATATAACCTCCCGTCTGCTGGGGATAGTAAGGTAGATATAACCTCCCGTCTTCGTTCGTCGTACTCTTATTGGAAAGTAAATTCCCGAATATCCGTATGAGGATAAAAGAGATGGATATAAATTCTAGGGGAGATGGGATTTTATGAAGATGGATTTATCCTACTGAGGGATTTGTAATTGTCTTGTAAAGGTGAACCGGCGAAGCTTCGTTGAAATCCTTCCCTCGTTCGTCCTTAGTAAATACTATTACTGCATTTTCATGCATTTCTGGTAAACATCAATCATATTAAGTATACATGCATTCAAGTACAACCAATGGATGTTTTTGCTTAGGTAAATAGGATAAAAGTAAATCTGGATTCAGAGGGAAAAGTAAAGCTGAACTTGAAAACAGAATCATTTCAACTTCGAGAGTGTATAACCAATTGGATTTAGAGCTCCTGAAATCCATAACTTTCCTGAATACCTTCCCAGAAATCTACATAGCTGGATATGAAGACATGATACTGACACCATCTGATACTACTGGCGTAGACAATTAATTTCCACCATGGATTCTGCTGAGAATCTAATATCAAGGTAACACAATGAGAGGAATGTGTTTTCAAATTGTGATGGACCCTATACTCTCCGGATACTAGATTTGAAAAGAAAGCATTGCCCCTTGGTTGGGGATGAATTGTCCCATAATGGAAGTATCTGTAATGAGCTACCTCAAGAGAAACAAGCAGAATGCCCCATAAGCATATGCCCCTAGCATTGTCAACTCTGTAATGTCACCTTTGGTAATTCAACTGTATGAGGAAAAATGCCCCTGGCATTATGAACTTTGTAATGTTACCCTTGGCACTTCAGATAGATGAGGAGATCTGCCTCTGGCTGCTTAAACATAGTTGAATCTTATCCTGATTGCCCCAAATGAGATAGGAAGTATCATGGCCTGCCCCCTTGATTGGGACATAATGATTATGCCCCTGGCATACATGGACTTTGATCCAAAAAGAAACTTTGTTCATTGGAAGGACTTTGGTTCATTGAACATTCATCCTGTAAGTTTCTCCATTTGTCAAACACTTAGGTATATGCAAACAAATATATTCAAAAATGCAATGCTTATGTCTGTCTTGAAATTTTTTTGTATATATATATATATATATATATATATATATATTTTTGAAAAGGAATTATTTTAAAACTTTTTTCTTAGAAAACTGTGATGTTAACCCAAGTTTTATGACAAGCCCTAAAGGAGTCAGGATACCTTTTTGTAGCAGTACGCTTTCGAACTAATCATGCTTCAGTTAGGACTTTTAAAGGGTTATAACGTGGCCTGGTTCACGGTTTAAGAAACAAAGGATAAAGGCTCAAATTTTATTTGTACCCAACCCAATCTCCATGATGTTCTTCAATCCTACGCTCAGTTAACTTATGCATTGAAGTTCCAAAGAAGTTTGGTACTGTAACACTGACATTTATGATGGTTCAGCTACCCAAAATTTATTTGAACATTCAGTCATCTTTCTTTGTTGAGGATTCATAGTGACCTCTTTTTTTCTTTTAACTTTGTTATCCCTTCTTTTTGCCTGAACTGATTATTTCAGGGTTATAGTCAGCGGGATGTCTTAATGTTTAACTAAGTCTCCTTCATAGGTTTTGACTTAGTAAGCTTTTCTTTTACTGGGTATTGACTATCAGGTTTCAGGATTACAGAGAACCATCATTAGTTGTGTACAACACAAATAATTGACATATTTGAGTTAACCGAGTAACTACCCTGCCCCGGGTTATGAATAAGGGTTTTGATTTGTGCGAGAATAAAAACTCCTACTTCATAGGCTCAAAAGGGTTGACTAGGGATTAACTTCCTTATATCTCCACTATTTAGGAATTGAAACAATGCCTGTACATCGTCAGCATAGTCTGTTCAAAAGCATACTGCATAAGATTATGGTATTGTTTTCGTCATCCTCCCTCTACAGGCTTATAGCTTTATCAGGAGTTAAATATCACGAGATAGAAATAAGAAGCATAATTCAAAATATAGTGGAATGAATGGATTAATTCAAGACAAACATATGCAATGCATTAATGAAAACAAAAGTTTAACATAATAATAAGTGTTCAAACAAATAAGAGAAATTACAATTGAAAATTCAAATGTTCTCAAAGTCTCTTCCTCTAAACTTGTCACTCCAGTTATCTGGAAACTTTGATGCTTGATGGACGATAGAAGAACTCAACCTGGCCTTCTGGCGTAACCTCGAGTATTCCTTCGTCAATTAGGTCTTGAACCTTATTCTTCAATGCCCAACAGTTATTAGTGTCATGTCCAGGACAATTGGAGTGGTACATACACCTTGCCTTGGGATTATAGCGAGGAGAAGAGGTATTAGGATTTTTAGGAGAATTTTCCAAGGAAATCATCTTCATCTCCAACAGGCATTGCAAAACTTGTGACATTGGAGTGCTGAACTTGATAAACTGCCTTCTACATTTCTGGCGTTGAGGTGGATTAACCTTATCAGGTCTTTCTTCTTCAATTGAAGAATAATCAATGGCAACCTGTCTCTTACCTTCTTTTATCCTCATCCTCCTTTCAACCAAATCAGCTTGTTTTAACGGAGGTTGACTGACAATTAGATCCCTGACTCTATCACCTTGAAGTTTGTGGACAAAGGTTCTCAGCTCTTCTTGCCCCTGAGCTAATCTTTGAATAAGAGCCGCCTGGTCATTCATCTGGGCCCTCATTCCTGTCATCTCAGCTTGTAGTTGTTTCAGCTGATCATCCTTGTTGTCCTCAGGATTCTTCTTCTTAGCCAGCAGTGTCTTCAATTCATCCTGCCCCTTGGATAGGTTCAGGATCAGCTCTTGGAACTGTGCATTTTGTGCCTGGAGATCCTTAACTGTTTGTTCAAGAGCCATTGCTGAAATAAACAGCGAGAAGATGAGAAACCTGTGCACAATAAACCTGTGATGCAATGATATGGAATGCGTGTGCAATGTTTTCAAGGACCGCAGGATTTAAATCTGTTTAAACAACCAAAAAGTAAACTTTTATTAGTGATAAATTTGTTTTCCCCTTGGGCTTACAAGGCATGGGGTTTTAAGTCTCCCATGGACGTTTCCTCTTTGTGTTGAGGTATGAGTTGAGATTCTGTTCCTCGTGAAGTTGCTTTGTTAGTTCTAGGATTCTTTCTTGGCTTGCTTTGTAATGAGCCTCGAAAGTATCCCTTTGCTCCTTCAACTGGATCCAAGATCTTTGCAAGTCTTCCATGTCAGTAGGCATGTCTGGGTGAAGGATAGTATAAGCAGTGTCTCCTTCAGCAACAGGTTCCATGGTAACTGGTAGGATGGCAGGATATGGCATCATGAGTGTCTGAGCACGAGATCGTACCCATCTGAGATAAGCCTCCATAGGAATAGTGTACTTAGGCTCCAGTGTCTTGCTGTCAACCCTGTTTACTTTTCCCCAGGCTCGTATGAATCTCTGACGGTAACCCTGAAGATCGTTGTCGTAGTCAAATACAATGCCCTGAATCAACATGTCATGTGGACCATCACTCCGGGCGTAACCAAATTGTCGCAAAGCTAGAGAGGGGTTGTAGGTGATGCCCCCTCTTATGCCTAGAAGTGGCACATTAGGAAACTCCCCACAACGGTCAGTAATGGTGACATTCTCCATAGATCTGGAGCACCAATGGATGTCTGAGTGAGAAAGTGACATGATCCTCTTGGACCATCTGAACCCTTGCTCATTCTTCATTACTGAGCGAGGAAGGTGAGAAATAAACCACCTGGATAGTAAAGGTATGCAGCACATCAAAGTTCCTCTTGCCCTTGTAGTACGGGTATGAAGAGAATGTAGGATATCTCCAAGCAATGTAGGTACTGGATTGTGACTCAGGAATATGTTGATGGCATGAACGTCTATGAACTGATCTGGATTGGGGAACAATACTAAGCCATAAATCAGCAAGGCTAAGATCTCCTCAAAAGCATCATAGCTCATGGCCTTCAAGAACACTTGAGCTTTATCCATTAACACCTTAGCAAGAATACCTTTAACTCCGCTTCTCGTTTCTAGAACAATGTCAGATTTTTTCAGATGTAGAGCTGCAGCAATAACCTCTGGTTTAAGCTCTTTCTCCAGGCCTATGAAGGGTCTTTGATCAAGAACAGGTATGCCCAGAAGTTTAGAGAACTCCTCCATGGTTGGAACCAGCTGATAGTCGGGGAATGTAAAGCAGTGGTGCTTAGGGTCAAAGAACTGAAACAGGACACTCATCATGTCTTCATTGAACCCTGAAGTGACTAGATCCAATAGGTGGCCATGTCTCTTGATAAAATGGGAATGATCAGACACTTGAGAAACCAACTCTTTAAGCTCGGGAGGTATTCCCACAAAGTTGATCCTGATGGTGTTTCTACGAGCAGAAGCCATGACCTGCAACAAAGAACAAAGATAAATCCTTTGGTCCTTGAAATGGTTAGTGAAAATGCTATGCTTATGATGCATGATGATGTCATGATGTTATGTTCAATCACAAACATGTGGCACACACAAACAAGTCACACCATAGCCCTAGGTTTAAAGGCTTGCATGAGGTTTAAGGTAGGTACCCTCCCCTGAAGTTAGATGGTTCATCCTGTCCTACAAAAGTAACCATGTTCTAAGGGATCTCAATATCATTGATCCTTCACAAGGGTGGTTGATCAGAAGGCAACTTACTTGCCAACCAAAACCCTCCAAGTTTAAGATCTCAATGAGCGTAGTATCGAGTGTCAACCAACTTCAGTCTGCACCAAAGCCGGTTACCTCACTACTTTCTAAAGGCCAAGATGAGTTAACTAGGGTTCTAAAAGTTAGTTAGTGCATTGACAACATATGGCAGCCTCATATTATCCTCAACTTGACTTAAGGAACATAAGCACCAACCAAGAATTCGCACTAACTATGGCCACCAGATCAACCGTATCGATATACGTCGTACAGTTTCCTTGGTCTATTGCCATTTACCTAAGGTACACTAGATCCGGGTTAGGATCTTTCACACATAAGAGCAACCCCAACAAGTAATATAAAGCAAACAAAGCAAACAATTTAAAGTGATCTTAATTCCTAAGGGTACCCCTCTTAAATTATTATCCCCAGCAGAGTCGCCAGTTCTGTAACACGGTGGGAGAACTGACTTTAAGTTATGTTGCGGATAGCAAGAGTCGCCACCGACTTTTATTTTATCCAAAAGGAAAGGGTATAAAAGAACAGGAAAGACCTTAAGAGATATTTTTGGGTCCGGGGGGTAGGTTATGTAAAGGGAAGGTGTTAGCACCCTTTACATCCATGGTTATCCATGGACTCTTAGTTACTTAGCTCACTTTTGAATTGTTTTTGAAAGTGTAGTGTGTGAATAGAAAAATTTTCAGAATAGTTGATAATAATCCATGTACGGATGTGTAAAAACTTGTTTTTGAAAATTCGTTTGAAATTGTGAAGAGTTTGAAAAGTTTTTGAAGTGAGCAAGTACATAAGAGGAACCTACCCTAAAGTTTTAAGTCTTTCTTGTTCTTTATCCTTTAATTGGTAAGACTATCCCTACTATTAAGGAGTAGGTAGTCATTACCTTGGATGTAAGGGACATATGAGGGACATCTGTTTTTATGAAGGCAACTGTGGGGTGTATTAAGCATATAGGAGGGACTATCATCATTATTCGAAAAGGGACTCGATCTT
This sequence comes from Lathyrus aphaca, assembly GCA_963966055.1. NCBI lineage: Eukaryota > Viridiplantae > Streptophyta > Magnoliopsida > Fabales > Fabaceae > Lathyrus > Lathyrus aphaca. The sequence continues at coordinate 621,223,600 of OZ014519.1, forward strand.
TAAAGGCAACCATTAGGGACTTGATGATTTTTTCTTTTAAGGGACTTGCTTTATACACCCCACTTGACCTTATGAGTTAGGCAACTTGAGGGATAGCCTTAGAAATGTGTGATGGCGATTAAAAATCGACTTACGTGTGTGAGTGTTCAATTTAATATTTATCTTTAAATTTAAATGATCTAAATTAATTTTAAATAACATACATGTTTACACTCCCTATTTTTACTAACCATGACATAAAAAAATAAATAATTTAAATATTACAAAATATTACATCCAGAGCAATTACAATAATAATAATAAAGCAAATTAATTAAATAGCAAAATAAATAGATAAATAAAATAAATAAGCAATTATAATTGGGTTAGTGAAACAATAATAATAATAATAAATCACAATGGGGTTAGTAATAATGATAATAATAAATCACAATATATCTAAATGGGGTTAGTAATAACAAAATAGATATGAAAATAAATAGCATTAATGATAAAATAAATAAGAATATTAGCATAATAATTACAAGATCAAATTTTTATGGACAATTATTATTTAAGATTATGAAGAAGATATAAACAATTAATTATCATAAAGTTTTAAATGCTATAAAAATTAAGTTAATTATAAACATATTATGAAAATAAATTATATTAAATTAACAAGTTTTAATTATTAAAAAATATTTACATGCATAATTAGATTATAAACAATTATAGAATATTTACATATTAAAAAATAAATTAAACATTTTAATTTTTAGATTTTATGTACAAATTATTAAATTATTTTTAAACACATTATAATTAGATTATCATAGGTTTAATTACAAATTATTTATATATAATTTAGATTATAAACAAAGTATAAAAAAAAAATATTTACATATCATATAGAACAAATTTGATTATAATTATATTTACTGAAATTAATTGTATTAAATAAACATGATCATGATAATTATATTTACAAGATTTTATATTAAATATTATATATATAACAAGATTAGAAATTTAAATCATAAAATAAAATTAATTTTTATTATCTAGAAAATAAATTAGGTTTTACAAAATCAGGGTTTTAGGGTTTATTAGAAAAATACTTTAAAAGTTTATAATAATATACAAAATTATATATACATATATTATGATTCAATTACATAAAAGAAATAATTTTTGAAGAAAATATGATTTTTTTGAATATTATAACCATTGAGTGACATTTTATTGAATTATTTTATTATATATAATTATTAATAAAACCTAAATTAATTGAACAAAATAAAATAAAAGAAAACAAACCTGGCTGGGATTTGAACCCAGGAGGCTTTGTTCACCAGCAACCACACTCACCACTTGGCCATCACACGCGCATGCAGCAAATAAGGGAGTAGAATTGCTTTTGTTCCTTGTCATGAAAAATCCAGAAAATAAAAGAAAGCAAAAAGGCCTGGGTGATGATTGAACCCAGGACCTTTGAACACTCAAACGCGCGCATAACCATCCGGCTGGGAGAGCCCATCTGATATTTGAATGACAATTGAACATAATATATTATACTTCATAGTTAACCTGAAAAAATAGAAAAAATAATGGTACAAGGCAGGATTCGAACACAGGTTTCGTAACCAAACACAAACGCCTCTTTCCACTGGGACACATGCTTCTGTGTGACAAATAACCAAGATGAATACATAATATTTTAAATAAACATTTTAAATATAACATTCGCGCCAGAACGCCTTCATCTTCAACCTTAAATTCGTAGGGTTTCCTGCGAATTTTTCTGGGAAAACTCCTACGGATTTTCATGCCATTCAAACCTGCGAATCACATACAGCGTCATACAAGTGAAATTTCTTCAAATTGAACCTGCAAACATGATCTACACAATAATTACAGTCCAAATATGAGTCCATTATCAATTTATATTAAGTATTCTACGAATCCCTAATTTCGAAGCTTTAACCCTAATCATGGCGGATTGCTATTTAGGTCACGAAACTCCAATCTCTTTGTCCAGAAACCTTCACAAGCTTAATACAAACATCATAAACCAAACAAAATTCGTTGAAATACATTAAATTAGTGAAACCGAAAAAAAATATATTCAAGAACAAATAGAACTCGGATTATGCATTATGGAGTGATTTTGATGCGTATGAGTGATGGTTTTGCTTCAAGGAGGTCCAAGGAACATTGCTATGTTCTTATTTTACCTTAAAACACCTTGTATGAATGGATCCGAATATGAGTTTTGGAAGAGATTTTTGATTTTATGAACTTACTCTTAGTGCAGAAAAAATCCTCCCTCTTCAATAGAGTTAAGTTTAGTACTTATAGGAGAGTAAATTAGATCAATAAAATTGAATGGTTGTATGAAGAATTTGATTCAAAAAGATTCACAATGATCATGCTTTAAAATCCAAATATTCATGTATGAATGCTTGCTATCTTTGGCCAAATCTCATGATTTCTTTCCTCTTCAATTCAAATCAACATTTAAGATCTTCTAGAAACTCAATCTCCATCAAATATTACATTTTCATATTTTATTTTTATTTAAAATGATTTTTAATGAATTAAATCAAAATAAATAAAAATAAAATAATAAAAATTCAGATTTTTAATGGTTTGGGTCGTGCATGAAGTTGGTGTATGGGTTGGGTCATCATTTGGCAGGCCCATTTGGAAGAAATTGGTTTTAGACCTCCTTTTTCATCATAAACCAACTCAAAATTTCCCAACTTTGCAAGGGCACATATCCTTCAATTTTAATGCTATGAGGGTGTTATTGGACTTTTTGGAAAGCTTGAAGAGTCCTCTAAACAACCCCACTGGTTTCAGGTCCATACCATTTACCAATCTCAAGTTATGCCCTTTTGAAGTTGTTGACTTTTTGTTGACTTTCAAAAGAACCTATAATGTCTTAGCTCGTACCTTCCAAATGAAGCATTTCTGGGCTTGGCTTGTGAGACACAAAGTTGTAGAGAATTTAATTTCCTTCAAAATGAGCTTTTATTGGAGACTTGGTGATGAAGCATGTGAAAGTTATGGCTGGTCAAAGTTCAGTTGACTTTTACTAAGGAAACCCTAATTTAGAAACTCCTGATTATTGATGATCTGGAATCTCCTTGATGAATCATGATCAACCCTTGATCAAATGATGAATTTTAATTCATATACTTGATGTTGGCAAAAAATCATGAAGTTTGACCTTGGTTTGACCACAGTTGACCTCAGTTTGACTTTTTAACTGTATTGACTGATTTTGACTTATCTGATCATCTGACTGAGCAAACTTTTGAGAAAAGTCTTGAAACTTGTCATGGGGGTTCTTACACGCATATAAGATGTTATGAATCTCACTTGAAGTCTTGGAAGTTCATTTAGCCTGATTAAAGTCAAAACCCTAGTTTTGGATGCACTGCCTAGGAGGTGCATTGTCTGAGGGAATTGTCAACTCCTTTGACCAATTGTGAACTTTGTGAACCTTGTGAATCTTCATAAAGTGTCTTGTGATACTCATGGGAGGTATTGTGAAGCTTGTGAACCTTGTTAACCTCATGAAGTGGCTTTGTAGACCTCATGAACCTCAGGAAAGCTTTATATTCATTGTGAATCTTGTGAACCTTGTGAACCTTCAAGAAGTGACTTGTAAACTTCATGAACTTCATGGAAGGTCTTGTAAATGTTGAGAAGCTTGTGAACCTTCATAAAGTAACTTGTAGACTTCATGAACTTCATGAAAGGTTATGTAAGTGTTGAGAAACTTGTGAACCTTGTGAACCTTCTTAGAACACAAAGTCTTGTATTGTGAGGGCAAATTTTGGGGTGCAACACCGTTCCTCATCATTATTTCATATATTCTTTAACCCGATGGCCGTCCCCGTCGTGGTTCGTTTTCCTTTTCCTGATGATCGTCCTTCATCAGCTTAACCCGATGGTCGTCCCCATCGCTGTTTACTTTTATTCTGCAAACCTGATGGCCATCCCCATTGCCTTTATCTTTATTTCCTAGAGAACTTTGTTACTTTACTTGATGGTCGTCCCCATCATGATCTCTTTATTTCCCCAGCATGTCGGCCGTCCCCGTCATCGCTTTATCCCCAGCAGTCGTCCTCTGCTCGATGGCCGTCCTCCATCGCCCGCATTTTGATAATCATACTATAATTTATTTTACAATTTATATCCCTTTTCTTCTTCTCCCCGGTGAGTGCAAATTTTGGACTGTCTTTGGTATTCAACCACAAGTTACCTTGTTTGTCTGTTAAGCCCGTCGCTTACATCCTGCACAGCTAACTCATGCTTGAATAGGGGAAGCTGTAAACACCCCAAATTTTCCCTCACTAAGTTCATACTATGGCTTGTTATCTTTCATATTTGCATTAGTCTAAGCATATCACATCATACTGCATATTTGTTTCACTGCATTAGTTCAAGTTCATCTGCATCTAGGGCTTGTGATCTGAGCAATCCAAGACTCATCTGAGCCACTCCAAAGGTCTTCAATCATTCCAAGGGGGTCCATATATGCTAAATCATCATTTTACATCCCTCAAGGATCAAGGAAGTCAAGAAATCACAAGAACTTGCAAAGCATGGAAGCAGAGCCAGGGTTTCACTACACAGATGACCTGAAATTAGGGTTTTGGTTTCAGAGGCCATAACTCCAATTTTTTTGGTCATTCTTGTTTCCAATGGTCTCAATATGTTATAAGGATCATGTGTACCAAGTTTGATGAAGAAATTCATTTTGGAAGTCATCTGATCATTGGGTAACTTCTTGAGCAAGTCAGAGCAAAATTAGGGCATTTGAGCCCCCCGTAAATGGAACCAAAGTGGATTTTTCATCAAATAGAAGTTATATGATCTTTATTTGATCATTGAAGTGCTTGGAAGTTCACAAAATTTAAGAAAAGTGAGCTAAATCAAAAGTTGTCAAAAATGGAAATGACTTGTAATGTAAACTTTCCATTTTGGGAAAGTTTTTCAACCTCCTCTTTCTCAACCAAAAATGCTTCAAATGAAAAATTGTTGGTAATGAAAGTTGTAGATTGGATCATTCCCTTTTAAAAAAGTACAAAGAGGGATTATGAAACTCAAGTTATGGCTTGTCAAAGTTGGCAAAAATCACATAATTCTCAAGAATGTACCAAAGAGGGATTATTGCAAAACCACTTGCCAAGGCATTTTGTGACTTCAAACACACTTCTAAGCATCATAACATCATAGTGCATTGCCTTAAGACCAAAATTGCCCAAAGAATCATGCTTATTCATGTCTTGCATTTCAAGAATTTCAAAAGGGGACAAACTTCATAGAATTTGCAAAATGACACATAACCTATCACAAATTTGCTGAATTGCCTCAAAACCATTTCCATGGACCTCCTTGATCTCAGCTGCACAAAGACAAGCCAAAAAGCCAGCTGCACCATTGCCCATACCTCAAGTACACAAGTTGGTGACATTTTGCAACTTGCCCATACCAATCAGTTGCAGCCACCACCCACTCTCTGGCCTATCACTACTTGTTATATGGATCAAACCCAAGCCATAACAAACAACATTGCAGCCTGAAACCTCATATTGCTCAGAATTCCACAAAATCACTCCTCTTGCAAATTCCTTCGAAACTCTCTGCTCACACATTAAAACTCTAAACAAATTTCACCATTCATCTCAAAATCATCCGCTGAACACAAAGCAACCATTAAAACAACCAAAAACACCCCATAACCAAAACATGATTCTTGGCCAGTTGAAGTGCAATCACACAAACCAGCCAAAACAAATTCCTTCCAAGCCTCAAAGCTTCTTCAGGAAGATCATTGGAGTGAGTTTGCCCAAGAGAGGTGACCAGAAAGCTCCAAACTGAGGAAGCTCAAGCTCATGTAGCTTCTTCAAACTTTTTTCCAGAAGTGCTATTTTAAGTGTTTAGATTGTTCTTTATGCTTTGCTGATCACCATGATATGTTTACTTTTGAGAATGGTTGAGAAATAAGCTTGTATGCGTGTTCTGAAAGTTTTGCCATTTTTGAGTTTCTCTTTGAATCTTGTGATTGAGCCATGATAAATCTGTTTTGAGGTTGGATTTGTGTTTAGGAAGACGAGAGGAGTTGATCTGGAGCTTTAGAGCTCCAAAAATGATCTAGGGGTTAGGTTTTGGGTTTGCTCAAGGAAGAGCTGGGTGGAGAAGATGACCAGAGGTCTTCTCCGGCCACCTGAAAGTGATTAAGTGGTTTAATTAGGGTTAGGGCAAAGTTTGAATTCTGGCCGTTTGATTTGTGGTTCCCGCGTGTGATGGATGGTTAGGATTAGGTCATTTAACTTAATTCTGGATTAAATAATTAATTAATTAAAATTAACTGGGTTTGAATATTAGCCATTAGATTGCGCGCCAGGTAAAACCAAATCCCTCAGCTTTGAATCCAGACCATTAGATTGGTTTACTTCTGTTTTATTTCATTTTAATTTCATTTTTTCTTATTTGTTTTGCATATTTTATTTAAAATAGTTATAAAATCCTAAAAGATATTTTTCTCTTGCATTTTTATTTCAAATAATTTTCTTCACCCAAAAATATTTTTGTTTTTATTTTTTGCATTAAAAAATCATTTTTAGAATATTTTAATGTTTATTTTAATTAATTAATAAAATTAATTAATTAAAATATCATTTAGGTTTCTAAAAATCCCAATAAAAATTCACATTACATCTTAGGACATTTTAGAAACATTATCATGCCATTCATACAAATTTCTTTTTGGTTTTCAATCATCTTTGACATTTTTCTTGAATTTAGGGTTCATAAAATTCCCATTTTTGAACCCTAACTTCAAGAATTCTTTTATGCCTAACCATGAATGGTATGACATTGATTCTTTTTGCATTGATCTTCATTTGACATGTAGCATCTAGCATATTTTTGTCATAAATTTCTTTTTCATTTTTGATTTGATTTGCATTTTTCCCCTTTAGGTACCTTAAAACCCTAGATAAATTAGAAAATTCATAACTTCCTTAGGTTTAAGAGTTAGGTATCCTCCTTTAGGGTGTGATATCATATGGGGTTAGGGTTCCTTTGAGTGCATTTTCGATTTTTTATCTTGTGATTTGCTTCTGTTTTTGACTTTTGCATCTCATGTTGCATTAAAACCCTAATTTCTCATGTTCATTTGCATACATCTTGCATATGCTTTCATACATGAACTTGCCAAGACATTTCATGCCTTCACATGACATCTAAGACATCATAGGACCTTTTTTAATCATGCTTTATCATTTCTTCATCCATTTGCCATGTTATGCATTCATTTCATTCCATGAACTTTCATGTGCTTTGTATGATCATCCATAGCACTTGACATACATTCTCATCATCTCTTAGCATCATTTACATCATTAATATGCTTCTGGTTTTGGTTTGCATCCTTGAATTTCATTTCAATTTCATTTCTTCCTTCTTTTGCTAACTTTTCAGGTGGTAAGTAATTTGAGAAGTGAATTTTCCTTCACTTCTCACTTCTCTTCTCATCTCTTTTATGCATCCTTGCTGCATTTTATCTTTGCTTTAGAGTGAGCTTGCTCATTCATGTTCATCATTAACTTTCTTTCTTCAAGTAACTTATCTTCTTAAGTGAAGTAAGTTAACTTGTTTCTTCTGCTTCTCCTCCTTTCATCTGCTTCTTCCTTGGTGGCTATTCTTGAAGATCTCTTGCAAGCCTCACAAACCATAGGAACATCCAACCATGACAATAATTAGGGTTTTGATTAGTCCCCCTTTAGTTTTACCTTTGTGTCATCTTTTGTGTCTCTCTTCTCACCTCATAATCAGAGACTAAACCTTTAAGGTTTTAAGGCTTTGTGATTAAGGTTATGTCTGCATCCTTCTCTTAGGATGGAGTGTATAACTTTAATCCTAAGTGTTAAACCTTTAATGTGTTTAAATATCTTAATCAATCCATCTAATAATCACTAAGACCATAGCTTGTAACTTGGGCCATGCATTAGGTTTCTAATTCTTCCTTAATTGGTTAAGAAGGACTAAACCTAGTGTTAATAGACAAGTCCCCCTCAAGTAGTCTTACAAACCATAAAATCCACTTCTTAATCTTACTATTAACTAAAATCCACCTTAATAAAGGCTTGTTTTGTCGTGAGGTTAATCCCTAATCATGGATTAAGTTGAGGTATCTTCCTCAGCTTAAATGTGCTCATCTATTATCCTTCTATTAGGATGGTGTAATGGGTCCATTAAATCCTTGATTATGGCTTAAACTCATTACTTAACACTAAACAAAAACACCAAAAACATCTAAATAATCACAAGTAGGTTAATGATCTTAATCCTACATCATGGTAATTAAGTTTGAGATGTTTATCTCCTACTTAAGGTATTCTCATTATCCCTAATCAAAGGGAGGATTTGATGAGTTTACTAACCCTTGGTTTAGGCTTAAGCTCATTAACTTATGACAAACACCAAAAAGCAATAAAATATTGAAAACACGAAAACAATCAATAATCGTCTCCTCCGGGATTCGTTTCTCATCATCTTCACTCACAAACGAGAACTTGCTTCTTCCGTATAATGCAAGACAGTTAGAACCTGAGCTAGACAGGTCATACACTTGAGCATAGACAAGCAAGCAGTTCATCAGTCAATTTATCCACCAGTCTCTTTGAGTCGAGCTACGGTGTTCTGACTTCCTCATTGTACGAGAGGATACGTAGGCATAACTTAACTGTTATCGAACAAAAGTCTCTGAGTCTTCCCCCTCTTTTAGCATTATTCTTTTAAGCCTCGTTCCTGAGCACTTCACTTCACTTTCTTGCACTGACACTTGTACATTTCTTTTCCAGCTTTTGCACACAGATAGCACATACACTACCCCTTTAAAACACAAACTTTCAAGCGTGGATCTCGTCGAGTAGGACGGACAATCTGGGTGCTAATACCTTCCCAGGTTGTAACCAACCCCCTTTCTCAGTTTCTCTGGTTCGCGACCGTCTTATCCATCTCTTTCTAGGTTTATGCAGCATTACCTTTCCTTCGGGATAAAAATGCCTAGCTGGCGACTCTATTCGGTTCACCTCATTCTCTCCTTTCTCCGACCGTTCGCGCTTGTACCGGGATGCAAATATTTGGGAGCGACAACCACTAGAGAGGTACGTTTCCACAAAGGTCTTCAATGATCGGTCCCCAGCTGCCCATATCTATCGAGGTCGTGAAATGAGAAGGGAAGATCCCTAAATCAAGACATTTCCAAGATGGTCGCAAATCTATGCGTGGAACTCACTACTACCCCCATGACAAGATCTCATGAGGCCAAAGTGGAACCACTCTAAGTCCTAAGGTGCATTTGAGCCTTGGTAATGAGCTCATCTCACAGTAACAGGATCACCCAAGTCCCACCACACAGAAAAATCCAGTCCAGACAGTCCAGTACAATATATGATGCATGAAAATAAATACTGAAAACTGTAAATAAAGTTGTAAATAAGATTGTAAATAAACAAAAGTAACATAAACAAGCATCAACACACAATCAACACCCAATAAAACAGAAACAAACAAGCACCAGGAGAGTCTCTCAAGGGAAACTAGAGATTTTGGGTTCCGTCAACAGCAGAGTCGCCAGCTGTCGCTCCCTGGATTTCCATCCTGGTACAAATGCAAAAGTTGTGTGGAAAGAAGAGGTAGTGTCGCCAGCCATGCATTTTTATCCCGAAGGAACGGGAATGGTAATGCTACACAAACCAGGAGAAAAGAAAAGGAAGGACACAGGTCCTGCGAACCAAAGAATCTGGGTTTGGGAGTCGGTTATGACCTGGGAAGGTATTATCACCCCAGATCGTTCACTGTACCAGACGGGATCCACGCTTGCAAAGAAACTGTTTCAATGGGTGATGAAATGAAAGCTACTATAAAGAAAAGGAAGTGAACTGGATAAAAGAAAAGAAAGGGGAAAAATGTAAGGAAAATAAAAGAGTGCTCGAACGGGCCCTAACCCGCTGCCTACGTACCTCATCTGGACATGAAGATCAGAGTCGCCATAGTTCCCCTAACTAGGGGTGGAAAGATTGCTTGTGTCTTAAGGCTTGAACTGCCTACGTCAATGCTCTGATGTTGCAGGCTCGGACGACGAGTGCGTTACCATCTTGAAAAGTGACAAGTAGGAGCATGTTCGTACGTAAAGAGTGAGGATAGTGAGAAGAGAAGTCCCGAAGGAGAGACATTTGTTGTTTGTCCAGTGTTTTTAGAGTTTTTTATGAGTGTGGCACAAAAAAGTGAACTCAAGCTCTTTTCCCTGGAATGTGTACTTGCTACTACATTCCAAGATGGAATAATAGAATAAGCACACCTAAGTAATGAGAAGATCCCCAAAACTTGGCTCCCAAAATTAGGGCATAAGCTCACTAGCTTGTTGAACTTATTAGGTGTTTTAGTAATTAAACTGAAGAAGTGTTTTTTAAGTTTTCTTTATGAAGATGGTCTCATGATCAGACTTGTATATCATGCTAGACAAACTTTTACTATCCCAATATGGAAAGACTACAAGTGCCCCATGGAATAAGGCTATTGCACAGGAGACCACTTCAATCCTTTATTAAGTGTTTTTTAGGTTTTGATTTTGAGATTAGAAGAGAGAGAACCAAAGAGGATCTTAAAGGGTAAAAAATCTAATAGGGAAAGACTAATCCTAATGTTAACATGCTTGGATGGACCTAAGGTTAGTGTGGTTTGAAAACTATCCTAATGAAGGAGAAGGAGAGAAACGAAGAAAAGAAGGATAAGAGAAAGAAAGAGTTAGAATACAACTTACTCCTCTAAAGGAGATAAGTTGTTTCTAAAGGGGGAAGATATGAAGTTGATCACAAGATTGCATAAGGCATATCACAATCACAAGTGAGAAAGTAAAATAAAATGAGGAGATGAATAATTGAAATGTGGACATCATCCACACTTCACTTACCATGAGCCCCTGAAATGGTTAGAATTATTCACACATGATAAGATAAAACCAAATGAGTTCAAATGAGATGTAAATAAATAAAAGATCAATTCAATACATCACAACCAAAAGTGATTCACCTCAATTATATGCTAATATACATCAAACAATATCAAGGAAGGAGTAGAGCAAACAAAGCATTACAAGGTATCACTAGTTAGTTATGGAAAGGCTAAACATACATGAGGTAACACCTAACATACAAGCCAATCAAGCTTAATACAACTCAATACCAGAACCCTAACATGCCAAGAATGTGCCTAAGCAACACAAGAGATCAAGAAAGTAAGCATACAATTTAATCATTGTCAACATGAGAAACACATAAGCATAAGAGGTGAAGTGAACATGTACATAAGTGTATAAACTTCAAAGACAAGTAACACAAACAACCTCAAGGAACTATCAAAAAACAAAGACTAGGGACCTATCCTCATACAAAAAGGTTCTAAACACCCTATAGGAGTTGGCACAAGTGCCCCCCTAGCCTAAGAAACAAGCATGTGACCAGAAAAGATGCAAAATAAGGAAAGAAAACAAGAAAACTCATATTAAATCAAAATTGCATTAAAAAATTCTACAATTAATCACAAAGGTTCCTTAATCATGTGATAACATCATACCAAAACAACTGGATCAAAATCAAAAGCAAACTAGGTCAAAGAACGTCATAAACAAGAATTAGGGTTTTGAAAATTCATTCCTAAGCAACTTGACAAAAATCCACATAAATATTCCTAAAAATCATGAGATAAATCACCAACAAACTACATCATGTTACTAATCCAGGGCAAAAAGAACCAGGTCAAAATTCCAATCTATGATCAAGATGAAAATTGGACAAGACAACATACATTTAAAAATGAATTAAAAAAATATTGCACTAAACAATTAATTCTTCCATGAAAAATAAAAATAAATGAAAATTAAAAACATACAAAAATAAAAGAAAATTAAATTTGACATTCATGAATTTTTGGTGATTTTTTAGGAACTTCTAGCTATTTTTAAAAATTAAAAAGAAAACAGAAAATAGAATGAAATAAAAATAAAGCAAGTGATGAGGGAGGTGCAGTAAGAAACAATATTTAGTTAAAAATGTTTGGGCTCACAAAATGGGGGCATGAATAGCAAGGAAAGCCCAATGGATCCAGTACAGGATACAATTATTATCATGGAAATCAGGAAAATTCAGAAACAAAGACATGCCTCAGATCAATCACATGCTCATCATTCAGTAAACCAAGATAACAAAGTCAATCAAACAAAGCATCAGATATGCGCGTGCATGATATCTAGGGTAAGATGGCACACAAAATGTATTATTCAGAATTAAAACATAAAATAGAAGCACGTGACAAGGAGGTGGGATTTTAATGCATTGGCAAAGCAACATTCGTCCAGATCAGAACATCCAATGGCCTAGAAGTCATCTTCTTCACTCACCTGTGTTCAAATTATTTCCAGAATATGGTGAATGGAGCCCTAGCTCCGTCACCGAAAAATTCATAGCTATGAACAAACATTAATAGAAATCAAAATAAGTCTCCAGATCCAATGATTAAGGCATGGTGGTTTCAAATTTGAGCTTAGTTTTTCCATTAGATCAACATACAAGCCGGATCAAAGCAAAACATAATCATATATCAAACTTTAAATCCATATATCTCACTCAATTCTAACTCATTTTCAATTCTAATCGCATCAGTGTAACCAGCACAACACATAGATCAAAACGCACACAACAAAACTCAAATCTAGATCTATGAATTTGAGAGGTACTTGAGATTTGCAGAGCTCAAATTAGATCCAAAAACTCCTTCTCCAACTGCAAATCAACCTCCTCTAACCTCTCCTTGCAAAATAAATGCAAGAGAGAGCTTGGATTGCTCTAGATCTTGAGATTTGCACTGAACTGCACCACACATGCTCCTTGAGAAATCTTGAGCTTCAGTTGAAATGAATGGTAGATTTATGATCTGTGGAGCTTGAGGAGCAAGAATATGTGAATGTTTTGTGAAATGAGTGAGAGAACCATAGGATTCGAAGCAATATGCAAATGGAGAAAAAACTTTGGAGTGAGCAAATGATGATGAATTTTCGTGAAATGAAACCCTAGCCTTCTTATATAATATGCATGCTTTCAGTGTTTTGATTTTTTTGAAAAGAATGCACATGTGGATAGTGAGGAAAAAGTGATTTTGAAAAATTGCGTAATTGTTGTGAAGTAGTGAAATTCTCGTGCTCTCCCTCCACCCTTTGATTTACTCATCCACCAATGATTTACTCATCCACCAATGATTTAATCCTGGCTCTTGGTTGCTTGGTTCATGCACTTCTTATGCTTTGCATTTTTGCATTAAATGAAATATCATGCATCCCACGCACGAGTTTGAGGTTTTCTCTTGAGCCATCTCACTTTCATGCAATGCATTATGATACCATAACTTAATTTTGTCCATAAAATTACTTAGAAACAGAGTACAAGCCTTCTTGCAAATTGGTGTAAAGTTGGTTTTTCATGTAAACCCTAAAAAATGTCCAACTTTCCTTGAGCATAACTTTTCAACCCTAAGGGCTATGGACATGCTCTTATGCTTTTTAAAAATGGGATAGCATACTCTAAAACTTTCATGTTCAAAGAAAATCCATTTAGAGTCATTTTGGTTGTGAAAGAAGGCCTTGAAAATTAGGGCAAAACTTACTAAATTTGGACATTTTCTTTACAAGCCATATGCCAAAAATGGAAAGTCTTGCAAAACCTCTTGATTCTTGAATTTTGAGACCATCAAACCCCTTATTTGACCTTAATAACATCCCTTAGCTTGAAAAATATGATTGGACCCCTTGAATTTCCACAGTTGACTTTTTAGATACTCAGTTTTACCAATTTCTTCCTTTACAAGTAACTGATGAATTAACTGACTTCCTTAATGAACTGTCTCACCAAATTCCATCCATAGGCTTCAAATAACATATAAAAGACTTTGACCACAAGAATTGTTCAACGGTATAAGAAATCCCTTCTCAAAAGCAAAACCCTCATTCAAAATTCATCTGTGTAGGAAATTGTTGCATCTTTGATCCTCTGATGATCTTATAGCCTTCTTGACTTTTGTAAATGATCTTGGGCTTGCATATGACATGAGGACACCTTGTGGAACTCTTTCAATGTCACTTGGCCTCTTGATTTGATTTGCAAAGCTTCAAATCCCCAGATGATTGATCATAAGCCCTATGCTAAAACATGTGAGTGTTATGCCTCATATTTATATGCTAGATGCTAAGGATATGATATGCTTATGATGATTATGATGTGAAGATGATGATAAAAGGGAGAGGGAAAATTTGGGGTGTTATAACTTCAAAGCGCAAAACTATAATCTCTGGTTTCAAGTTTTGGGGATCTTCTCCTTACTTGAGTGTGCTTGTTCTATTATTCCATCTTGGAATGTAGTGACAAGTGCACATTCCATTGAAGAGAGCTTGAGTTTACTTCCTTGTGACACACTCATAAAAGCTTCATAAAAAACACAAACAAACAATAAGCGTATTTCCTTCGGGAATTCTTTTCTCATCTCCTTCGCTCTGTACACGAACTTGCTCCTACTTGTCATCTTGCAAGACGATTACGCACTCGTCGTCCGAGTCTGCAACACCTGAGCAATGGCATAGGCAGTTCAAGCCTTAATTCACAAGCAATTTCCTTTTAGTACCCCTAGTTAGGGGAACTACGGCGTCTCTGTTCCTCATTATCCTGATGAGGTACATAGGCAGCGGGGTAGGGCCCGTTCGAGCACAATCTTTATTTTCCCTACATTTTTCCCTTTGTTTCTTATTTCAGTTCTTTTCCGGTTCCAGTTTCTTTTCATTTTCATTTCTTTGCTGCAGCTTTCTTACCCTCACCCTTTCAAACAGTTTTCTTTGCAAGCGTGGATCTCGTCGGGTACAGCGGACGATCTGGGTGCTAATACCTTCCCAGGTCGTAACCGACTCCCGAACTCAGTCTCTTTGGTTCGCAGGACCTGTGTTCTTCCTCTTCTTTCTTCTGGTTTGTGCAGCATTACCATTTCCTTTCTTCGGGGTAAAAATGCCTGGCTGGCGACTCTATTCTTTTTCCGCGCCACTTTCGCGTTTGTACCAGGATGGAAATCCGGGGAGCGACAATAAATATTTAAGCTGGATCTGATTACTGCCTTGATATAAGTCCGTGTATGTCTAAGAAGTCCAGATGGAGGTCTAGAAGTCCAGTAACCAAGGTG